>CM057449.1:1230582500-1231782500 GCA_016271365.2 Neoceratodus forsteri
AGCCTGGCCAGCTGATGGCTGACATCAGGCAGACTCTGGGCAGACTCCAGTCCTCTGTGGTCATCCTTCACACAGGGAAGGACTGCTTGGGGGCAGGGAAGAAATACTCACAGCCGCCCTCCAGTTGATCCAGAAGTTGGCAGGAGGGTCAGCAGAGCTGAGCTGCTAAAATGGAGCAATTCCTTTAGGAGGATTGGTACCATGATGATCGTTGGGGGGGGGGGAGGTAAACTGGTGAAACCCCTCATGACTCTGGCTCTGCAGGCATCTGCTGATGTAGCCTAGCAACAAAAAGGACTTCTTGGTTTACTACTGCACTCTGATTGGTCCAGGAGTGGGTAGGAGAAGGATCAGAAGAGCTGAGCTCCTAAAATGAAGCAATCCCTTCAGGAGAATTGGTCCCACAAGTGATCTTTGTGGGGGAGAGGGGAGGTAGACTGGCAAGCCCCCTCATGATCCTTGGCTTGGTCAGCATCTGTCAAATGTCTTCTTGTGTCCAGAAGATGTAGCCCAGCAAACAAAGAGCTTCCTGGTTTGCTGCTGCCTTCTGATTGGTCCAGAAGTTGGCAGGAGGAGGGTCGGCAAAACTGAGCTCCTAAAATGGAGCAGTTCCTTCAGAGGATTGGTTCCATGGTGACTGTTGGGGGTAATAGGGGTAGACTGGTGAGCCCCCTCATGATCCCTGGATCTGTTGGTGTCTGCTTCATGGCTTCTTGCAGTCAAAAGGTGTACCCCAGCAAACAAAGGGCTTCCTGGTTTGCTGTCATCCTCCTATTGGTCAAGGAGTCAGCAGGAGGAAAGACATCAGAACTGAGCACCTAAAATGGAACAGTTTCTTCAGGGTGACTGGTCCTGTGGTAATTGTTGGGGGGAAAGTAGACTGGCGAGTCACCTTATAACCCCTGGCTCTGTCAGCATCTATGCCAACTGACATTGTTAACTGTTCTCTGCAAGGTGTCATCAAAAGTGGCTTTGACTTAAGAATGTCTGTAAATGTTCTGGAACAATGTGGTTTGCACCTTTGTCATGTACTATGTGGCTGTGACCTTTTATGCATTGTAATATAAATTGTAGTGCTACTCTTCCTGTATTTCTTGGAAGTGAAAATGAGTATCTTGCTCATCTGCTAACAAGAACAAAAATAAAAATGAAATGAAATTTGTACTGTGTTACTGAATTACTATTGATTTATAATAACTGGTTTCTATTTTTTTCCATTGGGAAAGCCAATTGTAATTATGTCATTGTAACCAGCTGGTTATAACGACATTCACGTGGCAGTAGCACAAGGCACACATACCTGACTGGAAAACTTGCTGGTCAAAGCTGCGGTCAGTATCTTGCAGTAGCGCTGCTCCATGCCTGAAGCCACCAACACATTCCTCTGTAAAAAAAAACAGAACAGAACTACTCAACAAAAAAGGTAAAAACAGCCTCAAACAAGATAAGAATATGGAAGCTAGGTTTCAATTATTTGACCCTTCAGTCAGAGAGCAGTTCATAGCAGAACAACAGAACTGCAACACTTTCCACAAAAGAAAAAGTGATTTAAGGCTATTCAAGGCAATTTTAAATGAAACAGGATTAGAAACTAAATTTTTAAAACGGTCCACAAGGCCTTGACACCCAACTTGCCAACTTCATATTTTGTCTAAAAAGACAAGACTGGTCTAACTATGAGCTGGGAACAATTTGTGGCACAGCAGCAAGTATTGACCGGCACCTTGTCTCAAACAAGTATCCCCACAGTATATTTAAAGGAACAGCAACAGAATTTATAGAAACAACAACAACAACAAAAAAAACTATCAACAAAACTCAAGCAACTTAAGAAATTAGGGAAAGACAACAGGTCATTAAAAGCAGCCCCATTAACAGAAGAAGATATACAGCTTCTTTACACATCAGGAACACTAACTTTAGAAAACCCCACAGGGTGCTCAACTTGTTATTTTTTTTTAACACCGGGCCACAATGTGCACTCAGAACTAAGGAACAATATGACCTTACGTGGGGAGACAACATAGGAGGAACAGACTCAGAGGGCAAGACCTGTACAGAGTACAGTGAAAGACAGACTAAAACAAGGACAGGTGATAACCCCCGAGATGGCCATCCAATAAAACCAAACATATTTGAGAACAAGCGTAGACCAGAGACTCAATCAAAGCATATAGAATTTACAAAGAAAACTGACCACCTCAAATGCTGCACAAAGATTCTCCATTCTACATCACGCCCAATATAAACAAAAAGACTGGTTCTCTCTGGTTCAGAAACATGCCTATAAGTCTCAACAAACTCTGCAGTATGATGTCCAAAATGAAGCTCAAAGCAGGAATCCCAGAAAATAAAAGAATTATCAACCATTCCACCCGCAAAACCACAATTCAGAGCTTGGTGGACTGCAGTGTACCCCCGACTGAAGTGCAGTAAATTTCAGGCTGTTAAAAATATTTAGTCTGTAAATAATTATTCAGTTCTGTCTGAGACCAAACAAAAAAAACTCATGAACTGTAAACATTTAATGCTCCAGATGATAAACAGCCATCTACCTCCAAAGCACAACAGCCACAAAGAACCACAGTGATCCCCAGCAACCAGCTTGACCAAGCCTTCTTGAACACTATGTAGTCTGTTTTTGGGCCTAGCTGTATTTTCCAGCAAGGAGTCTCAGTCAAGATCTACAATTGCTCACCTCCAAAAAAAAGGGGAAGACCCCTGGTGCTAGAAGACAGTGAAGAGGATGAGTGAGGTACGTTTTGCTCCACACGAATAATTCAACAAGATCCTGGACTGAAATTAAAACTCTTGTTCTTTCACAGGTACCGCGAAATCTCCAAGCAAGACAACTGTAGCAACCGAACGGAGAAATACTGAACAATAAATGCAAAGGACTCAAAGTTTAATATAAAAAATTTTCAACGTTTACCTATACAAAGCTAGCCATAGTTACTAGCTGTGTTACATTTGTTTAATGCTGTAGTTTTTTTTTCTGTCACGGAGCACATTCCCGAACCAGAAAAAGCCACATAACCTGTAAGTAAATGTTTAAAAAAAGTTTAAAAAGTTGCCAATTCAAAGGAGTTGCACCAACATTCTGTATGTTTCTTTGGAAAGAGTTGTACAGTTCAAATTCACCAATGTTTCTTATTGCAAAATAAAAATGCTACCATTTAGCATCTACTTGTCTCACTTAAAAGTAAACCTGCACAGGCAAAAAAATAGAAACCAGAAATTATGCAAGCTAAAGGATAGTTAGCTATTTAAAACTCGGATTTTACACCTGCCCTTGGAGTGGGATGCCTTCATAAACCCCTCGAGCCTCACTCACGGGGTTTATGTGGCATCCCACCCCTTGCGGGAGTGTAAAATCCTCTTTATAACTAGCTACCCATTCATTATTCTCTATTTATTTATCTATTTTTGGATGTCGAAGCTTTGCTTTTATTGTACTCACCCTTCTGTTATCTCCTACCTGCCTCCCCAACAAACACACACATACTCTCCTAGTCACACCTGTAAACAAGCTATGGCTCAGTGTGCCTTTCCAAGTCACCAATTTCTAAACAGTAAAATAAATAATTATAAATTAATCCATGTTCTAAAGGCATTTTCTGGTTTCCTGCATCAGCTTCACAGTGGCAATTAGTGGGATGCAGATACTCAAAAACCCTCCCAAATTTGAATTTCAGGACCTTACATTTTTTTTATTAATGATGACATTTTAATTAAAACTGGATATTTTTCTTTCAGTCTTTCATCAGTCCACATTGCTTATTCCTGCCATAAAACCACAATCTTTTGCTTATGACATCACAATCTATTGCCAGGGAAATTATTCTGCTATCACTAGCAGTGGATTATATTCTCCGGGCAGGACAAGCTGTAGGACCAGGTGAAGTCTAAGGTGCAAATAGCCTGGCTGAATATATATGACTTCAATGGTAGTGAGTGAAATATCCTCAAATGACATAAGGGACATACAACGGTGAGCTGTCAGATAAATGATTTATCTACCCAAGTGCTGTTAGCTCTCGGGTAACCTCACCAGTGGTGTAAGCCACGAGTGAGATGTCCGAGGTCAAACAGCATGAGTGTAGATAAATTATTTATCTAACAGCTCACCATTGTATATTTAATTTATGCAATCGGATTGCCTTCTGTCAGTGCAGGGACATTTACTTTTGATTGTTTATCTTTTTTTTGGATATGTTTGTCAAAAAAGGGAACAACAAATTGCATTTTCTGCTCTTTTTTGCCAATTATAAAAAAATATGTAATGTATCTATAAATGAAACACCACTAATTTTGTAGACAATTTTGTGCTGCACAACTTTCATGCTCACAGCACTATGTTATCTTTTTTCATTTTAAAGTTATTTGCATTTGAATATAGTTAGTACTGGTACTGAGGCTGAACATTCTAAATGAGTTCCAGAGTGATTGTAGCATATCTACTATGTGTATAAATCTGTGATGATGCGTCTACTATGTGTATAAATGTAACATTTTGAATTTATCTCATAGTAGCTCAGATTTATCACATAGGATTTATGTCCATGCCTATTGCATAAATGTGGTTTGGAATTGTATGTGATTTGAGTCCTGACAATATTAACTGGAACTGTGGTTCAGAAGCCTGTTATTTATTTTTTAGTTTCTGTTAACCGGATAAGGTGCATTAAGCAAACGTCTTCCTATTTTCAGCACAACCCAGGAGAATACAACCAGTTGAAAACATTACAGTGCAGACAGTGATAACAAATAGAAGCAACACAGGAACAGAGGGGTACAATTCTGTGCACAATACAAAAGTTGGTGAGGAATCCATTGGAATACAACTTTATATGATAACAGTAAGTATGGCACACTGAGTGCAGAGAGTGGTGAGAGAACAACAACAAAAAAAACATAATATGGCACATGCCTAGGAGTGGGAGAGAATAGGAGAAGGGTATACTGGTGTAAAACAAACAAGTGAGGACAGTAAATCCCTTTAAAGGTTCAGATTAGATATCTGTAATGCCACCACAGCCAAACCCTTTGTTTGCATGATGTGAGATCTGTGCAAATCACTTTTCCAAGTGAAAATTGTTGCTGTTTTTCAGGATTAACCATCAGAAACCAATAAAGGGTCTTGTAGCCAACTTAGTGGAGGTATCATTGACTCACATGGCTGTTCAGCATGTGGCAGCTGTCCATTTATTTCAGAGGCAGGTAACTCAGAGGTCACAGCAGCAATGCCAGAAGTGAGTTGCACATCTGACTAAAATGAGTTTTGATAAATAATGAAAATGATTACATAGAGACCTGGAGTTGCCCAGGCAGCTATAGAGAATGCTAGCTTTGGTTCAATTAATAGTTAGATTTGGAAAGTTGGCAAGTTGTGATAAAATCCTGCTGGACTTGACCAGTAGATCTTAGTCTGAGGGAGAGAATTGGGACCTTGAGCCAGAGTGAAAGTGTAGGGGTTGTCCAAATGATGAATCTGCTGCTGGGGAATAAAAAAGATGGAGAGAATTTCCAGAAGGCATCTCAGCTGCTGCTTCATTGACAGAAGACTCAACTGAACAAAGAAAAGAAGCAAGGAACCCCAGCAAAATCAGGCAAGCAAAGAGAGGAGGAGAAGAACAGAGAGCAGGTTGTTGAGCACTGATCTGTATGTCAGGTTCTACCATCCGCCATGCCCACAGTACACCATATGCAGAATATGTTGGTTACACTCCAGGGATCTTGCATCCAACCAGGTGATATGCTTCTGCTTGTGTAATTGTATTGTTCACTGCACATATACATTTTCCTTACTCAAAAAAGAATAATAATTTTCACTTATATAGTATTTTCATACACAGTGTATCCCAAAATATTTTACAGGAAAAGAGAGATGGGCAGTGAAGTGACCTGAAAAGCATGTAAACCCCCCTCTCCCCAAAGGTGGGGCTTACTTGTCCAACTCCCGGAGGATCAAGGTAGGTCCACCAGTGGTGCCTGCATCCTCCGGCAGGAACTGGTGCTAGAGGGCAGGAGAAGAGGAGTTGTTGCTTGCATTTTGTTCTTATTTTTTATACACTGCCAATGAAAGTGGTGCCCTGCAGTTGAAGATGAACTAGAGGGATCGCTGACATCATCCTGATAAACCAGACTGTAATCTCAGACAAACAAAGTGTTGTAAAAAGTTAAAGTAGCAGACTAAGTGCTCTAAAAAGTTAAAGTGGCAGCCAGCAGCAAATAAAAACTGTGTGAAACAACAGTCAGGCATGGAACTGAGTGTAAAAAGATGGCTGTTGCCATCTTGTGACCTTTGACCTCATGGTTAACTAATTGGAAATTCTGGAATGCTAGTGGTCTTGGCAAGGATACAGGCACTTGGGAGGAACAGCAACACAGTTATTGGCACCCTTCTGAGGCCACTGAGGGAGTCAGAGTCAAGTTGGACTGACAATAAGAGACTGAGAGAGGAGGTGACTAAGCTGAACCCTTCCCCCAGTCTAGGAGGAGTTCAAGGCAGTCCTTTCTCAGTGGTTAGAGAGGAGAGAGGTGTTGGGAGGTAAAGCTGATGGCCTAGCCAGGCCTCAGAGCCAGAGATCCTGGTGTGACCTGAATCCAGTTACTGGAAGTTTCTTTGGAGTGGAGAAGAAGTGCTGTGAGTCCAGAAAGACGGAGACAGACCACATCTGCTGAAACTATCTGCAGACTGCTATAATTAGAGGTGAGAATGAGCTGTTATATCCTATCTGATGGGCCAAGGTAGGAAGTGGTCAGCAGCTTGTCTCCAGGGTAATTGTACTCTTGATCGAGTGAGTGCCCTCTGGGGTGAGGCGGGATAGCTCATTGGTCTTGGCCCTTCTGTACTTGCCATACTACCATGTATGGATTGAGAGGAGAGGGCACTGCAACACAGAGATTGAGCCTAGCCTGGGCTTGCAACCACCATCTGCCTGCTTCTGTGACATCGCCTATCCAGAAATGTGAGACTGCTTCTAACTTGGTACAGGACATGTGAGTACTGGCTTGCCCTCCAGAAACTGCTGCTGCTGAATTTTCTCATTTAGACTGCAATTTGTATTGAAATTCCTGTTGAATTGCAGTTGGTCCTGATATAAGAAGTGCTAGCCAAAGTCAGTCAGGTGGGGTAAAACCAAGCTTGTGTATGTGTCAGTACACCAGCACAAGATCCCAGGCACTGCGACATGAGGCCTGCTTAAATAATCTAGTTTATCTGGGTATGCAGTAGTTAGAACAGAACTTCAATTTTAAAACAGGATTGCAGTTAACAAAATGAGCATTTTTCAATGCTGAATGTTCACTTGCAGGTATTTGCATTGGTGTTTGGTACTGGCACTGGCTTCAGAGGAGGGAAGGAGGAGGCCGCAGTGAGAGTGGTGGGTGCTACATAGTGGAAGCTACACCGTTTAGGTCCCAGGGTTGTTCTCTGAGGTATCCCACTGGTCACCCCCCTCTCCCCAGATTGAATCCCTTTACCACTCCCTCTGCCTCCTGTCAGTCAACCAGTTTCTAACTCTTGTGCCCCGTGGCCAGACTACCCATCTTGTTAACTCATTGCCTCCTAAAAACGTCTGTAGGCATCAGCAAATCTAACTACAGTGTGTCCCAGAACGCCTACAGAAATCACCTACACTCTTCCTGTGTGCCCTAGAAACGTCTGAAGAAGTCACTCACATATTTTAATACTACTTGCCAGCCAGAATTGATTAGAATTGACTGCATAGTACCATTAGAAAGGTAATGTTGTGCTGAACAACCTTGCTACTGACACTTTCTGTGTATCATGTTCACTTTAGGAGTTATTCACATTTGTTTATGACATTTTGTCAATCTAGAACCACCTAAGCACTTTAAAGAAAACACACATTCTGGGTATCTTAGCCAGTATAAAATAAAAACAAAATTGAGTATAGTTGATTGCATAGAACCGTTGGAAAGGCAATTTTGTGTGGAACAACTTTGCCACTGATGCGTTGTGTGTGTCATGTATACTTTAGGAGTTATGCATTTGTTTATGGTATAGTGTGTATGGTTCAGATTTGTCCCTCAAATCTCCCCAATACACCTTGACTCAAATGGGGAAAAATTATGTTTAATACTACAGAAATAGCTGTTTGTTTTACAAACAAATTATTAAAATTACATCTAATGTCTGGATGCTTAATTTGGTGTTGATATGTTACATATTTCCCAACAAAAAAAGGTTTATGGTACATTTTTAGTGGAAAAAATATTTTGTTTTGCTGTTTCGACCAGCACAGGAATAAAACTAAATTACCTGCTATTCCTTGCATACCACTGTTGGAAAGGTAATTTTATGCTGAACAATTTTGCCACTCATACTTTGTGTCTAGCACTTATGGTTTTTGTGCTATTAGCATTCGTTTGAGGCATGCCAATTATGGCTTGATTTTGCTTAGAAGGGCCCAGGATTAACTGTTAACAGTATACAGGAGACAAGTGCTGCAACTTCAGAGAGCTCCTGTGGAGGCAATGAGTTAATCAGCCTTCTATGTTGGACGTTGTTGAAGGTTTTGCTGAACTCAAGGTAGGTGATATCAGCCACCCCTCCCTGATTTACTTCCTTAATGAGGCATTAGGGTTTCCAACCCTAACGCCACACCTCCACTACCATCCTGCAGTGGCTGACAGGCATTGGGGGTGTGCCTTTGGGTCGCTGGCCATAATGCTCACACCATTCCATCCCACATCACCCTGCAGACACTGAGGGGTGTTGTGGTGTGTGTTGGGGTATTTGGCCCTAATGCTCACCCCATTCCATAAGGAAATATGGAGAGATAGGTGGAGTATAGGAGAATGAGGTGAACGTTAGTGCCAAAGACCCCAGGCACACCTCAATGCCTGTTGGTGGCTGCAGAGTGGAGGTAGGCAGTGGAATGGTGTGCGCATTACTGCTGATGACCCCATGGTACACCCCTGATGCCTGCCAGTCTCTATAGGGTGGGGGTCCTATGGTTGGAAACCATAATGCGCCGGGTGTTTTGTTGGTATTTTCACTCCAAATTTTTAACCTGGGCTTTTTGGGTCCCCACCTCATGAATCAGTAGCAGTATCATTTTGTTACTCAGTCCCAAAAGGTGATTTCAAGTGACTGTGTCATTTGGTACCACAGGTGCAAAAACACATTAAGGGCAGGATGTGAAAAATGACAGCTATACTGCTCATAAAGTGGTGAGAAAATCTGGCAATGCTGAATATTTGGTGTGAAAATATAAACAGTTTCCAAAGTTATGCACATGTGTATTGAAATTTCAGTGACCACACATAACACATGGGTTTTGGGGTATTTTTGTACCACATTTTCAACATGGCCTTTTTGGGACCCCACCTCATGAACAGTGGCACTGTGATTTCATTAATCCAGCCCAAAAGTTGATTTCGCACAGCAACCGTGCCATTCTGCACCACAGGTGTGAAAACATGTTTCGGGTAGCATGTAAAAAATGACAGCTATACTGTTCATGAGGAGATATGAAAAATGGCAATATGGAAAATCTGGAGTGACAATATTAAAAATCGATGAAATTATGAGCGTGCATAGAAACTGCACAATGCACGCTCATAATGCAGTCATTTTAGGGAATTTTTTCACCAAATTTTCAACATGGGCTTTTTGGGACCTCCTCTCACGAACAGTGGCACTGTCATTTTGTTAATTGGTCCCAAAAGGTGATTCCTCGCAGTGATCATGAATAGGGTTACCACCATTTAAGAAGCCCAAAGTGGGACATTTCTTACTGAAACATGATTTTTTGCAGGATGGTACATAACCTCGACCAATGCAACAGACTTGTTTTCTCTATATAATCAGAGTTAAGGCTAAGTATTGTAGTTTCATAGTTGCTTCTACTTTTTCCTATTATTTTAGGGTATTTAAGTTACGGTTTTAATAGTTTTCTAGAACATTAAGGGGAAAGTTAGAAAATATTTTTCCTACTATAAAGTCAGGACATGTAGTATTTTTCATGTTTTTTTGCAGGACACAGCTGCCCAGATCTGGACTGTCCTGTGAAAATCAGGACAGGTAGTAACCCTAATCATGAAATCACCTTTCAGGACCGAGTAATGAAATGACAGTGCAAGTGTTCATGAGGTGGGGTCCCAAACAGGGTATGTTAAAAATGTGGGCCATAAATTCCAAAAAAATGGCTGATATATTAACATAAGTTGAAACCCCCATTGACATCCATTATATGGTGCTTTCCTTGATTCTTCAGTTCACGGTTTGGCTTTGAAGAGTACAGATGTGTTCCAGTCCTGGTAAGATTGCAGCTGCTAATCTCTGAAGGTAAGTATGGGATGCGGGGAGGTCAGTGTGCAGAGGGAGAGCTGGGATGGGGGAGGGGGAAGGGGACAGGTGAGATGACAAGGGACCGTTTTCTTTTTATGGGGAAACATAAAGATTAAAGCCGCACCACGGCTCAGGAGAAAGCATGGTGGGTGGGTGCAAAGAACAAGGACCAGAGACAGAGAGCGCAGGAGTGGGTGGCAGGAGCTGCCAATACAGAAAGCCGCACCATGGCTCATGAGAGAACCTGGGGGGAGCAAAGGTCTAGGACTGGGGACTGAGAGACCGACGGCGGGAGGCATAAGCCGCCAATACAGAATGGTGCACCACTGCTTGTGAGAAAACCTGGGGGGAGAGCAAAGAGCAAGGACCAGGAACCAAGGACAGAGAGCCTGGTGATGGGAAGCAGGAGCCACCAATACAGAAAGCCACACAACGGCTCATGAGGAATCCTGGGGGGGTGGCAAAATTGAGAAACCAGGGGAAAAGAGAGCACAGCAGAAGCCGCCAATATGGAAAGCTGCACCGCAGCTCATGAGGAAGCCTGGGGGGAGCAAAGAGCGGGGATGGAGGACAGAAAGCATGGCAGTGGGTGGCAGGAGCTGTGTAGCTCCAGCCATGCACATTAGTGTCAACTGTAATGTGCATGGCTGGAGTTATGGCTATGAAAGAAATGAAGAGCCTTCCCATTGGAGTGGTTCATTTCTTTTAAGTTGACAATATGCCTCATCAGCAAAGCTGAGCTTCTATCATGACCAGAGTGCCTGGTCATTGGTGAACACTAACAACCCCAAGTTTTAGTTTCAGCTGTAATTGTCTCTGGCAGTGACACACGTCTTAAATGTCATATTGTCCCAATACGTTCCTTGCGCAAGCACAAGTGAATGCAAAAAGTGAATTGCTATGAAAGTTGCTTGAAACTAAAGATATGCTACTGAGGGTAGTAGGCCTTACTGGAAATCTTGTGTGAGGGCATTGAGAGCCTATTGGACCATCTTAGCACAAAGGCCTGGTCATCTGTGAGTGCATAGCTTGGGGTGACGCACTTCATAATAGTGAAAGTAGAAATTGTATAGCTATTGCCTAGAATCAGTGTTAAAACAATGTTGCATAATCTGTATTCCCTTTACAAGACCTGTGTTGGTGACTAATAAAGTCCTGTTGTTAGTTTCTAAAATTTGGTGAGTGTTGAGCATATTATTAGCAATCTACGTTAACTGCTACAAAAGTGCTTGAGATTGCCATTGAAGTGGGGCTACTGGTACAGATTGTTTTTTGGGTGGTGTCTGACAGCCAGTTTAGAAGGTAGGTTGGTACTGCATTGGGGGGGGCACTATTCTACTTGTTGTCAAGCCTATAATTTTTCTGTTTGGATGGAAGCATCACGCTATTCTCCTTGTTCTTGTTCCTTGGAATAAGTTACTTCCAAAATTTTATTTGTTTAAAATCAAAAGTCCCTCATGAAACGCTATCAAAACTTGGTTTTTAGAGACAATGTCAGCTCAAACTAGGGTCTGCTATGCTTAAATGTTTCAAAAACTGTAAATGACTGTATGTAGTTGTAGAATGTATTATAATATGTTCATGTGATTGTTATTATTTTGTTTTCATGTTACTGTTTAATGTTAACTATTTGTGTTAAAATGCCACGGGTCACCATTTTAAATGAGTTTTACTCAACGGTCTAACCCATTTAATAAAAATTAAAATGAAATGAAATGAATCAAAGTCACCATGGGAAGAATTTAATGAGACAAAGCTCTCAATCTTGCTTGGCCCCCATGGCTGCAAGGCAGGGGTAGTAACATCTGTAACATCTGCATGGTGACCTGTTTGCACGTATATTTAAATGAGAGACGTAAGGAAAAAGAAATAATACAGTAGTCCAAAACATTGAAAAATTTATTTTGATCCCTTTTCCCAGCCAAAGCTTACCCCTGTTTTTAAATGTTCAAAGTATCCTTAATACATTGGGCAGGATTTGCAAAGCTTCCAATCAACTGTGTGCCTGGGCAGATTTTCAGAGAAGCAGTTTCACCTCTGATGCACCCGGCATTCTGTTTTCAGCTGGCAGACAGAGATTTCTAGCACTACATTCAGCTAGGCTATCTTTAAGATATTTTAGCACCGGTGCCCCATATTGGCATTATGCATCCAGATATGAAATGGATGCTGCCATAAATCCCGTTCAACTGTCACACTTTGGCACAGTTTAAAATAGCACCCATTTCTTACAGGTGGCCAGTGAATACATACTGGCTTCTGAAAATGTGGCCCACTAGCTTATCCCACCCACAAGCATGAACAAGGAAAAAAATGTAACAGTGCACTTAGATCACATGCTTGGCTGCTGAGCTTTTTCTTCTTCCCAGTCATGCCTTTTTTTCCTAACAAGTCCCCCCAGCTCCTTCACCAGCCCTTTTCATTGACTTGCAGGTTATTCACAACTTACCTAGGAGCACCACACAGTAAGTGGCCAGCCATGTTCATCATGGGGGAGCCTGCAATGGGGGGGGGGCAACTTGGATAGCCTAGCATTTTCCTTCGTCTCTCTGTTTTCTCCCCAGGGTGCCAGCATACAGTGACACAGCCTTGCATGTGTGCACTGGCAAGCATGCATGATAGGCATTTGGTGGTGATCCCTACCCTTCTGGAGCTCCCGGTTCTGCTAGCAGTCCCTGGGACACTGAATCCTTCCTCCCTCTGCTGGCTCCCCACTGTCCATGCTTATTTTTGAATGCAGATCACCAGCAAATCAAGCAGTATCATGCCAGACTGGGTTAGATATTTCAACTGGATAATTTGATGCTGTGCCCAGCTAATTGATACACAAGGATTTAACAGTCTGAAACGTAGAGCACTTGATCTCAAACACACACACACAGACCCACGCACACGCGCACGCGCCGTGCACACACACACACACACACACACACACACCACCACCACCATCACCACAACCAGACAGTATCTGGCCTGCTTTACTGGGTACATTTTCAGAAGATAGAATGTTGTCTCTCCTGTCATTCACTTGGTTCCTGAATATATCTGCTGACTTTTTGTGGTAGAAGAAGCTGGAACTCAGGATTCACAGTGATTACTGCATGCAGTCTTCTCCTACAGTGGCTATGGCAGAATCGCACCTACTTTTCGGTCAGTTCATTCAGCTCTCCCAGATATGAATATGCAAATCATATTCATAAATTATACCCATTTTAACAAAAAATTCTTATTCTAAATAGGTATTTAAATCCTTATTTTAGTTTAACAAATGTGCATAATTGCTTACAATGGCTTTGACTGTGTCCTTTGTTCATCCAGATTTCACTGTGACTGTCTTCCTTTTTGCCACCAGCTGGCTGTCTGTCTCCCCCACCTTGATATTCCATCGCCAGCAATCTATGTTAATTATCTGTCTTTGTGCCCTGGATTATTTTCTTGCCCTACTTTGTCTTCTCCCTTTGCTATGGTAACATTAGATTTCCCCAGCATGTGTGTGAACCGGTGTGTTAAAAAGCAAGCAGCAGCTCTGATGCATTATTGATAGTCAGTCCTGCGGAACACTGCAGCCTGCCTGGTGTACTATCTGGCACAGGAGGATAAAATGCCACCCTCACATCCTACATTAATAGCTTAACCTTTAAAGCCATCTTTCTCTTTGCCACAAATGCCTGCTAGGCTACATGACTACAGTTATCCTGTACTAGATTCAGGCTTTTATTTGCATGCTTTGGTATGTAATACCCTATAATACCTCTGCATTTACATCTCCTTTCAAAGCCAGACTATCAGATTGAATGGCCTGTGCCATTCCCCTTCCCTCCTAGGTTTGGATGAAACACTCATTGTAGTATCTGCGGACATTATAGCTGGTACTGCGTTGCAGAAACCTGAACAGACGGATGTATTTTATTATTAAGTGATCCGATTATGAGGATGACTAACCATGACTGATTTCAGTCTGTCACAGAGTTCCGTTGTTGGTGGAAAGGAACTGGTAGACATCTGCACAACAAATTTTGCTTCAGTATTCTTTGCTGGGGGTGGAACAATGTATACTGATTGCAATGTACTGAAGTCGGGCAGAGGTTATCAGTGTTGTTCTGGCAGGTTGTCTCTTGAAACTCTGCAGCTTGCCGAAGATTGGGTTTTATGAACACCTTCCGTATTAAAAGGAAAGAAAAATGAAAAGGTTATACTTCAAACAGCAAAGATTCATGCTTTTGCAATGTCTGATATTTGCTAACTCTAGAGAACTGGGAAAACAAAATCCAGTTGTATAAATGTCACATGAAAAAGAATACAAAATCAAGATTACAGGGGATGGAAAATGTTTCTGAAATATTGTACCATTGTAGGAAATAAATTCAGTGTGAAAATACATTTTACAGTTAAAATACTGTACCTAGTAAGACAACCCAAAAAAGAACATTAAAAAAATTAACATTTTGGTTAGTATGTCTCTATTAAGAATTACCTACAGAAAGAAAGACAGAATTGCCTACTATTTCCTGATAAAGGCTTAGACTCTGAGCCAGAGAAGAAGGGTGGTGCTGTGGTTCTACCACCGCAGGGACCCCTGCAATGAGCTGGGGAATTTGGTTCCTTTGCTGGAACACTGCTGCTTGTGCGCGAGTGCAAGGCCTGACTCTCCAGGGCACTGAGCAACATTGGGGAGGTCTGGAAGGGATTGCAAGAGAATGGGGTGAAAACCAGAAACCCCCATGCCTCCAGACTGCCTGTATGCTGGCCGCTGCTAACATCACCGTGTGAGGATCCACAATGGCCTCAACAGTGGGGGGGGGGAGCTGCCTTTGGCACTGGGAGATCTCCTCCATAACGGGCTAAATGGTAGGCATAGGTGGTGGTCCAGGGCATAAAACTACAGTATATGACAAAAAAAACTAACAACTTGGGAACAAAATGATTTACAAATATGATGACAGGGAAATTGGAATATTAACCACACTGGGCAGAAAACTAAGCATGTTTCTCTTAAAGGGACACTGTCAGCTTTTAGCTGATTTTTTTTATCTCCAAAAATCTGTAAAAAGGGTACCTGCAGCCATCAGTAATACTAAGCATTGAATTTACAGTGCCTAATTTCCACAAAATAAGCATTTAAGGACTTTTTTTGATATTAAGCATTTTTACCCGGTCCTATTTTATCCCTGGCCGCCTGCCACTCCCCATGTGCACAGTCTAACATGACGCCAAAGTGCTAGTAAACTTGTGTATGTTCAACTTTGATTTTTTTAAGCAATATCAACACAAGTGTAAGAAAATCATTTCTTTAAATGTTTATTTTGTGGAAACCAGCCACTTGAAAAACATAGCTAAATGTGGTAATATGCTTTGTCTGTGACTGGAATCTTTGTGTGACTTGAGAAGGGTAGCAATTACGTCTTGGGGGTAGTTGCACTTAATGAGAATTTCCTATTCAGGTTCCAGGCTGCTAGACATGAACTGTTGAAGCTGGAGTGCCTGGCTGGTAGACGTGAACTGTTGAGGCTGGAGTGCCTGGCTTGGCCTTGAGATGGGCAATCCTGCAAATTGGAAGCATGGAATGTGGTTGTACTGTGTGAGAACTGAAGGGAACAAGGGGTGCCATGGCCAGTATGGGGCTATGAGGATAATCTTGACTCAGTTCAGGATGATCTACTGAATTACCCTGTAGAGGGTCACCAGTGGGGAGAAGGCATATATTATGAAGTCTGCCCAATAAAGCATTGGTTGCTGTGGCTCTTCTGTCTTAGCTACTTGTGCAGATGTTTGGTAGTTTGAAGTTGTATGTATATGCAAACAGATACAGTATATGTTTGGAAGAAACCACACAGCTATTATCCAATTAAATACCTCTGGGTGAAGTGACCATTCTCCAGAGAGGACTGCTTTTTACCTGAGTCAGTCCTTCCTCATGCTTAGCTTTCAAGGTAAACTGCTGAGATTGCTTGTAGACAAATCTTTGACCACAAAAGGAATTGCACTGCTTCCTTTAGAATGAGCTGTCTCCTGGTTCCCGTCCTGTTTATTTAGGTATGCAACCACTGCTCATTTGTCACTGACCACCAACACTGCATTGCCTGCCAGATGTTTGGTGAAGTGCAGGACAGCTAGGTAAAGTGCACATAGGTCCAGAACATGGATGTGTTGCAAACCCATAGGCATCATCAACTGTGGGTTGAATGTTCCCCAAGGTGTGCTCCCTATCCCTAATGACTGCAACAGATAGGGTGGATGTGGTACAATAAAGTTCCCCTCATGGGTCAAGCCATGAATCCTTGCCAGCACTGGCACGTTGCCAGTAACATATCTAATATAAAAAAACAGGCAGGAGGGAGCTAGGAGAGACAGAAACAGGCTCTGCAGACCATACACACACAGCAGCAAAAGCCAAGGTCCTAGGAAGGATTAAACTGTATCGTCTGGACTCAGGACTGGAACAAATTTATTAAAGAAATAAAATAAAAATATATATGAACAGAGGGAGTCAGGAGGAGAGAGATAACAGCAGACCTTGGCAGTGAGCAGCTGCAGCCTGGAAAAGCAGCAGACAGCAACTAGTAAATTCCTGTGCTTGTCTTGATGGAGACATCACAGAATATGCTTCTGAAATGCACCATTTGTCACCAAATTCTTCAGACTTCTTCTGAGGGGCAAATCCCCCAGACCTTTCTTTTTGTAGAAAGTCACTGATGGTGGCATGTGTCCCCCTCCCACTTTTAGAAACCTGCTGACGCCCCTGGCTTAGAGGTTCTTTTTCTTAGGTTTGAATGACCCTTTGTACAGCTGCATAGTAAGAGCCATGTTGATATAGCTCAGACAGAGGAGGAGAGGGAGCAGGGTCAGGAAATATGTAATAGAAACTGACACAGATTACCTTGTGCCTCCACAGAGGAATCTCCTTACAACATTATTATGCATGAGATCACTGCACTTTCTTTCTGTTTTTCTTTGTCTCCCATCCCTCCCCAGCACTGCTTTTTCTTCCCTTTCCATCTTTCCCACCTTCCAGACTTCCATTCCCAGTTCAAGTTTATCACTCTGATCATACTACTGTTCCTGGTGTCTAGTGCCCCCCCCCAGCCCAAGTTGTACTTCCTGGCATATATTGTGCAGTTACTGTTTCAGTAATCCTGACCATAGCAGGTTCTGTGCGCATCCCAGACCCACCAGCTCCCTCCTGACACAGTTTTGTTTTTTCCAACAGGTCTGGTGCTCATGCCAAACCTGCTGGCTACCTCCTAGCACTGTTTATTTTCAGTAGTATCTAGCACATCCTTACATCCAGCAGCCCCTTTCCCTCTCCCCAGCCATGATCACAGTTCCTGGCATCTACAGCCCCCCTCCTTCTCCCTAGCCCTGACTGTAGCTCCTGATGTCTAGTGTCCTCCCTTCCTCCCTCTACCCAGTTGCACTCATAGTCTCTGGGCTCTAGCAGAACTCCTCCCTCTTCCTGGCCCCAGCTGTAGTAGTTCCTGGCAACTAGCAATCTCCCACCCTCTCCCTCTTCCCAGTTGTAGTCCCTGACATCTAGCAGCCCCGCCTTTCCCTCTCCCAAACCTTGATCCCCCCAGTGTGGGATTCATTTTTGGTACTTAAAGATGCACCCTGATCTCCATCATGGTGCTACTCTAGCCTGAATAATGCAACCTTAACAGAGTTTGTATTAATATAGTATGTGTTACAGCATCATCGACAGGATACCCTGTCACACAGAACCATGGTTCTACCCTGTCCTAATGAAGATAAGAGCTACTCTGCCATACAGGCACCAGTGCACCACCCACAGCTGCAGCAAGCCCTGCCATCACACAGTGCCTCAACCAGGCTGATACAGGGAGTGAGAGACAGAACTGCAGGACTCAAAGGTGCACCCTGATCTCTGCTGCGGCACCACTCTGGCCTGAATAATGCAATCTTAACAAAGTTTGCATTGATACAGTGAGTGTAGCAGTACTGTAGATCTGATCTCCTATCACACAGAATCACAGATCTACCCCATCCTGATGAAACCAAGAGCTGCTGTGCCATACAGACACTGGGCCATGGCCACCCCCTAGATAGCAGCAGCAAGCCCCACCATTGCTCATTGCATCAGATAGACTAATACAGAGAGCGAAAGCAGTGAGCTGGGAAAGAAACCAGACAATAACTGTCATGTCACTTTGTGTCTTGTCATGGGTGGTGGCTTCCAGGGTGGGTATGTGTGCTTGGGTAAGGTGCCAGTAAAGTTGGCAGGGAGATCACCTTTTCTACCTTACAGAATTCTGGAGGTGTGGGTGGGTGGCCCCATGCAGTGCTGGACATGGCCACAATCCTGTAGCTTGTATGAGTGAGTACACATTTTGGACAGACAATTTTGTAGGAGAATAGAGCTGTCTACAGGGAATTGGTAGCACTGACTTGCCAATGAGAAGCTGCATCTTAGTTTACTAACCCTGAAACATTCAGTGTAACAAAGAGTAAGATGATAAACAGATAAATAAAAACGTTATTTTTATACAGGAAAACTTGTTGCTAGGATTTTTTACAACCCTGTTCACAAGACTGTCCTCTAGCGCGATAACCTTAAGTTACTCTAAGAACATAAAACAAACATCGTGGACATGACACACCAGTTGCCATACAAGATTCCTAGTTAAAATACATGTATTATGTAGTAATGACCAGTCATTTGGCTATCTACATTTGCAGGTAAATGGATACTGTTCTTTCACAGCTGTGATAAAAGCCCCGTGTGCAAGGCCATTGTTTTTCATTTTTTACTGGAAAACCCGGTACAGTTCTGGAATTTGGACTGCCTGAACACCAGTAAAAACAAAGATTTCATGGAATCCGACTTTTTAAACCAGATGAGTAAATCTACAAAACTTGTTTTTTTTCCTTGCATTTGCTTCCTGTACTATTTTCAATTTGCTTTATTTGCTTTGTATGGTAAGCCTGTGTTTATTCTGATTATTTATACACATGCTAAAAGAATGACAGCAGAATCCTGGTAAAATCCAGAAATTAGAGTAACAATCACAGGTGCAGTCCCAGAGTCTGAAGTCTTGAAAATGGAATTTCATTGTTTTAATCACTGTAAATCAGTGGCCTTGCCCATGTGTAGTTTATGTTCATAGTGATAATGGTAAGTTATTCCAAACTTTAGCTGCCTGAGAGCACACAGTTATGTCACCATATTGTTTTTTTATTCATGTGCACAGATCTCGTTAGCTCCTTTTTTTTACCCTTTTTTTCATTGGGAAATAATGTTTGAGTGACGTAATGATCCGGATAACGTGTCTGGTATTTAAGTATGATTTATCCAGTTTCTAGTATAACCAGTCTCTAGAGGCTGCCAGCATAATTTAGTTAAGCAATAGACTACAACGGGGTGTGGGTGATGCTGGATTTACCCATACCTGGTGTGGTTTGGTCATGAGGCCTGGAGTGGTTGATTGTGATTATACAATGCCTAACTGTATTTTTAGGTAAAAAAAAAGCAATTATGATAAATGTTTTTTTTCGAGAAATGCATACAAATTAAGTTTATATTCTTACACCTAATAAAATAGTCCTGTTTTGTGTTAACATTCTGCAGATTAAACATCCACGGGAGCCTGTCTGGTTGAGCAGAATTAGTTGCCATGTTGTCGGGGGGGGGGGGTTGTTGGTTTTATTTTTTAATCAGTGGCCGTCTCTTGAATCATGACAGTGTGCGGTAGGCAGAAGTTAAAGTTTTGAAGAAGCAGCAATGTTTCTGCAGGGCAGATGTTGGCATGAGCGGTTGCTGTCATCTTTTTCTGTGATTCATATGCCTTGTCTCCAGATCTACTGGGATTTGTAGCATGAAGGAAGGAACAGTTTCCTGCCAGATGATTAACATTTTTTAAATACATTGCCATTGTGAGACTGAGTATGGAAACGGGGCAGTCACTGTTTGAAATGGGGGATGTAAGTTAGAGAAAGCAGTCATCAGAATGGGGCATACCAGAGTGATGAAACATTGTGGTAATAAGGTGATGTGATTTTTAATTAAGTGAAATGGGATGACCAGTGACTGAAATGGGGGATGGAGGCAAAAAAGACAGAGAAAGTGTGCAGCAGGAGCAGTCTCCATCCCTTGTCGTGATCAGGTGAAGTAACTTTTTTTATTACTGGAAATGGGCAGCCAATGACTGAAATGGGGGATGGAGGCTAGAGAGGTACTCAGCATGCTGTGTGGAGCGAGTGTTAATGGACTCCTGTGTGTAAGTTTGTGCTTCATGGTTAAAGTATGCAAACAGGAAAACATGCATTAGTGGTGAGACTTGGGATAACTTTTTCTTTTATTGGTAATGGGGCAGCCAGCAGAGCAGAGACAGTTGCAACTGAAGTTTTCATTTGCTGCTTAGCAGACATTTAAGATGGCGGCTCTAATGTTTTGATTTTTGGGTTGGATTGATTTTTTTGAAGATGCGGCTGGCACCTTTTGCATTGGTAATGCTAGAATTTACAATGTCTGAAAGATGCCAGTTAGCCAATCAGAGTGCTGGAATATAAGACCCTGTTGTATAATTAAGCAATAAGGCATGACAGAGTGTGGTATATCATGGGATATCATTACACCTTGGGTGGTTGGGCACGAGGCCGCAGGCTGAGTGCATCCAGCCACCCAAGAAGTGACGATATCCCATAATATACCACACCCTGGAGTGACTTATTGCTATTATGAACTGAGTTTCAAGTTTTAAAAAAAAAAAAAATAAACAGGTTTTAAAAGGTTTTATGAATGAGTTTTTGGGTGGTGTAGGAGTACATTTTGAAAAAATAGTTCTCAGACAGTAGAGAGCAAGAAGGCTGGTGGCACCGGAACTTTTCTGAAGCCATGATGATGTAGCCCTATATCACCAAGGCTTCAAAGAGCTCTCGGCCAATCAGATTCCTCTATTTACGATCCTCAGTTCATAATAAGCATTATACAATGGAGTGTTTTAAAACTGCATTGTAGAACATATCTACTGTAGCTATTCTATATTGCATTTTATCTAGTCTAGTCAACATCTGTTTATTAGTCTTTCGATACACAAATTTCCCATAGGTCAGGGTAGGCATAAGTTGCTTAGCCACCCTTTTCCTATCTCCTGCCTTCAAACATTTTGTGGTACACCTTAGGGCTCCCAATTTCTTGTTGACCTTACCTATAGTTAAGATTATATGACTATTGAATGTTAAATGAGAATCAAAGGTTACCCCCAGGTAACAATCATTTTCATCTTGCTCAAGGGGTTCTTCTTTGTTATGATTTGTTTCTGGGGATTGTTTTTCTTGGGTGCAAAATGCAGCAGTTTTGTTTTCTTTGCATTCATTATGAGCCTCAACCAGGTGAACCACTTCCCCACCTCTTCAAAATTAATCTGTAACTTTGACTGGAGATCTGAAACATTTACCCCAGTAGCTACAAGTTTGGTAGTATCTGCATACAGCCTTATGGCTGAATGCCACACCACTTGGGGCAAATCATTATTAAATAACAAAAACAATAGGAGTCACAATATGGATCCCTGACGTACCCGCTTGGCTACTTTTCGAGGAATGAACAAACACTGTGAGACTTCTACCCTCTGGGTACATCCTGTCAGGTAGGATTTTATCCAGTTCCAAGGTTCATCAGATATGCCCATGCCTCTTAATTTATTGAGCAAGAGGGAGTGGTCCACCAAGGTGAAGGCCTTTGACAGATCTACAAAAATGCCAGCTGTCTCTAGGCTAGAATCCAGGGAAGTACAAATCAAATTTTTTAACTCCTAAAGTGCTGTTGTAGTTGAGTACTCCTTTCTAAACCATGATTTATTTACTTATTTATTTATTTTTTGTTTACTGGATAAGTGCACTAGACAAATTCTGTCTATTTTCAGGCATGACCAGACATGGGAGGGGTATATAGAGGAGTACCAACTGACCTTGAACGAGATTAAGCTGTTTGTAGTATTTTTAGTGAATGGGGGGAAATTTGGCCAGGGCACCAGGGAAATTCCCCATCTCTTTTCAGCAGGTGGCACTGTGGAGCCAAAAGATGGGAGTCCCAGAAGGAAGGAGACAGTGGAGGAGGACGGTCGAGTGACCGCCTGTTTCACAGAAGCTCTTGTGAAGGGGAAGGTATGGCTGGGATGCACCCAGAAGGTGGCCAGCTGATGATACCTACACCCTCGCATCTGGAACTGGCACCAGACAGTGTTGATTATACCGGTAGCTGTATGCTGACACAAGGCCTTATGAGCTTGAATCAGGAAGTAGGACACGGCAGAAGATGCCCCTCGAGATGAGGTTTTGAGTGCCTCACAGGAGGAGGAGGAAAATAGATCACATTCTGTTTTAGAGAAGAAATGCCACATCTTGGAAGTGACAGCAGCAGACTTCAGGCTAGTTCACATACTCGCTGAAGGAGCTACAGGAAAGAAAATGCCCTGAGGTAGATTTCCCTTCAACAACTCCATGTAGTGGCATTAACGTTTTTATAAGTACCTCATCATTGGAGGAATGGGAAGGCAGATACCCACCTCAGACCCCTATTTCTCATACTGATGATGTTCCGTCACAATGGTCCCCTAAACTAGCCCTAGAAGGAGCAGGCTGGATACAGTTAGAGACAGAGCAATGGATCGCAGATCCAACCCTACCAATACCAGGGGTATCTGAGGTGGATAAGCAGGGGTTAGGAGAAGTGGATATCGTATTGGAAAAGGGCCCACAGACTTCTGATTCCTTACTGAAAGGAAAGACCCTCACCACCCCAGGGGCTCCTTCGGGTGGTACAATTGACTCACATCAGAAGGGGGTACAGAACCCCATTTTAGAGCATGGACAAATAAATGAAGAGGATATTTCAATTTACTTCTCACCTGAGAAGATCTTTCTCAAAATTGACCTTACTGATGTCCCCACGACAGGGGACCCCACGACCCCAGTATTAGACCCAGCTCAGTCTCCGAATCTAGACATTGGGGAGGATGTTCCTGCCCTACAAGAACCTGCTCCTACACATGCAAGTCTATTTAAAAAACCTGTGGCATTAGCTAAAAAAAAGGAAAGTGGTAAGGCTGGGGATTCTGGGGCCCAGTGACACTATGCCAGACAGGTTCTATGTCAGCAAAGTGCTAATTAAACAGATGCTGGGCTTTTCACCCAGTGAAGTGTATGCACTGATACACACCCCTGGAGGCAACACTTTTGATATCAGCTTTAGAACCCTGGACTTACTTAATTGTTTCTGGATGAAATATGCCTTATTAAAAACCAATCTGGCTTGGACCCATTTCTAGGCCATACCCCTCACTAAACAATCCTTTAAGGTAATCACAGTTCTCTTTCATAATGAGGGGGTAAACATGGAGGACATTTCTTACTGGCTGGAATGCAGATGCAAATTACAAGGCAATCCAGAACCCATTCTTGATTCAGAGGGGTTCTGGAATGGGGGTTGGAGGTACAAAATCAATTTGGAACAGACTGAAGAAGGGCTACAGCACCTCCCTGGCTGTTTCTATCTTGGTCAGGACAAGGGGTTGATATTTTACCCGGGTCAACCCCGCCACTGTTACAAGTTAGGTTCAGGCAGGCACCTGAGTAGAACCTGTGACACAGTGAAATGTGTCCAACATGGAGAATTGGGGCAGTTAATGACAGATTGTCACCATCCCATAAAATGCTCCTTACGTGAGGAAGGATACGCCTATATAGAATGTCCATGGGCAGCCCAGAATAAAACCAACAGAGACTTTTGCATACAAGACTTTTTTATCAATTTGGCAGTCCATGCAGTCCAACTCCTGAGACTCCCCCCTCCTGGGAGGACACAGACCCAAGCTTCACCAGTATAGACCGATCCTCCTGTAAGGGGAATGGAAACGGTCATAACTGTGACCAAAGATGCTGAACTGGCCCCAGCTGGGAATGTTGTGGCTGCATCACCTGAGGAGTCAGCCCTTCCATCCACATCTATGCCTCCCCCTTTACCACCGGAGGAGGCTTTTCAAATAGTGTCAAGCAGACGGCAGAGTCTGCTGTCCATGTCCTCTGCTGAACCCCTGGTGGAGCAGATACTCCCCCTTTACAACACTTATACGGTGCTTCAAGAAGATGGAGGCACCGGATCAGATTCCACATCTGTGCAGTCATCTCTGCCAGAGGGGCCATCTGATGTGGAACAAATGGGAGATCCAGGAACTGTTAAAAAAAAGAAAATCCATTTGGGCTCATGGAAATGGACAAAAATGAAACAATGATAGGACATAGGTTGTTATTTCTCATATTAGCAGTCTGAGTTATAACCTGTGGTTTGTGGGTTTTTTCTTGCTTATGACCGGGATTTATACAATCATTGCTGCTTCCCTCAATACCAACAGCATACAATATGAAAGAAAGTGATGGTTAATTTATTCTTTATTTGACAAAGGGGGACAGGATATTGTGTTTCTACAAGATACCGGGTTACACACTAAGATGGAGATGAACCAAGCGTCCAGAGACTGGAAATGTGGGGTGATGTATTGGTCAATGGGAGAGGATTTGTGCTGTGGGGTAGAAATATGAATAAATCATCCCTCAGAGCGTCTAATCCAATTGACAGAGATAATACCAGGGAGAGTGTTATTACTAGATATGGTTTTATGTGGCCTTCAGTGCCATTTGATAAATGTCTACGCACCCCAATTAAACTTTTCTAGGGTAGATATGTTCAGGGCCATTCAGCCATACCTGTTTACTGCAAAGCATGTGTTCTTGGGGGGGGGGGGGCTTTATTTTCAGCAGATATTTGACAGATAGAAGGAGTAAAATGAGGAACATATTTTGTGACGCCAACTGTTTAAATGACCTCCTGGTTCAGACTGGCCTGGTAGATGTGATGGCATTATCAGGGACCCCACAGAAAACCTCTTATTATGGTACACAAGCCACCAGGATTGACTTTTGTTTTTTGTCGGATTCCCTGGGGGTAGTAAAGACAAAAACTGTGCCAGTAATACCATCTGCCCATGCTATTATTGAAGTAATAGTTTCCAGCCATGAAATTATGCACCATGGCCCAGGGTATTGGAGGCTAAATATGGCTCTCCTATTTCTCCCAACAGTAGAGACTGGTTTGACTTCCCTCTTAGAAGCCTGGAAATCGGTTTTCAGTTTATATGATTCCCACTGTGACTGGTGGAAAGACACCAAAACAGATATAAAAAAATACTTTCAGACTATAGGAAGGTTAAATAGTGTAAGGAGTCATATCAGATGTATAGAATGAAATTTCAAGACTTACTCTCTCTTGCAGCTCAAGGCAATCACATGGTTCTTCTGGAATTAGACTCTATTAGGAAACATCTAAACATGGTACAATATGATTGGTTGAAATCCCTATGCCAAGAAAGGAGGTTCGGGTTACAGGAAGGCAAAGCTTTCATGAACCCATTTCACTTCTGTGCACAACAAAGGCAGCAGAAGCATATGGCCCCTCTGAGAGACCCACATGGGAAATTGTGTACATCCAAAACTGAGATCTTACAAGAGGTAGACAGGCATATTTCCCAATTATTTCACCCATTAGAAGTACCACCAGTCTCTCAAAAGATATGGTTAACAGAGACTCCATTACCACAACTCCCTGTTTCACAAACACAGTTGCTGACAGCCTCACTTACCCCCCCCCCGGAGGTTTCTGCAGGCCTTTTACAAACAAAATTAGGAACAGCTCCACAGAAAGATGGGATCCCTTATGAACTATATAGGTCCATATTTAAAGTATTATTACATGAACTTAGGGACCCTTCCAAATAGTATGGCAGAAGGCCTAGTCCTTTTTATGTTTAAAAAGGGAGAGAAAGCACTTCTGACAAACTGGCGGCCCATAACGTTGCTGAACTCCGATTTTAAACTTCTGAATAACTGTCTTTTACTTCACTCAGATTTTCTCATACACTCAGTGCAGACACGTTCCATCCCAGATAGGAGGATATCAGATGGCCTTATTTTATTAGGGGAAATATTTCAAAGTGGGGTTACAGGGGAGCTCACGGGCTTGCTTTTTAGCCTAGATCAGGCTAAAGCCTTTGACAACGTCCATCATGATTATTTATTCGATTGCTTAGCTAGCTATGGGTTGCCCAGTGGTTTTGTTCAGTGGATAAAGATCTGTTATGCTACTGCTTCTGCGCAATCTTATTGCAATGGTTAATTGAGACAAAAATGTAAGATCACACAGGGGGTGCATCAAGATTGCCCTTTAAGCTCGCTTTTATATTTATCCACAATAGATCCAATAAACTGCCGAGTTTATGACACCCCGAATATATGAGAGGTTTCCTTCTCTAGTATAGACCCAGAGATCAAATGTATCGCTTATGCGGATTATCTTTGTTTCATAGTCAGCGATATGGCCTCTGCTCAGGAATTAGGAAGTGCGTTAAGTGGTTTTCTGAGTCGCACAGGAGCACAAATAGACTACACAAAATGTAACTGCATCCTCACATGACAGAGGAGGATGTGTCAGCTACACAGATAAATGGGATCCCTGTAGTTAAAGATATTTGTACTATATTAGGCCTGCAATTTGGGGCGGGAGATCTGGCCTCATTAAATTGGACTGCTAAATTACAGATGGCTCAGGATAATGTTAATTCATGGAATAAATGATGCCTTTTTAAACTAAAGAGTGTCTACATGGTAACAACTTTTTTACTCCCTACTTTTTTGTATTTAAAGAGGACAGGAAATAATTTCTAATTAGTTGCTGTTTATGAAGTACTTATTCTCAAAAATGATGTGCATTCTCCTAAAATATCCATATTTTATTGTACCTGAATAAAAAGGGATAAGAAAAATTGTATTTTGCATTGTTTTGTTTTTATGGACAGCATTCTGTTACAGTTCTCTTCATGGAACGAATAATTTGGAGTTGTAACTATGTCATAGTTTGTGCTTAGAACCATAAGCATAGTTCTGATAGGTCAACAGCTCATAATTAGAGTTCTTTACAGAAACCATGACCTAGTAAAAACTCCAAATTATTGATTCCATGAACAGAACTGTAGCAGAATGCTGTCCGTAAAAACAAAGCAATGCAAAATACAGTTATTCCCGTCACTTTTTATTTAGATACAGTTAAATATGGATACTTCAGTGGAATGCATATCATTTCTGAGAATAAGAACGTTATAAACAGCTGCTAGTTAGCACAAATGTCCTGCCCCCTTTAAGCATGGTTTTTAGTCTTCCCTCTCTATTAGAAACAAAAAAGTATGGGTGTTTCTTCCAGGGTCAGTGTCAGGGGAGGTACAAGGGATGCCACTGCACTAGGGCCCAGAGTGCAGGGGGGTCCAGGTCCCCAGAAGTCAAAATAGTAAATTAATACTTTTAATGCTGGCCCGGTCGGCAAAAACGCTAGTGCTTTGCAGTGCTCTCACTTACCTCTCTCAAGCATCACAGCAGCTATAGTAATATGCCCACACACCACCTAGCCGGCACCCACCCTCCTCCACACTGCATTCAGCTCTCATCCCTGAACCATTTAAATCCATTTAAACCACAGTGCACTCCTGTACCGGCAGACAGTCAGCCTGTCCTGTGTTCGGCTCCTCCTCCGTCCTGCCGCAGCACCTTGGGTTTGACTCCATTGGTCTTTCCATTCCATGAGTCTGCTCATGCTCCACCTTGCTCCCACCCTCTGGCCAGCTGCCACTGCTTGGATTTGCTTGCTAAAGGGCAGCTGATAAATATATTAATTTCTGGGCTGGCAGCTGTGCTGCTACTGTGACAGACAGGTGGGGTGGGTGGGTACGAGGAGTAGCTGAAACTGTGCTTGCGTGAGTCAAGTCCAACAGGTGACTGGTTGCAAGTCTGCCTCACAGGAGGAGCATCTCGCAAGTTTCCTCCCTCACTCTGCAGCCTGAGTAAGTTGTTGGATTGGAAAGACTTCTCTTGTTTTGTGCTGCTGCACCCACATATTAACACAGTAAGTGCAAACAAATACTTTATACTTCTTCTGCCAAAAACATAAGAACAAGGTAAAAAAAAAAAGATGTCATCTTAGTGCATTGCGATTCAGGGAACTGGGAACCTGTCAGAAAAGGTTGGAAGGGGAGCAAAAAAACAGAGTTGACTCTTGGAGCCTAGAGCCCAGTGGGGGGAGAGAGAAGAGATCCAGTCAGCCCGACTTGCCGGGCAGCCTCAGGGGTTTGTGTGTGTGTGTGTGCACTGAGTTTGAGCCTGAGAGGAGTGAACGTTTTTTTTTTAACCTGAAGTTTCTTGTGGGCACTGGACAGAGTCTTCAGGAAATCAGGAACATTACTTAATTACAGTTACTATAGTCAGCAACTCAGGCAGGCTGAGGTAAAAAAATGCGTTGTGAGTTAGTGTGTCATCATCAGAGGGACTGAGGAAGGAGGGAAATGGGAATATAATATATCTCGGTGCCACTCAACTCGGTCAGTTTTATTCTGTCATATATACAGTTAAGTATTAGTAGTTTTTTGGTGAGCTCAAGAAAGCGGGGGCCCACTGCACAGTCTTGCATGGGGGCCCACTACACAGTCTTGCACCAGGGCCCAATAAATCCTAGAACCCGCCCTGGTTTCTTCTCCTGTATTTGGGGGTGTAGACTTAATCCTATCAAAAGATGTCTCTTATTGAGAGATAAGAAACACGGTGGGCTAAAGATGATTCAACCAATAGTGCTTTTCTTTACGATGTTCGTTTATTCCAAGTTACACCCTGTTATGAGCCCCAGTAATAAGATTTGGATACCTTGGGTAACTGACTCCATAGGACACATTTTACCATTTGGCCAGCTCATATGCACATACCCAGACAACAATACTTACAACATCTTCCTGATTCCTTCAAGGTATGCTTTGGGAAAATAAAGTTATGGGAGATAGCAAAAGAACATCTCATAACGTTCTCTAGGAAGGAATTATATAGCTATATTATTCACAAGTTTTTTCAATACTCCGCTCATTTTGACACCTTGCCTCCCCAGGATAAGGTTGCTTTGGGTAACATGTTAGAATCCCCTCGCATCCCACACTATATGTGGGATGTGCTATGGCTTCCCTACATGGCAAACTTAATGTTAGGGAAAACCTGAAGCACAGACAGCTTTCAGAAAGGTGCTGTCCTCGGGACTCCTGTTGTGCTACGGTAGAAACAATGGCACATTTGTTTTTAGATTGTGCTTTTGTTCAAAGTTTCTGGCGGACTATTAAACAAAAATGGCCTACTTCACCTGTTTAGAGATATTGGGCCAGATATTCAAAACATTGCCCCGTGGCTGAGGTAGTACTGCCTGGCATGCAAACAGAGCCCGGAGCAAAATGCCAGCCATATTCAAAAGAAATAGACCAGTGTAAAACCAACTGAATATAGTAAGCAAAGGAAGCTGGGCAAACAGGGCCAGGAGTGCAGCGCAAAAACAGCCCGGGAATAAGACAGCACTGAATATAGCATAGAAGACAGCACTGAATATAGCATCCAGGCAGGCAATGCAAACACACAATGGAACACAGTATAGAGGTGAGACAGCAGAACCCTGGGACACATGCAATGAAACAGGCTGGAATGAGGTAACAGGGGCAGACCACAGTGCACAGCCTGGAGGATGCCACTCATGCACAGGAAAGGCAAGCAACAACCCAGACCCATGTAGAGAACCCATGGAACAGTATATACCAAGTGAAGCCCCAGCACCCAAGAATGACACATGACACAGTATAGTGGAGTAAATGCAATGTAATAACATATAGTCAAAAGGAAAGGTAAAGGGTACAGAACAGTGAACCAAACCCAAACTAAACAAAAGACTAAACCAAACACAGAACAACCAATGCCCCAAACACCACTGGACGACCCACCCCACAACAAGGAAAGACAACAGAACAAATCCCACTAAGTGACATGCCAAGCTCTCCCCCCCCCCCCGCCAACACACAACCCAAGCAACAATAAGCCCACTACAGGAACAACAAATGGAATGCACAATAGGCAAAGCAAGGATGTAAATGGCAAACACAAGTACAGAACTAACAGGGTGTACAATAAGGCACAGGTGAAGGGTGCAAAGGAGAGGGGGATGCACACAGGGACACAGGAATACAGTCAAGGAAACAGTATCATGTCCAGTAAGGGCTGTGTGAAGCCAACACAAGACGGGATGAAGGACATGGCTAGCTGCCCGCTGGATCTGGGAGCTGAGCCTCCAACATAGCAGCCACCCTCCTCATCTCCATTATCACAATGGCCTGTTGCTCTATCAGAGTCCTCTGTTGGAGGACGATGTGGCGCAGCAGGTCCTCTGACCCCCCCCGATTCCTCTGACCTGGTCACCCCCAGTGATGCCCGGAGTGGACCTACAAGGGGAAGGGTGAGACCATGAGGATGGAACACCAGCCAGGAGGCAGACAGCAGCCACAGGTGGCCATACAGGGATGGACAGCATGTCCCAATGGACAATCCTGAGTGGAGGTGAGTGCCGCACCAGTAGGCCAACCTGGGAGGCTCCCAAGAGGCAGCTCAGGGTGACACAGGCACTAACCCAAACCCCAACAGACATGATGACAGCGATCCCGACAGCACCAGGGTACGGGTGACCTAGCCCACCCTGGCACAGCACACAGCGAGAAATGGCAGACACACAGCCGGACCCCCGGAGAGCTGGGTGCAAGGGGACACAACACAACATGCACAAGGGCACCCACACATTGGGACATGCTGCCCACTGACAGATGGCAATGTAACATAACACAGAGCACAGCACCAATAACAATGAAAGGCGTGCTGAGCAGCACTGAACTATGACAGTGGCCTGCCAATGACCAACCCGGGCCAGGAGATAAAAAGGCAGCCAGACCACAGATGCAGGCAGTGAAGGGCCGACACATGCCACCAAGCAAGGCCACTGAAAGCATACCACACAACTGTGACACATTAAAAGGAAGGGTCCCCAATCCATGGGGCAAATGCCCCCTGTACCACCCTGTGAGGACATGTTCCACAGCCAAGGTCAACATTGTAATGCAACACTCAATAGTAAACAATGCACATAGTGTAGTAGTATAGTGTTAAAAGAACCTCAGAACATAACTGCAACACAGTAACAGCATCATGAGATACCCAGGGAAGGAATCCACTATGCGTACCACACATCGCCAATATGTGCCACAGTGCGACAGGCAATGTTCCACGGCTGGTGGACAGAGGGATGAGAGGTATGCCTGGAAAGCATGGGGCGTGGTGTCCCGCAGCCACAACAGGCGCGCAGCTGGTGCTATGCAGGCCTGTCTAGTGAATACACAGGACAGCAAGGTAATGCCAACAGTGCACATGCGGACACCCTGTGGGGGGGAGCTGGAGGGACCCCAGAGGTGTACATGGCAGCCGACAGCATGTGACCCCCACCGAACACTCGCTGTCAGAGCCCCCAACACCATCAGGCACCAGTACAGCAATACAGGCTGACAGTGCCTCACTGCCCCTCTGCAGTGTCAGACTGGCAGCACCTGACTGGTGTGCAACACAGGTGTGCAGCACAGCACAGTGCCACATCGCCACTGGTCCACTGCCTATCACAGCCATACCACCAGACCAGTCAGTGGCAGGACACCCAGATGAGACACACAGCACAGTGAAAGAGCACAGAACACAGAGCAATGAGATAGGTACTCATGCAACACGCCACCGCTCTCAGGTCTGCTCTCCTGCACCCACTGCGGCATGGACGGCACCCTCGGGCTGCCTCTCCGCTGCTCCTGGATAACGTTCTGGCCCCCTTCTCTGGCCATGGGCTGCTCAATCCGCTCTACAGAGGACAGGTGAAACATTGGCATCAGAGCATGACACAGCATACACCACGTGCAGCACAGCAAGATGCACATACAACCCCAACAACACTGCACACACAGGGAGTGAACATGGAGGGCACCCACACAGAGGGTGGCATGGCCCATGAAGCAGTCACCATGCACACATGTCATGACGTCATGGCGTTGCAGTGGTGTGACAGTGCCAGTTGCAGGTGTCCTGTGATCATCCGCACACCTGTGTGTGTATGTCGACAGTCCCCCAGGGACAGGACCCCAGCACCACGGTGTTGCCGGCCGCAGGCTGGTGCTGCACCAGGACTTGGCACCAACCATGTCCAAATCTGCCACCCACATCAATGGCCACAGCATATACGGGGCCCTTAGGGGGTCAACATGTGGGTCCCCGCTGGTGCACGTGCGCCCAAGCACCATGCATAGTAGCACACACATGAGCACGCACACACACACACACACACACACACACACACACACACACACACACACACACACACACACACACACACACACACACAATTGCAGCACAACATGATTGTGATAGTGGGTGTCAACATGCATCGCTACTTACCTGGCACAGGCACAGTGCCCACACGCACCATGCACCTGTAGCACTCAAGCTGTTGATGCTGCCACCATCGCAGGTCTGTGTATCTGTGGCTGCACTTCTCGCATTACGGGAGATTCCAGTGCAGACACTCAGCTTCCGTGTGACCGAGGACCGCATCTGCATACGTGGGAGGTCCCCCTTCCTGACCTCCCCAAACAGCCTCCAGTGCCTCTTCTGGACCAGCTCCACCAGGTTGGCTGTCTCCACCTCCCTCTAGTGCCTGTCCCTGTGCATGACAGCATGCTGTCTCCCATGGCCTGGCATTGCCCACACAGCACGGATTCCCTTCCACCTGTCACAATACCCAGTAGTTGATGCACCCAGGACCCTTCTGCAACTACCACTATAGCACCGCGCTATCACATGACGTAGCGCGACACTGCCCGGAAGTGGTCGCACTGCACATGCATGACCCCTGGCATGACCCTGCAGATAAGTACCATGCATGCGCCTAGCGCCCCGCTGTGTGGGCTAGTGCGGCTCTATATTGCGCTATGCCAGGATGCTAGCACGGCCATGGGGGCCTCACAGGCATGCGTGGTGGTCATGCTATACCACAGAGTGCCACACCACTGAGATAGTGTGGTGCTGGCGCCCCCTGAGCCCAACACAGATGTTTGCACACCGCTAAGGAGTTAGCCCGGCGCTAATCAGGGCCATATTAAACCGGCATATGCAAATGGAGGTACTTGTGCATGCATGGTGCAAACTGTATGATTAGCATATCATTATGTGCTGCTTTGCATGCATAACAGGCTTGATTGCCTGGCTAGCCTATAAAAGGGCAAGCAGTGCACCACCAGTATTGTGCTGTGGGAATGCAGCATACTACAGTTACTGCAGAACAACATTGGACAGATGGAGAGATACAACTGGGGGAAGAGCAGCGAGAGGCAGGTATGTACAACTGCTGTGGGACTCTCGGAATGTCAATAGCTCAGAACAGGGTCAGCCCGTACTGCAGCCCACAGATGTACTTGCTGGGGAATGGTCAGCCACACATAGGACCACAGGCAAGCACTGTGCTGTGTAATGGTGCACAGCTACATACGGACGCCTGTACAGCATACCGTCCAGTACACTGTGCATGTGCCCCTGTATCGTACTATGCCATGTGGTACTGCTTGCTCACTGTGGGTGCCAGGCAGGGGCCATTGTGCAATACCGTGGCGTGTCCTGCAACACTGGCACACTGCCATAACACCCTGGATGTGGGGCATGGTAGGCTGTGACCGCTGTGCTGGAGGAACACAGGGTCCAGCGCTGTGCTGTACCAAGCACCATGTGGCCTGTGCCTGGTGTCCTGCCACTGTCTACATGCCAGTCCACCTGTCCACGCACTCAGCGTAGTGAACACGCAGGGCACAGTACAGTGCCAGGTGGTGGGCGTAGGGGTGGCCCCATCCATGGGTGCACATGCCAGCCATGGGCGACAGCAGTGCATATGTGGGTCCAGGGCTTGCTGTCCAGACATAGGGTGGTCAATAACTATGTGACCATGTGCACCATACATGCACATGCTGCCCAGTGCCATGTCCATGTGGCCTGTGACATTCTAGGGGGTGGCATGGTGATGTGTATGCGCAATGCAATGCAGTTCTGCAACAGCTGCTGACACATGTCCCTTTCCAACTGTCCCATAGGTAGTGCAGCACAACAAGAGTGCATCCGCGCACATAAATTCTCCCAGGATGAGCTAAAAACACTGGTACATGCTGTGAAGGAGAGAGAGCAGGTGCTCCGCATGCACAGGGCCACATATGCGGTGGTGCACCAAGCTTGGGACGAGGTGACAGCTGCGGTCAATGTAGTCGGTGGCCATGGCAGGACGACTGAGGCGGTGTGCAAGAGATGGAATGACCTGCCAAGGAAGAGGAGGCACGGTGGCTGCATGAATGAATGCGGACCAGTGGAGGACCACAAGACCAACAACAGCAGGTGGAGGAGCCGCTCATGGCCGTGGCGGTGTCCACACTGCAGTTGGTGGCAGTCGCAGGTATGCCGGGTGGTGGTTGTGAGATGCCTCTCGCAATGCCCAGGACAGGTCTGTATTCGCATGCATTTACCCTGCATGGTGTGAGAGCATAGGTGCAGAGTCTTGCTGTTGGTGCCCTGCACGGGGTGCACTGTGGGCTGCTGAACAACTGCCTGGCCATGGCATATGCACTGTATGTTGGATGAGAACATGAGGTCACAGGCTGGTGTGTGGGGTGTGCATGACCACAGCAGGTGGCAAGTGTCCTGGGATGTGCATGGTGTGGTGGTGGTGGTGGTGGTAGGGCACACTGTCCATATACAGGTGACTGACCCTGTCCCATTTTTCTCCACAGCGATGCCTGCAAGGCCTGTGGAAACACAGGATCAACCCAGAATGTCTGCCCTTGGTCCCGAGGTTGTGGAGGATGACGATGAATGGCCATTGACGTCCGGTCTGGGTGCCAGTCAAGGATGCACAGAACCACTGCATGTGTGGCATCCCATTGGACAGGGGCTGCATCTGCCAGGGGAAGGGGGACACACTGAAGGCAGGGAGATGGAATCCAGTGAGTACCTGAAGGATGCCCAAGTGGAGGAACTGGGTGTTGGGTAGGTACTCCTAGTGACGGTCACCAGTGGCGATGACACAGACATGTCTGAGGGTTCTCACCACCTGGACGTGCCTGTGGAGGGGGATGCAGGTGTGGGGCTGGGAGCAGGCCATGGAACAGATGCCAGGGGGGTGTTCAGCATTGCTGGCATGGCTGTCTCTGTGCAGCCGGTGGTGGGCAGTGTGGGGAACACGTGTGCACAGCTGGACATGCGGTGTCCCACATAGATTGTGGTCCAGGGCCATCCTGTACAACAGCGCACCACCAGCGGTCGGCAGCAGCAGGCCATGCCGGATGTGCAACGGTGTCTCAAACTTGCTGTGCAGCAGGTACCAGTGCCAGCTGCCATTGAGGGGGATGCACCCCTGGAGCAGGATGCCCATGGTGCCTTCCCACTCCTGCAGGCTGCTGTCACATCCCAGCAGGAGGCTCGAATGGACCTGCATGGCCTACGGAGTGAGCTGAGGCAAGAGCTGGCACTGATGAGGGAGTCCATTTCAGTGAGCTTCCCCCATGCCGAACAGTGGGCAGAGGACAGGTTGGGCCAGATGGTGAGTGCGATCGACTGCAGATTTGCTGGCCTGACGGCTGCAGTGGTTGACATTGCCAATGTACTTCGTGGGGTGTATGGGGGTTGCCAGCATGTGCTTGTTGGTCAGGGTGCACATGGCACAGAGGCCCACAGGTGGGCAACCTCTGGCCACAGGGCTGGCACTGGGTCCAGCTCCACTGTGTCATGCAGTACTTAAGGCACACAGCACTGCTGTGACCATCCACCCGACCTGTCAGGCTCCGCCAATCAATGGGGGCACAGGAGGGCTGCCCTTCCTGCCTCATCTTATTCCACTGCCATGTCCTCGGCCCAGAGCACCCCGGGGTCTGTGACCCGCACAAGTGGTGCGCGAAGTGTGCATGGTGGTAGTTGGCGGTGATAGTCACGGTCGAACTGCACCACTGCACAGTCATCACCTCCTGTGTCAACATTGGCACACCCACATCCCTGTGCACACAAGCACACACACTGACTAACAAACACCCTCACACTCCATCCCATGCACACTCACACTTCCACTGCCATGGTTGCCCTCCTTACACTCCCACCACACATCATGCAGCCCCAATTACACTACACCGTGGCAGTGTGTCCACCCTCCATGTGTCTTGCACACCCCCCACATCGCACCACACACACACGTTTTCTATTCCACTCAGTTGTGTTCCTTTTGTGATTGTTGGTGTCACTGTTATGGTTGTTGGTGCACATTAAAAATGTTCAGCATTGTACTGTTTCATGTTGCTGTGCAGTCTGTACTTACCCTCTAGTCTGTGACAGTGTCCTGATGATGTTGGCCCTGTGCTCTATGGCCCTGCGTGCCATGCGAGGATCCCTCCTCTCGACTTGCTCCACTATCCCCTGACTGCTGGCTTTGGGTCACTGTCTGCCTGTCCCTCAGGTTCAGGTGCCTGTATCCCATGGTTCATTGCCATGTTGTGCAGCATACAACAGGCTAGGAAGATATGGCATACCTTCTGAGGTATATACTGTAGGGCAACGCCTGATGTGTCTGTGCTTCTGAAGCGCATCTTCAGTATGCCAAACACCATCTCTATGATGTTCCTTGTGCTGGCATGTGCCTCATTGTACATCTTCTCAGCCACTGTGGCCAGTGTCAGCAGCCAGGGTCGCAGGGGATAGGCGCTGTCCCCAGTCAAGAGATGTGTATCTGTTAGTGCCGTACTGCAGTCTGGCCGTTGCTATCCTGCACCCCTGTGTAGACCTCCCACACACCTTCCCTGGCCTCCCCTGCCTGCCCCCATCCATGCTGTCGTGCATGTGCCTTGTATGCTGCTACTCACTGACTAGGTGCCCACTGGGTATCCTGCCCTCCTCAAATGCCTGGCACAGCTGGGCCTGGTGCCAGATGAAGGCGTTGTGGGTACTGCCGGGGTACTGCGCATAGACATTGCTGATGCGCCCAGTCGCATCGCACACCACCTGGCAGTTGATGGAGTGGTCGCCTTCCTGTTTATGTACACATCACTGCCATCGCCAGGTGGTGTACTGATGGGGACATGGGTGCAGTCAATGGCACCCAGTACAGATGGTAGGTGCGCAACTCGATGGAACTGCTGCATTGTTTCTCTGCACTCTGCTGCTGTGCTGGGGAATACTATGAACTCCCCAGCATGTGGCAGGAAAGCCTCTAGGAACTGGGTCAGGAGGCATGAGATGGCAGACTGCGATACCCCGATGGTGTCCCCCGTTGGTTGTTGGAACATCCCTTTGGCAAGGAAGCACATCGCTGCTGTCTCCTTCTCCTCCACTGTCATGGCATGGCTGTGTCTGGTGTTTGGGTGCAGTTGCTCATGCAGGAGCTCACATAGCTGGCTCAACATTCCCCTGTTCATCCTGTACCGGCCAGTGATGTGGTCATCTGGCAGTGTCTCAAAGGAGACCCTGGGCCGGTACCACTTGTTTGCAGCATACCATCTCCTTGGCCTGCGTTGTGGCCCATGTTGTGCCTGCTCCCTCTCCTTTTCCTCCTCCACTACAGCTGCCATCAATGGCAGCATCACTGCTACTGGCACTGCACACATTCCCACTTCCTGTTGTGGTCCCTCCTCCTAGGTGTTTTGCCCTGGGATAAGACCAGCCTTTTATAGGCAGTAGCTAGCACCACGCTAGGTGTCGCACTATGTGTTCTAGCGCAGAGCTAGGGCTTTGAATATGCCTTAGCGCATGTATGCAGGCCACCCCCACTTCGCCCCTGTATATTATTGGTTTGCCCTTACACACGCTGTTAGCGTGCGCTAACAGGTCCTTTTAATGTGGCTGCTCCGTGCTAATCCTGTGCTATTCCTGTGCTATTGGTTTGCGTGCTGCGCTATGCTTTGAATATTTGGCCCATTGTGTCTAGGTATATTACCCTATCCATGGACAAAACATGAAAGAACCACAACGTGGCTGTTTCTGGTTTGTTTTAAATTCCATATATGGTTTGTTTGGTGTCAGCTGACAATTCAACAACTGAGATTTACTCCAGATGAATTGTTTTTTATGGTAGACGCTTCAATCAAAAGGTTGAAACAACAAGAAAGTTATGTGGCATCTGCTTCTTTAATGAAATATAGATGGGGTCGATAGACTGGTTATACTTGACATATGCAGTATTTTATGTTCAGATAATATGTGCTTTTGATTATGGGATTTTAAAATTACATGTTTTACCCATGGGTTAAAATTCTCAAATATGAGGTGGTAGGAAATCATCCAAATGTTTGATATATATTACTGTAGGTAACGGTTTCGAAACAGAAACAAGTCCCATACTGTCTAAGTAAGTGAGAAGAAAGAGCAGGTCTATGGTATCCTTTTTAGTTGGGTGCCAGAGCAGGTATGAAGTGATATTGATGTACCTGTAAATATGGATGCAAATCTCCCCTTCTCTTTTAGTGAGGAGGGAAGGGGTGTTTATAGGATGTATTTAGATTTAAAGCATGACACTATTTTTTTTCTGTGGGAACATTTTAGTATGCCTTAGTATGGGGTAAGATGGTTTCATTTGTATGTTTCTGGTATTTACGGGGAAACTTCCCTTTCACTTTCTGAAGGGGGGTACATTTACAGCTCTTGTAGTTAGGGGCTAAGTTAATCGCAGGAAGCAATACCCTGTGTGTACTGGAATATTTATTTGATTTAGTTTTAATTTTCTTGTTTTATGATTTGTAAATTAATTTGTGGGAATTAACATTGTTGGTTACCATTTGTTTGTTGAAGTTACAACAAAAATTCCCCATCTCCTTTGGGGGGGGGGTTAGTTTTATGATTTAAATTTGGGTCCTAAATATTTATTTGAAAGCACACTAGAAAAGGTATGACTGTAATACTTGATTTCTGTTATGATTTGTATATTTTTGTGTGAGTTAACACTGTTTTGTATTCATTTTGATTATGCAGTTATTATAAAACATTCCCCCTATTCTTTTAGTTGGGGGGGGGGGTTAGTTTAATGGTTTAGTTTTGGGGTCTTCTATCATGTTGAAAGACAATTCAACCGTGAATGAATGTAATACTTATTTGACTTCTCCTGGCATTGATTTGTTTATTATTTTGTATGAAATTAACACTGTTTGTTATTATTTGTTGTTGAAAGTTATAATAAAAATTTCCCTACTCACCTGTAGGAGAACCTCTGGCTGGCAAGATGGCTGCCCAGGTGGATACAGGTGGAGAAGAAGGAGCTCTGACTGCAGGGGAGATAGCCACCTCCTCTGTCCAGTCTTCGCAGGAGGGTGCAGAAATAAGTGGCGAGATGCTAAATGTTCCTGAGGAATTTTTTGAGACAGAAATGGAGTTGACACAGATGGATGTAGCAAAATCAGTAAATGCTGGATATTAAAGGTAGAGTACGATTATCGGCGCAAAGTAAAAGTTACTGGAGGAACTAAAAGCCAATGAACTACTATGTAAATCAAGGAGAGAAGCTCTGCAGGCTGAGCTGTCTACACTGTGCTCAGCTCCTGAACAAACTCAGGGTGCTGACTCATACTTGACTGAGCAGTTGAACTCCCAGGCATCACCTTCAAAGGGAGCAGAACAGCTAAATGCTCAGTTGTCAGAGAATAGTCAGGACTGTCAAAGGGCTGGTAGCTTTGTGTGCCAAGAGCTGACTGGAAAGAATAACAAAACAGTAAGTGCAGGAAAGAAGAAACTCGGAGCACAAAGACCAGTGGGAGAGTCAGGTATTGCAGTTGACATTTTTTCTCCACATGTTACTAACCTGAGCTCAGATGTTATCCCTGATGAAATGCTGCTTGAAGAGCGAGCAAGCACTAGTAAAGATGTGCAAAACGCCATTGCAGCAGATCCTTCAGGTCCGGATACACCCAGAGAATCTGCAGGCAGCAAAGACGACTGCTGGACTCCGTCTCAGGTGCTAGAAATTGCTGGCTGGATTCAGGTCACAAATGGGCAATGGGAACCTGATCCTAATGACCAAGATGTCCAAAGATACTGCAATCCTATAAATGGTAATTAAGTTGGGAATGCTGGCAAAACAAATAAAACTACAGAAAACCCTAATATGACTAGAACTGTATTTATTAACATGGGCCCCAATGACACCATCCAAAGTAACTCTATGGGGCACCATAATCTACCACAAGGACCTCATACTTCTGTAGATTCTGATGAACACAGAATGGGACCCTCATAGGCCGTCCTCCAGGATCCCGCAAGTAGGTCCTGGATAGCTCAATGTTTAAACTGGTAGACTTGTTTCAGAATAAAGGGGACCTAGCCCCCCCCCCATAAGAATGCTGTTAGGTTGATATACAAAAGGGAACTGGAGGAACCCCAGACAGAATATATGTATCTAGACAGCTTTTGACGGGGACAATGGACTTTTTTTCTTCTGAGATTTTTATGTTAATTCATTCAGGTAATTGTAACTATGATGTTAGTTTTAAAACAGTCTCAGGGCTTGACAGATTTTGGGCGTGATATTAGCTACAGAAAAATAACCCTGTATGGATACCTTACATGGCTGTTCACCTCACGAAGCCTGTGTTTAAGTATATAACAGTTATGTTTTGTAATGAGGGTATAAACATTGAAGATGTCCTATTTTGGCTTAAGTAAAAATGCAAAGTTTTGGATAGACCCTCCCTCATTCTGGATAGTGAAAAAATCTGGAATGGGGGATGGAAAATTAAGATTAAATTATTCTCTACCAATAATGGGCCAGTACATTTACCAGGCAGCTTTTATTTAGGGAAAGATAGGGGGGTTATTTTATCAGGGACAGCCCAAGCCTTGTTTCAAGTGCGGTGCTCGAAAACACCTGTGTTCTGTTTGTGATACCCCAAAATGCAACCACTGTCTAGAATACGGGCATACTGCTGCACAGTGCATGAATTTATTTAAATGCAATCTGTGTGAGAAGACTGGGAATGGATGTAGGAAATGCCAAGGGCTTCTCACAACAGAGAAGATTGTCCCTCACATGAAAGATTAATTAAAATATAGCCCAGCAGTTACAGGCCCGGAAAGTGGCAACACAGAATTCTAATATATCCCATGTCCCTGAGAACCCCCCAAGAGTGAGTGAAGAAGAGGCACAGATGCAAGAAAATGAAACTGAGGCCTCTCAGGTAATTGATGTTGCACTAGAAGAGAACCCCACAGTTGTAAGTGAGACTGAAACACATGTGGATAATAGTATAGCCGTGATGCCCCCATGCACCCAGCCAGTTACAGCCTTTTAAAAAAGTAGTTGCAAAGAAAAGGAATAGGTCTGGTAAAACTCTTCTTGCTAACCCTCAAATAGATAAAGTAGAAGGTAAGCCCCAGGAGACATGGAAAGCAGGAAACAAATATGCAGCACTAGCCCCAGATAAACAGGGAGAAGATTTAAGGGGTGGGAGTGGATTCTTCATCTCTTGCCTCTACTACAACTGATGTGACTTCTGACCCAGATGGGGGGGGGGGACATATGCCCCGCCAGTCCCATTGCAGGAAGTTTTCTAGGACTTCCTGAATATAGTTATAGGCATATAGCCTTATGAACTCATTTTCAATATGGTCTCCCTCATCGTAACAACAATTAATGTTAACAGTATTAAAAGTCAGAGGAAAATGTTAACTACCTTGAGTTTGTTACGGGAGGGCCAAAGTGATATTTATTGTATTCAGAAAATAAGATTAACAAGCATTTGTCAATGCTGAATCTTTGCTTGCTGGTATTAGCATTGGAAATGCAGAGGTTTGAGAGATGCAGAATAGGAATGGCAGTGAAGTATTGAACTTCACGCCAACCCCACTTCCACTCTGCAGAGACGGACAGGCATTGGGGTATGTGTTTGGGTCATTGCCCATAACGTTCATGCCATTTCACTTCACTTCACCCTATCCTGCAGACACTGATACATGTTGAGGTGTGCCTTGAGGTGTTCGGCTTTGCAGTCACCCCATTCTGTAAGGACATACGCTGAAATGGGTGCTGTATAGGTGAATAGGGTGAACTCTGTGGCCGAAGAGTCCAAGGCACACCTTGATGCCTGTCACTGGCTGCAGGGTGGTGGGGTGGAGGTGGAATGGCATGAGCATTACAGTCAGCAATCCAAAGGCACACCCCTGATGCCTGTCAGTCTGTACAGGGTGGGATGTTATGGTTAGAAACCCTAACGCCCCGGGCGTTTGTTGGTATTTATACTACAAATTTTCATGTCCTTTTTGTGACCCCCACCTCATGAAAGCATTTGGGACCTCTTCTCATGAACAGTGGCACTGTGATTTTGTTAATGTGTTCCGAACTTTGAGTTCCCACAGTGACCGTGCCATTCTGCGACTGATGTACAAAAGCACAGATTGGGCAGGATGTGAAGAATGGCAGCTGTATCATTCATAGGGAGGTGTGAAGAGATGACAATGTTGAAAATCTGTAGTGAAAATATTAAAAATACTCAGACTTCCGGGTTTACGTGGAAACTGCGCAATGCATGCATGTAACACAGTCATTTAGTGGAATTTTTTCACCAAATTTTCAACATAGGCATTTTGTGACCTCTGCTTATGAACACTGTCACTATGATGTTCCTAATCTGTTCCGAACATTGATTTCCCACAGCGCCCACACTATTCTGCACCATATGTGTAAATGCATATTTTGGGCAGGATGTGAAAAATGACAGCTGCACTGTTCATAAGGACGTGTCAAAAATGCCAATGTTGAAAATCTGGAGTGAAAATATCACAAATGCAAGAGAGTATGAGGCTGTGTGGAAACTGCGCAACATACACTCATAACACAATCATTTCATGGACTTTCGTCACTAAATTTTCAACACAGGCATTTTAGCACCTCTGCTCATGAACAGTGCAACTGTGATTTTTTTTAATCTGTTCTGAACACTGACTTCCCATAACAACCGCGCTATTCCACTCCGGAAGCACGAAAACACATTTCGGCCAGTAGGTGAAAAATTACAGCTGTACTGTTCATAAGGAGGTATGGAAAAATGCAAATGTTGAAAATATGGAGTGAAAGTATTACAAATTTGCGAGGTTATGAGCGTGTGTGGAAACTGCTCAACACATGCTCGTAACACAGTCATTTTATGGAATTTGTAACCAAATTTTCAACATAGGCATTTTAGGACCTCTGCTCATGAACAGTGTCACTGTGATTTTCTTAATGTGTCCTGAACACTGATTTCCCACAGCGACCGTACTATTCTGCACCGGAAGTATGAAAACACATTTCGGTCAGGATGTGAAAAATGACAGCTGTACTGTTCATAAGGAGGTGTGGAAAAATACCAATGTTGAAAATCTGGAGTGAAAATATTACAAATTTGTGAAGAAACGAGCGTGCGTGGAAACTGTGCAACTCACGCTCGTAAAACAGTCATTTTTTTGGATTTTGTTCACCAAATTTGCAACATAGGCTTATTGAGAGGCCTCCTCATGAACACTGGCACTGTCATTTTGTTTATCGGTCCCAAAAGGTGATTCCACACAGTGACCATGAAATCACATTTCGGGACCAAATAATGCCATGACAGTGGCTAAATTCATGAGGAGGGGTCCCAATAACCCCATGTTAAAAATTTAGTGCCAAAATTCCCCAAAATGCCTGAGATATGCACCAAAGTTGAAAAAACCCTATTTATGCTATTATACAGCTTACCGGCATTTCTTCAGTTCACGGTTGGCTTTGAAGAGTGCAGCCATGTTCCCGGTCCACCAAAGATTGTCACGCCAGGCTCCGGAGGTAAGTATGGGGTGAGGGGAAGTAGGGTGCACAGTGGGTGGGTGCAGGTTGGGGGAAGGGATGGTGACTGGCATGGGACCGTTTCCTTTCTTTCAGGGAGAAAACAAAAACAAAAAGATGTCATGAGAAGGTTTTTTTTTCAGGCTTGCTTTCAGCACACTGGGGTGGGCTTCCAGTGTGCCACCTGCCTTTTTTGTGGTGGGAGGACGTATGCCGATGGGGATTGGGCCCCCCCATCAGCAAAGAATGACTGTTTGGGGGGATGATGCCGAGGGGGATTGGGCACATCCTCAGCACACAACAAATAGGGAAGGGGGTTACATTATGCCGACATGGAGTGGGCTCCCCCTTCGGCAAATGAACTGGGTCAGGGGTATGCTGATAGGGGGATTGGCCACCCCCATCTGCTTTCATGGGGCTGTGAGGTGGCAGCAAGCCACCGCCATGTTTACAAAAACTGTTACACTAGGCAAGGTACCACCCTGCAATCACGGATTGCTCCCTCATTGCAGTGGAATGGCTGACACTGCAATGACGAGGTAGCCCCTCATTGCAGCAGCAAAATCATTTCAGCTTGGTGGCACTTTTGGAAACCAATGTCATCAGCATAGTGTGCCTGCATTGGTCCACCAGTGCTAAGCCCCCAAATGCAGTGCTGCCGTTGGCTGCCACAGTGCCGCACCTCCACAACCAAACCAGCTTCTCTCCTAAACTGCCACATAATGTTTCTTGTGCGTGTGCACAAGCAAACATAAAAACATAGAAGGAATTACAGCAGGCTGCTAGGATTTGGTCTAAAGATGTTTCTTTTTGGTCTGTGTGGGTTGAACAATGTGATGGGATAGGGGTATTATTTACTAATCCAGAATTAAAGGTATTAAAACTGGTAGACATGCAGCCAGATAGGGCTCTGTTACCGTACATCAACTGGTAGAGAGAACACTTTAGGTTAATTTCAGTTTATGCCTCACAAACAAGTGCAGAGAGTGTCTCTATTTTCAAGTATCCAGCCATATGTATACACATCCAGACTAGTAATTTGGGCAGGTGATTTTAATTGTGGCATAGGGAAATTAGATAGGGGGCTCAGAAAGGAAAAATGTTTTGTGATTCCCTACTGTAGCACTGCAAAACATTGTTAATATGGCTGGCCTGGTGGAGATATATATATATATAAAAATATATATATATAAGTTCCAGCATGTTAGAGAAGCTCATATGTACTTTCGAGGGTCTCGTTCTACTAGGATCGATTTCATTTTCATATCATCTACCTTACAAATACAAAATTTAAAATTACAGACTTGGGAATTCACAGACCACAAATCCATTACAGCACAAACCACATGAGTTTTTGTTTACAGTTCTTAAAGCTTATGGGACACCTGGTAGTTTTATATATTGGACAAGATGTATGTACAATAAAGCCATCATTATCACTAACATTAATGGATGGCAAGAGAAGGAAATCAGGGTTAAGAGGGGAGTCAGACAGGGCTGACTTCTTAGCCCGCTCCTTTACGCCTTCAGTATTGATAGCTTAATAACATATATTACACAAAATGAACAGATTCATGGACTTAATCTAGATGAGGGTTCAACTATAGTAAAAGTTCTGGCATACGCAGATGATTTGGTGTTATGCCTGGATCATACCACAAATAAGCAGCAGCTAACAGACACCTTGAATTCATATTCTAAACAATCAGGGGCAAGGATTAATTGTAGCAAAAGCTCAGGAGTATTGCTAGGAGATACCCTGCCGCCCATAGGGGAAAGGTTTGCAGGGGTCCCTATCTTGAAAAACAATATCACTATTTTAGGAATAGAATTCAGGGATATGGATATGGCAAAACATAATTGGAAAAAGGGGTTGCAGAAAGCTAATAGACTCATGTCTACTTGGAAGGGGCAGCAGACAGCCAAAAAGAAAAGAGTCCTTTTAGTAAAAACCTTGCTTATCCCAGTCCTTTTGTACATTAGTTATGTGTTTCCCCCTCCACAGTCCCTATACACTGCCCTATACAATGTGCTCTTTCAAGCCTTTTGGGGAAGTAGGTTAAATCCCATAAAAAGAGAATTTACATATAGAAAAATACAGGAAGGGGAGTGGGTATGATAAACCCTGTGGAATTTTTTAGTAGTATTTTCTGCATGTATAATACAGGATTAGCTTTGAAACTTGGGAATAAAATTTGGAAATCATACATAATGATATGGTTGACAAATGTATAGGACCTTGGACACAGAGGAAGCCTAGACTATTGAATACAATATTGATAGTGCCAAGTTATGGGTTGGAACAAACTAAAAATGCTATTAAGTGAAATGTGACTGTTCTCCAATAGGAAAGGGCTTTATGCACATATCTTGCAGGCTGAACATAAAGAGCTTGTAGCCTTCCCAGGGTGACCACAGATTAACATGTCCTTTCTCCTACGTCAGTTTTCAAATAAAACGCTTCCAGAATTTGTATGGGACACCATGTGGTTAGGTAATTATGGCAGATTGGGCATCCGTAATAACAATAAACACAAACAGCTTAGTGAGAAGTTTTGCCCAAGACATACAGTACTTGTACACAGAAGCTACAAATGCAGTCACACCTATTTTTGGAATGTGAGTATGTGAAGTTATTTTGGGCACATTTGGTTAGAGAATGGGAGGAGACATTATTTTTAAATTTGACATATGCTACATTAGTGTATGGGGATTATTCAGGAGGTTGGAGTAAATACCACCCAGATACAATATACATCATGTTTGCAATACTTAGATATTATATTTGGCAATCAAGATGTGTTTGGGTAACTCAGCAGAGGGTAGTACATTATGTTGAGATAGTTAAGAATGTCCAAACCTCCTTACCAACTATGTTTTTGAGGGAATCTATAATACAGAGAAAGTTAAATTGTTTGGGTTAAATTGTGAAAAGTGGGTTAATCCAGGATGAATATTTATTTTTGTATGACAATTGAAATATAAAGTATGGATTTTTTATGTTATGCATGTAATATTAAGATGTGAAGAAGATATGATTGTAATGCCATTAATTATTTTTTCTTTTTGGATATGTAATGTAAGGTAGTCCTTCTTTCCAATAAATATTCCCCTACTCTTTTTGAGAAATGCCATGGGATCTTTAACAGCCACCTGAACAGGCCGATGGGACCTCGGTTTAACATCTCATGCAAAAGACAGCACCTCAGAAGTGCAGCACCTCCCCCAATGCTGCACTGCAGTGTCAGTATCGAGATTTAATCCAAGTGCCTGGTGTGGGGATAGAACCCACAGCCTTTTGATCTCCTGGCCTCAGAGGTGAGAGTGCTACCTGCTGAGCTACTGACCCTGATGATTGATAGGGTGTCAAATTATATTTGTCTAAGTGCTCAGAGATTTGTCCATTCACATTTCTTTAGGCACTTGGACAAAATGGATAACAATGCTACTGGCCTGTAATTTTTTAAGTCGGAGGTTTCCCCACCTTTGTATATGGGGATGATCTTACTTTCCCTCCAGGACATTGGAAAATACAGTAACTGCAAGCTCCAATTGAAAATATAGGTTATAGTTGGGGCTATATAGTTTGCTGCCAACTTCAAGAATATTCCCTCAATCTCATCAGGCCCTGTGGATTTATGAGCATTTATATTCCTTAGTTCCTTACATACCTCCGATATTTTCAAGGCCCTAAATCTGAACGGTGGCAAACAATTTGATGCCCCTACTATTTCTGTTGATTCACCCCTGCAATCAGAGTTATCTAGCTCACTGTAACCCGGAAGGTCTTTAAAGAAGTTATTCAAGGCATCAGAGACATACAGTATTTAGGTTCTTCAATTAAGACATCCCCAACCTGTAATGTTATGTTTTTCTGTGGATCCACACCACCAGAATTAGTTAAGCGGTTTATTGTATGCCAAAACTTGCGTGGGTCTTTGCTGCAATTCATCTTGTTTCTATAGTATAGAACCTTTGCCCTTTTTATGAATTTTCTACATTCATTTTAGTCTTAAACAACTCACAATCACAGTTTGATTTCGTTCTTTTGGCTTTCCTCCAGATTCTGTTTTTAACTCTATTTTTTTTTCAGAATCCTTTCATTTATCCATGGGAGTCTAGTTTGTTTACTACAGTGTTTGATTTTAGGGGCATTTACAGTAAATCACATATTTTTCAAAAGGTGCTAGAAAAATATTCTCCAGTTTGATCTAAGTCAGATATTAACCTACATCTTTCCCATTTTTCATTTCACATACTTAGCAAAAATTTGTCTTTTGAAAAGTTCTGCATGTCCCTTATCCAATTGTTGTTCAAGTGGTCAGATAGCCACACTGAACTTGTAGTTCTGACATAGTAGCCCAGACTGGATTGTGATCCCCTTAGTATGGTGGTAATGTTCCACCATACTTAAGGGATCACAGATAAGATAAGAGCAAGACCCAGCTTAAAACAAGATATTGCCTCTTAGCTGGGCTACCTTGGTAAACATATTATAACAAGCATTTGTCAATGCCAAATGTTGCTTGCTTCTATGTGCTGTTTAGGTATTTGGAAGTCATTGGAGTGCAAATATTGAATTTGTGAACTTCTGTCAGAAGAACTACGCAACCACGCTCGTAAAACAGTCATTTTAGGAATTTTTTTCTCGAATTTTCAACATAGCCATTTTAAGACCTCTGCTCATGAACAGTGTCACTGTGATTTTCTTAATTTGTCCCGTGACATTGATTTCGACACCGACTGTGCCATTCTGCGCTACATGGGCGGAAACACATTTTGGGTGAGATTGAAAATGACAGCTGTACTACTCATAAGAAGGTGTGGTAAAATGGCAATGTTGAAAATCTGGGTGAAAATATTAAAATTTCATGAACTTACGAGCGCAATGGCAAGAACTGCTGGCATGCGCTCAGTAAAACAGTCATTTTGGAATTTTGCACCAAATTTTCAACATGGGGTTTTGGGCCCCTTCTCATGAATGATGTCACTGTCATGGAGTGTGGTATTCAGGCCCGAAGGGTGATTTCACAGTCACTGCACAAAATCACCCTTCGGGCCCGACTAACGCCATGACAGTGACATCATTCATGGGAAGGGGTCTCAAAACCCATGTTGAAAATTTGGTGCAAAAATTCCCAAAAATGCCTGAGATATGCAACAAAGTTGAAACCCCCCTATCTAGGCCATTATACAGCTTACCAGCATTTCCTCAGTTCGCGGTCGGCTTTGAAGAGTGCAGACGTGTTCCCGGTCCACCAAGATCGCCGCGCCAGAGTCCGGAGGTAAGTATGGGGTGAGGGGAGGCGGGGAGGCTGGGTGCGCAGGGTGGGTGCGGGTTGTGGGAGGGTCGGGAGACGCTCTGTGGGACCGTTGCTTTTCAGGTTAAAATAAAAAAGACGCTGGGATCGTTTGCCACACTGGGGGCTCCCAGCGAGGCACAAGGCGTATCGCCAGTTAGCCGACGGGGATAGGCACCCGGCCGGCCTATGGACTGATTACCACGCTGGGGTGGGCTCCCAGCGTGGCACCTACAACTGGGGAGACACAGCTCAGCTGGCGGGATTGGGCACCCCATCGGCTACACAGTAGGTGTGGGCGCACACACCTGCGTGTGGGGGAAGCCTAAGCTTCTTATCTCTGCTCACTGAGCGTGGCTCCCCTTTCAACTGTATGCCCTGCATTTTGGAGCTTGTCATAGACAGCTCAAAATGCGACCAAAGCTGAGGCGGCGCCTGCCAGCTCACTGACTGAATTGGAGGAGGAGGTGACACACCTCCGGAATCTCCGATGATGGCACTATGTTTCTTGCACATGCGTGCAAGCAACATAAAAATGGGTTAAAACACAACCCCACTGAAAATGAGATATTACATCTCTGGCCTATCCTTGCTATATACAATTTAAACATGGGTAAAAGCAGGACCACACTAAAGTTGAAATATTACATCTCAGTTGCTCTGTTCTGGAAAAATACATTGTAAAAATTGCTAAAAAGATATGAGATATTACACCTCTGGTCTGTCCTTGCAAAATACATTGTAAAAATGAGTAAAAGCAGGACCACACTAGAATGAGATATTACATCTCAGCTGCTCTAGTGAAAATACATTGTAAAAATGGCTAAAACGGTGTGCTGATTTATTGTGACCTGAGGACAGGGAGTTTTGTTAGGGAGTACATAACAGGAACTAACACAGATTACCTTGTGCCTCCACAGTGAAATCAAATCACAGCATTCACTGTACATCCTCTGTTTCTCTCTCCATTTCTCTTTCTCTGTCTCCACTCCCCCTGCCCAGCACCTTTTTCTTCCCTCTGCAGATCTTCTCCCACCTGTCAACATTACATTCCCAGTTATGTTTCTCATCTGACTGTATGCCTATCCCTGGAGTCTGTGAGCCCCCCTTCCTGTCCCTAGGTCTGATTATACTATCTGATGTAGAGTGCCCCCTAGCCTTGATCATAGTGGGTCTGGTGATCATGCTTGAAGTGCTAGCTCCCCCATTTGTTTTTCAGTGGGTCTGCTCATTCTGAAGCCGCCAGCTCCATTACGGCACAACTAGCACCCCTCCCTCCCTCCCTCCCTCTCCCCAGTCCTGATCATAGTCCCTTGCATCTAGTGGTTCCTTTTTTCCTCACTCCACCCTTGGTCATAGTACCTGGCATCTAATACCCCAATCCTCCACCAAGCCCTGGTTATAGTCCCTGGCATCTAGCAGCACCCCTTCCTCTCCTGAGCCTGATCGTAGTGCCTCAAAGGTGCACCCTGATCTCTGCTGTAGCACCACTCTGGCCCCAATAATGCAACCTTAACAGAGTTTGTATTAATACAGTGAGTGTAGCATTACTGTAGATCTGATCCCCTATCGTACAGAATTACAGTTGTACCCCATTCTGATGAAGCTGAGAGTTGCTCTACGATAAAGGCACCAGGATCCCCCTTCCGGCAGCAGCAAGCCCTGCTATCACTTGGTGCATCAGGCAGGCTGATGCAGGAGAGACAGAGAGAGAGGGTCATCAGCTAGGAAAGAAACTAGTTTCTAGCTATCGTGCCACTGTGCGTCTTGTCTTGGGTGAGTGTCTTGCACAGCTGGTGACAGTAGGGTTGGTGTTTGTGCCCGGAAGGGGTGGCAGTAAAGCTGGTAGGGAGATCACCTTTTGGAATTTACAAAATTCTTGAGGTGTGTGTGTGGGTAGCCCCACACAATGCTGGACATGGCCACAATTCTGTAATATGTGTGAGCAAATACACATTCTTGCCAGGCACAAGGGAAAATGGTCAGCTTTTGCCAGAGAGCAGCATAAAGGCTGCTGAAAGGGGGATCTCAGAAATGAGGCAGCATGTATTTACAAATGAAAGGGTGAGATAAGGGTTTGCAGTTCAGAAGAAAGATAAGGCCCTGGAATGGATTGTATACAGCTAAGGGTACTTGAGGAACTGACATTAGAATTAGATGAGCCTTTGGATAGGGTTATTCAGTACCTCAATTCAGGTGGGGGTAGTTCCAGTTCACCCATGTCGTGGCGACAGGAAAAACCACGACCGTCATTAGGGCACAAGCACAATTCTGACAGCGAACATCGTGCCCGGCAATTGTGCCACCTGACCCCCAGTGAGTCTAATGCCCCAGGGCACGTTCTACTTGTTTGCAGGGGGCTGTGCCTCCCATAATCATATACTCAAATATAAGTACCTCCAGGTCATAGGTGTATGGGGCAGGGGGCGCAACACCCAGATTGCACTGTCCCTGCCGAGTGCCTAAAAATCCAGTTCACCTGCATGACAGGTGAACTGGTTGTGGTGACCTATTTGTGGCTCCCATATAACAGTATATGGTACCAGAAGACTGGAGTGTAGTGGATGTAGTTCCACTCCACATGGGTGGGAAAACAGAGAAACTACAGACTGGTCAGTTTTACCTCTGATGTGAGTAAACTGATGGAGACACTAGTTAAAGAGGACCTAGTGGACCACCTGGAGAAAGAAATGGCCCCTGGATAGTAAATAGCACAAGACTGTGGCAGTGAGGTCTTGTCAGATCAGCCTGATAATAGTCTTTGACTGGGTAACTAGGGCAGTGGATAAGGGTCATACAGTGGACTTATTCAACTTCAACTTCAGCATGACATTTGATTTGGTACATCAAAAAGAGTTGCTGAAGAAGATAGAGGATCTAGGTGAAACAAGAGACATAGTTAGATGGCTGGGAAGTTGGTTGGAAGAGAGACTGCAGAGGATAATTGTAAACATAGACAAATATGGGGAGAGGAAGATCACCAGTGGTAGGTGGTCACAGGGATCAGTTGTGGATCCAGTCCTTTTAAAGTGAATTTCTTAGATGTACTACTGATTTACCCCATTTGATAACTAATGCTGGAGAAAGTCATCCTGCCCCAGTTTTAATATTTGATGCAGTGCTTGTATTTAGATATCAAAGATCATATTTTGTCCCTGACAACACTGGCCACCCGATTCCTTTACTTCCCTATTCATGAACACACCCCTGCACCCAGGCACGTTATGACATCCAGCAAGAGAGAACGTGGGGGCTCGCCCCATTGAAATGAATGGTGCTTGATTTTGCATCATATTTAATACCTTATGATAGCCAGTTGGAGATTAATGAAGGACACTGCTCGACTATCAAGGGTCTTGTTAGTTCAGGAGTGTCCTTCATTAATCTCAAATTGGCCATCATATGGTGTGAAATACGATGCAAAATCGAGTCCCATTCATTTCAATGGGTCACGCCCCCGCACTCTCCCTTGGTGGATGTCATAGCACGCGGGCGTGTTCATGAATCGGGAAGTAAAGGAATCGGCTGGCCAGTGCTGTCGGGCTGAAGTACGATCTCTGATATCTAAATACAGGCAGTGCATTAAATATTACAACCGGGACAGCCAGAGTGGAAGGATATAGTTCAGCAAATTTATGAACTAGAGAAATTAACAGCAGGCCTTAACCTAAAGTTGAAAAGATTCACTAGTCTGTGGAACAAATGGTTGTCATGGATTATGAACCATAGACCTGAAATTATACCATATTATGGTGGAAGGGGAAGGGTTGAGTACTGAAAAGAACAGTTTTTGAAACCACTAAAGTTATGGTGTCAATAAGTATATCTTACTCAGATAATCCTGATTTTGATGATTATGTAAATACAAGAATAAGTATGTATAAAAGACCATGTAAACCAATTAAGTGTCTGAATATGTAACATGCTCTTGTGAAAAACACCAATAAAATATAAATTATATAAAAAAAAAAAAAGGGACAGCCAGCATTAACCATCAAATGGGATAAATCAATTTGTAAATAAATAATCTAAGAAAATGACTTTAAATATGTTTATCAGTGACATAGGAAAGGGAATTCAGGACAAGATGTGTCTTGTCTAAACTCAGTGGTAGGATAGATAGGCAGAAGGTGGTAAGATAGTTGCAGAGGGACTTGCAAAGGTTGGAGAGGTGGTTAAAGGCAGGGCCGGTGTCGGGGAGGTACAAGGGATGACACTGCACTAGGGCCCAGAGTGCAGTGGGGCCCAGGTCCCCAGAAGTCAAAATAATAAATTAATATTACTTTTAATGCTGGCCTGGTCAGCAAAAACCCTAGTGCTTTGCTGTGCTCTCACCTACCTCTCTCAAACATCACAGCAGCTATAGTAATATGCCCGCACACTGCCTAGCCGGCACCCACTTTCCTCCACCCTGCATTCAGCTCTCATCCCTAAACCATTTAAATCCATTTAAACCACAGTGCACTCCTGTACCTGCAGACAGTCTGTCTGTCTGTGCTGTGTTCGGCTCGTCCTCTGTCCTGCCGCAGCACCTTGGGTTTGACTCCATTAGTCTTTCCCTTTCATGAGTCCGTTCATGCTCCACCCTGCTCCCACCCTCTGGCCAGCTGCCACTGCTTGGATTTGCTTGCTGAAGGGCAACTGATAAATATTAATTTCCAGACTGGCAGCTGTGCTGCTGCTGTGACAGACAGGCGGGGTTGGTGGGTACAAGGAGCAGCTGAAATTGCACTTGCGCGAGTCAAGTCCAACAGGTGACTGGTTGCAAGTCTGCCTCACAGGAGGAGCATCTCGCAACATTCCTCCCTCACTCTGCAGACTGAGAAATTTGTTGGATCGGACGGACTTCTCTTGTTTTATGCTGCTGCACCCACATATTAACACAGTAAGTGCAACCAAATACTTCATACTTCTTGTGCCAAAAACATAATAACAAGTTAAAAAAAAAAGATGTCATCTTAGTGCATTGCGATTCAGGGAACTGGGAACCTGTCAGAAGAGGTTGGAAGGGGAGAGAGAAGACAGAGTTGACTCTTGGAGCCTAGGCCCAGAGGGGGGGGGCGGGAGAGAAGAGATTCAGTCAGCCTGACTTGCCAGAGAAAGCCTCGGGGGGGGGGGTGTACTGAGTTTGGGCCTGAGAGGAGGGAGAGTTGTTTTTTTTTAACCTTAAGTTTCTTGTGGGCACTGGGCAGAGTCTTCAGGAAATCAGGAACATTACTTAATTACAGTTACTATAGTCAGCAACTCAGGCAGGCTGAGGAAAAAAAATTCGTTGTGAGTTAGTGTGTCATCATCAGAATAATATCTCTCGCTGCCGCTCTACTCAGTCAGTTTTATTCTGTTATATATACAGTTAAGTATTAGTAGTTTTTGGTGAGCTCAAGAAAAGCAGGGGCCCACTACACAGTCTTGCAGGGAGGCCACTACACAGTCTTGCACCAGGTGCAATAAATCCTAGAACCAGCCCTGGTTCAAGGGTTTGGCAGTTAAATGAGACCCCAGAAAGCCATCCTGGTGCGTTCCTGAGGGCTGAGGGTGCTGGGCGTCACCTCGTGCCTTGCCGGCGACCTGGGTTTAGGAATGAGCCTGGGCTGTTGGGGTTGCTTGGAGTGAGAGAGGATTGAGCATCTGAAGGACTGCTCTCCTGTGGGAGACAGCTGTCCTGCCTACTGATCACTGTCTAGTGATGGCCGGAGGAGATATGGGTCAGGAAGCTTGAGCTGACATATGAGTCAGCAGGGAGAGGGAGGTAGGAAACCAGGAAAATCAAGCCTGGCAGGCTTGATGATGGCCTGCCGCCCCCAGGAGTGGTCCCAGAGTTGGATTGGTTCTCTGGGGGGAAGGAGAAGCTGGCAAGCTCCCCCCGGCCCTACAATGGGGGGCAATCCGTGGGGGATTTTCTGAGGCCGCCTAGTATGGGACAGGCAGAGCTAGAGAGATAGTCCCTCCATTCAGAGTGCCACAGCTGCCTGCCAGACCTCAGAAGGAACAAAAAATGTGTATGGAAAAAAAAATTCAACCCCAAAAAGTGCAAGTTGATGCACATAAGGAACAACAACCCCAGGATAGAGTATTGGATGGGAGGGGTTAAGCTGAGTGCTGCTTCTGAAGAAAGGAACCTAGGAGTTACAAGTGGCTCCCTTAAACAATCTAACCAATGTAACAAGGCCTGCAGTAGGGCTAAGAGGATGCTGGGGTGTATTGGGACAGGTTTGACAACAGCAGGAAAGAGGTATTACTACTTCGCTATAGATCACTGGTGAGGCCATTTCTGGAGTACTGTGCCCAGTTCTGGAGTCCTCACCTAAGCAAAGACAAAGACAGGCTGGAGACAGTGCAGGGTAGGGTAACCCAAATGATTCAGTGCCAGCAGGGTAGATCCTATGAGAATCGACTTAGGGCATGGAATATGTACTCGCTCGAGGCAGACAAAAGAGGGGAGATATGATAGAAACCTTCAAGTTCCTTAAAGAAATGAACAAGGTGAACTGTGAGGAACAGTTTAGCAAGAATAGCAAATCTAGATCAGAAGGATGTGAGTGGAAGCTGGTGTGGCATGGCCCCTCTCTTTTTATGCTCCCGTTCCCACCCCATTTATTTCTGCTAGCCTTTATTAATTTGCACCCTTGCACCTTGGGGGATTCATCTCCCCTGGGGTTCTCCTTACTTTCTACATCAGCCTGTAGTGGGGCAGTTTCTGCCTCCCTGATTTCTTCTGGCACTCATGTGTGTGTGTGTGTGTGTGTGTGTGTGTAATGTAAGTAATAAGGCAGAGAAGGGTGTTTTTTTTTCCTGATCTACACGCCCAAGTGCATTATGAGGCGCAAAGCACTTGTGCAGAGTGCCCTCAACCACTTGTAAGTGTGGTTGAGGAAAAGAAAACAACATCCTGGAATGTCTTATTGTGGTTATAAAATATTTATTTGAATAAAGTGTCTGCTTCCATGTTCTTTTTTTTCTACCCTCTCTCTTCCCCTTTCCCATACGTATTCAGTATTAAATCTACCCCTACCAAACCCATTCACCCAGCTCTGGATCCCAGATCAGTTTTGGCCTGTGAATTTTATTTTATTGGACTCTTCTTTTTGTTTTCTAAGACATAAAAAAACATTATTATGTTAAATAAAATAATGGGAGCTGTGTCAATTTATTTTTTACACTCAGTTTTTGATGACCTTGCAAACCACTCAAGCTTCGCTCTTGTGATCTCGGAGGTCATTACAAACCATGTGCGTGTAAAAATACCTTGTTATATAGTACATGGCTACATACATTGTTCTACTTATGTATGGGTTAGTTTATAAAATTTCATGGCAGCAGTTAAACAAAACAAAATAAATGCACATTTACACAGCCACAGCAAAGGCTGCAGTGTCCTGCTCCAGTCATCCCTCCTGCTCCCATGCTGATGCATGAGTGTGTTTACATGGCCCCTCTCAGCACCAATGCAAGTTGTGCTGGAGATGGGCCATAAGTCTGGGGTGCGGGGGAGTTTGGTGATGTCAACAGTGATGCATTGGTTGATGTGCAGACTGCTGACATCATCTAACAATGTTGGAACTGCAGGCTCCCAATCACCAGGAAGCAGAAGTAGAAGGTCATGATACAAAAACCACACTGACTTCAGCCAGTTTTGTTGAAACTGTTGCTCCCAGTGGTGCACCATGCTGCTGAACCTCCTGTTTGAGACAGCGAGCATCGGTGGGGGGGATGCAGAGGATGCAGGGGGCATCCGACATGCATCAGAGTAAACAGTACAGCCTGTCCACATGACAGTTTACATCAATTGCAGCAGAATGTGTTCCCAGCTGTCTTGTGGCTTGGGGAGAAGACAAGCAATCAACTTATCATGGTCTGGTAAGCATCCACACTGCCACATTTGTATCACAGCAACCAACCCAAGTATTCGGGTTGCTGTGGTGCAAATGTAGCCATGTAAACTGGCCTTTAAGCTTCAGCAGTCAGATCCTGAAGCACTGAGTCTTTAGCTTATAGATGGTGAATAACAGGTGGGGAGCCATTGTAGAGAAAGAAATTATTACATGCAACAGGGCCTGATTTAGAATAACTCTCCTGTAACCAACCTTTTACTTGTTCATAATAGGAGGAGCCTTCGTATAGAAATACCTGCATAGATACCTGCTCTTATTTGCAAATGCTCGGGACTCATGGGTCACATTCAGGGGAGTCACAGCATCTTTGCCAGTCTGGGGAACAGAGGAAAATCATGTGATCTCAAGAAGAAGTTTTCCTAAGAGCCTAGGAAAATACTGTTGACATCAACCGTCTTGGTTGATCTCCTGTGTATCCTCTCTATCAAAGCTATATCCATCCACAGATGTGGGGACCAGGGCTACACTCGGTACTTAAGACGAGTCCAGATCAACAGTCTGTATAAGGGCATTATAACAATCCCTAGATTGCTCATGAAGTTTTTCTTAATGCATAGCATGATTTTATGTGCCTTGCTAGCTGCTGCTTCATACTGCTGCGCCTACTTAAATTTGCTTCTGAAGGGGGGGCGTGGCCTGACACCGAACAAGATGGAGGCTTAATCTCAGATCTCCTCACTGACAAGCTGAATCTAGTATCATCCTCTGTTATATAATGTCATAAATAACATCTATCTCAAGAGAACAAAGTAAGGAGGGATACTGCTACTATCAAGAATACTTTTGTCAAGCTACATCTACAATCCCTTACAATTTTGGAGATCTTGGTGAGACCCTGCAAGGCCCTATAATGGCCTACTCTGACAAGCAACCAGATCCTCTGGAGAAAATAGAAGGAATGTTTAATAAGTTATCCATGGATATGAATGATTTAAAATCGGCTACACAGTACAATACACAAACAATGAAAAGTATTGATTCAAGGCTGGCTTTCACTGAGAATAAAGTTCATCTTAATGAAAAATCTATACAGGACCTACAAACAACTATTAGATCTCAGGACCGAGTGATTAAAGAGCTGCAATTAAAAATTGAAGATCTAGAAAATAGAACCCAAAGAAACGATCTGCGTATATTCGGTTTTCCTGAAGGTGTGGAGGCTAAAAATACTACTGCTTTCCTACAACAAGAGCTACCGCATATACTGCACCTTCAAACTGGCAAAGAATTAACTATAGAACGTAGCCACCGATCATTAGGCCCTAAGCCCTCTACAGATCAAAAACTGAGACCTATAATTGTAAAATTCCTTAATTACACCAGCGTAGAGCTAATTCTGCAGAAGGCACGTGAAATCGGTCAACTTAAATGGCAAGATTACAATATCTATATATCCGGATTTTTCTAGAGAACTATCTCAAAAACGGAGAGCATACACTGCTGCAAGACGGTTAATGCATCAGATGGGAATCCATTTTAATTTAAGGTACCCAGCAATCATGCGATTATATCTAGGAAATACAGTAAAAGACTTTTACAATCCTGAGTCTCTCATGTTATTCCTGAATAATTATTCATCATGCAAGAAAAATGAAATAAAGAACCGACAAACCCCATCCATAGTTATTGCCTCCGAGAATACTGGCCGGGATTTAACAAATAATACAGTCACTCACAATGCAATGGATCATTCTCCGGTTTCCCCTGAGAATCCATTGAAGGTGCAGTCTAACTCTGTGCAAAATGGTCCCAACACTCAACTAGCCAGACCAACAATGAGTAATTGCAGCCACGAATCTTTAAATAAAAATAACTCCAAGTCTAACTCTGAGGCATTAATTTTCACGAACGTCACAGTACAGAATAAATATGCTGTGCTACAAGATCTGCCCTCCCTTTGTGATGACACAGAAACAGAGTCGGGTACCTTGATAAGGGAAGAAGCAGTCTGTGAACAAGCAGAATCTTCATGGGCAGGCTGCGAAGAGAAATCCCCAGCTAAAATTACCAAACCGCCAAAGAAAAAACGCCGAGGCAAGAGTAAATACAAAGGTGACATCTTCCCACTAAACACTGGAGATGAGCACCACGATGTATGCTTGACACACTGGTTTTATTTGAATGATGTTCAAGCATAATAATTGGGATCCCGATTTTTGGTAGTGGATCAAATTCTTCACCTTGAAGGATTAAGGGGTAAATGGAGCTACATGATTAATCGGAAGCTTTAAAACGCAAGGAGGTTATAAGTGGCTGTGTCGGGACTCGAAAGTTGGCATTACTACAGACACGATCTAGACATGTATCACAGACACCAAAAGAAGCGTTTTGAATATAACCTGGTAATCAATCTATGACAGTAACAGCGTTACGATCACTGGGGGCTATGTTAGAAAGAATGTACTGACACTTTTGTTATTCGGATCACGGAGGAACAGTTTGACCGAATAGAAACTCGCTGTGAACACCATAATTGTGTTTGGGATTTTTTCTATTTTTTTGTTTTGTTTTGTTTTGTTTTGTTTATAATATTGATCCTTAAAGTTCAAATCAGTTTATTTTGTTTTTAATTTTATAGGATGTACCCATTAAGTGGAGCGCATTCACTTATGTGGAAACCAACTAAGTTATAAGAAGTCTGTTATAAGTTGCAATACTTAGGTCTAATTAATACAAAAGGCAGTTATATAATGTTATCAAGTAATTAAGTAATTTGCTCAGTTATAGTTAATGGATCCACAGAAACTTTTGCCAATATTGGACTTTTTTTTTTTTACAAGTATACTGGGTAACTCTCCTTGCTAGAGAGAAAGGAAAGACAATATATTATAAAGGTGCAACAGCAGCTATTGTATACTAGACAGATTAAACCTTAGAACACATCGAATATGTGATGGGAATACAATACGTCATATCTGTATATATTGTCTAACCTCTCGAAGGTAATTCATTTTTTTTTTTTTTTACTTCTTTCCTTACCAGAGGTGATGCTAGATACAGTTAAGTTAGTGGAAAGTAATATTTCTAACTCTAGCAGAGTTAAACATTTAATATCTACTACCCTATTTAAAGGGTTATTATAAATAATATCATTTAGTCATTGTTAGACATTGTTTGACCAACACTGGTTGTGTTACTACATTAAGGAAGATTGGATAATTCCCTTTTTCTCTCTTACTTTTAATTGGGATCTCCTTTCTTCCTGATTGATAAGCTACGTCCTTGATTGCAGGGAGGTGGTCTTGGTCTTTTTGATTTCTTTTTTGTCTTTTTACTCAGACCGACCTTATCCACTCTGTATATCTCAGATGATAATTTTACTTCATTATTATGTATTGTTGATGTTTAAGATTGTTAGATTTACAAAAGTTAGAAAGAGCTGCATAGAAAAACATCAGATAGAAAGGATATATTTTGCCAGTTCATTAACATTAAAACACCTGCCAACACTATGATAATATATAAAACTCATTATAATTTGACCTGTATGTCATTGCCAGATATCAATCCATTACTGTCCCTTGACATTATATTTAATATACAGTAGACTAATAACTTAATATACTATGGCAAATTTAGCATTATGTACATGGAATGTCAAGGGACTTAATGCACCAAATAAGCGCAAACAAGTTTTGAATCATCTTAAGAAACACAAAGTACAAATTGCATTGTTGCAAGAAACTAAATTGTTAGATGTAGACAATGACAGATTAAAAAGTGATTGGGTTGGTCATGTGTTTGCAGCATCGGCCAATACTAAAAAAAGAGGTGTTGCTATACTGATACATAAAAAATTGAGATGGACGCCCTCTAACATCCAGAAAGATACAGATGGCAGATGGCTTATTATAACATTTAATACCCCATCAGGACCATTAACTATAGTCAATATATATGCACCAAATTCAGACGATCCTCAATTTTTCCAGAGTTTGACCCAAATATTAATTACTTCAAACATGAACAATTCCTCAGTACTAGTTGGAGGAGATTTTAACTCTACTTTAGATGCATACATGGATAGGAGCAATGGTTCATTAGATTGCCACCCCAAGAGTTTAATCATTATTACTCAATTAATGCGGGATTTGGGCTTATCCGATATATGGAGAACCCTTCACCCCAGAGATAGAGAATATACGTTTTACTCCTCACATCACCAGACTTATAGCAGAATAGATTATTGGCTAACTTCTCCTACAATAACTGCAAATACAATTGACATCATTATTCTACCATTAATTATATTGGATCATGCTCCAGTTAAGCTTTTGTTTACATGGGACTCCCTCCCATAAAATCTTTTGCGTGGAGTCTAGATCCTCTATTACTTAAAGATCCTGAATTTGTACCTTGGATTAAAATGCAAATAGAAGAATTTGTACATATTAATGATCCCAAAGACACTTTATTGGTATTATATGGAAGCGCTTAAAGCTACATTACGGGTAAAATAATTAGGCCATGCCCATAGACGGAAGCTTAGAGAACAACAAATTAATAATCTTGAAAAGCTGTTGGAAACAAAGCAAACATTATATTCTAGTACTTCTCATCCTGACCCTTCCTCGAACCTACATTATGAAATTTTGCAATTAAGAATGCAAATCAATGAGCTAATATCCAGGAAAACAGAGATTGCTTTGATCAGAATAAAACAAAAATTCTGGGAAGGTGGTGAAAAAGGGAGTAAAATTCTTGCCTACAGACTTAGAATGCAACAGATGGAACGTCACATAGCTGCCTTAAAAGATAATACAGGGAAGATTCAAACTAATGAGTCTGCTATCAACCAGATAATGACATCTTTTTATAAAAAAACTTTATTCTCTATGTCATTCACCATCAACTTCAGACATTTCTTCTTTCCTGGATAAATTAGCACTCCCTTGTCTCGAGGAGACAACATTCTCTAGACACTTCGCTTACTGTAGAAGAGATAAAAGGCTGTTCATTCTCTTAAATCTGGACGCTCTCCGGGGGGGAGACGGTTTTCCTGTTGAGTTCTATAAACTTTGTGAAGAACAACTATGTCCTCTATTATGTAAAGTATTCCATGAATCTTCTCTATTAGGCCATTTACCATATACCATGACAGATGCAATAATTACAATTCTGCCTAAAAAGATAAAGATACTACCAGTCCGGCTAATTACCATCCAATATTTTTACTTAATACAGATGGCAAGATCTTTGCTAAGATCTTGGCAAACCGTAAAGAACCATATATCCCGAAGTTAATTCATAAATCTCAAGTAGGTTTTGTTAAAGGAAGGATGGGCTCTGATAATTTATGCTCTCTAATAAATCTTATTTACAAAGCCAAGTCTCTCAGTTCTGCAGCAGCGATGCTATAGATTTTGAAAAGCTTTTGATTCACTGGGCTGGAATTTTCTTTCTTGGTATTGTCTCGTTTTGGTTTTAGTAACCAATTTTGTTCTTGGATTAAACTTCTTTATACTAATCCCCATGCTAGAGTGCTTACTAATTCCACATTGTCTCAGTCATTTAGGCTAGAAAGGGGTACCAGACAAGGATGCCCTCTTTCACCATCTCTTTTCATCTTAGCTCTGGAAACTCTTGCTACTTTTCTTAGACAAAACAATGACATTAAGGGTATTAATATCGGTCATACGCAATATACAACACTGTCATATGCTGATGGTATGCTAATTTTATTAGAAAATCTAAAATATCTGGAGAATTACTTAAAACATCTTTAATTTGCTTTCTAGACTCTCTGGACTTACAATCAATTATCAAAATCTGAAATATTACCATTGAATAAACACTGTACACCTACCATGAATATACATTTGGGCTTTCATTGGGCCCCACGTTACATTACCTACTTAGGGATTAAAGTATCAACTGAATTTGATAAGATATGGGAAAATAATTTGCTCATTACTCGCTAACATTAAAGCAGATTTAGATAGATGGAAAATCTGAAACTATCCCTCCTTGGTAAGATAGCTGCAATTAAGGTGAATATTACTCCTAAAATTCTATATCTGTTTGCCTGCATCCTCTCAAATTACCTCCTCCTATTGGAAAATATTGACAAAGTTATAGGAAACTTTATATGGGAAGGTTGTATTCCAAGGTTTAACCGTATCAAATTACGATTGCATTGGTCTCAGGGTGGCTTTGGATTACCATGGTATACGGCTTATATGTGGGCCTTTAGAGCTTCACAAACTATTAAGTGGTTTATCAAACCCAATTATAATGTACCATTATGGTACGACATGGAAGCTTCTTTGTCTCCAGGATATACGCCTAACAGTAATATCTATTTCTCATTATCCCCTAAACTAAAAAGGCATCCCATAATCAATGCATCCATTTATTATTGGTTTAAAATGCATAAATGACTTAAATCCGACCCTTCTCCTCTACCATTTACACCTATCTGGGGCAATCCAAAATTCCTACTAGAAAATAAACCAATATATTGCAAATCATGGATGTATAAGAATATTCTATTTTTATGTGATATTTCAACGGACAATGGTAGCACACTTAATTCTTTCAATAATATCCAAATAAAATGGAATATCCCTAAGGAAGAATTTTGGAAATATCTACAAATCCGTAAGGCCATATCCCCCAACTTTCAGCAATGTAACAAATCAGAATTATCATTTTCATATATGAATACATGGATCAATACCTCCCATGGCTTGATCAGTAAAATATACAGGCAGATTAGAGATAGACTACCAAATCAATCGCTTTTAGCTAGAGACAGATGGAACCAAATATTAAATGTAAATATTACAGACCCTCAGTGGAACAGTTGTTGGAAAAACTGTCATGACACCTTTAAGGACATGCGTAGTAGGTTGATTCAATCTAAAATTTTACATTTATGGTAGAAAACACCGTCTCATTTATATAATATAGGTCTAGCTCCCAATAATAAGTGTTGACGATGTAATTCGCCAAATGGAGATCTCTTACATATACTGTGGTCTTTTAAACCTATATCTAATCTATGGCATACTGTTCACAATTTAGTTACCCAAATTGTCAGACATGATATCATCTTTGAACCCAAATTTTGTCTCTTAGGAATCATAAACAACAATATAAACCTAACAAAATACCAACTTAGATGGTTACAGATCTTATTTATGCAAATTAAGAGACTGATTTTAATCCAATGGAAAACTCAACATATACCTACTCTCAAAGATATTTTAAATAGTTTGACCCATATCGCATCTCTGGAAAGAATTTCATATTTGATAACAGACCGACTAAATGAGTTTTATCTGTGTTGGCAGGACTATTTAAATTTCCTTCAAACACATACGGACTAAATATTGTATCATCATGAAGTTAGATATACCTCTAATATGGATGCAGAGGTATAATCAACTTTCTATGCAGCTCTTAGATTTAGTATAGATTATAAGTACACCAAGAGAAATTTCTCTGCTTTCTTTTCTTGTTTATTATTAGATTTACATTATAGTACATACAGTGAAGATATAATGTAATATGTGTTCATATAAATCCCCTACTAGGGTATCAATATGTTAATTAGTATACTGGTAAGTTGATAACTCATTATGCCTTACATATTAACATTTTTATTACCCGGTATACAATGAGAATCATCATCCATATCCGATTTTGTAAAATGTACTATATGTAATGGATAAATCTTAACAATAAATAAATTAACTGTAAAAAAATTTGCTTCTGAACAGTACCCCCAAGTCTTTTTACTGTTTGATTTCAGTTAACTCCATGCTAGTCAGGTAGTATTATACATTTAAGTTGTTGTTTTTTCTTAAATGCATCGCCTTGCATCTGTCATTTTTGCTTCGGTACCCAAACCTGTCTAGATTTTTCTAAATTTCACTTATCTCCTGTTGTGATACAACTACTCTTCCCATCTGTGTCATCAGCAGTCTTGGTGATCCAGTTACTAGTACCCACCTGCAAATCACTTATGAATATTTTGAACAATGTAGGTCCCAGAACTGACCCCTGTGAAACCCCTCTTGTCACCTGTTTCTATGTCAGTTGGTTACCATTAATTGCAACTGTGCTTCCTATTCTGCAACCAGTTTTGAGTCCATTTCAGCATCCTCCCCCAGTTAAACTGTACTTAGGTTCTGCAGCTGATGATCTCACCTCCTTTGCAGACAGAATCAAATGCTTTGTTGATGTCCAGATACACAACATTCACAGAACTTACCACATCCAATTCCTTAATATTTTCACAAAAAAGCAGAGGTGTGTTTGGCATGATTTTCCCTTACAGACTCCATACTGGGCCACTGAAGCCAAGTTGTTGTTTTGTAAGAAATGCCATTATTGTTTCTTATGACTAGTGTCCAGCAGTATCCTCAAAACTGATGCTACGCTCACTGGCCTATAGTTCCCTGATACTGGTTTAGAGTATTTTTTTTAAATTTGTACCACATGGGCCACTTTCCAGTCATCAAGCATGTGTTCAGTTCTGCTAGACTCAATGAATATTTTTGTCAGTGGCATGGATAGGTCCTTAGCTAGCTCCCTCATGATATTTGGATACATTCCATCAGGTTTTTTTTTGTCTTATTTACATATATTATTATTAGCTTTTTCTAAACTCCTTCTGGTGTTACATATACTGGAAGTCATATAGCGGGTCATTATGCTCTCCCTGGAAATATAATTCACTCCATCCGTTTTCTCTGTAAATATTGAGGTGAAGCATGCTTTCAGACATTCTGCCTTCTGTCTATAATTTGTTTATAATAGCTGGGTAGTGTTTTCTCTGATAGGGAAACCTGATTATAATACACTGTTATAACTAGCTTGTTATAATGGTGAACCTGTGCCAGGTTTCCCTCGCTGCATGCATGTGCGCTCTCCCTCCCTCAGCACAAACAATATTGTTCCACACTTTGGCACTTCCACAGGTTTCATCAACTGATCTTGCAAACTCACAATTTAACAAAGCCAGTGATTGACACAGGATTTTACCTACCAAGAAAATTTCCAGGGTGCAGTTCTGGCATCTGTCTCCTGTTTGTGACTGTGAAAAATTAAAAGTACAAATTGTACTTCAGCCCACACATGCTATTAAGCTAGCACTACCAGAACCATCCACTACTAGGCAATGTAAAACAGAGAGACAGAGAGAGTGAGAGAGAGACAGAGAGCGAGACAGTAAGCAAAAAGTGCAGCACTAAAACTTTAAAACAGCAGCACCATTTACAGTCCACACTGTTTTATATAAACGCTAGGTAGTGTTTTCAAGGCGAGAAAACACTACCCTGCAATTATATAAAACAAAACATGGGGAGGCATGTAAAACTCTAATTTTACACATACCTTCAGTGTAGAATGCTTTTATAAACTCCAAAAGCTTCACTCTCAGGGTTTTTGTAGCATTCCACCCCTTCAGTATATATATTGGTTTTGGCCTCAGTGTTATCTGTTCCTCGACAGCTTGTTTTGCCGCTGTGAGTCTGCTTTAATTTACTGTAATTTTGTCTCTGTGGTTCTGTCTATTTTCACTGGTTCGAAGCACTTTACACTTCCCGTATGCCACCTTTTTCTCCCAAACTGCTTCAAGTACGTCATTTAGTATCCATATTGGTCTTTATTTTTTGTTGCTGTATAGTGCTTTCGTCTCTGAGGGATACGGTCTTGGTTTAAAAGACAGTCCATACATTTATAAGTAGGTCCCACTGTTGCTAAATGCTGATGCCCGTGAGCTTGGTTTTCCAAGGTACCTGTGCTGTGAGATACCTCGTTTCCATAAAATCAGGCATATGCAGTAGCATGGTATAAGTCATTCCCTTACACTTTATCCTGTTTCTTCCAGTTGTGAATCTGATGATGTCATGTTCAGTCTTTGTCAGTTGTTCTCTAATTTCCACATCCCTGGACAGATCCTCCAGTTTGCTAAGTATTATATCCTATATTCCTTGAAATTGTACTTTTTTTCTAAAAAGTAAAGCAAGCATACAAAAAATATGAAACATGAATTCACTCAAAAATTCTCATCAGTATTAAAGTGAGAAGTGACATGAGCTTTTAAAGCTTTTCTATAAACCCTGTACTTTTTTTTTTGACAACTATCAGCTACATTTCCATTGTTTTATGTTGCATGGTGTAGCATAGTTTGGCCTACACGTAATCACCCTGATTGCTTTGTTCAGACCAGCATCAGTACATACAGTTTTCACTGCCCTGATTTTGAGGCTGTAGATGATAGACATGAAATTGTATATCACAAATAATATGATGTAAGATTTTGTTGGACAGTAGGACAAATTGCACAGTTCACTCGGAAAAATGTTTTTCCTCAATTCTGCCCATGCATTTTTTTTAAAGAAAGAAAAGTTTTTTTCCCTTTATTGCAGAATTTCTTGTCACATTTTCACAGCCTGATTACAATGCCTCAAAGTGTGATCACATCTTTTATGAGCCTCTCTAGGGAATGTTTAAAGAGGTGCTATTCAATTTTATTTTAGAAACTTAACTAGGGGAAATCTTTCCTTTTATCATCCTATGGTATGGTTAGATGAAATAGCCTCAAAACTTAACCATATGCAGTGTCCAGAATAAACAACAATGTGTAGTGCCAAAGTTCCCCATACAATATTGTTAGCCATCTATATTTCGGTCATGCAATATAACTAGAGCTTATTTTTCAAAACTAAAAATTAGAGGAACAGCAATGTATATGGGCCAGTCCACAGTAATGGGGGACATATGTGGGACATGACTGTGGGAAAAAATGTTTTATCATTTCTTTCTCCTTTCACCATCAATATATTACCCTTAAGGGCCTTTACTTAAACTGTAAACAAGGAGATAATATCAGTTGTGGTTTTCCTGGTACAGTCCCCAATGTTTGGAAACAGTAACCATATAATGTATGTAACAGGGACAGGGAATATGCAAAATGAAAAAAAAATGTGTAAATATTTTTTGGTCTTCACATGAATTTGCAGTACTTCACTTCATTTAGTTAATTCACTAAGCAACACCAAAATATTTGCATGCAGCTGTGTGTGATGACCACCAATCTAATGCATGGTGCAATTCTATGGGGTGAAGTAATTTCAAAGTTTTTCCTTACCCAGAATTCCTGGGTATTCATAAATTAAAATGCATTTGTGTGTAAATGGGAATAAGAGTAGATAACATTTAAAACTTTTTTTGATTATTTTACAAATTAACCAACCAAAACCAGTGAAAGAGCAATATATTAACGTATGTAACAGGATGGAGAAAAATCCAGAAAGTGCAAGTTGTCACTGAAAACATTGTGGAAAACATAAAATTAGGCTACTGAAGTCCTTTATTTTTTCCAATTAATATTTTTACTGTTTAAGATCATATTATTAATAAATTAGAGGAAAATTTATAATATTGCATACCACCACCACAAAGGAAGTTCATCATACAACAGATTAACACCATTACTAAATAAAATAGTAGATAAACACAATAAATTTCTACTAAAACCTTAACCAAAACTCTACACTATACAAAAACCACACTAAACATACTATATACATTGATTATTGCAGCCTCAGTCACATCGGTAAATGTTCATACTGCCCAATTGCTTTACAGCTTCATTATTTTGAAGGCTTTGTTGACAGTTTCTGTGCCTTATATCACATAAGACCCATCTCCCACAATGACCAGTGGTTCACATATTATATAGTTTACATCTACTTTGTCAATATTCTGCAGTACTCCTTATGCAGACTCACCAGGGCCATAAAGAAAACAGACCAGGGACCTGGAAGACCACAGGTGATGGCGTAGATGAATCCGCCAGATGAGAACATGGGCAGTGGCCTATAGTGACATACTCAGGCAGGTGTATACAGTACTCCTCATGCAGACCTAACAGGGCCCTAAAAAAAACAGATCAGGGACCTGGAAGACCATAGGTGACAGCAGAGCTTAATCTACCAGACGAGAACACAGGTGCTGGCCTACAGTGACATACTCAGGCAGGTGTTTGCAATACTCCTCATGCAGACCCACCAGGACCCTGAAGAAAATGGACCAGGGACCTGGAAGACCACAGGTGACAGCACGCACAGCCCTCCACACCATGCTGGGTCCTAGAGGACCTTCTAGCACATGCTTCCCTCTGACCAACCCAGTCAACTTTCCTGAGGCCTAGTGGTACCTGTCTACCCCTCCACACACTACCTGCTGTCCCAGGTGACCTGATGGTGCTTGCTTCCCTCTCCCCAACCCTGTCAGCCTTTCCTGAGGCCTGGTGGCACCTGTCTGCCCTTCCACACCCTGCTTGCTATCCCATGGGACCTGGTGGTGCCTGTTACCCTCTTCCTAACCCTTTCTGCCTTTCCTGGGGCATGGTGTTTCCCATCTCACACCCCACACCCTGCCAAGCTGTCCCTGATGACCAGCTGGCACCTGCTTACCTCTCCTTAACCCTTCCAGCATTTCATGGGGCCTGGAGGCACCCGTCTCCCACACCACACCCTTCCTTCAGTCCCAGGGGACCTGGTGGTGCCTGCTTCCCACTCCCCAACCTGCAGCCATTCCTGAGGCCTGGTGGCACCTGTCTGCCTCTCCAGACCCTGTTTGCTGTCCCAGAGGACCTGGTGGTGCCTGCTTCTCTTTCCCTAACCCTTTCTGCCTTTCCTCGGGCCTGGTGTCTCATGTCTCCCACCCCACACTCTGCCAAGCTGTCCCTGGTGACCTGTCAGCACTGACTTCCCTCTCCCTAACCCTGACAGCCTTTCCCAGGGCCTGGAGGTTCCTGTCTCCCACCCCACACCATTCCAGCTATCCCTGGGGACCTAGTGGCACCTACTTCCCTCTCCCCAACCCTGTCAGCCTTTCCTGAGGCCTGGTGGCACCTGTCTGCCCCTCCACACCCTGCTTGCTATCCCATGGGACCTGGTGGTGCCTGTTACCCTCTTCCTAACCCTTTCTGCCTTTCCTGGGGCATGGTGTTTCCCATCTCACACCCCACACCCTGCCAAGCTGTCCCTGGTGACCTGTCAGCACTGACTTCCCTCTCCCTAACCCTGACAGCCTTTCCCAGGGCCTGGAGGTTCCTGTCTCCCACCCCACACCATTCCAGCTATCCCTGGGGACCTAGTGGCACCTGCTTCCCTCTCTCTAACCCTGACAGCCTTTCCCTGGGCCTGGTGTCTCCTGTCTCCCACCCCATACCCTGCCAGCTATCCCTGGAGACCACATGGCACCTGCTTTCCTCTCCTTAAACCTTCCAGCTTTTACCAGGGCCTGGTGTCTCCCATCTCCTGTCTCCCATCCCATACCCTGCCAGCTATCCATGGGGACCTGGTGTTACATGCTTCCCTCTCCTTAACCCTTACAACCTTTCCTGAGGTCTGGTGGCACCCATCTCCCCCCTGTACCCTTCCTGCTGTCCCAGGGGACCTAGTGGCACCTGCTTCCCTCTCACCAAGCATGGCAGCCTTTCCTGAGGCCTGGTGGCACCTGTCTGCCCTTCCACACCCTGCTTGCTGTCCCAGAGGACCTGGTGGTGTCTGCTACCCTCTTCCTAACCCTTTCTGCCTTTCCTGGGTCATGGTGTCTCCTATCTCACACCCCACACCCTGCCAAGCTGTCCCTGGTGACCAGTTGGCAACTGCTTTCCTCTCCCTAACTCTGACAGCCTTTCCCAGGGCCTGGTGTCTCCTGTCTCCAACCCCATGCCCTGCCAGCAACCCATAAGGACCTGGTGACATCTGCTTCCCTCTCCTTAACCCTTTCAGCTTTTCCAAGGGTCTGGTGTCTCACATCTCCCATCCCATACCCTGCCAGCTAACCCTGTGGGCCTGGTGGAACCTGTTTACCTCTCCTTAACCCTTCCAGCATTTTCCAGGGCCTAGAGGCTCCCTTGTCTCACTCCACACCCTTCCTGCATTCCCAGAGGACCTGGTGGCACCTAGTTCCCTCTTCCCAACCCTGTCAGCCTTCATTGAGGCCTGATGGCTCCCATCTCCCACCCCACACCCTTCCTGCTGTCCCAGAGGACCTGGTGGTGCCTGCTTCACACTCCCTAACCTGTCAGCCATTCCTGAGGCCTGGTGGCACCTGCCTGCCCCTCCACACCCTGGTTGCTGTCCCAGGGGACCTGGTGGTGCCTGCTTCTCTTTCCCTAACCCTTTCTGTATTTCCTGGGGTCTGGTGTCTCCTGTCTCCCACCCCACACTCTTCCAAGCTGTCCTTGGTGACCTATTGGCATTGGCTTCCCTCTCCCTAACTCTGACAGCTTTTTCCAGGGCCTGGAGGCTCCTGTCTCCCACCCCACACCATTCCAGCTATCCCTGGAGAACTGGTGGCACCTGCTTTCCTCTCCCCAGCCCCATCATCCTTTCCTGAGGTGTGGTGGCACCTGTCTGCCCCTCCACACTCTGCTTGCTCTTCCAGGGGACCCGGTGGTGCCTGCTTCCCTCTTCTCAACCCTGTCAGCCTTTTCTGAGGCCTGGTGGCACCCATCTCCCCCTTCAAAACCTGCCTGCTGTCCCAGGGGACCTAGTGGTGCCTACTTCCCTCTCTCCAGCCCTGTCAGCCTTTCCTGAGAACTGGTGGCACCTGTCTGCCCTCCACACCCTGCCTGCTGTCCCAGGGGACCTGGTGGCACCTACTTCCACCTCCCTAACCCTTTCTGCCTTTCCTGGGGCCTGGTATCTCCTGTCTTCCACCCCACACCCTGCCAAGCTGTCCCTGGTGACCTTTTGACACTGGCTTCCCTCTCCTTAACCCTTTTAGCCTTTCCTAGGGCCTGGAGACTCCCATCTCCCACCCCACACCCTGTCTTGGGGTCCTAGGGAAGATGGATGCACCTGCTTCCCTCTCCCCAACCGTGTCAGCCTTTCCTGAGGCCTGGTGGCACCTATCTGCCCCTCCACACCCTGATTGCTATCCCAGGGGACCTGCTGGCACCTGTTTCCCTCTCCCCAACCCTGTCTGCCTTTTCTGAGGTCTGGTGGCACCCCAGGGGATCTGGTGCCACCTGCTTCCCTCTTGCTACGTCCTTCTGCCTTTTCCAGGGCCTGGCATCTCCTATCCCCCACCCCACACTGTGCCAAGCTGTCCCTGATGACCAGTTGGCACATGCTTCCCTCTCCCCAACCCTGTCCACTTTGAGGCTCCCATTTCCCACCCCACACCCTGCCAGCTGTCCCTGGGGACCTGGTGGCACCTGTTTCTCTCTCTCTAACCCTGACAGCCTTTTCTGGAGACTAGTGTCACCTGTCTCCCACCCAATACCCTGTCAGCTGTCCCTGAGGACCTGGTGGCACCTGCTTCCCTCTTCCTAACCCTGACAGCCTTTCCCAGATCCTGGTGTCACCCGTCTCCCACTCCATACCCTGCAAGCCATCCCTGGGGAACTGGTGGCCCTTGCCTCCCTCTCCTTAAACATACCAGCCTTTCCCAGGGCATGGTGGTTCCCATATCCCACCCCACACCCTGCAAAGCTATCCCTGGTGATCTATTGGTGCTGGCTTCCCTCTCCCAAACCCTTTCATCCTTTTCCTGGGCCTGGTGTCTCCCGTCTCCCACCTCACACCCTGCTGGCTGTCCCTGGGGACCTGTTGGCACCAGCTTCCCTATCCTTAATCCTTTCAGCCTTTTCCAGGGCCTAGTCCCTCCCATCTCCCACCCCACACCCTTCCAGCTGTCCATGGGAACCTGATGGCACTTCTTACTGCTTCCTATCAGGATAACCTTTCCTGAGGCCTGGTGCACACTTTCTTCCTCTCCCCAAAACAGTCAGCCTTTTATGTGCCCATGTGGCACCCCATTTTAATTCACAAACCACCGCAATATCATTTTAATTTAAATTTTTAATAAATATTTTGTTTGTAACAGGAATGGATGTTTACAGTTCTGTCCCTGTTACAAACAGGATTGAACTGGAGAGGGGGCTTTTAAGTAACTTTTCAAAAGCAAAAAAGACATAAATAGCTTTATGTAGCTTAAACATGTTAGGAAATTGTTGTAGCAGTGTGTATTTCTTAAGTCTAATAACATTTTTGGAGTCAAAAGTACATTTTATGGGGGGGCGTGGCCAAGCCGGTATCCAGAATGGCAGCATAGCTCTGGAACTCTGTGCCCAAACTGTCAAATAATTCATTTCCCCTAACTCCCCTGGACCTGAGTAGATGAAAAAAATGAAGATTGCAACAGCTAAACTTGGTATGCCGCCAAAAATGTCTAAAAAACAGGGGAATTTGAATTTTAAAAGTTCCAGTAGTGAATCTAAAGCTATGGAATCTGAGGCCCAGCTACCTTGTAGAGGAGTTATGGCTAATATGGATGAAATGCAGCAGGCAGCAACGGGGGTGGAGAATGCTGTTAACTCACCACTCTTGGCTCTGGAAAAAATGCTTAACGATTTGAAGTACGATCTAACATGTAAAACGAATGCAGGGTTCAAGAATGTTTCAGCCCAGTTGTCACATCTCCAAACAATGGTGAATACCTTGGGGGAAATGGCGGAGCAACATTCAGTTCACTTAGTAGAGGTGGAAGAGTGAGGAAGTGCCCAGGAAGATCAATATGCACAATTGAACCCCCAGTTGCAATCAGCCTTAGCCAAAAGTGAGATGCTGAAGGCAACACTCGGCGACCATGAGAATAGAGAAAGACAAATGAATGTACAGATTGTGGGCCTGGCTGAGGGGATGGAGGGCTGAGATTGTGCAACATATTGCCAAACCTGGCTGAAAATGCACTTGGATCTGCCTGCTGAATGCGCGTTAGAAATACAATGTGCCCACAGAACCCTGGGTCGCGGTCCTGCACCAACTGAAAGGCCTCGCCACATTATTCTAAAATTCCTCTGGTATCAGGATAGAGTCATGGTACTTGAAGCTGCAAGGAAAGCTGGCCTTATTCGAGTGGATTCCAGGTCTGTCAATATCTTTCAGGACTTTTCTAAAACAGTGCAGATGGAGCAGAATGCCTTCTTTCCAGTGAAATGAAGACTGCACCAACTTGACTGGCCATTTGAGTTGATTTATCCTGCTCGGTTGATCATACGAAAAAACACAGCTCTGAAAACCTTTACCAGTCCCGATGCGGCGATGCAATGTATTGAAAGTGAATCTCATCAACAAGATATGGCTGATGGATGAATATCTGTATGAAAAAGGAACTGTAAGGTAGTGATGCAGCTTTTAGGGCTTATTTCTTTATCCTGGAGATGTCAGGAGATAGACTGGGGAAGGCTTAATCCGGCTAGAGGCCTGTGATAGTTGGATCAGGAGGCCTTCCCTAAACCCCTTGATCTCCTTTTTCTTTTTAGTTCTTTGGGAGATATCAATGTTTCAGCCCTTTGTGCTGAGAGACTCTGAAGCTGAAACAAAGTTAACGGACATAAATATCGGGACTTTACATATGATGGACTTAATATACTAATGTTCAAACTGCTGCTTTTCTTTTACTAAATTGAATGATGTATCTTTTTCTTTTCTTCGGGGGAAATTCATTGAAGGTTCAAGAAGGTGAAAGTGGGTCTGGGGAGGGGGGGAGCAAGCAAGAATTTAAATTTTGTTTGCTCTCTTGGAGAGCAATGCATGGGGTCTTGCACAGAGACTTCAATTTACTATTTTGACATGTTCCTGGGATCTTAGCAAAAGTTCTGGGGAAAGGGGGGTTGTCAAAGGTTTGTTAGGACATTGGAGCAATAAAGAGTCTGTTTGAAAAATTACAGATCAGGGACAGTCTTTTGCGCTAAGGGATTCTCAATCTGGAGTTTTTCCTGGGTAAAACTGGCTCTGGAGAGCCTTCCCATAGCCAATTATGTTTCTATATAGGGTGCTTGACCTCGGGACATGTTTTTCCTTATAGTGTAGGAAGGGATTGGCCCTGCTTGGGACTCCGGGCACCACATGCTAATTTCATGTATGTGTAGTGATGGTGCAGGCCACATGGCTAATTCACAAAATCAAAGGGTGTCGAAGCTAAGTTAGTGTTAGGGAGGGAAAGGGGGTTCAGGAGGGGAGGGATACATCTTAGCTGTATGGGCTTGTAGTTTTGAATTAGGGGAAAGTTATTTGTTGTTTGTAAGTGCCAGTTGCACAGGTTTTCATAGCTTAGAGGTCTAAATGTCTCATAGGGATAAGGGGACATTTTTAGTTAACGAGGAGTTAGAGGGGTTTAAGATGGGGGTTGGGTATGCGGGGTTGTTTCAAAAAGGGATTAAAAGTAAAACTGTTCAAGAGTTGTGTGGGATGGGAATGGTAAATACGAATGATGTGCTGTGTGGGGTGAGGTTCATGAGACAAGGTTACCAATCTATAGTTTTGGATGGTTAATTTAAAATTTTTTTCTTGGAATGTAAATGGGCTGAGAACTGCAGCAAAGCGAAAACAAGTATGGACATGTATTAAGAAAAGGAAGGTGGACATGGTTATGCTTCAGGAGCTACATTTAACACGTGAGGAGACTAAACAACTGGAAGGCAGATGGGGGTACAATGATTGCTTCTCCTTCTCATCCAAGGCCAGAGGCACTTGTATATGGTTTTGACCGGGATTAGGGTGCAAAGTCACTCCTCCCAGGTCGATAATCAGGGGAGATACATGGTAATACAAGCTATGGTGGAAGATGAAATATTTGTCATGGGGTCCTTGTATGGTCCTGCTTTTGACTGCCCAAAATTCTTTGAACATATGGCCATTACCCTAGCAAAATTCCCTGATAAAATGATTATTGGGGGGGACTATAATACATATTGGGATCCCTTATTGGACCATTCGAATTCTCATTTCAGGTGATACCCCAAGAGTGTATTAGCCCTAAGAAAGTTGGCAGAAGAAAGAGCCATGCAGGAGATATAGCGGTTTAAACACCCAGAGGTAGAAGAGTTTTCTGTTTACTCACATTCCCATAAAATCTATACTAGATTAGATTATTTTTTGGCATCTTCTTTTTTTTTGGATCTGGAGGAGATGGTACAGTATGGTCCTGTTTTACTGTCAGATCATGCCATCCTCTACTTGGAATTAAAGGTTGCAATGAGGGAGTGGGAAGATAGACAGTGGAGACTCAACCCTACTCTATTAAATGACCCTCATTTTGTTCAGCAAATGTCCAGTCAATTTAAGGAATTTTTAGAAGTTAACAAGGTGGAGGATACCTCAGCTAGGGCTACATGGGAGGCCCTTAAAGCATATGTTAGGGGAGAAATTATTTCCTATGCAGCCTTCAAAAGGAAACAGGAGAAGAGAAGGGAAACAGAGTTAGAAATAAATATTATGACATTAGAAAAACATGTCATGAAATCTCAATCTCCTAAAGAAATGGCGCAGCTGAAAAGGCTTAAGGGGGAATATAATCAGATGAGCTCCAAATGTATAGAAAGAGACATCCTGGTGTCCAGGGCAGGGCAATATTTTGGAGGAGACAGATCACGGAAGTGGATGGCCTGGTTAATCAAGAAACAAAGGGCAGAGAGAACTATTATAGCCATTGAAAACAAGAATGGGGAGTGTACCTCTTCTGCTCGAGGGATAAATAATATATTTAAATTATTTTATGAAAAACTATATATATTTCTGAAATCCCACAGGGAGCAAGTCCACTATATTTTTTGGATAGTGTCTCCCTACTGACACCATCGATAAATGAAAATGAAATGCTTGGGTGAGATCTCACAATGCAGGAGGTTAAGGAGGCGATTTGGGCCTCCAGAGTAGACTGGACCTGATGGGCTCCCCTTGGAATTTTATAAAAAGTTATGGGGAGAGTTGTCTCCGTGATTTATGGATATGATCTGGGAAGTGCTGGAGGGAGAGGGCTTGACACTATCCCAGCAGTTGGCTATTATAACGATCCTCCCTAAACCGGGTAAAGACCCTTAAAAATGTGGATCTTACTGCCCTATTTTGTTACACAACTCAGATTATAAGATCATAGCAAAGATTTTAGCTAAGAGACTAGAGGGTGTTTTGCTGGGGGTCATTCATTCTGATCAGGGGGGATTTATCCAGGGCAGGCAAGCAAGGCATAACTTGAGATGGGTCCTGAATGTTACATGGCATGGATTGAAAGGGGCGGGTAACTCTGGGGGTCTCCTCACATTAGACGCGGAAAAGGTCTTTGACAGGGTCGAGTGGCCATTTATGTTTGCTGTCTTAAAAAAATTTGACCTGCACCCGGTTTTCAGTCAGTGGGTGGAATGTTTGTACCAATCTCCAAAGGCTCAAATACTTTTAAATAACACACTATCGATCCCTTTCCGTTTGCTTAGGGATACTCGACAGGGCTGTCCCCTCTCGCCTTTGATATATGTCCTTACCATTGAAGTATTAGCAGCTGCTATTAGAAGTCACCAGGGGATCAAAGGATACATGATAAATGGGAGGGAACATGTAATCTCGCTTTTTGCTGATGATGTTTTGTTGTTCTTGGCGGATCCAATGAAAGCTACTGTATGCCTGCTCTGACTTCCCTTTTTAAGGGATACGGCCCCCTTTCGGGCCACAAGATTAACTGGAGTAAAAGCGAATGGCTTCTATTGAGGAAAATTGGAGAATCAATCCATATCGCTGGTGTGGTTATACCCCCTAAGTCAGTAATAAAATATCTTGGAGTACAACTTCCCTTAAAATTGGCAGAAGTGGGCCATCTAAATTATAAACCACTGGCATTAAAAATTAAGGAACAATGCAATAGATGGAGGTCGCTCCCTTTGTCTCTACTGGGGAAAATTAATCTAGTGAAGATGCAACTATTGCCCCAATGCCTTTATTTTTTTCAAACGTTACCTATTAGGATTCCTGTGAGTTACATGCAGTTCCTGGAGGGCTCTGTGACTTTCCTTCTGTGGGCAAATCATAGACCGAGAATTAGGAAAGAAGTACTTTGGCTTTCTGTTCAAAAAGGGGTTTGGCACTCCCTAATCTGAAGCTTTATACTTCAGCTGCACAATTAATGTATATTATGGACTGTCAGGAGAAGGGGGATAAGTACAGAGCCTGGGTCTCTATGGAGTCTCAATCCCCTGAAATTTCTCCGCTTGCCCAATATCTTCTTCCTTTGAGTCTGAGGGCACGGGAGGGGGGAAAACTCTTGGAACCCACTTACAAAGATGATTCTTAGGTCTTGGAAATTGGCCTTGCAGATTATGGGGGAGAAGAGTGGTCTGTCACCTGATGGATCCATCTTACACAGTTTATGGAAAGATGGTGGAGCCCCCTACCAGGTTAGGAAGGCATTGGGGAGGTGGGAAAGACAGGGAGTTTTCCTGCTAGCTGACATTCCATAAGGATTCCCTTTTAAGTTTCTTGGAGCTAATACAAACATATAATATTCAGCCTTCCCACTATTTATATATCTCCAGATAAAACAAGGGCTGGCTAAGTTGTGTGGGTTGGAGGAAGATAGTCCCCCCTGGTTAGAACAACTCTAGAGGAGATTTTTCAGCATTGTAAAATATACAGCAAAAAGAAACTGTTGAGTGTACTTTATGGAGCTTTGCTGGGGGGCCTAACCGGATAAGCTCCAGAAATTAAAAAATAGGTGGGAAAGAGATCTAGGGGGAGAAACTCTGTCAGAAGGAGATTGGAACTTGGTTATGCGGAATAGTAGAACTGTGTCAGTAAATAATAGACTTAGAAATATTCATTACAATATCATTCACAGAACCTATTTTACTCCTGCTCTGGCTCATAAAATAGACTCTCAGGTTCCAGATCAATGCCCAAGATGCTTGGCACAGGGGTGCTCTTTCTTTCATTTGGTGTGGGCATGTCCAAGGGTATTAATATATTGGAATGGGATTAAAACTCTACTTAATAAGGTTCTGGAATGCAAAATCACGCTAGACCCGGCAGATATTCTGCTAGGGATTTATAGAAATGGGAAAGGCCAAGCGAAAGCTTCACACCCCCTGAGAAGACTGGCCCTGGTGGTGGGCAAACAGATTTTGGCTCAAAATTGGATGGCACAGGCTCCACCTACAATAGCCCAATGGACTAAAGCACTATTAAGTAATATGAAATTAGAACATATCCAATATAAGGTCCTGGGACAAATGATTAGATATAATCAGATTTGGTCCCCACTAGAAAAGCTTTGAGTGAAATATGGTTTCCTATATTTTAAGAAATTCACTCCAATGCAAGATATCATTGATAAAACGAAACTGACCCTGTCGGTAGAATAATCCTGAAATTCTAAATTATAAAGGGGAGGGAGAGTTTGAACAGTTGGCTGTTTGGCACCTGGGTTTGATGCGATAAGATCTGGTGTTTTGAACACTATGGAAATTTCGTTTAAGCTGCTTATGATACAGTATGATGATGTGAAATGTTTTTTTTCTTTTTTTACTGCTCTGGGACCCCACATTTACTTGATGCTTGATATTTGAACAAGAAAACTGAATGAAAAAATTCTAATGAAAAAATTCTAATGATGTAAGCTGATGTAAGGAAGTAAGCTGTTGGTTAATTAGGATCTGCAACTTATCTGTTAGGTAGGAAAATGGGCAGACTAGGTGGGCCAAGCGGTCCTTATCTGCCGTCAAATTCTATGTTTCTATGTTTCTATTCTAAAAGATTTTGCCTTTCTCAGTCCACAGACTCTTCAATAAATAAAGTTGAAAAAAAAGTACATTTTATATTTTTCTTTGCAGTACCAGCCAGCCACCACCCCCCCCACGGAGAAAGCCAGTGACCATTTTAAAACCAAAGGCAGTTTGTTACACCACTGAAATAAATTCGTACTAAGATGAACACTGAATACTGTAATAATCGCACACAAAAAAGGGATGTGCTAAAAGTCTGGTTTGTAACAGGGACGAAGATTCACAGCTTGTCTCCAGTTACAAACCTTAATTTGAAAACTCTGTTCCTGTTACAAACAGGATTGAACTCTGGAGGGGGCTTTTAAGTTAACTTTTCAAATGCAAGCAAGACATAAATAGCTTTCTGCAGCTTAAACATGTTCGGAAATTGTTGTAGCAGTGTATGTTTCTAGAGTTTAATAACATTTTTTCAGCACATATATGGCTGGATATTCAAAAGGGTTATGCCATGCGCAATAGGGTTGCACCTGAGCAAGTCCGCAATTGCGCCATTCTGCCATATTCAGTAGGATGCAGTTGTGCCCCCAAGTCATGCTGAGCAACAGCGCAATGCTAATGAAGGCATATACTCAACCCGAAGGGAGGAACCATGCATAAACTTACACAGCCCGATATTCAGCTGGGCTGTATTACCAGGTATACAAGCGCAACCCCCAACCTGCGCCTGCACAACTTTGAGCAAAAAAGGAAGTAAGTGGAGGCCACCCACAGGTGAGCTGCCACATTGCAGAACACAACACAGCAGCTGCCACCTGTGAGTGGCCTCCTCTTCTTCCTGTGCCTCCCTGCAGCCTGATTGCAGGCATAATATTAACTCCCCACTGGCCCGATCATGGGCAAAACTGTAATAATCCCCCCCTCACTGACTGGCCCAATGTAGGCAAAACTGTAGTAATTCCCACCCCCACTAGCCCGATCGCGGGCAGAACAATAAGTAATTCCCACCCTCCACTAGCCCGATCGCGGGCAGAACGAGTTCAACCCCAAGAACAATATCCCTGGTGGTCCAGTGGACCCCTTGAAGCCGATCGTGGGCATTAGAGTCAACCCCAGGTCCAAGTACCCTGGTGAGTCTAGTAGTCCCCCACCCCACCCACCCAGGAGCCCACCACGCTCCCCCATCAGCGGTGGGCGGCAGCACCACCCGCCTGCCGCCCCACTGCCTGCCGACTGACTGCCGGTGGGGCTGCATGCCCATTGGTTCAAAGCAGAGCCAATGGGCGTGCAGCTATACCATCTAAGAGATTGTACAAGGGCCTTGTACAGTATGGGCTGCATGCTCATTGGCTCTTGCTCTGAACCAGTAAGCGTGCAGCCCTGCACAGTCAGTCAGTGGGCAGCAGGGCGGCAGGTGGGTGGGGTTCTGCCACCCGCCCACGGCTGGCGGGGGCGGGTGGTGAGGCTCCAATGGTGGTGGATGAACCACTCCCAGGTACAGACAGAGGTGCCGCGGTGGCTCACGTCACTGAACCCAGAGACGGTGGAGGTTAAGCTTTTACCAGCGATCGTGAAGTGGGCATTACTGGTTTGCCGGTCGAACAGATGAAGTGAATAACAGATTTCCCTGCGATCAGGCTCGAAGAGAGGATACACAGTTGCCAGCGTCGACCAGTGAGACGAGAACTACAGTTTTGCGTGTCCGGACCAGTCGAAGTGGAAGAATTACTATGGTTTTGCCCACGATTCGGGCCAGTCGGGGGTGGGGATACTGGTTTTGCCCGCGATCTGGCCAGTCAGGGGTGGGGATTACTACAGTTTTGCCCGCGATCGGGCCAGTCAAGGGGTGGGGATTACTACGGTTTGCCACGATTGGGCCAGTCAGGAGATGTGGGATTGCACAGTTTTCCTTGATCGGGGCCAGTCGGGGGTGGGGCTTACTACGATTTTGCCCTTGAATCGGGCCAGTCAGGGGTGGGATTGCCACAGTTTTGCCCTGCGTCGGGCCAGTTGGGGTGTGGGGATTGCTACAGTTTGCCAGCGATCGGGCTGCAAGGGCGTGGGTCCCTGACGGCTGCTTCCTTGGCAGGGCCAGGTGCAAGTCATCGGGGATCAGTGCACCTTGCATGCTCATAGTATGCAAATTAACATAAGTAGATGCAAATGGCCCCCCCGTGTCTTGCATGAATTATGACCCCATTTGCATGTCACCTTTTGAATATCGGAAATTTGCACATGGCGCAATGGAACTTGCGTCACTGAAATCTTGAATGCTCCACTCTGACCACTTGCGGTGGCGCAAGTTCCACTGCGCCATGCACAGTGGCTGTGGCCAAGGGGTGATATTCAAAGGAGTTGCTCAATAGCGCAACTCCGTTGAATATCGCCCTGGCCACACCCCAGCGAAATGATTTTGAGCAGTGCAAGGGCTTGCACCACAGAATGGCGCAGTTTGAATATCCAGCCCATAATGTTTTATATTTTATACAGCACCAGTCAACTCCACACCCCCCCCCCCACAGCAAGCCAGTGGTCATTTTGAAACCAAGAGTACTTTGTTACAACCACTGAAAAAATGCTCCTAAAATGAGCCCCAAATACTATAATAATTGGACAAAAAAGGGGAAGTACTAAAAGTATTGTTTGTAACAGGGATGGATATTGATAACATGTCCCCAGTTACAAACCTTAATAAGAAAAATCCATCCCTGTTACAAACAGGATTGCACTGGGGAGGGAGCTTTTAAAACAATTTTAGACATTAAAGAAAGGTTTAAAAGATGAACTGACTTTAAACTCACTGCCAGATCATAGCAGCACCATATCTTTACAGTGCTTACGCCACTAAACATTAGTTTTCCATACTTTGCCCAGGACAATTACTGCCACTTTTGCCATTTTTATCATAAGATACAATTTTCTGACTTTATATTATTTATTTCATTGGAAGTTATTAATTACATTGAAATAAATAATATAATGCTGAGTTGTGCTAAAAAACAATTGCCCAGTGTTTATATCCCGTTGTAACAAGAACAGATACTACCGCTGCTGTCCCTGTTACAAACAGGATTGCCCATTAAATCCAGATCCTTGCATTCAAGCCTGCTAGCATTGGCTGAATCGGCTGAATGGGCCAAACATGAACATCCTAGTTCAAGAATAGAGCCCTAAACAACCTCACTCTGTAAAAAATAACTATACTGCTCAAGAATGTGCTGCAATTTAAATAAAAAGAGTATCTCAATGTAAATGATCCTGTACATAACAACTCTGGAGTGCAGGAAACAGAAAACCTTTTATTGTTGCTACCAAGGACAAAATGGCCTGGGCTTGTGGGCAAACACTTGAAAAGCTTCAGGGTCCACGGATGATTGGCTACAGATAATCCAATCCTTTCTCCTGCACTGATCACGCTCCCAGGGCATGAAAAGGGACCCTTACATACAGGAATTGGGGAGGGATTGAATCGGAGATGCCCAATTTGAAAATGGGACTGCTCGGGCAGCATGGAGCTCCGGAGGAAAGAAAGAGCAGCAATCTTCCGGTAAGCCCTTGGGTTTTTGTGAGCAGGCATCAGAACACCGAAATATCACTGACAAGGAGGAATTTGAATTGCAATCACTTTTGTAACTAAGGGGGACGGAGTAGGTTACATACGTGATTGCCATTTTTGGTGGCATTTAAATTAAAAATTAAAGGTAGCAAACTGACAAACACACACTACATTTGGAAGTGTGTGTCTTACCAGTCTGCACGCAGTCTTTAGTGTTTGGCAGTGCAGGCTGAATGACAGAAATAGTGTGCACAGGACACACTGCATTTAAATGTCCCACTTGAAGCATGAAAAAAGGAGGGGACATTTATGCAATTTTTTAAAATAAAACAGATTGGCTAGTGTTGCCACTCCAAGGTTATAAATCCTGTATAAGCTTGTTATATAGCACAGTGCAGTGCAGTTTTTTAGACTGGATTTGCTATATTATATGAATTAATGGCATGTAAAGAGGGTATGGCATAAGGCAAGGCAAGGCAAGGCAAGTTTATTTAAAAGACGCCCAATCCCGGAGGCTGTGGGCACCGTACAAATTTTAAAAGCATTATACACAAACATTCAAGCAAAATAAAATAGTAAATCACAAACTATAAATAAATCATACTCTAAACATCGAATGCTTGTGAAAATAGTATTCCATTTAGTGTGGACAGACCCATATGCTTTCTATGGTGAAACTAATACAAGTAAATAATAAATAAACACTATTGGACACAAAAAGGAATTTAGTAACTTGCATAAATCATCATATAACCTTTGTGGATAAAAACATTCTGTTTATGTTTGTTGTTCAGAATCTGATGGTGTTTCTTTAATTATCTTACTTCATTTCCATTCCTCCATACTATGTAGCCACTGTGTGTAGTGGCAAGGGATCATAATGTCGCAGAGAAAACCACGTGGCTCTAAATGCTGCAACCAAAACAGCATATGCTGAAATAAGGTTGGTGAAAACACTGCACTTACAACTAAAGTGCACCCCATTGATTACAATGGGACTTTGTCTTTGAAGAGGACTCCACCCCACACACCCTGGACTACAGAAAACTAACTCTGGGGTGGACTTTGGGGTGGGGTGAACTTGAAGGGGAATTCTTTTTTAAATGAAAAAAGACATACCTTGAGACCTGGGGGGAACCGAACTGTGGCCCCAGGTCTTCAATGCCGCCAGGTGCTGGTGCCTTAGTCACTTCACCATGGGAGTGGCTCAACCAGGTACTGCACCTGCAGCTACTACAGCACTCCCCCATGTACGTGTACAGTGACAGGGGTAGCAGTTATTCCCACATGCTGTAAAACTCCTGTACTACCTTTACTGCTATCTGCAGCGTGGTTATGCCTGTACTGTTTCGGCAGCACTATATTGACCTAGTACCGAGTGTAGCCACCCCTGCTGTGGCATGTGGCCAAGCAGTTGGACAGGCACAGTTGCCCTTCCTTATAACTGAACCCATTCCATCTATCCTCAACAAACAGGAAGGGTCTCTGTGCACAGGTGCTGCTGGGTGGCTTATTAACCTTTGTGCTGGTTACAAATGTGGACAACCATGGTTAGATGGTTCAATTAGTGGCGTAAGACTAAAAAAAATCTCTTTTGAAAATTAAGCCCAAGGAGTTGCATTGCTAAGACTGGATAATGAAAGACATGGCAATGTAATCATTACCAAAATGGAACTCTATATGCTGAAATGTTCCCACTAAAAAAAAAAAAAATCACTGAAAAGTGAAATCCATTTTAAGTGTACTTTATTTTCTTTATTACAGGACAGCTTTCCAGCTCGATTCGGAGGAATCCATTTTGTCAATCAGCCCTGGTACATCCATGCCCTTTACACTCATACGACCCTTTTTAAAGGAGAAAACTAGAAAGCGGGTAAGAGAATGTCTTGTACATCATGCCATACAAAGAGAAAATTACTGTAATCGTTTCAAGTAAAAAAAAAAAAAATGCTCCAAGTGTCAACAACATTCAGTGATTCACATTGTCAGTGCAAAGTGTGTGGAATTATCTAGTTGATGTTTATATACAGTGTGTATAAACATTCAAAATTATTTTGTGATTTACAAACACTGCTGGCCTCTATGCTTTTTCAGTTAGTGTTCTTAATGTGTTGTATAGTGAATATCCAATTTGGTCTTCTCAAGCAGCAGGTTCAGTGATTACTGTGACTCATAAAGTTCACAGGCTCATGAAAGAGTCAGTGAACATTACAATTTTAAAAGGGACAACACAGCATAGGTGCTGAATAACTTAGTGTAGTAGGCACTTGCTTATTCAAAAGTTGTTTTCAGAGTCTTTGACTCCTTGGATTTGAATTACATCAAATGGTCACCAGGGCAACTCTAGCAGGAGTTTAAATCCATTTATAAAACTACAAGGTAGAAGACAGCAACCTGATTGGCCGAGACCCATCCCATAACCATGCATCAAACTCTTGTAATGCATGGTCAGGGCTCAGCTCCTCTTATCAGATAAAGGTTGTCAAGGCAAGTTTATTACTAAGACACCCAATTCTCAAGGTTCTGGGCACCTTACACAAATATGAAAACATACACAGTACAAGAAGTACAAAAGATTAAATACAGTTAAATTATAACTACAGTATAAATACATCAGCCAGAACCAAAACTCATGTCAAACATGTAAGTTTTCAAGTGGGATTTATAGATGTCCATCAAGGGGAATTCTTTCATGTCTGAAAGTAGTGCTTTCTACTGCACAGGTGCTGCAACCCTGAAGACTTTATCACCAAAAGGTTTAAGACATGATCTGGTAATGCAGAAGAAACCTGCTCTGGAAGAATTAAAAGAGCTGTCCAGGGCTTACCAACAGAAGAACCTCAACCGCAGAGGGTAGTTGGTCCAGGAGGTTGGCAGGTGGTTAGGAGGGGCAAATCGGGTACCCCATCACTCTGTGCTCTCCAACATATTACCTCCAAAAACCATATAAACACTACAAACAGGTATCTGCCTCTATCTCCGAAATCAAACAAAGGGGCAGAGGACACTGCAGAGCAGGACACTGCAGCACAGGAGCTAGCACAACAAAACTCGCCCAAATCAGGAACCAAAACAAAAAAAGCAAAAAGGAAATCCAAAAAACTTCTTATCATAGGAGACTCCATGATTGGGAGTTGATACCATCTCAACCAGGGTAATGGTCAGATGTCTCCCAGGTACATCAGCGTGGAGAGACACTGACCGCATTACTCAAATTGTTCAGACAGAGGAGAAAACATTGATGTCCTGGTACACATAGGACTAATGATCTGTCCAGCCGGTCAGTTGTGGAGACCAAGGAACACCTGACCAGGCTGGGTGACAAACTGTCATCCATTTCGTCCAACATCTCCTTCTCTGAGATCCTTCTAGTCTGGGAGAGGGGGGCAGATGGACAGAAGGTCAGAGAAGGGGAGACAGGGGAGCTAAACATGTGGCTTAAGGGCTGGTGCCAGGAAAAATGACGTAGATTTATAGGGAACTGGCAACAGTTCTGGGAGCGAAAGTTCTTTAAATTTGATGGACTGCATCTGACTAAGGAGGGAGTCAGTTCATTGGGGCAGAAGTTTGATGTCTTTGCAGAATATTTAAACTAGCAAATGGGGAGAGGGGTGCAGCACCCCATACGTCGAATGGGAAGAACACCCCTCCCCCCTCAGCTAGTGGTCAAACAGGGATTCAGCATGTTAGTAGTTCATTTGCATCACCAGGTAAGAAAAAAGATCCGTCACCCCATACGACGCACAGGGGAAATGCCAAACCTCACACAACAACTAACACACTGAAATCTGGCCAATGGAAAATCATGTACACAAATGCTCACAGCCTGGGAAAAAAGATCCCAGACCTGCAGGCAATAATGTCAGAGGCTAAACTGGATATAGTAGCAATTAATGAGACGTGGTTCACCAGTAACCACACTTGGGAGACTTCAGTACCTGGCTATGTACTGTTCAGAAGAAACAGAGGTGCAAAAAGGGAGGGAGGTGGAGTGGCCCTGTATGTCAATGAAAATATCAAAGCTACAGAAATTCAGAATACACATAAGGAGCCAGAAGAACTGTGGGTCACCCTGGAAACAGGAAATGGGACAGCCATAAGAACTGGGGTTGTCTACAGGTCCCCAGACCAAGGGAGGACATAGACGCATTACTGTTAGAAGATATACAAAGCATGACAGCTAAAGGGGAGGTTCTGATAATGGGAGACTTCAACATGCCGGATACAGATTGGTCAATACCAGCAGGAACATCTGCCAAAACTAGACACATGGTGGATTCCCTGCATGGGGAGGGCCTCAAACAACTGGTACAACAACCCACAAGAGACAGGGCTATCCTAGATCTAGTACTGACTAACAGGGAAGGGATCACAGATCTCCAGGTAGAAGGTCACCTGGGGACCAGTGACCATCACATGGTATGGTTCAATTTGGCTACTACATCTAAATCATCCCATTCCAAGGCAAAAATATGGGACTTCAGAGGAGCTGACTTTGATAAGATGGCCAACAGAGTTAAGCTAGCCCTGGCAAAAAGAAACACAGGTGAGGGGTACAGGCAAAGTGGGCAAGCATTAAGGATGCAATACTTGAAGCAACATCCCATTGTGTTAGACAGAAAAGGAAGTGCAAAGAAGGAAACCACTTTGGTTCTCAAATACAGTAGCAGAAAGGTCAGAGCCAAAGGCTGGCCTTCAGGAAATATAAGAGAACACAGTGGGATGAAGATAGGGAGGAATACCAAACTGCCCTAAGAGAAGCAGGGAAGGCAGTAAGGCAGGCAAAGTCCCAAACTGAGGAAACACTAGCACGAACAGTAAAAGAAGGTGACAGGACTTTCTATAGATACATTAGTGAAAGAAGAAAGTCCAGAGAGTGATAGCTAAGCTCATATGGGAAAAGGGAGCATGTGAGGAGGAGGACCCTGTAAAAGCATCTATCCTAAATAGATACTTGCTCAGTATTTACTGAAGAGAAGGTAGTGCAGGGCCCACAGCTCAGCACCATGGACACAGGGGAGGGAGGTGAGCACTACTCCTTCAAAAAAGAAAGGGTCCCACAAGAACTCGCTAAGACTGGGTGGACAAGGCATGGGACCTGATGGCATACATCCCAGGTAGTTAAGAGCCAAGGGTGGAACTAGCAGAGCCATTAGCAGGACTGTTTAGTGAGTCTCTGAGCACAGGAGAGGTCCCAGAAGACTGAAGAAGGGTTGTGATCCTGCTCCACAAGAGTGGTAGCAGGAGGAGGCAGGGAACTACAGACCAGTCAGTCTTACCTCAGTAGTGGGCAAGATTATGGAGGCACTCCTTAAGGAAAGGATAGTAGAACACCTGGAATCCATAGGGCACAGGATCCAAGACAGCATGGGTTTACAAAGGAAGGTCCTGTCAAACTAATCTCATAGATTTCTTTGACTGTAACCAGAGTGGTGGACCAAGGGGGAGCAGTTGATGTCGCCTACCTTGACTTCAGCAAAGCTTTCGACACTGTTCCACATAGAAGATTGATAAATAAGCTGGGTAGTCTCGGGTGGGCCAGAAGTCGGTCAACTGGGTGGCAATCTGGTTGACGGGCAGAAAACAGAGAGTGGTGGTAAATGGTATACAGTTAGAAGAGCTGCAAGTCACAAGTAGGGTACCTCAGCGATCAGTTCTGGGGCCAGTCCTCTTCAATATCTTCATTAGTGACATTGCAGATGGACCAGAGGGTAAGGCTTGTCTGTTTGCAAATGACACCAAGATCTGCAACAGAGTAGATGATCCAGATGGGGTGGGCAGAATGAGAAGAGATCTGGATAAACTAGCAAAATGGTCAGAAGAGTGGCAACTGGGATTTAATGCAAAGAAGTGTAAGATCATGCACATAGGGAAGAGAAACCTTGAAGCCACCTATAGGCTGGGAGGGGAGTTGCTGGCATTCACAAAAGAAGAAAGAGACTTGGGCATCATCATCACCGATGACCTCTAAAGCAGTAGGCAAGGCTAGGAGGATGTTAGGGTGTATTAGTAGGGGTATCACAAGTTGTAAGAGGGAGATAATAATCCCTCTTTACAAGACACTGCTTAGGCCCCATCTGGAGTACTGCATGCAGTCCTGGAGGCCACACCTTCACAAGGACATTAACCAAATTGAGGCAGTCCAGAGAAGGGCAACCAAAATGGTGCAGGGACTGCATCAGAAGACATATAAGGACAGATTAACGGAGCTCAATATGTATACCCTTGAGCAAAGAAGGGAGAGGTGATATGATCGAAACATTCAAACACCTTAAGGGCATTAACAATGTGAAAGAGTCTAACATGTTTAAATATAAGAAAAATAGCAGGACAAGAGGACACAGCATGAGAATAGAGGGAGGCCGATTAAGGGGGAATGTGAGGAAATTCTTTTTCACAGAAAGAGTGGTGGATGCATGGAATGGTCTACCTCAGGAAGTGGTGGCTAGGAATACAGTGCATGGCTTCAAACAGGCATGGGATAGGCATAAGGGAGCAATACAGACGAATATGGCTAGATAGGTCATTGACAGTGTAAAGGTGTGTGGCACATTCATAAGGTAGAAAAAATGGGCAGACTGGATGGGCCTTGTGGTCCTTATCTGCAGTCAACCTCTATGTTTCTATGTTACAAGATTGATAGGTCTTCTCGAGGACCAGCTCAAAAATGGTAGATGGGGTGATGGTCAAGGAGCCTCTGGAGACCGGTGATCATAACACCATGTGGTTTGAACAGGCTGTAGGTAGCATTATACCCTCATCAAAGGCTGTGGTTCTTGATTTCAGAAGAGCAGAATTTGACCAGATGAGGGAACTAGTCAAGGGTAAACTGAGGTGAGTGGATGAAATACGGGGGTGGAGGAAAGGTAATTAAATGGGCCATTCTACAGGCAACTAAGTCATGCCTGATTTGAGATTGGTTATCAAGAGTGACAGGCACAAGAGACCAATTTGGCTCCTGAAATAGGTCAGGGAGGCAGTGAGGGCAAAAAGAGGGCCATTATTAGATACAAAGAGAAACAGGGAGATAAGGAATGGTATGAATACCGGTTAAGGATGAGGGAGGCCAAGAAGGTGATCAGGAGTGCAAAAGCAGACACAGAACTGCATACTGCAGATGGGGGTCAAGGGAAGAAACTATTCTTGAGATACATTAGGGAAAAAAGGAAGATGAGAGGAGAAATTATTAGGCTGATGGGGGGGGCAGGGTACTAGAGTAGGACAAGTAGAAGGCAGCCATTCTAAATTACTACTTTTGCTCTCTGTTCGTAGTAGAGGATAGTGGCTTCTTTCTGAAAGCAGCATCAATACATCTGCAAAAGTGATCTCAGAAATGGGGCAGATGATGTTTATAGGAGAATGGGTCAGAAAAGGACTAATAGCCCTGAAAAAAAGGCAAAAACAAAAATTCAGGCCCAGATGGGAGGAACCCAAGATTGTAGTGGAGGTGATGACTGCAGCGGGGGGTATGCTTGAGTAACAGGTTTGAGGCACTGGTTTTAGTAGAGAGAGATGATGGTGGGGTCCACCTGGGTAAGGCAGACGGGCATGAGAGTAGGGGGTATGCAGGGGTCTATAGTCCAGATGGGGAGAGGTACAGGTTACTGGTGGGGAAAAGTATGGAAGGTAGTGGTAGGAATGAGGGAAGGGGATAGGGTAAGGGTAACAGTGAGGAGAGGCTGCTTAAGGAGGGATGGCATGGTATTTAATGAGGATAGGGTTGACATAGGTGGGGAATGGGTTACTAAGGGTGAGTCGACTAGGAGTTTAGGCAAGAGGGATATGGAGGGGGACAAGCAAGGGGGGCAGATCCAGGAACTGGTGAGTAAGAAGGAATTGAAGCCCATGGGAGAAATAAGGATGGCAGGAAGGAACAGCTGTCCAGGGGTGTAGATGGGGGAGGAGTTGTAGTGATAGGGGACTCTATCCTGAAGAGGATCAGATGGGGAGCGAGGGAGGGGTGAGCGGCACAGTAGGATATGGGTGGAATCTATACCAGGCTTGACAGTGAGTAGGGTGGGACAGGATCTATCTAAATGTGTTAGGATGGGTAGAGAGAAACTGCATGTGGTGGTGGATGTAGGCACTAATGACCTAGAGGGATGCACGGTGGAGTCAGTAAGGGTGAGTTTTGAAGAACTGAGTAAATATGTATGGAGATAGGGAGCTCAGTGGCCTTCTCTGAAGTGCTGCCGGTTCCCAGGGTGAGCAGAGCAGGGAAGGACAGTATTGCAGAATTCAGTTCCTGGTTGGGTGAGTGGTGTTATTCTCATGGGTATGGGCTGGTGGGGGATTGGAGGAGCACATGGGACAACAATGAACTGTATGCAAAGGACAGGTTACATTTACGTCAGGAGGGGCAGGGGGTATTGAAATACAAACTGGAGGAATACTTAGCATTAATGTGGTTTTTAAACTAGGTGGGGGGGCAGGTGAGTGTGGACCTGGTTTGCAGGGTCACCCGGAAAGGGAGCTGAATGAGCTGACCCCCAACAACAACAATGTTTGCTACAGAAGTGGGCCACAGGGGATGGATCAGATTAAGTGGATTAGGGGTTGAGGGAAGAATGGTTCTGGGTGGAGGGTGGTCTTCCTGAATGCGAGGAGCCTGGGTATTAAGATGACTGAGCTCCAAGCTCTCTTAGCTGTAGGGATGGGGGACATTGCAGCCATAACAGAAACCTGGGCCACCCAACATCATGACTGGGATCTTGTGATCCCAGGGTACAGAATTTATAGGAAGGACAGATGAGTGGGGGGAGAGAGGGAGGGGTGGCAGTTTATATAAGAGAGGGGCTTAGATGCACTAGGGATGAGAAGGAAGGGAGGACAGAGGTATTATGGATGCAGTTCCTGGACTCTAGAAGTAGAAAACTGAGGTTGGTGGTGGTGTATAGACCACCAGCTCAGTATGAGGAATTGGATAAAGAGTTGGCAGAACAAATTTGGCGGGTATGTAAGGGAGGGACTGTGGTGATCGTTGGGGACTTCAATCTGCCTGGGGTGGATTGGAGTACTACAGCCACCTCTAATATCAGGGAGTAGATATTATTGGATGCATTTCAGGATAGTCTTCTGGTGCAACTGGTAAATGTGACAGCTAGGTTGGAAAATACACTAGACCTGGTATTATTGAACGGAGAGGCAGTGAGGGAACTTAGGGTAGAAGACCCATTAGCTGGGAGTGACCACCATTCAGTGTGGTTCATGCTTACCTTGAGCAGGAAGTCTGTGTGATCAGTGACAAGGGTGGTGGACTTCAGATGGGCAGACTTTGGTAAGATGAGAGAAATCCTGATAAGGTGTCTAGAGGGGATAAAACTAGGAATGGATGCAAAGCAGAAGTGGGATATTATCAAACTTGGACTGAAGGAAGCTACATAGGCTTGCACCAGGACTCCAAATAAGAAGAGCAGAGCTAAGAAGCCATGTTGGCTGAATAGGAAAGTATTGGAGGGGTGAGGGAAAAAAATGGCATTTTGGAAATAGGGGGCTAATAGAGGGGAGGACAGGGAGGAACATGCGTGGAGGACCAAGGAGGTAACCAAACTAGTAAGAGAGGCCAAGGCCTCTAGAGAGTTAAGGTTGGCTCAGGGCATCAAACGAGGGGAGAAGGACTTTTTCAGGTATGTGAGAAAGAAAAGGAGTTCCAGGGACCAAATAGTGTGGATCGGGAGGGGAGGGGGGGGTTGAAAAGGGCATGGAACAGGCAGAAGCATTGAATGAATACTTCTGCTCTGTGTTCACCCAGGAGGAGGGTGGTCCATTACCTCCGTGGACTGGGAGGGTGGGGCAGGGTGGGAAGGGTGACAGACAGGGAGGTCTGGGAGGGCAGAGTGCTAGCAGGCCTGAAGGCACTTAGGATGGACAAGGCACCAGGTCCTGATGGCATTCATCTCAGGGTCCTGAGGGAGATGGCAGAGATGTTGGCCAGACCACTGATGGACCTGTTCAACACCTCTCTGGACACAGGATGTGTGCCACAGGACTGGAGGATGGCTCATGTGGTGCCTATCCATAAGAGTGGTCTTAGGCACGTGCCGAGAAACTACAGACCGGTTAGTCTCACCTCCATAGTGGGTAAACTTATGGAAGTGATCTTGAAGGAGAGACTAGTGACATTTTTTGAGGTAAATGGCCTCCAGGATGGGCAGCAGCATGGATTCATTTTGTGGGAGATCTTGCCAGACCAACCTAATAGAGCACTATGACTAGGTAACAAGAGAACTGGATAGGGGCCATGCAGTGGATGTCCTGTATTTGGACTTCAGCAAGGCCTTTGATTCAGTGCCTCACGGGTGGCTGGGGGGGGACTGAGATTCATGGGGGGTGGGGTTGAAGATGACTAGCTGAATAGGGAACTGATTGAAGTGGGAGGCAGCAATGGGTGATGGTGGGGGGTCTCTCAACCCCCTAGGCTGGTGACAAGTGGGGTGCCTCAGTGCTCTGTGCTGGGACCGGTATTGTTTGGGCTGTTCATATCAGATATCTCGCATGGAGTTAGGAGCAGAAGGATCAGTCTGTTTGAAGATGATACCAAAATGGGAGCTGTAGTGGATGATGTAGAGGGATGGAATGAGCTACAAGGTGACCTAAATAAACTGAAGGAGTGGTCGGCAAAGTGGCAACTGGGCTTTAATGCAAAGAAGTGTAAGATTATGTACTTTCAGGCAAAGAATCCAAGAAGGAAATATTGGTTGGGTGGGGTGAGATTGGGAGTCACCAAGGAAGAGTAGGACCTGGGCGTGATGGTAACAGAGAGCATGAATAACTCTGCTCAGTGTAGAAGGGCTGCAGCCAAGATTAACAAGATGTTGGCCTGTATTGCAATGGGAGTGTCATCCAGACATAAGGATGTGATTCTGCCCTTCTACAGATACTTAGTCAGGCCGCACTCAGAGTACTGCATGCAGTTCTGGCGACCATATGTGAAGAAGGATATCAGGTTCCTAGAGGGGGTGCAGCGTATGGTGACAAAGATGATAAAGGGGATGGATGGCAAACCCTACGAGGACAGACTGAGACATCTAAGTTTGTATACCCTGGAGGAGAGGAGGGATTGGGGCAATATGATTGAAATGTTCAAGTATATGAAGGGGTTCAACAAAACTAGCACAGATAGGCTATTTAGGCTGAGGAAGGGTAGGGACACCAGAGGAAATGGTCTAAGATTGGAGAGGGTAGATTTAAGAGCGAGATGAGGAGGCATTAGTTTATGGAAAGGGTGGAGTTGAGATGGAATACCCTACTGGAGAAAGTGGTATCATGTAGGACAGTTGGCACTTTCAAAAGGGCATGGGACAGGGCATTGAGGGGTGGTGTCTGGGTAAGTAGTAATGAGAAATTGCAGGAGAGGAGTGAGGGGGAAGGGAGTGGGGCAGCTGCAACCTAGTGGCACTAGCTGTGCACCTGAGCAGACTTGATAGACCATAATACCTGTTTCTGCTGGCAGTTTTGTATGCATGTATGTATATATGTTCAGGGAACTGGCATTGTAACTGGCTGACCCCTGGCAGGGCAATTCAGTAGCTCCGTACAGTCAGGGGTGGTTCTGAAAGATTGGAGTGTAGTGGATATAGTCCTGCACCACAGGGAAGAAGACAAAGAGCAACAAAGAAACTACAGATCCATTAGTCTTACCCTCATAGCAGGTAGACTAATGGTGACACTAGTCAAAGAGGACCTAGTGAACTATCTGGAGAAAAACTGACTCCAGGAAAGTAAGCAGCACAGATATGTGACAGGATGGTAATATCTGACCAACCTGATAGTATTCATTGATGATGATAACATTTTATTTTTATATAGAAACATTACGTGAGGGACAAGCCCTATTTTCAACAAAAGTCCTGTATGAACAATAGAATATTCATAAATGACTGGGTAACTAGGGCAGTGGACAAGTGACAAGAAGTGGATTTGCACTGCTTTGACTTTGCCAAGGCATTTGACTCTGTGCCATGCAGAAGGCTGCTGAAGGAGTTAGAGGATCTGGGAACAGTGGAGAATCTAGTTAAATGGGTGGGAAACTGGCTGTGGGGGAGACAGCAGAGGATGGTGGTAAATTGAGTCAAGTCATGGGAAAGTGAGGTCACCGGTGGAATGTCATAGGGTTCAATCCTGGGGCCAGTCCTTTTGGACACTACCACTGAAGAAAGGGACCTAGAAGTCATCATAAGTGACTCCCTAAAACAGTCTAGCCAATGTAACAAGACCTACAGCCAGGCAACCAGGATGTTGGGGTGCATAGGGAGGGGGTTTGCCAGGAGGCGGAAGGAGGTGATAGTGCCTCTGTACAGATAACTAGTAAGTCAGTATCTGGATTACTGTGCACAGTTCTGGATCCCTCACATAAGAAAAGACAGAGACAGGCTAGAGATGGTACAATGTAGAGTAGCTAAAATGATTCGGGACCAGCCGGGAAGATCCTATCAGGATCAGCCTAAGGCCCTGAACATGTTCTCATCAGAGACTAGTGGGGAAGGGGGATATATAAAGGAGACCTTTAAGTTCTTGAAAGGAATGAACGAGATAGATCATGAGGGTATATTTAGCAGGACTGGTGAATTGAGAACACAGGGGTACGAGTGGAAGCAGGTGTGGGGGGGACGACATTCAGAAGAGATGTGAGAAAGTTTTATTTTACAGAAAGAGTAATTACACCATGGAACAGTCTACCAGCAGAGGTGGTGAGTGCAACAACTGTTAATGGTTTCAAATAAGACTGTGACCGAGTAAAGCAGTAAGGCAGGATGCAAGGGGGAAGATGAGGGCAATAGCCCCGACTCGACAATAGGTTCCCAGGTAGGATAGGGTACAATAGGGGGGGCTGAATTGGCCAATGTTTTTTTTTTCTGCTGATGTCTTCTATGATTCTATGTCTTTTAGATAGCCAGTGCTCAGACCTTGCAGGGCCTTGCAAGTCAGCAAGCATACCTTGATGCTGATGTGCAACCGAATTGGCACTCAATGCAGATAATGGAGCACAGGTGTAATATGCTTGGATCATGAGGGTCTCGGGAATCAGTCAGGCTACTGCTTCTACACTAGCTGCAGGAGACACACCAACCTCACTGATAACCCTAGGCAAAGGGCATTTTTTAGTAGCCCAATCTAGAGGTGATAAAGGCATGTGTCAGTGTCATCAAATTGGCTGTTGCAAAATAGAGCTTAATCTGGCCAATTTTTTGGAGATGCAAAAAGCCATTGACACCTGATGTTCTAGTATGAACTTGTAGTCCAAAATAACCCCCAGATTCCTAACTCAACGTTTTTGGTTTGTTTGAGATTTTGATCCCAAACTTTCAACATAGTCTTTTTAATACTTCACCTTATGAACGTGATGGGTGTCATTTATAAAATCCTGGCCAAAATGTCACTTTGTGTCATGACTATGAAAGCATGTTTCGGGCAGAATTTGAAAACTGAAACCTGTCTTATTCATGAGGTAGGGTGAAATACAGCTATACTGAAACTTTGAGGGCAAAATCTCAACCATATGTTGCTAAGAGGGGCAGAGCAAGCAGCCTAGTGTGCTATACCCAATTGTCTGGAGCTCCAATCAGACTGTGACTAAACTTTGAAAAAGTTAAAATTTTGGTGTGGGTTTTTTTGTAGTTTGGTTTAAAAAGTGAATGTTGCAGTGTACTAACCTGAGCGGTACCCTGATTTCAACTTTTTAAGATGAGATGGCCAACAATGATCAGCAAAATGTGCTCCAAAGGAGTATGGCCCTCGAAAATCCAGCTGGCACAATAGCCCCATGACACGAGGGGGGACCAGCCAGTGACACTGGAATCCTTGCAATGAGCAATCACCATGCTAATTCAAACAATTCAGGGTTTGGATAAAAAATCTGATCAGGAAAGTAAGCAGGTCGTGATTGTTGAACAAAGGATTGATGTGATGGCTGGGTCAGTGGATGACTCTGGCAAGGTGGCAGAAAAAGTGCTGGCTGCGACCACTACACTTACAGCTAGAAGCTGGGTTCACTAAAAAAAGTTCTACTAATTCAGCATACTGAGAGCTGACAATATTTCTCCTTGAGTGCAACTGAATTTTGTTTTCCTGCAACTGTTGCACTTATCAATAAATGGGGACTGTAGAAACTTGATTACAATAACTTTAGAATTTAACAAGATCAGCCAGTACAAGACTGCTGGGTGTCCTAAAAGACACTGAGGATGGAGACCCATTTACGTTCCTTGAAGGGTGATTTACCAGAGGCTGTAAGGCTCAGTTATGCTGGTGATATCCAAAAGACCTACAGAATCAGTCTGCACCATGTGATGGTGGTGCGAGATGGACAGCACACTATTCTGTTCTCCACAGCCACTTTAAGAATACGGCATCAGGTTCTCTGAGTGGCCAAGAAGTAAGCATGATCAGAGAATCGGGGGTTGGGGCAATCCTTGATCTGGTGCTCATGAATGGGGAGCACATACAAGATATAATGGTCAAGGAGCCCCAGAGTGGAAGTGATCATCACACAGTGTGGTTACAGTTGGATATGTGAAGAGAAAAATGTTCCCTCTAAGACCAAAATCCTGGAGTTCAGGAGGGTGGACTTCAGGAAGATGGGCGAATTGTTTAGGAAACACCTGGCAGGCATCAGAGCAGATATGGGCCCGAGGTGGTCCATTATTAAGGAGGGAATATTGCCTGCAACAAAGGAGTGCATTAGGCTCAGGCAGAAGAACTCGAGGGCCAAAGCACCCAAATGGTTTAGCACTGAGGTTGCCCAGGCAGTAAGGGATAAGAGGTTAACCTATAGGAAATTCACAAAAACCAGGAGAGAGGAGGACAGGAAGCATTACCTAAAGACAGCTTGTGAGGCAAGTAAGGTAATGTGGTTGGCTAAGTCTCAGAAGGAATTGCAGTTACCAGAAGGAACTACAAATGAGAAATCCTTTTTTCGCTATATAAGCTATATAGCCCACAGTTGTGCACTACTCATCCTCTTCCCTTTGTGCCTTTCACCCTTTCTATCTTCCTCCTCTCCAGTTTGAGACCTACCAGGCATTATGCGTAGGAGAGGGAGAAGGATGAGGGGTTATGAACAGAGGAAGATGGACGAGTGGGGTCACCATATTGGGGTGGTTGGGTCTAGAAGGTGTCCTGGGGCGAAATGGAATCCAGATCATGGTTCTCCATGTCTGGTTCCCATACCCAAGGGCACTACTGAATATGGTAGGCAGATGGCCTAGGTGGCCCATGAGGTTCGTCCAACTCGGGCGGTGCTGTGCAATGCCAGGTCCATTAAGAATAAGACTGCAATTATTGCTGATCTTGTTGGTATGGTGGACCTGGCTTGCATCACTGAGACCTGGTTGGATGATAATTCAGGCCCCATTTTGGAGGCTATGACTCCGGCCGTGTACTCGGCAATACACCGGCCGAGATTGGATCGCGGGGGGGGGGGTGGTTGCGGTCTGTTTCAAGACAGAACTGGGCCTCACGGAGGTATTAGCTGGGGAGGTTGTGTCCTTTGAGTGTACAGTAGCAGTAGGGAAGCTGAATCGCCCTCACCTACCGTCCACCCGTTGATGAGAAGCGATTCCTTCAGGAAGCAGTTGACTTAGTCGTCTACATGGCATTTGAATCGCCCAGATTGATGGCTCTGGGTGATTTCAACGCCTGGGTCGACGATGAACTCTTGCAGTTTGGTCAACACTTCCTCCAGTTAATGACATCTCTGGGCCTTACAAAGGTGGTTTCCACTGCTACACATAAATTTGGACACTCTTTGGACTTAACCTTCCTTCTAGGGATCGAAACCTCCGATGTGGGGGTGGAACCAGTCAGTTGGTCAGATCATTACACCATGGGGTTTAGTTTTGTACCCCCTCTAGAAGGCCTTCCCCTGTAGAGATGGTTAGGTAAGGGCCAGATGTGTAAGGCCCAGAGATGACACCACTGATCTAAAACTTATGTCCCTCACCTTGGAAGAAGTGATCCACCCCCTCACCAAAATTCTCAACCTCTCCCTGTGCCAAAGTCAATTCCCCAACACATGGAAGGCCGCTATAGTCACACCAAAGCATAAAGGGGGTGACAAATCCACACCAGGGAACTATCGGCCCATATCTATACTTCCACCCCTCTCCAAAGCTCTTGAACGGATTGTGGAGGATCAACTATCAGACTACCTGCAAAAGTACGATCTACTCTGCATTCAGCAACACGGATTTAGGAAAGGACGCGCATACGTTGACGGCCCTATTTGATTTCTGTAGTGAAACTCATCAAAGCCTTGGATAAGGTTATTTAACCGGAGCTGTTTTCATAGACCTCACAAAGGCCTTTGACACTGTTCACCATAGCCTTCTAATCTCTTCTGCTCAACATTGGGCTGAGGGACCTGGAGCCTGGGTAAAGTTACCTGGCACAACGTTCTCAAACAGTAAATATCTCTGAGGTTCTCTCTGACTCCAACCGGTCCTCTCTGGTGTCCCCAGGGCTCTATTTTGGGTCGTCACCTCTTCAGCCTATTTCTAAACTCGCTTCCCAAATCCTGCCCTGAAAAATTAATACTCTACGCTGATGACGCTGTAATTCTCTCTTCCCATAAGGATCCAAATCCACTACGACAGAGCTTGCAGCTTGCTTTATCATGTGTTGGAAAGTGGTTCCTTGAGTACAAACTAGTCCTATATCAAAAAAAAAACAAAAGTCTTGCTTTTCGCCAGTCATCAAAACAGAAATAGGCATACTCCACTTGTCATAAAAACTTCTCTTGGAAATACACTAGAACAAGTGAACACCTTCAAATACCTTGGTATCACTTTTGACGAATGTCAAATGTCGGCCCATATCAATAACACTGCAAAAACAGTGCACCAACGCATTGGAATTTTGTACCGGAACCATCAATTTTTCAACCAAGCTGCCTTGAGGATTGCCGTTCAAAGCTCCATCATCTCAATCATAGACTATGGTCTAATTGTCTATGGCTCAGCTACTACCACTGCAGTAAAGCGCATCTCAACAGCACTAAACAAAACCTGTTGACTCCTCACTGGAGCACAGAGACGGACCCACACTTGTGACCTCTACACGGAAACCGGTTGGTTGCATCTTTCCAATCGCCTCATGTCTCTCACCTGCGTGATGGCAAAAAAATCAATCTTGGGACTCACTCCTCCATGTATCCTGGACCTGCTCTGTCTGAACAATGTCACTAGTACCACCAGAAGATCTGACCACCAACCTATCCTTGTCCCTAGATGCCGGACTGCTCAGGGACAAAGATCTTTTACATACCGTGTCCCTACCTGGTACAATGCCCTTAACCTGCCCTCCCTATCCTCCACAACATTGGGAGCTTTCAAATCCATACTCTACACTCACCTCACAGCCTAGAGCTCCTGTGACTGCTTTGACTAAAGTTTCATCCCACTGAGTGCACTTACATTTGTTTCACTCAACCACCATGGTCTCCTCTTTGACAAAGACAACCTGAGTACCACTAACCTGGTTCTGTCTGCTCCTAAACTTCTTATTTCTCCCTCTCTTCAGTCTCAAGCTCTCCAATCCTTATTCCTTGCCCTTGACACTGCCTCTGAGTTCCTTTTCTTTTCTATACATAAATGTTACTGTTTAAGTTGTGGCCTTGTTAAACGGCTTACTTATTATTTGTAACACTGTCTACTATGTTTTTGTACTTAGTGATGTGGAACCTTTGTAAAAGAGCCTTGGCTCAAAGGTATTAATTCCTAGAACAATAAACTTCAAACATACCCTTTACGGGATATAAATTCCCAAGGCCTTGCGGTGGTACTTGACTTCTCTTCCCCCACCTTGGCAAGCAATGATCCAGAGACTCTCGTGTCAGCCTATAATACAGATGTTACGAGGGCTCTGGATTCTATTGCTCTAGTCTATGCTCACCCCCTCTCCCTTTTCCCCAAGTTCCCTTGGTTTGATTGGACATTGAGGGAGATGTGGAGACAGGGGCGAGGGTTAAAGTTCTGCTGGTGAAAGTCCGCTCTTGATGCCGACCACCTTAGATTGATGGACCATTAATAATTCTATCAATCTGCAATCACCTGTAAGAAGGCAGAATTCCAGTCCATGGAGATTGCGGTTGCTAGGAATCAACCAGCTCAGCTATTTTGAACTGTGGACAGACTGTGCAACCCAGCCTGTCTGCAAGTTCAGAAAGCTTTTTCGCAGTTAGAGTGTGATGAGCTTGCTTGTTTCTTTGCAAATAAGGTGGCCAACATCAGGGCGGAACTGCAGCCAGCACACTCTAGGGGGGTTTCTGTGGATCAGTGTGAGATCACTGCGCCCCAATTTTCCTGGAGTTCCTTCAGTCAACCGGAGTTCATGGATGTCATGAGGATCATGAGGATTATCCAGAGTGTGCACCTTACATGCTGTAGTTTGGACCCTGGACCGACCTCCCTAATTTTGGGTTGTAGTGATATCATTGGTCCAATCCTAGTGTGGATAGTCTGGTGCTCCTTGGAATCGGGTGAGTTTCCTAGCTCCCTGAAAGAGGCGGTGGTGACATCACTCTTGAAGATAGCTACCTTGGACATGGACTGTTTTGCAAACTACAGACCTATCTCTAACCTTCCCTTTGTTGGGAAGGTGATTGCAAAAGTAGTGGCAGCTCAACTGGAAGATCTTTTGACCATCCATGACATCTATGAACCCCTCCAGTCCGGTTTTCATAAAAGACATAGTACCAAGACAGCGCTGGTTCGGGTGCTCAATGATCTCCTGATGGCGAGAGATAGGAAGAACTGTTCCATCTTGGTTCTTCTTGACCTTTCTTCAGCTTTTGACACTGTGGATCACATGGTGTTGATAGAATGCCTGAGGCGTAAGTGTGGAATATCAGAAACCATCTTAAGATGGTTCACTCCATTCCTCACGGGGAGATCATAAAGAGTTGTGTCCAGGATTTTTACCTTGGACCCAATGGCTTTGTTGTGTGGGGTGTCTCAGGGTTCAGTACCATCACCCATGTTATTTGCAGTGTATATGCTACCCATTAGAGACATTGTGAGAAGATATGGGCTGAGTTTTCACTGTTATGCAGATGATACCCAGCTATACCTTTCTTTTGCTCCCTACCAGGATGGAGCTTTCTCGGTCTTTAACAGCTGTCTAAAAGAAATCCAGGAGCAGATGGATTCTAGCTGGCTGAAGTTGAACTCAGAAAAGACAGAGGTACTGGTTGTGGACCGGGGTCGACAGATGGGGGGGGGGGTCAGATGTTGGTGCATCTTCCGGAATTTTTCTTGGCAGCGTCTCTCTCCCAACCTCTGAACGGGTGCGTAACCTGGGGGTGGTTCTTGATGATAGACTGACATTGCAATCACAGGTGTCAGCTGTCATCAAGACTTCCTTTTACCATCTTAGGAACATCGCCAGGGTTAAGCATCTGGTTCCATTTGATGACCTTCCAACTTTGGTCCATGCCTTCGTGTCCTCGCACCTGGACTACTGCAACTCCCTTTATCTAGGGCTTTCGCGGGTTGAAATCCATCACCTGCAGCTAGTGTAGAATGCAGCAGCCTGGCTTTTGATGGGCTTGAGTAGATCCTGTCATATTACTCTGGTGCTGTGCGAACTACACTGGCTGCCAATACGGTGGCGGATCACCTTTAAAGTCGGTTTTCTGACTTTTAAAACCCTACATGGTCAGGGTCCAGTCTATCTGAAAGAACTTCTGGTACCCTACTGCCCCAATCGATCACTCCACTCGGCCAACGAGGGGTTGCTGGAGGTTCCAAGGGTGAATCTGAAATCATCTGGTGCTAGAGCTTTTTCTTATGCTGCTCCCACCCTTTGGAATTCTCTGCTCCATCAGTTACGGGAGTGCACTTCTGTGGAGGAATTTAAGAATGGTTTGAAAACTTTTCTTTGGCAAAAAGCCTTTTTGGAGAACTGAACTGTTTATTTGATAATGATTTTGGCTGTGTCGAGTATTTTTGGATTTTTAATGGTTGTTTTTAATTGTTTTAATTGTTTTATATGTAAGGTGCCTTGGAAACAGAAAGGCACCATATAAATAAAACTTGTTGTTATTATTATTATTATTATAAGTGACAAAAGGGACAAAAAGGATGGGATTATTAGGCTTTGGAAAGAGGACGGATGGGTGGAGGAGAATGGAGAAAGCAGAAGTACTGAATGGATACTTCTGTTCTTTCTTCACCAAGGAAAAGATAGACTGGTGCCAACACAGGGGAGAAGAGGAATTGGGGGGGGGGGAGGATGAGGGGAGCATGAATATGGTGGTAGACAGGGATAGAGTGAGGGAAGGCCTGCTAGCGTTAAAAATAGACAAATCACTAGGGCCAGATGGAGTACACCAAAGGGTACTGAGGGAACTGGCAGAGGGACTTTCAGAGCCACTGGTGGGCCTGTTCAGTAGTTCACTAGAGTCAATGTGGTACCACAGGACTGGAGAGCAGCATGTGTAGTGCCCCTCCATAAAAGTGGCCCCAGAGATGACCCAGGGAATTACAGACCGGTCAGTCTGACTTCAGTCGTCTGCAAGCTCATGGAGACCATACTTAAGGTATGGTTGGCAGAATATCTAGAAGAGCATGGTCTTTAGGATACAAGACAGCATGGGTTTATGGGAGGGAGGGAGGTTGTGTCAGAGAATCTGATTGACTTCTTTGACTAGGTCACCAAAGCAGTGGACAGGGGCCAAGTGGTGGACATCCTCTACCTGGATTTCAGCAAGGCCTTTGACTCTGTGCCCCACAAGAGGTTGATCATGAAGTTGGCAGATCTCTGGGTTGGGGATAAGATGACCTGCTTGGTGGAACATTGGCTGGGAAACAGGACCCAGAGGGTGGTGGTGGGGGGAGAGTTATCTAGTGTCTGGGAGGTCACCAGTGGGGTCTCACAGGGCTCACTGCTATAGCCGGTGTTGTTCAGTGTCTTCATTAGTGATGTTGGAGGTGGCATTAAGGGCAAAATGTGCCTTTTTGAAGATGGCACCAGGTTCTGTGGGAGAGTGGACATGGCCTAAGGGATACAGGATCTGGAAAAACTTGAGAAGTGGTCCTGGATTTGGCTGCTTGGCTTCAATGCAAAGTTATGCAGATTGGAGCCAAGAATCCCAGGATAGAATACTACCTGGGAGGAGTCCGATGATCTGCAACAGAGGAAGAGAAGGATCTGGGAGCGATGATCGCCAGTGACCTGAAGCACTCCACACAGTACAGGAAAGCAGCAGCAATGGCAAATAAGATGTCTGGATGTGTAGCCAGGGGGATCAGCAGTGGCCAAAAGACGGTTATAGTGCCCCTGCACAGGTCACTAGTGAGGCCACAACAAGAGTATGGAGTATAGTACTGGTGACAACACCTTAAAAAGGACATTAGCCTGCTGGAGAAGGTCCAGATTAGGGCAACAAAGAGGATGATGGACCCACAGGGTAAAGCATATAAGGAGAGGTTGGGGACCCTGAACATGTACTCCCTGGAGGAGAGAGGGGGTAGAGAGAGGGAACATGATTGAGACCTTCGGGTACTTGAAAAGGATAAATAGGGTGAATAAAGAGGGTCTCTTTAAGTTAAGTGGCAACCAACACATGAGGGGGCACAGTCTTAAGTTGGGGAGAGGTTCAGGAGGGAGGCTAGACAGCACTTCTTCACAGAGAGGGTGGTGGCCAGTTGGAATGTGCTGCTGGAAGAGGTGATATCATTGAAGATAGTGGACAGCTTTAGGAGAGTCTGAGATAGATTTAAAGGGAAAGTAAGGGTCATGGGAGGGGCGGATGGAAAGTATGGGTGCATTGGGAGTGGGAGCAGGGTCAGTAGCTTAATTTGTGGACCCTGCAATATGAGCAGACTAGATTGATCAAAAAGCCTTATTCTGCTGGCTGCTTCATATGTTCGAAGGTGCTTTTTTCAAAATATCACCGTGAGCATGTCAGTTAACTCATTGCCTCTGAGAAACATCCTTATTTAGCAGGCTCCACTGTGCTGTCATGTCCGAGAATGACTCCAGATGTGAGTTGCAGTGTCCTAGTGTGCCCAAGCTACATCTGGAGTCGTAAGTAACTTTTTGTGCCAGTCCTTGCCAGCCAATGAAAGTATGGCTTATTAATCCTCTTTGGGTGATACCTCACATTGTTAGCCTCTTTTCATTGGCTGGCAAGTGTAAGGGTCTCACTGGAAAATTAAAAGAAACCCACATTTTAAACTGCGCGTCCTCATTTTGCTATTGCTTGGAGGTGGATTGGAGCACTGCTGCCTTTGCTATCATTTTGCCGCTTGTCCCAATTGCTGAGCTGCCTGATATCTTTACCTGACAAACTTCATTCTTTCAGGTATTGGATTTTTTTTTAAAGTGTTATTTTACTTTTGTGTCAATTTGAGTGTTTTTGGGGTCTTTCTGTGTGCTGTCTTCAGTGAGAAGCCCTACTTCCAGTTTCTGACTTCTCAAAGAAAAGCCCCTGAAAACACTGAAATTGAAACAAAAGCACTGTTATTTGTTTACTTGTTTTGTGGCATCCGTAGCTGCCAGAATATTTGTAGCTTGAAATGTGAATCATGGCAAGGCGTGTCGGAGTTTGGCATCTGGGCTACGGTCCCGTGTGTCTTCAGCCAGGTAATTCTACTTTTTTCCCAATTGTGCTATGTGCTGGGTGGGACCCATGGAGGACGGGGGAGGGGGGCTGGGTTTCCTTGTTTGGCATCCATAGCTTTTGGTGCTCGAATTGTGGATTGTGAGTAGAGTGTCGACACGTTGGCAACTGGGCTCCGGTCCCATGTGTTTGCGACATCGCCCTGTCCTCAGCCAGGTAACGGTACTTTTTCCCCCAGTTGTGCTGGAGGGTGGGGGGCCAGGGACCATCACTGGTGGACTGTATGGCATTCTGTGTTTCTTTTTCTTTTTTTTTTTGTTTGGCTTGACATGTTGGCGTTTTGGCATCTGGGCTCCCCTCACATGCGTTTGCTATGCTTGATGTGGTTGGAGGAGAGGTTTCGGGGTGGTGGGTTGTTTGTAACATTGCCCTGTGCTCAGCCAGGTAACAGTGTTTTCTTTTTGCCAATTGTGCTATGTGCTGAGCGGAACCCATGGAGGGTGGTGGGCCAGGGACCATCACTGGGGACTGTATAGCATTCTGTGTTTTTTTTTTTTTGTTTTGTTTTGTTTGGCTAGACGTGTTGGGGTTTTGGCATTTGGGCTCCCCTCACATGCGTTTGCTATGCTTGATGTGGTTGAAGGAGGGGGTTCGTGGTGGGGGGTTGTTTGTAACATCACCCTGTCCTCAGCCAGGTAACAGTGTTTTCTTTTTGCCAACTGTGCTATGTGCTGGGTGGGACCCATGGAGGGTGGGGGGCCTGGGATCATCACTGGGAACTGTATGGCATTGTGTTTATTTTGTTTTTCGTTTGGCTAGGCATGTTTTGACGTCTGTGCTCCCCTGGCATGTGTTTGCTATGCTTCTGAAGGATGTGCTGGGATGTGGTGAGAGGAGGGGGTTCAGGTACATTCCATGCCTCTGAAGGATGTGCTGGGTGGGACTCATTTATGGTGGGGGGCCAGGGACCATCACTGGCAGTCGGATTTTTTTTGGCTAGGCGTGTTGGCATTTTGTCATCTGGGCTCCCCTAATGTATGTTTACTATGCTTCTGAATGATGCGCTGGGTGCAACCCACTGAAAGTGGGGTGCCAAGGACCATCACTGTGGACTCTATGGCATTCTGTGGGCTTTTTATTAGGTTGTGTTTTCTTGCATTGGGGGGTTGGGGGAAGGAAGACTGAACACTGCGGGGAATGCTGTCTCATTTGTTGGTGGATACCGTAGGGTGTGGACACCAGGGAATCCATTTTGTGGGATAATGGCATGTGTTTGAAGGTGGGGGGCAGTTCCCTGACAACATGGCAACCATTTTATGTGATGGCTTTAGGTCTTGGAGGGAGGAGAGGTCACCCAGACAACAGGCAATGCTGTTTGTGAGATGGTGGTGGGCGATGCAAGGCCTGGCACCATCCAACAAAGAGCAGCACCTGCTGTCTGGGTAACCCCCCTTCTTCCAAGACCTGATGCCAGCACACAAAATGGTTGCCATGCTGTCTGGGGCATCCCTCCCACCTTCAAACACATGTCATCATCCCACAAAATGGATTCCCCGGAGTCTCATGGTCTCCCACTTGTAGCTGGTAGTTTACAAAAGCAATGTGATATAAAGAGAATGCCATTTTGTGTTGTTTTCTTGTATTGGGGGGTTGGGAGAGGGAACACTGAACACTGTGGGAAATGCTGTCTCATTAGCTGGTGGATACTGTAGGGTGTGGACACCAGGGAATCCATTTTGTGTGATGGTGGCCTGTGTTTGATGGTGGGGGGGGTCTCTGACAGTATGGCAACCATTTTGTGTGATGGCGTCAGGTCTTGGATGGAGGGGAGTCACCCAGACAACAGGCAATGCTGTTTGTGGGATGGTGGAGGGTGACGCAAGGCCCGGCACCATCCCACAAACAGCAGTATCTGCTGTCTGGGTGATCCCCCTCCCTCCAAGACCTGACGCCATAACACAAAATGGTTGTCATGCTGTCTGAGGCCTCCCTCCCACCTTCAGACACACGCCACCATCCCACAAAATGGATTTCCTGGAGTCTCATGGTCTCCCACCTGCAGCTGGTCTTTTACAAAGCAATGTGATATAAAGAGAATGCCATTTTGTGTTGTTTTCTTGCATTGGGGGTGGGGGTGGGGGAGGGAACACTGAACACTGTGGGGAATGCTGTCTCATTTGTTGGTGGATACCGTAGGGTGTGAACACTAGGGAATCCATTTTGTGGGATGCTGGCCTGTGTTTGACGGTGGGGGCAGGTCCCTGACAGCACGGCAATGCTGTTTGTGGGTTGGTGGCAGGTGACACAAGGCCCGGCACCATCCAACAAAGAGCAGCACCTGCTGTCTGGGTGACCCCCCTCCCTCTGAGACCTGACACCAGCACACACAATGGTTGCCATGCTGTCAGGGTCCTCCATCCCACCTTCAAACACCAGGCGCCATTCCACAAAATGGATTCCCTGGAGTTTCGTGGTCTTGGACCTGTAGCTGGTTGTTTACAAAAGTGATGTGATATAAACAGAATGCCATTTTGTGTTGTTGCCAGGCATTGGGGGGTGGAGGAGGGGCATCACAAAGCCAGCTATCTGCCGTCCGGCTTGTCGTGATTAGGTGAAGCGCATTTTGCGGCTGATCTATGAAGTGACCCGCAGTGTTCTCAACACCTGTGATTTCTGTATTTGGTAAATGTGATTTTGGATTATAATAAAGCAAGTAGCAAAAGTAACATGATATGTGTAGAGATGTAGCGAAATTAAATTTTGACAGCAGAATTACTGCAAAATCAGCAATTACGCTGTGCTAAACATTTTGCAGAACTCTGCCATTCTGCAAAATTTTTTGCAGTGTGTGAAGTTGCGAAATTTCACCTGCAAAAGGCAAAATTTCACTGTAAAATGCACAATTTTGCCTGCAGAAGGTGAAATTTCACATTTTACTGGCGAAATTTTGCCTACCAAGGGTGAAATTTTGCATTTCGCACCCGCAAAATGTTTTGCATAATGCAATTTCACAATTTTGCACAGCTCTAGATATGTGCAGAAAATTTACGTCTGCCTGGAAGAGTTCCCAAGTTTTCTGTAAGTGACCCCCTGAGTCTGCTTAAAAGTTCAATGGACAGAGGGATACTTGACAAAGTGTGTAACTATCAAATTGAACCACACATGTGGGTAAAGCAAACCAAATTGTTCTACATTTTGCTGTGTGCTTGGAGTTCTTATGTTTGTTGCGTGCCTCCACATAGGGAGCAACTGTCATGCACTATGTTTTCTATATGGCACTCGACATTCACCAAGTATGGCAATCCTGTTTTACTTCAAACACTTTTGTGACACAGGTAGGCAGTGGAGGCAGGGGACTGCGATTATCAAGGGACAGGTAGTAGTATATTTATTTCTTAGGCACTCAATCCCACAAGCTCTGGGCCCCTTACATAACACAATACATAATCACAGTAGCAAAATAAATTAATGTCAATAAATAGTGCCATTATTTAATACAGGTTAGGAATCAACAGGGAAAACTCTTATAAAAAGATAATTCTTTAGCCCGCGATTAATATGATCAATTTGAGGGGGTTCCCTAGTGGCTATCTCAGCAGCTGGTTCCAGAAAACTGGTGGAGCCATCGCAGAGGCATGATCCCCAGACAGCTTTAAATGAGATCTGGGGACCTTCAAGAGGCCCACCTCAGAAAAGTGGAGGGGTGGTCAGGAGCATAAGAACACAGAAGTTCTTTTAGGTAGCCAGGACCAAGATAATGTAGGGCTTTGTATGTTAACAAACCTATCTTGAAGGAGATGCATCACCTCAGAGCCAGCCAGTGCAATATCCACAGAGTCAGAGAGATATGCTCAGAACGAGAAACCCCAGCAGTCAGTCTAGCCACAGCATTCTGCACCAGCTGCAAGCAGTGCATCAAATGTCCAGATAGCCCGAGATCCAGAGCATCACAATAGTCCAGTCTAGATGTCACGAAAGTGTGCATCAGGAACTTCATGTCCTGAGGGCTGAGAAAAGGCTTGGTCCTGCCGATGTTCCTAAGATACAGAAACCACTACGGACCACAGCAGACACCTAATATTCCATAGTAAGCTTGTGGTCCATAATGAGGCCCAGATTCTTCACCCTGTCTCTGGCTGTAAATTGAGTGGGCTTAAGATGTAAGCTAGCCACCCCTCAGCTCAGTCCAGCTGCCCCTCAGACATCCAAGTCCACCAGTAGAATTTCAATCTTGTCCAGGTTCATCCTGAGCCAGCTGGAGGCCACCCAGTCATTGATCACAGCTAGGCAGTTATTAAGCATGTCCACTGCATTTTCTCACAAGGGCAAATGATAGGCAGAGCTGAATATCACCAGCATAACAGTGAAACTACAAACTGTACATCCATATCACTTCTCTCAGTGGCAACATGTACACTGCAGAAAACATGGGAGATAAGATCACACCCTGAGGCACTAAGCAGCTCAGGAGAGCTGTCCAAGACAGAAAATTCCCCCACACTACTTGCTGTGCTCTACTGGAAGGGGAGGACTCAAACCACCTCAACACAACTCTGCCAAGTCTCACCAAGTCCCTCAGTTGAGCTGTCAAAATCCCATTATCCATGGTGTCAAATGCTGAGGAGAAGCTGAGAACCAAGATGGAACATTCCCCTCTGTCTCTAGCCAGAAGATCATTCTGCACCCTAGTAAGCACAGTCTCTATGTTATGACTCCTTCTGAAACCGGACTGAAATGGCTCATAGATAGAGAAAGCCTCCAGGTGCATCTCCAGCTATGTCACCATTACCTTTTCAATAACCTTTCCCAAAAAGGGGAGATTAGAAAAGGGCTTGTAGTTTGCCTAGATATCCAGTTCCAAAGATGTTTTCTTGAGAAGGGTTTCACGACAGCCCTTTTTAAAGCTGTCATAAATACACACTCCTCAAATGAACACCAGCCAATCTCAGCAATCACCAGACCAGTGGACTCCTGGCAGTCTAGCAAAAGCTGGGTTGTTTCAGGATCCAGTGAACAGAAGTGGGATGCAACTTCATGATCAGCTAGTGAATCTCCTCAGCCAACACAGGGTGAAATTCCTTCCAGATTGATCAAAGGCCTCCATTAATTACAGACTGTACATGCTGGGCCATGACAGCCCACTTTAGGAGACCAAGGAAAAAATTGAGGTACCCTTTGAAGGAAAAACTGGCCAAACTCCTCGCATCGCTCACATGTCATTGCTCCTTCAGACTGTAAGCAGGCTGGATGGAGTTGCCTGTCCACAGTGCAGAAGAGCTGGGCTGGCCTGTTAATTCCTACAACAATCACCCATGACACGAACTCTGCCTTTCTCAGAGTAATTGCACCCTGATACTCCTTATAATGTGTTCTCAGGGTTAGACTATCCTTCAGTGAACCTGATCCCTGCTAAGAATCCAACTTTTGGCCTTCAACCATCTAAGCTGCTCACTAAACCAGGGGTAACTTTTCTGGGAAACTCTTGAGTATACATGAAAAGGTGTGAGCGAGTCAAGAGCTGTAGTAGTAGCCATATTATAAGCTTCCACTGCATCCTCAATCCCATCAGCACACACCTGCAACAGACACGAGCAGCTCAGTATCATTATGAACCTACAAGGGTCCACATTTCTTAATGGTCAGTACTGAACAAACTCCACTGGAGGGTTAACACATTTAGAGGGGGCCCTGATCTGAAAACTCACAGCGTGGATTCAACCAACTGACCAGATTGACCTTGACATTAAAAGAGTCAAGTCCAGTGAGAAAATCAAGTTCAAGGTGTGACCAAGTTCATGGGTAGCAGAGGAAACAACCTATGTGAAGTGAAACAGTTCTTTCTGTCAGAAAATTGCTGACCAGACTAAACATAGAAACATAGACTTTGACTCAGGCAAGCACTGCTTGGCCCACCCGGTCTGCTCATTTCCCTACCTATTGGATAAGTTGCAGATCCTAGTTAACCAACAGCCTACTTCCTCCTACCTCCCATCAGAATTGCCTTATGTCTGTCCCATACATTCTTGAATTCCTCCACTGCTTTTGACCCCGTTTCCCCCACTGATTTTGACCCCATAAAGGGATTTGTCATTGGCTCAAACACCGAAGTCACCCAGCACCAACCACCTAGGGTACTCTAATGTCAGGCCATCAACAGACACCACAAATTTCTGTAGGAATCCACCCTCACAATCAGGGGGATGGTAAATGAAAAGGATCCTACCCCAACACCTGTATCACCCTTAATAGCTACACATTCAAATGACTGGGTTTGAATCACAGCGAAGGCTACAAGTCTTAGGCCAGATCTAAAACAGATGGCCACCCCCCTTGTGTGCCTGCCTAGGACAGTGCACCAACATAGAGCCCTTCAGAATGGCCATCTCCAGCAAAAGGCCAGCGTCATCCCCCAGCCAGGACCCAATGATGGACACCAGGTCCATCAAGGAATCCATGATAAAATCTGCAGTTATCATGGTCTTATTCCTGATGGACCTGGCTTTACATAGAATTTGCCCTCAGGGGAGAAGCCATGCCAGTGGGCTCAGCTACCATATCTGATGACATTTCAGGAGTCTTCTTGATAGGAACCAATTGGGAGCACCCCATCCCAGTTCCATTTTGACTTGGGATGACACCTTACCCTACTCCTGATTCTGCCCTCCTCGAGTACATTGGAATCAGTTGGGGGGAAGGGGGCTAGGAAGGGAAGATCCACTGGACTACAAAGGGCAATTTTAGACTGGAGTTTGGGTGACTGGTCCACTGGACTACCAGGGTAGACAATAAGGGATGAATGGCAGTGAAATGACATTGGTCCACAGGCTGGCTGCAGGTGTGGGTCAGCTGGATTGGTGATGATGGGTTATTGTGGCAGACTGGGACATGCATGTCTGTGCATGGTACTACACTATGCATAAATATGCACTACTAGATTCCTGTGTTGCTAAACTGATATCTAGGATTTCATTTAGGTTTTAGGATTTTTTAATATAGCTGCTAAAAATCCTAAATATAAGGATTCCAAATTAGGTTTAGATATCAAAATCGAATCCACTTTGGAATCTGCCACATTTACCTATAAAAAACCAAAACCCTCTCTCCATCCAGTATAAGCCCCTAACCCCAATGCTGTTAATTAACTCCCACCTAAACCACTCTGTAATCTCTTACCTCCTTCTTCCCCAGCCCCCTGTGAGCACATAATTCTTCTCATATAAAAATAAATTGTGTTGCCTTATAATAAAAAACATTTCCACCTGCATCAAATCAGGAGCCTTCAACCTTCCCCCACCCTCGCACAAGCCAGTAAAATTGTTTGAACTTAAATAAATAGTTGTTTGGTGTCCCATATTACAGTACATTTGCAACATTAAAGATGCCTTTTCACATGCCCCTTTAAGGGCGTTATCTCACAAGGCCCCTTATTCGGTGGTGTGCTATACACCTTAAAATGCATAACAAATGCTCTCTACTATACGTTAAGAACATAGGCACTTGTGTCACACTTATTTGGTGTCCACTGTTACACATGCAGATATAAATACCCTTTTTCTCATGTCCCTATAAGGGAGTTATCTCACAACATGGTCCCTGTTTAAGGAGGGGGGCATCTTATTATCTATGTTTTATATATATATATATATATATATATACATATATATTATAGTGGCATGATAGTGCCACTATAGTTAGGGTTCAATGATCACTTCTATGTTAAACCCAAAATTTTACACTTTAATAACTTTGCAACTGTCTGACCGATTTACATGAAAGTTTGCATGCGCTATCAGGGACCATAGATCTTTTATTTTTTTTTTTTTATTTTTCATTTTTTAACTGGGTAAGGAAACTGGACAAAATGCCCTTTTTCAGGTCCGACCCGGGACATAAGAAAAAAATACACACAAAAAAAAACCAAGACAAATATAACTACACATGCAGAATATCATATGTTGCAAATACATCATGATTTGTCAATTAGAAAAGATTTAAATACAGTTTTAAAATGTGATTTACAAGTTATTGAGTGAATAGCAACAGGTAAACTATTCCAATAACATGGAGCTAAATTACTAAAAGCACGGAGCCCTGACTTACGTTTACAAACAACAGTATCAAGCAACAATTCATTTGATGATCTAAGCATTGAAGGATCAGAGCGTACAGACAATAAATCAAATAAAGGGAAAGAAGAACATTCATGAACAGCTCTAAAAATTAATAAACCAAAGAAATATTCAATATGACAATTTGGTGATAACCAACCCAATTGGGAATATAACTCACAGGAATGGGTACGATATGGAACCAACAAAATAAAATGACAAATATTGTTATAAGCAACTGCAAGTGTATGAAATTGCCTTGAGCTTAACCTAAAATAAATTCCAGCAACATAATCTAAATGGGGAAGAAGAGTACCAATGGCAATAGCCTTCCTTGTGGCAAAACTAAAATCTCTTGATGTGGCAAGATTCGTTACTGTCAGATGTGTGCTTGTGGAGATGCGGAGTGTCAAGAAATGTGACAAATTACCATTTCGGTGTAAATCATTTGTCACGTCATTTCTCCGAAATGGCTTGGAGGTTAGGTCTGAAATTTATAGGGTATATGGGGATTGAGTCACAGATGTGCCCTTTGAAGGTTTGGTGAAAAAATATTAGTCCGTTCAAAAGTTAAATTTCAACGTTATTAAACAAGTTTCCCATTATATCCTATGGAAAAAATTAGATGTGCCTTGCAAAAGCACTTCTTCCTGCCGTGAAAGCAGTAGTTGCTTTTGCAAATGTGGAATGTACTGTGGTGTGAAGATTCTGACATCTTGTTTTCAGTTAGCAATGCTGAAAAAGTTAAATACTTTATAAAATAATAGCCATAGGTAAACACCAACAGTTGTGTTTACCCAATTGGGGCCTGAAAAATCAGATTCTGTGCTTAGTTTTTACCAAAAGTACCCAGAAATATGTTTATTTTAATTGGCCTTTTTTTGCTTTTCCAAATTGTGGTACTACTGCAGCAATTTGCGAAAGCACTTTTGCGAAAGTATTGCAAATTGTGGCTCTATTTTGCAAAACTGCCATGGTTATGCCACAAATTGTGGCACTATTTTGTGAAAATTGCCACAATTTACACCACTACTTATTTAAAAAAATAACATTGGATGCTGAAAAAAAACAAAATTTCTTGCCATTTTTGGTCAAACTGTCACCAGAATCCGATTCTTCGACCCCTGTTTCGGTAAAGGATGGATGTTTTTATTCTTTTACTGCCTTGAAGGGGGCCAAGGCATGTTAATATTAAATAAATATTTACTGACACCGGGATGCCCAATCCCCATGTTGGCAGTAGAAGCCCCCCGTGCCAATGTGGGACACTGGGGAGCCCACTCCCAGTGTCCTGAAATAGAAGCCCCCCCGCCAGTGTGGGACTAATTAATAAATGCCTATAGTTGTAAAGTGTTACCAAGCCATTTTCCTTCCTAGCCATTATTCAGAAGTCTTCAAGGAGTAGGGCATGGCAACTGTTCAGGAGCACTGGTTGCAAAAAAGGGGCTTTGACAACATCTAATTTCTTCCTTACTGTGCAGATACAACCATGATCAATACAGTGTAGTGTTTACAAAATATTTGTATTATATATAATACATATTTATATAATTTACATATGTCTCTGTGTGAAAGGGCAGCCGAACCTTTGCTTTTACCAGCAGAGAAACAAAACCACAGCGGAGAACTTCAGTAGGGATAGTTGAAACTGTCACACCCACTCAGTATGCAATTGACCAGCCACTATAAAACTGAACTAATGAGGGTTTTGGTCAGGATACATGTCAACAGAAAAACAGCCTCTGACCTGGAAAGGAAACATGACCCCTTCTCCCCTTGACAGTCCACCACAGCAGTTGGTAGTGTAACTGAGAGCTGGAACTCATGAGTTCTCAGACACACCAGAGGTTTACTGGTTGACTAGTGGCTAACTGTCAAACAAGTCAAACCCCAAGGATCTTTCTGAAATAAAATTGGGGAAGGGAGGTATTACACACCACTAAATATAAAGTGATTTGCAGCATACATTTAAGAACAATTTTGTTAGTGAAACAAGGATAAGAACAACAGCTGACAATTGTTACTGGCTTTAGGAAAGTATGTCTGTCTCACTTCATCAACCGCATTGTGCTGAGTCTGCATATTTCCCTAATGTTAGTTCTAAATGGCTGTGTTTTTTAAATTGTGTGGGACACTGGGGAGCCCATTCTTAGTGTCCTGAGATGTCTCTCCCCCCCACCAGTGTGGGATACTGGGGAGCCCAGTCCCAGTGTCCCAAGATAGAAGCCCCACCCCCACCAGTGTGGGACACTGGGGAGCCCACACCTAGTGTCCTGAGATAGAAGATAATGTATTACCTGGAAAGAAGAAAACAGTCCCCCAACATCTTTTTTTCACCTAAAAAATGAAAACGGTTCCTCCTTGACTCTGACATCCCCCTAACCCATCCCAGCCCTCCCATTGAGCTCGCACTACCCCCACACCCCTTCTTACTCTATACTTACCTCTTGAGGTCATCCGCCATCTTCTGTGGACTGGGACACTTCTACACTCTTCAAAGCTGGACCACAAACTGAAGAATCAAGGTAAGACCACAAGGCCAAGTGCCATTGCTCCCCTGGTTATCCCTCCCCTCTCTCCTCCACTGACCACAATGGCCTTCCATCATTGATTACTTGGCCTCCACCAAGCACTCATTTCTCACTATCACTGTATCCTGTCTACTTCCCTTCCATACATGTTTCATGTACTCCCACTAGATAGCACCTCAGTGTGCTCCCACACTATGCACTTAATTACACTTGTCAATTATCCTGTTGTAAATAATGTACAGTTGTCTTTTTTTTAATTACCCTGATGAACTGATTTGTTTTGGTTAATAAGTTTGTACAGTCTCTCCTTGTTTTGCTTCTCTACTATGTAATATTTCACTATCCACCAGTGATGTCTGTATTTTCACTATGTAATTTACACTACCCACCAGTGATGTCTGTATCTTCACTTACTTGTACTCACTGTATTATGTGTTTTCTCTTTCTGTAATGCCACCTTCTGTGGTCCAGGTCATGCCTGAAAATGGTCCCTTGGATCAGCACACTTACCTGGTTACCAAAGACTTAAATAAATAAATAAAAAGAGCTGTTTAATGTATTTTAATAGGGTTTTGAACTTAGGTTCATAACTTTGATATTTTTTAACATTTTTTCACCAAATTTTCATCATGGACTTTTTGGGACTCCACCTCATGAACACTTTGACTGTCGTTTTGTTAATCAGGCCCGGAAGCTGATTTCGTGGTCACTGCACAAAATCACCTTTTTGGACTGATTAATGAAATGACAGTGCTAGTGATCATGAGGAGGGGTCCCAAAAAGGTCATGTTGAAAATTTGGTGAAAAAATTCCTAACAATGGCCGAGTTATGAGCGATTGTTGAAATGTTTCAGTGCATGTGCATAACTTTGGTAATTTTTTTATATTTTGACTCCAAATTTTCAACATAGCCATTTTTTCATACCACCTAATGAACAGTGCAGCTGTCATTTTTCATATCCTGACCGAAATGTGCTTTTGCACCTGTGGCATGGAATGGTGTTTTGGTACAAATTTGAACATTTTCACCTACAGGGTTTATGAGGTGGGGTCATAAGAAGACTATGTTGAAAATCGGGGATCAGAATATTAAAAAAATGCCAGTTAAGCAAGCCTGTTAGCGCAGCAGTTGGATTTCCATCTGTGACGCTGGCGGCCTGAGTTCGGGAATGGACTCAGGTCGCCGGAGGGCTGGCCAGGGGGAGAAGGATGGAGCATCCGGGGACAGCTCTCCTTCTCTGGGGGGAGGGCAGGGGATGCACACCTGCATAGGCTGACTCCTGGCAGAGGCTTGGAGTGCAGCTGTACAGCCAGGCTCAGAGTTCAAGGGGGAGTGGCAGACGTCGGTGTATGCCTTGACGTCAGGACGTCACTCCACACAGAAAAATGGAAAGAAGCTGCCTGGTCTGCTGGATGATGGCTGCTGACTCCCTGCTGCCTCAGATGCCCTGACAACCCAGAATCCACCTCAGCAGCACCTGGGGACTGATTGTAGAGCATCTGGTATCCCCTCTTGGCGCCTTCCCCCTTGGAAGAGAGGGACCCATCCGGCGAAGGGTTATGCTGGGTCACCCCTGGGATGGCTGCGATCTGAGGTGAGTAGGAAGGGGATTGGGGCAAGGAGGTCAGGCAGGTCATGTGCAGCTGGAAGGAGAGGCAGGCCAGGGGCAAGGAAGGCAGAAAAAAATGCCAGTTTGTGACATTTCACTGCAGTTTCACTATGCCCACTCATAACTTCAGAAGTGTTAAATATTTTTACCACAGATTTTCAACATAGCCTTCTTATTACCCCACATCATGTATGTCACCAAAAGTAGCATAATGCACTACTCCACAGCAAAAAGGTGCTAAAAAAGTACTAAGTATAGACATACTCAAATCATAGTTCCAGCCAAAAGGTTAAGTGAGACCATGACACTAACCTCAGTGCCTCAAGTCTAATTATGACTCTTCCGAACTGTTTGTTACTTATGTATGTCACTGCTGTTGTTTTTCAAATCCTGACCAAAATGTGTTTTTGTACCTGTGGCATGGAATGATGTTGCAGTTGTGCAGAATTACGTTTTGGCGTGGATTTGAAAATTTTTTCTGCACCGGGGTACATGAGGAGGAGTAATAAGATGGCTATGTTGACAGTTTGGTCACTGTTGTCCTATAAATGGAAGCACAGGGTCCAGAGAGCCCTGTGCTTCCACACTTACATACATATGTGCATCTATGGGAGGATGGTAAGGAAGGGCCTGGAAGGCCCTGCGCTTTCAAAGACAAATAAGGATATGATTATACTATCTGAAAAAGTAAGGAAATTAATTGCAAAAAACTTAATTAATGCATTGGTTAGGGTTCTTACTAAAGTGACAAAAGCAGAGAAATGCAGTGCTAGTGTTTCTAACCCTAACACCCCACCCTGCAGACACTGACAGGTGTCAGGGGTGTGCCTTGGTGTTGTCAGCCCTAATGAACACCCTGTTCCATAAGTAAATAAGCTGAGATGGGCACAGTATAGGAGAATGGGGTGAGCATTTGGGCCGATGACCAGAAGGCAAACACCTGACACCTGTCAGTTTCTGCAGGGTGGGGAGTGGGGTCTTAGGGTTGGGAAAATTAGCACCATATTTCCCTGCTTTTGCTGCTTTAGTAAGAACCCTAACTGATGCATTAATGATGTTTTTTGCACTGAATGTATTTTATAGTGGTGCAGTAGCACAGCTATATTTGGGTTAAATAGGTACTTTAATGTTAAACCCCTATTTATGCACTTTAATATCTTCACAACATTCAATGGATTTGCATGAAACTTGGCATGCACAGTCTCATGGGGTAGATCTCTTGACATGCCAAGGTTTGTTCTGGTCAGATAAGCAGATTCTGAGATACGAATATAAAAAAACATTAAAAAATAGCTGTTTTTGGTCATTGTGCTGTGCCCTGACAGTTTGGAAGTCTGGTCTCAAATGTTCAGGGTACAAAGAGATTGGCCCACAGAAATGCCTTTCACTGGTTTGGTGAAAAAATACTAATCCATTCCAAAGTTATAACATTTTAAAAATCTGGGTTCTGAACATACTCATTCAGCACTTGAAAAAAGCTTAATTATTGTTCATATGGGAACCCTTTATCATGAGATATTTCAAAACATTTTTCATATGCCGCCATCTTGTTTTCTCATTTTTCTTAAAATAAATTTGAAAAGCCAAAAAGATGATATGCTGGAGAGCAACCAATACATATAGCTTGCTTATCAGGATCTCCTTAACTGGATTCTACACTTAACTGTTGCCGAAATGCCCTTTATATGTTGTTTTTCTAATATTATAAATCTTTTTTTGTCACTCTTGATATGAAAAAAGATTCTTTTTTCATATCACGAGTGATAAAAAAATATCCTTTTTCATGAGGAGAAACTGTTTCCCCTGGTGTCTAGTGATACCCCCACCCTCTGATAGCCATCCCCATATTTATTACTTTTTTCGCTGGTGACTAGTGGCACCCCCCCACCCTTCCATCATTGTCTCCATATAATTACTTTACATTGTCCCTGTTGTCTGGCGGCAACCCCCAACCTCCAACCACTGATCGCCGTTCCTGTGAATTTTTTTGCATGCCCTGGTGTCTAGTGGTAACTCCCACCCTCCATAGTTCCTAAATACCTATATTTATCAGTTATTTCCCTGGTGTCTAGTGGCACCCCCCCACCCTTCCATCACCATCTCCAGCCATAGGGGTAGTACACTTATGGGGAAAAGTATCACTAAAATCATAAATCATTGTTTAAACTAAAAAAAAATTGGGGAGAATGGGTCTATTCCCAAGTCTCTGAATACTTACCAAAATATTATTACAACTAAATGTAAATTCCTAGCTTTGAATGCAAGATCTTTAAACCAACTCAAATTAGCAGAACTCGAAGCCAAATGTAAAACTTTAAATATAGGTGTGGTGGGAGTAATTGAAACTTGGTGGGATGCATCCTCAATTTGGTCCAGAGAAATTCCAGGTTATAAGTTATATCATAAAAACAGATTAGATAAGCAAGGCGGTGGAGTTTGTATGTACATACGAAATGATATTCCTTCTTTTGAAGTGTGTTCTGCCTTTCCTTTGGAAAGTATATGGGTTAAAATCTTATTGAAGGAGCAGTTCTGTATAACTATTGGTAACGTCTATTGACCTCCATCTGCAAATTCAGATTACACAACTGATATGTTTAAAGAAATTACACATTTTTCAGAATCTCAAGATACTGTAATATTTGGTGACTTTAACCTCCCTCATATTAACTGGGACTCATTCTCAGGACAGTCATATGCCAAGAAAGGACTAATAGATGTGGTAGTTTGTACTGGATTACAACAACTTGTCACTGAACCCACTCGAGGTCCTAATATTTTGGATCTATTATTTACTAACATAGAACAACAAATTAGCAATTTACAAATTTGGGATCCACTTGGGACCAGTGATCATTCATCTATTCTTTTTGAAATTCAACAGTTTAAAACTACACAAAGGAAGTTATACTATACAAAAAATTATAACAAAGCAAATTTTTCTAAAATCAATGAATACTTACAAAACATAAACTGGGAATCTAATCTTCTTAATTGTACAACACAACAAGCATGGGACTTTTTTAAAAACATTGTACATTATTTGGAAAATACCTTTATTCCATCTAAGAGGAAATTTAACAATAAAGGAAAATTTCCCCTTGGTTCAACAAGACAATAAAAAACCAATTAAAATAAAAATTAAACTTTTTAGGAAACTTAAGAATAGTTTTGTTCCATTTAAAACTACTCTATTACATAAATACAGACTATCTGTGAAAAACTTAAAAAATTCTATTAAATTGCAAAAAATAAGCTAGAATTTAAATTAGCTCACACAAAAGACTGTCATAAATCTCTCTTCTCCTATATAAATAGTAAAAAAGGTGTATCAAGGACCACTGGTCCCATTATAACCAGTGGCTATTTTCTATCTGATATAGAAACCTGAAATCTCTTTAATAAGTACTTTTGTTCTGTCTTCTCTCAAAAATCACCTATTAGTACATTTAAAGTTCACCACATAGATTATCATAGGTTCTATCCAACTGACATTATACAGGCTATCAAAAAACTAAAAAAAAATACTAGTCCGGGCCCAGACAGTTTTCATCCATGGTTTCTTTTTTTCCAATTAAAGTTTATTAAGTTTTTAGCAAACAAAAACAAAAACACACATACATGCATACAATAAAAGAGAGACAGGATCCAACAGAACATTGTAAATGTAACAAAAGTAGGGATACATTGTACAGGAGCCATTCTCATATCCCCCTCCTCCCCCCCAACAAACTCCAAACACACAAAAGCAAAACAGAAATCCCACCCCACCCCTCCCTCACAACGCAGTTCAAACAAGTGAAAAAGTAAATAAGTCCAATGAATCTAACAGAAATAAGCCTGGAATGTACACAGTGGATATATTAGAATGAGAATAATGTGTGTAACAATTCCCTTTTTTTTCTTGTATCTCTCAGGTTTATTATTAAGACTGGCAATAGTTTTCTCTGCCTTCAAATTAGCCAATAATTCATTTAGCCATTCAGAATAAACAATGTCATCACCATCTTTCCAATGTCGGAGAATTAATTTCTTAAACAGTCATAGAGATAATGGCCACATGATATCGTCTGATGGGAACAGTAATTTTGGTGTAATCACCTAGTACACAAATTTCAGGGGTAAATAAATCATTCAGGCCTAATAAAGGGTCTGTATGTTGTTGAATATTGTCCCACAAGACCACAGCTTTGGAGCAGGTCCAGAAAATGTGATAGATAGAACCTTCTTCTTTTTGGCATCGGGTACAAGTAGAGGTAGCTAAGAGACCACATTTAAATAATTTTTGTGGGGTATAGTATAAATTATGCAGTATATGAAATTGAGTAAGACGTAGCCTGTCTTGAGAAACATATTTGTGGCAGTTCCGACACAAAGTTTCCCATTGTAATTCTTGAGTGGGAAAAAAAGAAATCCAATAATCTGTAGGGGCAAAAAACTTCAGATATGCCCAATTATATAACATTTTATAACATTTGGAGACCATTTGTTAGGAGCCAATTAAAATATCCAGTTCACTGCTAAATGCTATTGGGTTTCTTTGGGGAGGCAATGTCCCAAATACCTTTACAATAAGGTGTCTTAGTTGATAAATTTCAAAGATACATGTTGTAGGTAATTTCAGATTATTTAGGATCTCTGTGGAGGAGAGCCAAGTATGGTCATTCATCCATGGTTTCTGATCAAAACCTCTATAAATATTTCTATACCTTTGTCAATTATTTTCAATAAATCCTTACAAGAAAGCATTGTACCAAATGACTGGCATTCAGCAATAGTTACTCCCCTATTAAAAAAGGCAGCAGAGGTTCTGTGCAAAATTATCATCCAATTAGCCTGACCTCAGTGGCTGGTAAATTAATGGAATGAGTAATGAAATCTCTAATAGATCAAGATTGTAAAAAATTAGGAATTTATGATTCAAATCAGCATGGGTTTACTCCCAAGTAGTCCTGCACCACCAATCTGATATCTTTTTACAATAATATAAGTACTCTACTAGATGTGGGTATCCCTACTGATGTAATTCTTTGGACTTTAGTAGAGCTTATAAAGTCTCACATGAAAAACTCATTACTAAAATGTACAATCTAGGTTTGTCACCTGATATTGTCAACTGGACTTTAAACTAGTTGACAAATCATTCTCAGTGAGTCAGAAATAATGATATCTTGTCTGATTCGGGTAGTGTGACAAGTGGTGTACCACAGGGGTCAGTCTTGGGACCAACATTGTTTAACCTCTTTATCAGTGATTTACAAACAGGACCAAATAACTTCATGGTTAAATTTGCAGATGATACTAAATTGGGGTGCATGGATAATAATCAAGAAAATATTTCTGCATTAAAGAAGTATTTTGAAAAATTAACACTTTGGGCAAATGAAAATCATATGCAGTTTAATCAAGACAAATGTTTAGTAGTGCATTTCGGTGTAAATAATCCAAAAACGATACATCATATAAACGGACTACCACTTCACTCATCAAATTGTGAAAAAGATTTAGGGATATATGTTAATAATAAACTTACATCAAATGATCACTGTGTTAGAACTGCTTGCATGACCAACAGACTTTTGAGGCAAATAAAATGCACTTTTGTTAATCGCACTGAACAATGCCTTATTCCATTGTATAGGGCATACATTAGACCGTATCTAGACTATGGCTCCCTTTCTGGAATCCAAACCAAAAAGACATAGCAATTCTTGAACAGGTTCAAAGGAGAGTAACTAGAATGATTCCAAGATTAACAAACTTGGATTATCAGAACAGATTAAAAGCTACTGGTCTCTTCTGTCTTCAAACCAGAAGATTAAGAGGTGATATGCTTAGGGTTTTTAATTTAATAAATTCACCAGATCTAATGGAAAAATGTGGTCTAACACTCTCCAAAAGGAGACATGTTCTGAGACTGCATAATAAACAGCTTGAAGTAAAAACTTATAAAACCAGCAAAAGGGGAAACTTTTTTCCAATAAAAGCATCCATTGTATTGAACACCTTGCCACAAGAATTGGTAGAGGCAACTAGTGCCACTGTATTTAAAAACAAATTAGATGTTTGGTTGAGGGATAATAGATAAATATTGTCCCACATAGTGTGGGGAACAGTCTCGATGGGCTCTGGCCTTCTGTTCTTTCATACCAAGTAATAATCAAAGGTGGCATCTCCTGGTGAGTATATGAGTGCATACAATTTGGTGGCAAACAATCTCATCATATCTTTTAGGAGGATACACGCCATGTACCTCTTATCTGGTTAGTTACTCTCCATCCCAGCTGCTGGATCTCTGTCCCTTTACTGACCACCCCCTGCCAGCGGTAACATATAGGCACTGAAGGGAACTTGGTATCGTGAGAAGGCAGAATAGTAGGTGGCTGGGTGTGAGGGTTGCTAACGGGGAGAGCAATATTGGGGTGGTGAGGACAAGGAGGTGCCCTAGGGTGAAAAGGGACCTAGGAAGAGGCCAGACATGTTTGGTTTCCATACCCAGGGCTCCCACTGGACCAAGTGAGATCTTCTTCGGGCAGTGCTTTGCAATGTGAGCTCAATCAAGAACAAGATGGCAATTATAGCAAACTTTGTATCCTTAGTTGATCTGGCTTACATCATGGAGACCTGGTTGGGAGATGATGCCAGCCCAGCTTTGGAGGCATCTGTCCTGGCTGGATTCTCTGTGGTGCACTGCCCAAGGAGGGATTGCAGGGGTAGGAGTGTGGCCATCTGTTTTAGATCTTACCTGAACTTTCAGTGCACCCAGTGAGTTCTACTTCATCATTTGAATGAATGCCCATAGGAGAGGTCCAGCTGCAAGTTGCAGAATCCTTCTGGTGTACCGGTCTTTGGGGCATGAAAGTGAATTTCTGCAGGAGGTTGCTGACTTCATTGCCAAAAGAGTGTTGGAGTTGCCCAAGTGGTTGGTTCTGGGTGATTTCAATGCTTGGATAAATGATGAACTCTCACAGTTTTGACAAGACTTCCTCCAGGCTATGGATTTGCTGCTTCTCACACAAGCTGCTACTGTGACCCACAGACACAGTCACACCATAGACTAAATATTCTCACTGGGCACTTGAAGTAAGCAATATCAAGAATGATCCAGTCATGTGGTCATATCATTGCATGGTAAGGTTCTCATTTGCATCCCCCCCAGTAGTCATTCCCCTGTGGAGAGGGTGCACTATCACCCTTTGAATGGGTTGTCCCCAGAAGGGCGTCTGGCAGTAATGGACCTCTCGGATGTGAGGACCTCTCGGATGTGAGTTGCTTGTGGTGCAGGTATGGTTGAGGCAATTGCAGCTTATAATAGAGCTGTTGCCTCAGCACTCAGTTCTGTCACACCTGTTCATATAAAACCAAAATCTTCTCACTTGAGATCCTGTGGCTTGAGGGGGATGAAGACCAAGGGTCAGCGGTTTGAGCTTCATTGGCAGAAGTCTGGATCTGAGGAGGATAGGCTGGCTTTGAGAAATAATTACAGTGAATATCAAAGAGCAATCTCCCATAAAAAAGCAGCACTCCTGTCAGGGGAGGTTGCTTCAGAGAAGAACAGACTGGCTCAGCTCTTTCAGATTGTGGACAGGTTACTCCACCCTAGCTGTCTGCAGCTGAAAAGAGCAGTTTCAGCTGCCAAGTGTAAGGAGTTTGCTCAGTTCTTCTCTAACAGAGTGTCCTCTATCAGATCTGAGATTTCCCCAATGGGGAAATCAAATGGTCACTGCTAGGAGCACGCCTCTCATCTGGAGCAAGTTTATGCCAGTTGGAGTGAAAGCGGTTTGTGAGGTAATCTTGAAGCTGTGGCCCACTTCTTGCAAATTGGACCTGGACCAAATATATCTACTTGTGGGCCATGTGGGGTCTATAGATTCAGTGTTCCCTGAGATTGTCTGGTGCATGATCTTGGAAGGGTCATTCCCCTAGTGCCTTAAAAGAGGCACTGGTGAAGCCCCTTCTGAAGAAACCAACCCTTGACTCAGACTGCTTGGTGAATTATAGACCAGTCTCTAACCTTCCCTTCCCTTTCTGTGACAGCTTAGTGAGAAAATAGTGGCACTGTAGCTTGAGGCACATCTCACAACCTTTGACAGGATCTACTACTGGTCGTCGACAAAATTTTTGTCAAATGACCAGACAGCGAAACTGGCAAGTAGATCACATTTTGCAGTCAGCTGCTGGTTTTGTATTACAGCAAGTGCTTTCTTTGGGGGGCTTTGCCCCCATGAACCCCTCATGCAGGGGGCTGCACCCCACACCCTCCCACTTAGGATCGTCATCTCCAAGTCGGAGCTGATTCAGGGGGGTGCAGGACCCATGACAAACAGTGCTGGCTTCCAGCAGGTTCCCTACAGCGACGTGGTGCTGTTGTTTCTGTAGGGGACCGCACTGTCGAAATGTTGCTGACAGTGCAGTATACCCCTTTGTCATATATGAACCTCTCCAGCAAGGATTTACATCTAGACACAGTACAGAGACCATGTTGGCAGGGTTCATAATGACCTCCTCAGGGCTAAAGAATGGGGTGGAAACAGTCAATTCTTGTTCTCCTCGATCTGTCCTTAGCATTTGACACTGTGGGCTAAGGTATGTTGTTACATCATCATAGGGAGCTCTGTGGACTCACTGGCACTGTCATCAGTTGGTTTGGGTCCTTTCTCACAGATGGAATGCAGATGGTGGTGATAAGGAGTTTCTCCTCATTCCTGAAGCCCCTAATGTGTGGAGTTCCTCAGAGCTCGATATACTCATCTATGTTGTTTGTAGTGTACGTGTTTCCTGAGGGAGAGATCATCAGACATTACAGCATGGGGTTTTAATGTTATGTGGATGACATCCAGCTGTATTTGTCATTTGCACCTTGAACACATGGTGCAGTTGAGGTACTGAATTCATGTCTGGCAGATATTCAGGACTGTATGTCCTCTAGATAGCTGAAGCTCAACCCAGACAAGATGTAGGTGCTGGTGATTGAGCCTGGTCATCAGTTGGGTGCACAGGTGATTGGGGAGGTGACTGGTATGATGCTTGACTCCCCGCCACTTGCTACTTCTGCCAAAGTGAAGAATCTTGGGGTCATTCTGGATGGAAGACTGACATTGGAGGCTCAGGTATCATTGACTGTCTGGAGTGGCTTCTACCATTTTTGGAATATCTCCCAGGTTAAAGTCTTAATCCTGCCTGATGACTTACTTGCACTAGTGCATGATATTGTAAGCCCCTCACCCTAGTGTCAAGGGGTATAAAGTTGTCATTGTCCATGGGGAAGGGGCACTCACAGCAGAAGACGCCAAAAATTGTACCTTATAGGGATGGCTGGCATTGACAGGGTCCGTGGTGCACGGTGTTCTGGTGCTGGGCTGGAATGTAATTCAGGTTAGCAGGCATAAAAAATCCTAAACAATTAATTTGAGTCCACACAAATGTAATGTTAACAGGGGGAACCCATTTAATGAACAACTTCATGGCACCGTTCTCACACTTTATCTGTACATCTGGACCACGGGGGACCTCACAAGGAGATTAGTGGATACCTTGTGTCTGAAATTGCCCCACTAAACTTGAGCGGTTTTCTTCATGGCTGAGATGGCCACTAAATGAAGTAAAGCAGCATTTTTCTGGGGCTGAATTAGGCCTTGCCAAGAGCAACAGGCAAAATTAAAGTCTCTCACTCTCTATCTTCCCTTACTCATTTCTCACTGATCCAAACTTGGGCTTATCAACAGCAAGCCCTTTAGATATGGGGCTACTACTTCTTTCCCACACTTCAGTTCCAGTCCCAACTTTCAGGCCATGGCAGGTGACTCCCCCATTCTGGCATAGGGTGGACATCCCCACCACAGCTTCCACAAACTGGGTTGACATTCTGAAATTTGATGTAGTCTCTCTCCTTCCAAAGGTTTTTCATTCACTGAAACTGGGCCCTGGTGAGTGACCTTCCCTTCTACAGTCACAGCCATCCTCCCCATATAACTACTGGAGCTGCTACAACCGGGTTGGAATTCTGACTCCGGGGCTGTGCTCTCCCTCTGACTTGAGGGCTTCAACTTCTTCCCACTGGTCTCTGTCTCTCCTTGCAAGCTGCACATTGACCAAGGCTCCATAACCTTCTTTGTGAAACACTCTTCTCTCTGGCCACAGATCTCATAACTTACCACTGGAGGGAATATTACAGGGAGAAACACTACATTTTCCACCCTGCAAACCAGGCTACAGCTGCTGCCACATCACTTACTGCACTATCGATGCCCCAACGCATGGAAACTTCTGGACCCACCGAGTGTGCGCAATTGGCCCTGCTCTTCCCCAGACACCCTCTTACACCTGGGCTCTCCCTCTTCACTCCTCCTCCTCCTCCTCCACCAAAGGTGCCAAAACTCCAAAATTTATAACCTTGTGCACCAACGGTGACCTCTGATCCATGGAGCTCCTGCTCGTGCACCAGAGAGAAATTTAACCATTTAACTACAGTACCTAAAACAAGCCCTAACATGCACAAAACATGTACACAAGCTGGGGGGGGGATGTTACACTTTTGTGACCTCCAGACTTGGCTACTGCAATGCTCTATACCTCAGAGTAAATGGAGGGGTCCTGCATTGTCTGCAGCTAGTGCAGAATGTGGCAGCCAGGTTGCTGAAGGGACTTCCAAGTTCCTCTAATGTGACCCCGGTCCTGCGAGATCTGCATTGACTGCCGGAAAGGTGGGGAATCATCTTCAAGGTCAGCCTTCTGACTTTTAAATCCCTATAAGGACTGGGTCTGGCTACTTGAGTAACCTCCCGACTCCCTACCATACTCAGTGTCCTCTCCACTCCTATGAGGTAGGCCTCCTAGCAGTTCCAAAAGCTTGGCTTAAATCATCTGGGGATCGATTATTCAAAGTAGCAGAATCATTCCTGTGGAACTCATTCCCAAGATCCTAGAGGGAGGCCCCCTCACTGGAGGCCTTTAAGCCAGGGCCTGAAGGCACACCTGTTTAGGAAAGCCTTTGGATTATAGTTAAGAATCCCATACTGTACAATGGCTGCTGATTAGATGGTTTTAGATCAAATTCACCATTTAACTATAATTTAGATTATCTATTTTATTCATGTTTAGGAAGTTATGTAAGCATTTATGAATATAGTTTTATGTTTTACTGTTCTCACTTTGTATAGCACTCTGAGCCTCAGGAAATAGGCTCTTAAATAAAACTGTACTTACTTACTTGTTCCTCCAGAATCCTTTTATATTTACTCCACACAGCATTGTGTCTTTTGAAGGCTCATTATAGCTTATGAAAAAATCTGAATAGCTCTTTTTCCCTTCAACTTACTGCTCTCTTTCCTGTCCCCCTCCCCGGTTTGGCTCTGGATGGCATGAATTTCCTATCTGTTCTGACATTCTACTCCATGAAGGCCATGGTCTTCATCATTGCCAGGATTGTTGTCTAGGTCCATGCTATTACGGTGCAAAGAGGGAGGTGAGACAGAAGGTAGATTTACATTCTCACTCTCAGGTAGCACTGTAGGAGCATCAGAATTCTGTAATGGTTCAGTAGGCTATACATATGAATCCCCCTGTACAGGACCACTTGCAGTCAAATTAGAGTTTACTTGAACTGTAGGATGGGTCATAGGTTTAAAAGGGGTGGGACACTAACAATACTGTAGCAGTACTGTCACTGGTGCATTTGAACAACTTTGGGTCTTTTTCTTTAACAACTTCAAAGCTAGAGGGGAGAGTCACATGAAAAACATTACTCTGTGACTGCATAGTGCTGGTAGGCAGCTGTTCCACAGTGGTACGATCGATAACTTCAGTTTCCTTATGCAATTTGTTAGATTTATTAGTTACATCTAACACACTTCTGTGTGACTACCCTACAGAGGGAGAAGAGATCCATCCCATGTCTGCTGCTCTGACTGGGCATGGAGACATCCAGCCCTTACCATCCAGAACCCTTATCCACCCCACCTGTTCCAGGTCTTCTTCTGTGCCCAGGGAGGAGATCTTCAGGTTGTCTGACTGCTGCAGGCCTCTCTCCATGCTGGCTTCCCCAATCAACTCACAGTTCCAATTTCTGCCCATGATTTGGGCATTGTCTGCTCAAAGAATGACACTTCTGTGATGTTCACTGCTGTCCTGCTCAGCTTCTGCAGCTGCACTACCACTTGACAAACTCTCCTCAACCTCCTTTATAGAATGTTTTGGTCTCCTGTCTTCTGCTGCAGCCATCTCATGGGCAGGTAAGGGAACTTTGGGTGACTCGCTAGAAAAAACAGGCTTTCCATTTTCAGTTTGATCTACAGCACAGGTCTCCGAGTTGTGACCCATGCCTTCCTGTAAAACTGCCACTACTCCTTGTTCCAGTTTACCGACTGTCTGTATCTGAGCCACAGGCTTAGACTTCAGCAGGTGTTTATTTTTCTGGCACCTTTTTTCCTCTTCTGCCATTTACTGCATCAGGGCAGCTTTCTTTCTGGCTGAGCTGCAAGTCCAGCAGCTGTCCCTTCAGCAGGTCTCCACTCTCATCCCCCGGGCTCTGGGCACTCTCTGTATCCTGCTTTCTGCCATCCCCAGGATGATTTATGTCAATTGCTACACATTTCACCAGTCCACCAACAGCATGTGCTGCAGTTTTCTCAGAACTGCAGGTTGACAAACCAAGTTCCATGTCAGCAGCACCTTCCAGAGCTGCTGGCTATATTGTACCATCCTGTGCTTTATTCACACTATTGACCACCATTTACAAAACTCTCGAAGAACCTGTAAACTCCATACTGGCTTCCAAGATGCACTGAGTGAGGAGGAAAGTAGGCTGCTCCAGTTTGGACTCCATTCAACTCTCCTCCTCTCCAAGTTTCTCCATCTCCCTGACAGAAAGCAGCAAGGCCCTCTGCAGGGAGAGTAAGGGAATTCTTATTGAAAGAAAATATCATCTCAAAAATAGTTCCAATAACATACATAATCACATTATCATTTAAATTAATACACACCTTTTAAATTCTAAGAACCCAGTTCACCCTGTTGTTGACAAAAACATAAATAAAAAATAATGTGTCCAGTCACCTGTACTTAGCACGCTTATACTTTTATCCTATACCCATCTCTAGTTCTTTGTGCATCCACTTGTTTCCTTTATTTCAGTAACTCTGTATCCATTATACTTATGATAGTAATACCACTGGCGCACCCTTCCATTGTGGCTGGCACTGCATTTCAGACAACTTAACGTTATCATATTGGTATTGTGACCGTAGCTCTTTTTTCAGTCTGTAAGACTACTGCTAAAGGAGGCATGTCTGCCTGTTGCAGTACATATTTACATTGTGTATGCCATAATGTGAACATAATGCAGGTAAACATCAGTCTGCGTGTCCCTTCATCTTTTATCTTTAGTGCTCTTGACTGTCCTACTACAATATTATCATAGTTCTCGTGTTCCCATTCAGGATCACCCCATCTAACTGACAGCAATGCCCAGACAGATTTAAAATAAAGACACTCTATAAAAAAATGTTGCATCATTTCCTCATCTTGTCCACACCAGGGTCTGAAACACATTCTCTCAGCCATACTTTTATGCTTGGCATTTGTTTTCACTCTGAGTTTCCTGTGACAGCTGTGCCAGGCTGTATCCCACATCCTTGGCAAAGTCTTTTTATCTACTAGATAAGTTTCTATCTTCTGGCAGAGAGCCCTACTCACTCCCTTATATTCAATTTCTAAGGCAAACCCCTGATTCTGCATGGTGCTATATAATGAAATTCTGATTGGTACTGCAAATTGTGGTAAAGAAAGGTGCCACTTCCTAATCTTTTCTATTACAGATTGAACATATTTTGTGGATACTTTATTTTTCCTTAAAACAGCTGCTGACTGTTGCCACAACTGTAGGATGGGGGAGAGTCATATTTTAGCCACCCTCTTCCATTCACTCCTAGATGGAGAATTAAAGCCCTGGATATTAGAGAAAATAAATATACTATAAAAGAAACTAATGGGATTTATAAGATTCAGTCCCTCATATTTATAGGGGTGATACAATATATCCCTTTTTATGGGGTTCAGTCTACTACCCCATGTTGTTTGAAACACTAAACTTAAGAATGTAATTTCAAAACATCTGGCGGATGGAACACTACACATAGATAAGTAAAAATGGGGAGAAAAATGTATTTACCACAGCCACTTTTTTTCTTAGATTGGTGCCACATTTTCCGGACTTTCAGTTTGCCAGTACACAGATTTATTTTCTCTTCCCAGTTTTCATATGCCATGTCTCCCCTACCAAACTTGACACCCAGTATCTTTATTGAAGTAATAGAAATGTGAATATTGTTAATAGTGCCCCCCTGTTCAGTGTGCTTGCTTAAATTATATCCACTATTTTTTGAGAGGTTAATCCATGCTCCTGAAACTTGAGAGAACCTATCTACCTGGGCCAAAGCTGCTTTTCTACTACTACTATACACACACATCATCTGCATAGGCTGTAATAGCCACCATCCTTTCGGAATCTTGTATTGGTATCCCCAATATGTCTGGATCCTGTTGTATTGATTTCAAGAGGGGATCAATACAATAGACATACAAAAGGGGGCTCTTTTGGGCATCCCTGCCTCACCCCCTGCTGATTTTTGTTAAAATTCCCTGATATCCAGTAATTAGAGGTAAAGTTGCTGCAATCCCATAGAGCTGCTGCAGCCAACCACAAAATGTCTTCGGTATTCCATATTTTTTCAATACTTCCCCCATATACTATATATAAATATAAAACACTTTGTCAAAGGCCTGTTCTTGGTCCAGTGACAATAAAAATCCCTACGTATCATATTGCACTCCTATTTCCACTATTTCTCTCATTAATAGTAAATTTTCTTGTATGCTCCTCCCTGAAACTGAACACATTTGACCCTCTGCTATAAGGTAAGGGGGGCTGTTGTAGTAAGACTAGCTGCTAAGATTTTCATAAGTATCTTCCAGTTAGTATTCAGAAGGTTGAGTGGCCTCCAGTTCCTCAAGTCATATCCATCATTTTTTTATAGAGAAAAATCTATAAAGAAATTTCAAATTGAGGTGATATATTTTCTTCATCTAGCTTACAGTTGTAAACAACTGTGAGAATTTTGTAAAATTCAAAGACCAGTTTCTTATAGATTTCCAATGTTAACTCATCCAGTCCTAGTGATATATTATTTTTTATACTTTTAACAGCAGTTTCCACTTCAGAGGTAGTAATTGGGGTGGTTAGGGCCTGAATTATATCTCTGGGGAGGGAGGGGACCTGTAATGCACTTAAAAAATGGACTAATTGCTTCTTCGGAATTTTCAGATTCAAGTATAGTTCAGTTACATAAGTAGAAACTGTATGTAAAATATCTACTCTAGTGGTTATTAATTCGCCTGTTGAGTCTTGTATTTTGTCTGTTACCTTACTCTGAATCCTTTGTTTACAGCTTTCAAAAATGTCTTCTGTGGTACTTTTACCAGGGGTACATATCCCATGCTCATGGAGCAGGGAAGTTGCTCTAGAGTACTGTAATTTTTCCATTTCTGTATATGGACCATACCCTTAATTTACCAAGGATATTAATTTGACTAAATGTGATCGTAATGTCAAATATTTTTTCATATTGTTCATTATTAAGTTGGCTGGATTGCTGCTGTAATAGTTCTTTAACATTTTTTTTGTATCTGTTCACCAGTTACATAAATTGTCTTCCAGACAGGCCACAGATTTTCTTGCATTTAGTAAGTCAATAATCTGTTGTAGAATCTGTGTTCTCCAGCACAGTGGAATTCAATTTCCAGTATCCCCTCCCAAATGCTTGGGCCACAGTAAGACTGATATGGACAGTGAGGAGCAAATGATCCACATTTTCTGTTGGAAGTACCTTTGCTTTGTGTACTTTAAGAGGTTTTGAAGAAAATGCAAAATCAATTCTTGTAGCCAGAGTACTTTTCTAAAAAGTGTGTCGTCCACTGAGATGTATACTTCTGTATGTATCAATAAGGTCTACAGCTGAAATAATTTTATTTAAAACATTCATATCATAATATTGTTTTGTTGTTTTAGCCCCTCTGTCTGTGGTTTGCAAAACACAATTTAAATCACCTGCCCAAATCAAATTAAATTCCTGGTTGTAAATAAATATGGCTTAATCTGCTGAAACAATTCTACTCTCCCCTTTTTTGTCTGCGGTGTATAGATATTAAGCACCCTCCATACAGTGTTTTTGTGATTAACATCAATAAGGAGGGCACGACCTGGACAAATGTCAACGATCTTAGTGACAGTATAATAATATCCTGTAAATGAAATCCCCACCCCTTTGCATCAGTCAGTACCATAAGAGAAAAAAGATGGATCCCAACACCACAGTTTTTGTGCTGAAGATATTTCAAAGGTGGTATTTAGCCTGGTGTACTGTAAAAAACATATATCAAGTCCCAAGTCTTTCAAAACAGAAAATGTCACTAGTCTTCTCTGGTTATTCTTGATACTGTTGACTTTAAGGGTAGCAGTCTTATAGATGTGTGGGGTGGTCATCAAAAAAAATTTTTTTCTGATAGCTCTGTGGTGTAGAGTGAAGGGGTTCACTTGGCATGCTGGTGACCCAGGTTTGCGCCCTGAGTCTGGGTACCAGGACTGGAGACCAGGGAGGGGGTTCACAAGCATCCATTGGATGCTTCCCTCCCAGGGGGGAGGTGGGACTGACCTGGGCACCAGTGGATGGATTGCCGACATGCTTGTCAGGATGTGAGCCTCGACACACCCCCTGCATGTCCCCACCCCAGGATTGCCTTAGCTAATGCAAAGCTAAGAACAGGGTTGGGTGGGGAAGAAAATGAGAAAATTACTCCCCATCCTGCCAGATGATGAGCTCTGGCTACCTGCCACTGCAAAGCCCAGGAGTCAGTCTGGACCAATCTTGCAGCCCTGGGATGCGCCATTCACCGAAAGGCATTTCCCCTTTGAAGGAGAGGGACCCACCCAGCATAGGGATATGCCAGGCTACCCAGGTAAGGCTGCTATAGGGGTTGTGGATTGCAGCAGGGGTCAAAATGGCAGTGGGTGCCTTGGAGCTCTGAAGGAGTGGGAGGATGGGGTAGCACTGGGGAGGAGCATAAAGAAATAATACACACAAAAAAAGAAACATTTTTTCTAAGTAGATTTTTCTTGTCTCCCACTTCGTTGTGTATGGACACCCACTTTTTTTGTTTTGGCCATGCTTTTTGTACTTCAGCAGCCAACCTATCATCTTCAGTATCTGAGGAGAGTGCCTGCTGAGATTAAATGTTGATGATGTTGCTGACTCCCCTCCCTGGTCAGAGTATTGAGATTGCAGGTCTTCATACCTATTATGTAGAGCAATATTTTTCTGTTTCCCTGAGGTTTTCAGTACTTTAGCCATGGGCTGATGTTTTAGAAGGGTCCTGTTTTTTGTAGATACATCAGATGTCTCAAGTGGTGGCATTACAAGCGCATCTATATTCTGGTCAGTAGGGATATTTTCCCTAGAGGTAGATTCTGTAGAATTTTACACTGCTTCTATATCTTCCTGCATAACTTTCTCTACAGATGGCTTCTGGTTATCAAAATTGGTGTACCTTGTACACTCGCCATGTCCTGTGGTGGGGGGGGGGAGGTTCAGACTCAGGGGAGGGACATTTTTTGAGGGTGCTTGTTCAGATGAAGGTTGTGTGTCTTGCTCTTTCATTTTTTTTTTTAAACTCTTCTTTTGGGCATTAGTTAGGAGTAATTCTTGGACTGGTCTATCATCTCTGTTGTGCGTGACCCATGGACAGGGTCAATATGCATGACCCTGTTCCTCACAAAGATTGCACGTCAATTAATTTGTACAAGAAGCACTGTTATGCCCAAACTGTAAGCACAGATTACATTTAACCCTGTCACAGGCATTGCTTAAGTGTAATAGGGACCAGCATTCAAAATACGTTTTGGGCTACCCTTGGTAGAAGCAGTGTCCCTGTCCTTCCCCAGAAAGAAACAGCTTGGCAGATGTTTAGGACCTTGATTTGTTACTTGCAGTTTAACTTTAAACCCTCCCACATCCAGATATGCTCCTCATCCAGTATGGGCTGGGGTTGTTGAAGGAGATCACAATGTTGTGATAGCCAGTGTTTGATGTTATGAACACTGACCTCTTCATTTTGAAATAAAATGGTTACTTATCAGATAGTAGGTTTAGTTAAAGGAACTGCTCTGAAGGGCAGCCATAACTCTGTGTACTTCAGCTTCTCATAATTTGCCCAAAACTGATCCAGGCCCATTGGTGTTTTAAAACTTACATCACAAAGTGTGTCTCCTGAAGCATGGATCAGTGCATAGATTTCATTAGAGAAAAAACACATGGATTCTTTAATTAGAGTCCATCCAACATAGATCCTATCTGGTGGTATTTCCAGTCACCCTATATATTGCAGCAGAACAACATTTCATCTTTGGGCTAGGGCCACATTTTGAAATAATTGGTCTCTTTGCCTGAACCTCGCCCACATTTGTTGTGCTGTTTCAGGTACTTTCTTCCCTTGAAGTTCTGGCTGCTTTGTTTCCATTCTTTTTCCCCATGTTGGATTCTGCTTACTAGTGCCCTCCCCTGCTGAGTCTGAATCAGATGAGGAGAGGCCCATGGAAGGGGGGGGTGTTAGGCCTGATATATTGTAGAGTATAGACTACATCCTCTGAATGTAGATCAGATCTGAGTCATTAATAAACTGTGGATTTGCTTCCCTATTTTTGGGTTCCTGATTTATATCACTGGTTGATACTGTCTCAGGGGCTGTTTCTCCCTTCTCTGCAGCTTTAGAAACAGTTTCAGGCATGCCAGGTGTTGGGCTATGGGAAGGGTCAGGGACCCATTGCCCTTGTTCTGTTTTTTTCCACCCTGCTTCTCACAGTGATTTTTCTATAAACCAGGGTGTTACATCTGCTTTTATTTGTACTTTTGATCGGGATTGCCCCCTTGACTCTTGCTTGCTGCTTCTTCTGCAGCCTGAGTTTGTCAATCAGTAGTCCTCTGCACTGTGTCTAGTTGATATTCCAGCAAGGGTGTTGGCACTGCAGTAGTCAGTGTCTGTGATGCTACTATGTTATGCATTCCTGTGGTTTTCAGCCTGTCAGAATCAACTGAGGTTGCTGTCTGCATTGCTACAGGAGCTGCTTCATGATCAGGTTCTGCTATCATTTCTCCTGTTGGATCAGCGTTTGGTTCGCTCAATAACTCCAACAATAAGGAGTGTTTCTGTGCTATTAAGGATCTTAGCCAAGTCTCCTCCATTTGTGGTAACTGCTTGATCAACAGATTTACTGATTCATCTTCCATATAAATATCCAGAACTTCATTCTGTGCTGAATTATTGATCTCCATTGCTGGACCTGCAGGGAGGGAGATCAGCTCACCTGCAGGGAGGGAGATCAGCTCACCTGCAGGTACACCAGCCACAGCTCCTTTCTCCATCTGTTCATCTGCCATGATGGATGTGTTACCAGCAGCATCGCCCAATACGAAAGAGTAGGGGAAAATTTTATTTAAAGAAAACTGAACAATAAATTGCAAAAAAAAAAACTGCACATTCAAAACCAAGGAAAACAACAAGATAATGAATATCAAATAATATACAAGAATTCATCCAATTTTGTCTTTCAAAAAAGGTACCTCCCTCCACCGATTAACCCATACATTAGAAAGCATATACTTTTGTTCATACATACAGTGTTTATAAACTTCAGTCTCAATAATAATAATTACAACATGTTCTGGATCTTGATACAATTGTTGCAGTACAAACTTACATCTTGTTTGCCATAACATAAACTTTATAAATGCAAGAATTAAGCTGACCATCCCTTTTTGTAACTCAATGTTTTTCAAACTAAATCCTTCTACAACTTCAGCATATATCAGACTTTTCCAATAAGGGTTACGCCAAACCTTAGCTATTCTATTCCACAATTGTCTAACAAATTGACAGTCAATAAGCAAATGTGACATTGATTCTTCCTGAGCTATACAGCTCTTTCTTGGACACATTAGCTCTTCAATTTTTTTATGTTTAGCATTACCTTTTACAAACAAGCGTCCATGAGCACATAACCAACTAATATCCCAAATCCTTGGTGGAATACAAGGATCTCTGAGGGTCTCTAAAATGAAGCCCCAGAATTTAGGATCAACATTTTTAAACTGAACCACTGATGGTCTAATAGTGTTATGGATTATTTTATAATGAGCTTTAGGGGTGGACAAAGACAATATTGAAATATGCACATTCCATTGCTTTAGTTTCCTAAGTGCAGGTCTAAAGAAACAACATGCCATCTTAACTTGCACTTTCAAAAACCCCTGTACCTCCCATACTCTATAAAGTGGCTATATCCAAGATCTTGCAAAAATAGACTATATAGCTTGAGTCAGTTTTGACAAATCTATCAGGTTAGTATGAAAAAAAAATACTATAAAAAATACTACAGGGTTAAGAAGATTTAAACCTCCATTTTCTACTGATAAATAAATAATCTCTCTCTTAATAGGATTTAATCGACTTCCCCACAGCGTTTGAAAAACTAAACTTAAAAGGGAAGCTTCCAATGTCCACGGTAAGGCATACACTACACTAAGAAATAAAAATATTGGAAGTTAAAAAGTTTTGATTATTGCAACTTTTTTCTTTTTTGTCTGATTGCATGTTTTCCACACTTCTACTTTAGTTGCTGCTAAATCTACTTTTTTTTCCAATGAAAAACACAGTTATCTCCTCTCCCAAACCAAATACCCAAGTATTGAAATGGTTCAGTAGACACCTTAATCCCATTCCAAGATGCATTCAAAATATTAGAATCATGCAAAGGATAAACAATACTCTTCATTTTGTTAAGGTGAGCACCTGTTATTTTAGAGTATTCAGTGATAAGGTCTAGAACTCGTATACCTGAGTTGCAGTCTGCAACCATAACACAACTATCATCAGCATATGCTGTCACCCTAGCTTCTACACCTCCTTCTTTTCGTTTAATACCTGTAATACAGGGGTCTTGTTGCAGAGATCTTAATAAAGGGTCTAAACACAGTACATAAAGTAAAAGACTGAGTGGATAGCCTTGCCTAACTCCCCTAGAAATTTCTATATAAGTACCTAAATGACCATTTACTAAAGGAATAGCTTTAGCATTGCTATATAATAAGGAAGTCCATTGTACAAAAAGGGATGGTATACCATAATGAGCTAATATAAGTGAGATAAACCAATGAGGTACTTGATCAAAAGCTTTTTCCTGATCTAATGACATAACATAACCATTTAATTTACTGGCCTTACCCTGTTCTATAAGTTCTCAAAGTAATAACAAATTGTGTTTTATAGAACGCTTAGGTACTGTACAGGTTTGTGTTGTTGAGAGAAGCACTGAAGCTATATTCAGCAAACGAGTATGCAAGATTTTCATTAGTATTTTATAATCTGTATTTAATAAACTCAAAGATCTCCATTTGTCAAGAATAGTCCTGTCTCCTTTTTTAAATATTAAAATCTGGATAGCTATGCAGAAATGCATGTTCAGCTGTAAACCATCCAAAATCATATTGAACGCGTTCATTAATATTTTTCTTAATATATCTCTAAAACTGACATAAAATTCTGGTGGAAGACCATCAATACCCAGAGCTGTAGATATTTTAAGATGATCAATAACCAGCCCTATTTCTGGCTCAGTGATAGGCTTAGCAAGATCTTGCAAAAGTGTATAAGGTATACTAGGGACTTCTATTTTATTCAGAAATTCAGTCACAACCTTCTTATCAATAGGAAATGAGACATACATGGTGGAAAAATATTGTGATACAGTCTGCAAAATTGTCAGCCCATCTGATGTTATAAGACCATTAGTGCCCAAAATAGATCCCATGAACCTGTCTGATGCTCTTTGTGAGTAGCCTTTAAAGGCATCACCAAATCCAGTTTTCCCTGGAGAACAGATTCTACGTTCATTTAACATTGCAGTAGCTCTAGAATATTGTAAACTCATCATTGCAGTTTTAAGGTTACATACCTGTGAAGTTAAACTAATATTCTGAGTATTAATAATAGAGTATAACTTGCATAGTTGCATTCAAAGTTTAAGGTATTCCTTAAACTGGCACTGTCTAGCTTTTGTAGAATATAATTGGAACAGAGATTTTAAACCTCTCTTTGTCACTTCCCACCAAGTACTAATATTCCCAGCCATACATGCCACTGTCATCCTTGCCTTGAGGAACTCAAGAACCTGCACCCTAATTTGATTCTCCTGCAAAACTGCTGTATTTAATTTCCAATATCCTTGGCCATATTGTGGCCCACTTTGGCCCCGTATACTAACAAGTAAAATTGCATGGTTGGAAGTTTCTAAAAGAAAGGTTACAGCTGTCACTACACTAACATTTTTTTTTGTAAATAAAAAAATCAGTTCTCATGGATAATGCTCCCCTATAGTAAGTATGACCACCCTCCTTATGCAAAGTTCTAAAAGAATCTTGTTAATTCCCCTGTTCAATAATCCCCTTAAGCCAGTTGGAATCATAATGCAATTTCCTAGTTACTGCCCTTCTATCTATCACAAAATTAAAATCCCCACCCCATAACATTGTTTAGCTGTGATTAAATAAGGTTTAATGTCTTGATATAAGCTAATCCTTTCTTTCTTCGTAAGGGGGGCATAAATATTTATTAATCTCCACCCTATCCCTTTAAACATAAAATCTAATAGTAATAACCTACCCAGGCATATCTCCACCAAGCAAGAAACCCTAAATCCATCCCCTTTAAACAATATACTGACTCCTTCACAACCCCCAGTGCCAAAAGAAAAAAAAAAAGAAGGTTCCCAACACCACAATTGTTGTGCAGACATAACCAAGGAGGTAGTATTCAACCTTGTATCTTGCAATAAACATATATCACAACTTAAGTATTTTAATGCTGCTAATGTAATCAATCTTCTTTTAGCATTCTTAATGCTATTAACATTGATGGTTGCAATACACAACCAAGATGAGAACTGTGAAAAAGGCAGGAAAAAAATAAACAAATCAAGGTGGTTTCCTCAACCTAGAACTTCTTCTTACTCTAATGTTCATTCTTTTTTTCTTTTCCTCCCCAGGTACTGCTTCTATTGGATCACCCTCAGATTCACAGGAGTGAGGGGCAAGTGAAGATAGCTCTGAATCCCCTCCTTGTTCTGAGTCTGCCATGGCAGTAGTCAGAATGTTAAATGTATTAGTTAACAAAATCCCTTCATCTCCTGGAGCACATACCTTGGCTACTTTTGACTTTGGCCTTGTCTGTTTTATATTCCTCTTTTTGGCTACACTTTTAACCACTCTGGGGAGGGCATTTCAACTACTGAAACCTCCATCTCTGAGGTTTGTGGTACGTTTAATAAAGGGACATCTGGAACTACAGGCTGAGGGGGATAAGTGGAAAGCACATGAGCTGCATCAATCCGAACCCCAGGCTCTTCTGAAGGAGGCGAGGAAGGTGGGGGAGGGGTAGACGGGAAGTCTGGAGGTGGTCTGGCAGCAAAATGCTTTCTTTTTATTATTTATTTTTTTTGTGCTTCCTGAAGTATCAGGTCTTGGTTCACATGATCAGTGCGATTAAGTGTAGCCCAAGGACATGATCTGTAAGCATGCCCGGTGTCCTCACATAGGTTGCACCGCAGTTCTTCTGTACAATCAGAACTATGGTGCCCAAAAGACAAACAGAGATTGCACTTTGTCCTATCATAGGCAGAGCCCAAATGAGTGAAGGCCCCACATTTAAAGCAGACCTGGGGCTGTCCTGGATAGAAGCAATGTCCCCTTTCATTACCAAAAAATAAGCTGTTAGGGAGATGCACTGGCCCCAGACTATTATTTCTTAAATGAACCTGTAAGTTACAACCCCCATTCCAAAGGCATTCATCATCAAATATTGGCTTAGGGCTATCCAATACATCACACTTTTTTCCAAACAATAAACAACATCATGTATAGACATAGATTCACTGCAAAATAAAATAGTCACCTGCCTAATAGATGGTTTTGTTAAAGGAATAGCCTTAATGTATATTTCAATGTATCATATTTAGACCAGAAATGGTCTAGACCCTGTAGAGAAGTAAAGCTCACATCATAGATCACTGACCCTGACACATGAATCAGAGCATAACTTTAAGTTGACAAAAAAACTAAAGACCCCTTTAAGAGATTATGCCCCACAAAAAGTTGATCAGGAGCTATCTCCAATCCTCCCAAATATTCTAAATGGACAGCATTGCGTCTTTGGGGGGCCTGAGAAAGGATCCTTTTTCCTAAAGGACTCCCAAGCCGTTTTTGAGCGTTCCTGAAAAGTAGCTGTTGTACCAGTTCTCTCAGTTTCATCTTTCTCTTAATCTCTCCAATTAGCAGAATGCCTTGTTTCACCTTCAGACTCTGAGGCAGATGAATCTATAAACCGTGGTGAACTTTCAAGAGACTTAGGCACAATCCCCTGATTAGTAGAATGTTCTTTTGGCTCGTTTTCTTTATTTAAAACCAATCCATCAGGATTATTGACTTCAGGAGGGGGAGGTGATCCTGGAATCAAGCTGTGGCTGGGGTCAGGAACCGAGATACTGGCCTCTCCCTGCTTCCACCGCACTGCTATCAGAGAACGCTCTAATGATGTCAGGGATTTCCCACGGTGACAAACAGCTGTAAAGTCTCTTCTGTTTCTTAAACCGAGGGGATTAGTTGATGTACGAGGAAAGTTACATACAGTATTTGGCTTTGTACTCACAATTTTGACAGAATCCGAGTTTTGGGCTGCAGCTAGATTCGCTGTCACAGGCCTCAGATCTTCTGTCAGTCTCTCTTTTGTGGTTGCTGATTCAGACTGTAGGAATGCAGTTGAAGTTCCCATGTCATTGGGCATAGTTAGCCGACTCTGCACTTCAGCTGTTGCTGCAGAATCTTGCCCCAAGACATCTCGCAAAACTGTAGCTGCTGCTTGCAAGTATAGGAGATACAATGGTGATATTATCAGAATGTTCCATAGTGTTACTCACATTTACACCATAACATAACGATTTATTTTGTTGTAACAAATTATCCAGCCAGACATCATCCGACGAAAAAAGGCCACGTGTAACTTTTACTATTTCCTTATGCTCAGTCTCCTTCATTTGCAAAGCAGATTCAATCTCCATGATTACAGCTTCCACTGACTTGGTCTCCTGAGCTGGGCCAGTGGGCTGGGAGACCTGCTCACCTACAGGTACACCAGCAGAATGAATTTCTGACATACCTTCCTCCATGACAGCAGCACCCCTACTGACAGAGTTGGGGAATTTCCCCGGTGTCCTGGCCAGATTTCCCCCATTCACTAGAAATACCACCAACAGCTTAACCTGGTTCAATTTCAGTTGGTCTACATCTGTATTCCTTCCAACCCGGATGAGGCTGCAAATAGGCAGTATTGTGTAGTCTTTCTTTGCCAGTAAAGAAAAACTAAACTAATAAATAGAAATAAAGTCCACCAATGTTTTAAGCATTGAAAAATATTAATATATCTGAAGGTCAGCCCTTCATGATGTATACATAAAAGGACAAAGTAATAACAGATACATTATTAATCTGGAATTCCTAGGTTAAAACTCCTACAGACTCAGTGGAAATGAAAGCACTGGTTAATTCTCCTGTTGTTTGTATAGTAAAGTTTGACCTTTTCCATTTCCAAAAGATCTTTTTTTATTTTCATTGTTGGTTATACCTGCATTCCAGTTTCTAATTTGGATCTCTGAACTACTTAAATGACTACTACAGTTCTTAAAAGCAGAACAAACCTTTCCTTGTGGAATTTGTTAGCTTTCCTTTCTAAGGTACTTGTTTTGTTTTTCCTTTGCATGCTGTAGTTGAGAATGACCTAGGCGATAGAAGGTATCATTTGAGGAGGGTTACTTCACCTGCAAAAGGACAAATCTTATGGGCCTTCTTTCTATCAATATTATGACCTCCCTAACCATGACATCAGAAAAGACCAATCAGATGCCAGCCACCAGTGCAGAGGTAGTGCTACCACTTGAGACACTGACTACCCAGGTTCAGGAATGAACATGGGGCATCAGAGTGTTGACCAAGGGGTTGGAGGATTGATCATCTGAAAGGCTGCTGTCCTCCTGCGGTGGGGGGGAGCATAGCACAGTGAACGTCAGTCCCCTTGCAACAACTAGGGAAAGGCAGCTTGGGCCACCAGAATGTAACGGTGTGTGTGTATGTGTGTGCATGTGTGTGCATGTGTGTGTGTGTGGGGGGGGCAGTCATTGATGTATGCTGCACAGGAGCACACAGCACTGCATGCCATGCTTCCAGGAGTAGTAAACCAGGAAACTCCCATCAAGCAGAATGACACCAGACACTCGCAGGCCCAGCACCTGATTGACTAGGCAATCAGTCAGACAGGATCAATTCAACAGCGTGGGTTGGAAAACCCTGCCAACCCCACCAGGAGTGGGAGCCCTGGGGGAAGAGGCTAGAGGTGAGTCTCAGTGGAGGTTGGGGTAAAGGGGCTGAGGTGTCCAGGGAATGTGGGTCACCTAAGATGGAGGAGGAAAAGAAAGATACACAGAACTGAAGCCAGAAGGGGAAGGAAGGAAACATATTCAATTCAGTGCTTTAGAGTAACTGGTAATTGCTATTTTTCTTTTAAACTTAGATTGTGGGCTTTTAGTGACACTATACTTTCTTTGTTGTCTTTACTTATAATTGTTTTTGGGCTGTTGAAAATTTAAAACATAGTGGTGGTGTAATTCTGTGCTGTCTTTAATTGCTGAAAATTTTCCGTCCCTCCCTCCCTTCCCAAACTCTTAATTATATGCTCTGTTAAATCTGATTGACAGGAGCTAAACACAGGGTATAGTAAGGGGTGTGAAGTAGGAGGGGCATAAGGGGGAAGAAGCCCACCCTCAGAACGACAAGTGTTTTGACTCATTTGTTTATTTATTGGTTTCTTTTTCTTTAAAAAAAAAAATTATCTGAGGATCAGTGGCAGGATTTTTAGTACAGCAAATTAATAAAAAGGGAACTAGGAGAGCTTCAGTAGCAGGCAAGTAGTGGAATTGCAGTATAATGTGGGGAGTGGTGCAATGCAGTGGCTGTGGGGCAGCCATATTCAGGCAGACCTTCTGGACACTGAGGTGCTGCCCTATCTGCATGCATCTCTCTGGACTGCGGGATGAGGTAGCCAGACTCAGAGTAGAAGTAAACTGGGTCAGGAGTACCATCACCCCTATCCAGGGACCACCCAGTCCAATGCAACTGCCTCAAAGGATGCCGAGAACGAGGAGCACTTGGATGACAGTGGGCCAGGGAGGGTTAGAGCAGTTGAGAGGCACATCCCAGATCCTATTCCACTCAAGAACTCATATGCCACACTGGCAAATGAGGACAACCAAATAGAGGTACCCAGAGAAGTGGAAGGAAAGGATGTGGAGGTTAGCTAAGGAGGTGACCTCAGCGGGGAAAGCAGTGGACCCCAGAGGAGGAGGAAGCGAATCCTGGTGGGGGACTCCATCATAAGAGGGATCCAGCTAGGAATACAGGAGGGGGAGGACAGGGAGGTGAGGTGCCTACCAGGTGCCACGGCATGGAGGGATGGAAGGAAGATCCTGGGGATCACTGGGAAGGCAAGACGGGAGGGTGAGCTGGATGTCATTATCCACCTAGGTACCAATGACCGGGCAAATGGGGAGCCAAAGGAAGTTCAGGAAGAGTTTAGGAAACTGAGGAGGGTCTCAACAAGTAGCTACTTCTGTCACTTTCAGAAGTACTACCTGTGAGAGGCAAGGAAAGCATAGAGTGCATGCACCAGGAACTTTAACTCATGGTTGAAGAACTGGTGCTGTGAGGAAGGGTTTGGATTCATTGGTGACTGGGGACCCACCTGGAGGGATGGACTTTTGTTCAAGCCTGACGGCCTGCATCCATCCTGGAGGGGAATCCAAGCACTCAATGATAAGTTTAAATGCTACATTGACCAGCATTTAAACTAGCAAAGGGGGGTGACAGGCCAGCAAGGAGGGTACCTACTTGCTCACCCCCCACAGCTAGCAGTGGAACCAGTGAGCCAGAGGAGTGGCTATCTCTGCAAAGCAGTGTGCAAAAGATGGAGATTAGTGCCCAAGAAGTGGATAAGCAGAAAAGGGGCAAAATTCAGCAGAAGGGCAGACAGCAAGGAGAACCAGGGATAAATGACAACCAAGGAAGGGGCTGGAGTAGAACAGTGAAACAGTCTAGGGAGGTCAAATCATGGAAAGCCATGTGTGCAAATGCCAGGAGCCTTAGCAACAAGATGGAAGATCTGAGGCTGTCATGGTACAGTCAGACCTGGACATTGTGGCCATCACTGAAACCTGGTGTAATGATAACCACGACTGGGAGATGACCATACCTGGCTACAACATATTCAGAAGAGACAGAGCAGGCAGGAAGGGAGGAGGAGCACTGTATGTGAAAATGACATAAGGGCCACAGAGATTCAGGAGGAACAAATGGGGAGAGATACTGTGGGTTAAGCTGGAAAGGAAAATGGGGACAGCCATCCGCACAGGTGTGGTCTATAGACCACCAGCCCAGGAGGAAGAAACAGATAGGGAGTTGATGCTAGCCATCCAAAGGATGGCAGACAAGGGTGAGGTAGTACTGGTTGGAGACTTCAATATTCCAGACGTGGACTGGAGCATCCCAGCAGCAGCATCAACTAGGAGCAGATTTATCCTGGACTCCTTTCAGGGTGCCTTCCTCAAGCAACTGGTCATGGAACCAACTCGGCAGAAGGCAATACTGGACCTTGTGCTCACAAACAGGGACAGTGTGATGGGGTAACAGTGGGGAGCACCTGGGAAACAGTGACCACCAGTCATTGTGGTTTGAAATCACAGAAAGAGTAGAACCAAACCACACAAAAACACGTATCCTGGATTTTAGGGGGGCAGACTTTGGGAAAATGGGGAGATACTTGAAAGAGGCATTAAGGGGAATGGGACAGGAATCAGGGGTTGAGGAACAGTGGGCAGTATTAAAATGGGGATTACAAGAACAACAGAATTATGCATTAAGCAGGTTAGCAAGAGGAAAAGGAAGAGGAGACCATTATGGTTTTCCAAAGAGGTAGCAAAGAAAGTGAAAGCCAAAAGATTGCATTCAGGCAATACAAAAGACACAGGCAGAAGGGGATAGGGAGAAGTACCAGGAGAAGCAAAGGGAGGCAGGGAGGTCAGTAAGGGAAGCCAAAGCTCAGACAGAAGAACACATTGCAAAATCAGTGGGTAGAGGAGACAAAACCTTTACAGGTACATAAGTGAAAAAGAAAGACAAAGGAGGGATAGTGAGACTGAAGGGGAGGATGGGGCCACGTGGAGGATGACAACAGTAAAGCTGACATTTTGAACAGGTATTTCTGCTCAGTCTTTACTGAGGAAGAGGAGGGTAATGGGTCTGAAGGGAGTACAAGGGTGAGAATGGTGCAGAAATGAACACAAGTTCCTTTACCGAGAAAGGCCCTGAAGGAACTGGAAGTAGTAAGAGTTGATAAAATAATGGGGCCAGATGGGGTGCACCCAGGGTCCTTAAGAACTAGAGAGGTGGTGGCTGAACTTCTGGCTATCCTGTTTAGCCGATCACTGGAAACAGGGAGGTACCCAAAGACTGGAGGACAGCAGATGTAGTCCCCTTATACAAAAGTGGGAACAAAGAGGAAGCAGGGAACTACAGACCAGTCAGCCTCACCTTGGTAGTGGGGAAAATCATGGAAGCACTACTGAAGGAGAGATTGGTGGAACATCTGGTTGTCAATGGACTACAGGACCCAAGGCAGCATGGTTTCACCAGGGGGAGGTCATGTCAGACCAACCTCATTGAATTTTTTGACTGGGTGACTAGGGAGGTGGATCAGGGGAGGGCAGTGGACATGGCCTATCTGGACTTCAGCAAGGCCTTTGACACTGTGCCACATAGAAGACTATTACACAAACTGAGGAATATGGGTGTGGGCAGGACAGTAGTGTGGTGGGTAGGTAACTGGCTGGGTGGCAGGACACAGAGAGTGGTGGTAAATGGCTGTCACTCCACAGAGGGAAGAGTGACCAGTGGGGTACCACCGGATCAGTGCTGGGACCGGTTCTCATTCAACATCTTCATCAGTGATATTGAGCAGGACCTAGAAGGCAGAATTTCACTGTTCGCTGATGACACAAAGCTCTGTAACAGAGTAGACACACCAGAGGGTGTAGACAGAATGAGAAGGGACCTGCAGAAACTGGAAGAATGGTCAGGGGTTTGGCAGTTGAAATTCAATGCAAAGAAGTGCAAGATAATGCATATGGGGCACAAAAACCCTGGCACAATATATCAGTTGGGGGTGAGGATATAGCATACACCAAGCAGGAAAGGGATCTTGGGGTTGTCATCTCTGATGACCTCAAGGTAGGGAAACAGTGTGACAAGGCAGCAGGTAAAGCAAATAGGATGCTGGGATGTATAGGCAGGGGCATCACCAGCAGGAAAAGGGAGGTCATAATTCCGCTATACAAGACACTAGTGAGGCCCCACCTGGAGTACAGTGTACAGTTCTGGAGACCATACCTCACGTAAGGACATAGACAGGGTAGAGAAGGTTCAGAGGAGGGCAATAAAGATGGTGCATGGATTGCATCACAAGTCCTATGAAGACAAGTTGAAGGAACTGAACATGTACTCCTGGAGGAGAGGAGGGAGAGAGGGATATGATAGAGACATACATATCTTACAGGGAGGAACAGGGGCAGGAAAACACTATTTTAAGCGAAAAGATGTTCCAGGACTAGAGGGCATGGGATGAAGTTGGAGGAGGACGATTCAGAGGAAACATGAGAAAGAATTTCTTCACAGAACGGGTGGTGGACAAGTGGAACACCCTGCCAGAGTAAGTGGTGGGGGCTGAAACAATCACGGGATTTAAGAATGCATGGGATAGACATAAAGGAATTCTGGAGGTCAGGGATAAGGGGCAACAGACTTCTAGGAAAACAAACTGAACTTACAAGCTCAAATGGGCAGACTGGGTGGGCCATAGGCCCTTATCTGCCGACACTGTCTATGTATCTATGTAATCAGGTTGCAATTTTTTTGTGATTGTCCTGATAAAGATACAAATGAGTACTGCAAAATTAAGGCTGTCCCTCCTTCCCACGCTGGCCAGTAGTGCCCTTTTTAAACCACACTGGGTTGCCAGCAGTGGTTTAAATTCTGAATGTGATCACTCTCTGTTCAGTACTGTAAAACAAGCTTCCTTTACAATTGAAAAAAAAAATAGACTACTAATGTACAGTAGAAATAGACTACTAATATACAGTGCTCCATCCAGCTGGATTAACTATACTTCCAGCATGTACAATACATAAGCAAGGCTAGTATTGTGCTATTTTGCTATTTTTAATTAAAAAAACTAAACCTCATTTTACAAAATGAAACACAGTGGGATATGTGTGTGTGTAAGGGGGCAGAGTTGTCAGAGTCTGTATAGAGTATTTAAATGGGATTCTGTTTCTACAACTGATTGACATGCAGAAATGTTTGTATCTATGCAAGATGCAAGTACTAAATAAAAGAAGCGGATTCTTAGTATCTGGGATAATAGCACCTTTTCCTCTCCCTCTCTCTCTCTCTCTCTCTCTTTCACTCTGTCTCTCTCCAGGTTGAAAAGTTGCCATAGCAACTCAAACTGAATTCTTGCTAAATTCAACATTATAACACACAACACATCTGAAATCATGATCTTGTATTGTATGCATATTCCAGTCTGTAATAAATTACAAAATTAATGCTAACCTTTCCAGATATTCATGCATGGCAACAATCTGAACAGCCTGCACCAGCTGATCCACCCAGAGATCCTGCCCTCAGAATTTGGAGGGATGTTGCCACCATATGACATGGGCACATGGGCAAGAATGCTACTCGACCATGAATATTATGATGATGAAGATGATGGTGACTACAATGCTGACTCCTACAGCATGCCAGCAAAAGACATGGAGAAGGATCTCTCCCCCAAATCCATGAAAAGGTTAGTTATTTATTGTACAGTACTGCATTACAGTATTGCGAGCTCAAATGGGCAGACTGGGTGGGCCATAGTCCCTTATCTGCTGACACTGTCTATGTATCTATGTATCTATGTAACAATATTAATATAAAATTACTAATAATATCAACTGCTTTGGCATATTATATACTATATCTATTCCCATATTATGCTGTGGTGTCTCTAACCTGGACTGGTTTTATACTGGAGGTATTTTCACGTGTGTATCAGCACACTACCTAAATATCCTGATTTCAAAAGGTCAGGAATGACGCAAGGTGTGTGTGCCAACATAGAATGACATAAGGGGCCTCTTGCACCACACCATGTACTATTCCTGATTTTCAGACATGGCCTGTGCCACATCAGGGGCTGTGCCAGCTGGACTTGCACTGCTCTCATAACAGATGTACAGCTGCACCCTGGTTGATGGGTGCTTGCACCACAGTGGTGCTGCAATATCCCCATATGTGGCATTCTCAAAAAAACAACAAAAGGTGCAGGGCTTGCCAGGGCATAGACTAGCCTGGAGCTGGTCTAACAGCCCATGTGCCACACCTTGGGAGAGGCTCCCATGTCCTTCTTAGCCAGTTGGATGTCCTGCAGAGATTGAGCCTGCTGAGGTGATAGGCCTAATAGCACAACTATCTGTTACATGGTGCATTGTGGACACATGTGTTGGCATCATAGTTCACCAGTACCATCCATTGACACGACAGGTAGTGTATCCTGGTGCCACATAAATGTGCAAATGACAAGGGATTGGGCAACAGCATGGGATGCGGCACTGACTTGCCAGAGAAGCACAACCAATCAACTGCAGTCAATGAGTACAGTACTATGACACCACAGGGATTTTTGTGTGTGTGTGTGTGGGGGGGTCTACACAACATGTCATGCTAACCTCTGAATGGTCAAATGTATGGCAGCTTAGATTCAATGCTAAGAAGTGCAAGGTAATGCACCTGGGAAACAAAAACCCAGGGGAAGAGTACACAATGGGGGGTGAGATACTAACAACAACAAAAATGGAAAGGGACCTGAAGGTAGTCATATCAGATGACCTAAAGGTGGGCAAGCAATGTGAGAGGGCAGCAAGGAGGGCTGGGGATACTGGGATGCATAGGGAGAGGCATCAGCAGGAAAACAAGAAGTTATTATCCCTCTGTACAGACAGCTGGTGAGACCACATCTGAGTACTGGCAGTTCTGGAGACCCAATCTCCGCAAAGACATAGACAGGATGGAAGCTGTCCAGAGGAGGGCAACTAAAATGGTGCAGGGTCTGCACTGGAAGACATATGAAGTGAGACTTAAGGAGCTTAATATGTATAGCCTCGAGGAAAGGAGGGAGAGGGGGGACATGATAGAAACTTTCAAGTACCTCAAGGGAATCAACAAAGTCCAAGAGGGTAGCATCTTTCAAAAAAAGAGGTGTGCAAGAACAAGGGGGCACAATTTGAAGATAGAAGGGGTGGCTCAGAGGTAATTTAAGGAAGTATTTTTTCACAGAGAGGGTTGTGGATGCATGGAACAGCCTTCCAGAGGAGGTTGTGGAGTCAAAAACAGTGGTGGAATTCAAGCATGCATGGGAGAGTCATAAGGCAATTCTAGGGGGTTGGGGTAGGAAGAAGTAGGCTGCTGGTTAACTAGGATCTGCAGCTTATCCATCAGATAGGGAAATGGGCAGACTGGGTGGGCCAAGTGGTCCTTATCTGCCATCAAATTCTATGTTTCTATGCCCCTCAGTCCACCCTGGTTACTGAGGTGACCAGCACATGTCATTAACCTATGCACTACCTAGGACCTTTGTAGCCAGCTGGACAGCTAACACAGTCATCACAGCTGGTGTGACCAAGCAGTATGTGTGCTACTGCTACTGTACAAGTTCTATTCATATTGTGGACTACACAAGGTCAGATTGCCATTTTGCTAAAGAAACCACTGTATGCCAAAGTTGTTTGGGACGTGCAATATTCATGCACAAGGACAATTCCACATGTGGCATCTGACCCACACCATGTGACATGACAGTCATCTGGGGACATCTAGCAGGGGAGATCTCATCTGGGACACTATCCTTTGAGTGGTTGTGGCAATAGTGGGGGGGGGGTTGATCGGGCTCTGATGCAAGCTGCTGTTTTCCACAACATTTGTCGATCTGGGAGCCAGTTTGAAAATCGAGCCCCTTGTATTTTGGGTTTTTTTTCAACACAAAAGCTCGAATGCAAGGGAAAATGCCTCCCCCAAAAAAAAAAAAAAAACTAGAATCTTTTGTTTCTTTAGAAAAGTAAATATGCATACATGCAAGAAAATAGTGGAATTTAGAATATAATGACATTATTTGTGTATAATGCCTTTCATACTCACTGTAAGTAAATGCTTGCCATACTGATGAGTGAGGCACTGGTAGTGCAGCCAGTGCCAATGCAACCTGCTTTAATGAGATGTTAGCTGAGATACCCAGGGTTACTATTTACATAAGTGCCATGAAATCTTTAAATTGCTCATGGACAACTGCTAGACACTATAGTTGTGTGAATAGTCCAGTAATCACTAGACTGGTGAATCTGCCATTTCCCAACTATCCTCCAAGGTTCCGTAAAATATCTGCTATGTACAGATTTATTTATTTATGTAAAGTTGGTAAGTAGAAAAGGCACTCAGAGCCAAAGCCCATTTCCAGATGTGACTGAGGGGATGGGCTACAGAAGGTGGAGCAGGCAAAAAACACAATTATAAAATACAGTAACTTTACATTTTGGGCAAAATACATAAAACTGTTGCCAGAGCAGAGTAGTCTTTGCAAAAAGATACTGTGAACTTTGAGGTCCTCTGTTCTGGCCAATCACATAAAACATGAGCATAGCATCCTTTCACTAACAGTAACAATTCCTAGCTTGAGATGGGGCAGTACAGGATGGGAACAGGGGACGAGGTGATTTATTCAATGCCTGTCACAGAACCCAATAGAGTCATCCGCAGCTACAGTACCCTTCTAGGAAAGGCACATTTATTTATATAGGGCCCTATCCCAGCAGCTCAGGGCACTTAACATACCAGTCATGATAAAACACAATAAAATCATCGCAGTCAAGAACATTAAAATATATTCAGATATACAGGTGGCAGATATGAAGCATCAGGTTCATACGCTACTTCAAAAAGATGGCTTTTCTGGCTCTATATAAATGCCTCCAATGAGGCTAAACTCCATAGATGGTATGGCAAGCAGTTTCAGATTGCAGGCTTTCAGTACTGCTTCACAAGGAGTCCAACCACCATTACCAGGCAAAGTAGTCAAACTGTAATACAATAAACTATACTACTAGACTAATTCCAGGCCCAGAATAAGCTTCCACCTAATCACTCAGGTTCTATATAAATAATTGTAAATCACTGGGAAGACACCAGCCAATCAAAGGACTGCCATCTATCTCTTGTTTATTGTATGGATGTACTTGTAAATAGCCTTTGCTGCCCTTGCAACGCATTTTTACGTTCGCTTGCATGCATGCGCAAGGAACGTTTTGGGAGAGTAGCACACTTTGGAGGTGTGCCTCTCCCTTGCAATCCACTGCTCCGTTGAGCAGGCGTGGCAGTCCTGCACCAAATGGTGTGGAGTTGTGATGACAGCAGTGGTCTTTGCTTCAAAGAAAACCACCGCTGTCACTGAAGCTGCAACGTCCGCACGCTGCCCTAAATCCACGCCACCCACCCGTCTGCCGCCCCAAAATCTTTGCCATGCTGGAGCCCACCCCAGCATGGCGAATGTCCTACATTGTCTGCCAACGGGATGCCCAATCCCCGTCAGCTCCAGGGCCCCTGTCATCCTTCTGCACGCTGGGAGCCCACCACAGCATGGCAAATGTCCCCAGGTTGTCTGCCGACGGGGTGCCCCAATCCCCGTCGGCTCCTCGGCCCCCAGCCATGCTTCTGCCATGCTGGAGCCCACCCAGCGTGGCAAACATCCCACGCTGCCTGTTTTTTACCTGTAAATCGAAACAGTCCCACGGGCGCCTCCCAGTCCCCCCTCCCACAACCCGCACCCACCCACTGCGCACTCCAGCCTCCCCACCCCTTCTCATCCCATACTTACCTCCGGAGCTCGGCGCGACGATCTTCGGTGGACCGGGAACACATCTGCACTCTTCAAAGCCGACCGCGAACTGAGGAAATGCCGGTAAGCTGTATAATGGGCTAGATAGGGGTTTTTCAACTTTATTGCATATCTCGGCATTTTTGGGATCTTTGCACCAAATTTCAACATAGTTTTGGATTCCTTCTCATGAATGATGTCACCGTGGTCAAGGAAGAGCTTAGTTCAAGGTGATTTCACAGTCACTGCGTCAAATCACCCTTCGGGCCCGAATAATGCCATGACAGTGACATCACTCATGAGAAGGGGTCCCAAACCCCATGTTGAAAATTTGGTGCAAAAATTCCAAAATGACTGTTTTACGAAGGCTATGCGGGTTCCTACGCAGGCTCGTAGTTCGCGAATTTTCAATATTTCACTCCAGATTTTCAACATTGGCATTTTACCACACCTCCTTATGAGCAGTACAGCTGTCATTTTCACATCCTGCCCAGAACGTGTTTCCGCCCATGTAGTGCACAATGGCGCAGTCGGTGTGCGAAATCAATGTATGGGACACAGTAAGAAAATCACAGTGACACTGATCATGAGCAGAGGTCTTAAAATGGCTGTGTTGAAAATTTGGTGAACAAATTCCTAAAAATGACTGTTTTACTGAGTGTGCGTTGCACAGTTCCTATGCACGCCGAAGTTTGTGAATTTTCAATATTTTCACTCCAGGTTTTCAACATTGCCATTTTACCACACTTCCTTATGAGCAGTACAGCTGTCATTTTTCACATCCTGCCCAAAACGTGTTTCCGCCCATGTAGCGCACAATGGCACAGTCGCTCTGCGAACTCAGTGTATGGGGCACATTAAGAAACTCACAGTGTCACTGTTCATGAGCAGAGATCTTAAAATGGATATGTTGAAAATTTGGTGAACAAATTCCTAAAATTAACACGCACGCTCGTAAGTTCGCGAATTTTCAATATTTTCACTCCAGATTGTCAACATTGCCATTTTACCACACCTCCTTATGAGCAGTACAGCTGTCATTTTTCACATCCTGCCCAAAATGTGTTTCCGCCCATGTAGTGCACGATGGCGCAGTCAGTGTGCGAAATCAATGTATGGGACACAGTAAGAAAATCACAGTGACACTGTTCATTAGCAGAGGTTTAAAATGCCAATGTTGAAAATTTAGTGAAAAAATTCCTAACAATGACTGTTTTACGAGCGTGCGTTGCACAGTTCCCACGCACGCTCGTAGGTTCGCGAATTTTCAATATTTCCACTCCAGATTTTCAACATTGCCATTTTACCACACTTCCTTATGAGCAGTACAGCTGTCATTTTTCACATTCTGTCCAAAACGTGTTTCCGCCCATGTAGCGCACAATGGGGGGTAACAAACAGGTCATGCTGAAAATTTATTGTGCAAATACCAGCAATCGCACAGGGCATTAGGGTAAAGCACCATACGTGCCAAACACCACTGCAAATACCTGCAAATGAACGTTCGGCATTGACAAATGCTTGTTATCATTGCTGTGTTTTCATCCTCTCATCAGGCATAATATTTGTGCTCTTCTCACTAATCCCTGTTGTCACACAGAGTTCAGTCCTCACATAAAACAGCAGTGCCAGTGCAGTAACAGAGATCCAAACAAAAACAATAAAAAAATGCTTAAACTGTAAACAGTGTTGTTCTTCTAGCTCAGATGAACCTTACGAACCCCGCAGTCAGCACCCAGCGCAATCCAGGTACTGAGCAAGAGAACAACATCAGCCATAGCATGGGCCATCTAGACGCATGCACAACAGGAGGGGGGACCCAATTAACACATCTTTTTATTTTCACAGCATACAACATTTTACTTGCATCATTTGTTAACTGATAGTTCCTAGTGATTCATAATACATTAATAGTATATGGTTAAGTGGTGTTGTATATGAATTTCCATACACTCACAATCCTTGTTGTGCACAGGTAAAAGTTGTGCGTGGTCCAAAGGTCACAGGCAGTTGCTATGCTTAGTCATGTGTTGTTATGCACCCCTTTGACATAATTTATCTTTCATATAGTTACTAACAATAAGCTGTGAAAAGGAGGTGGGAGATGAGTAGATGGGTCCCACTTACAGCTCGTCTAAACTATAAAAAATAAAACATGGACAACCATGCCCAACTTCTGGATTGAGATGACATAATTCTCAAGGTCCATATGATGTAATCTTAACCCCTCGATGGAAACACAGTCACTTTGTGTTTTATTCTCTATTAAATATACACAGTGGGTGTTTCTTACATAATAAGTTTGGCAGACATAACTGCTCAGCTTTGCTTTGAGGTTCTTTTGCCTAAACAGCATAAGATAACATTTTTATTCTATAAGAAACACCCCAAGTATACATAGAAACACAACTCATTGATAAAATGATTCCCTGACCTTTAGTCATTCTCTTTGAAGAAACACATCAGTCTTTAAAGCATCTTGGAGGAAATCAAACCAAAGTACATTTACTTAGAAAAACAACCAGTACACCATGGGCAGGGTGCAGAGTGCTGTACCACAAAGTCCAACAAAATAAAAATCAAAATGAATGTGGGAGTCACGCAGCAATCAACTTTGTAATGATCAAAGATTCTAATGGAACTTGATTTTCCAAAAGCAACAATTTTATTTCAGAGTACAGTACAGTGAAAGCATGTCTTCAGACATATCAGTGGTGCTTCTGCTGGCAAACCCAAAATTTTGTGCCTACATATGATGCTTTCTTAAGGGCACAGCTTTTGCAAAATTGAGATCCATAAGAACCTTTGATCATGACAAGGATGATGGGTGAGGGAGTGCCATGCTCCTTTAGTATAACATTTATTTCTTTAATGGTAATCTTTGATCAGGAATGGACCCTGACCTGTGACAGCTCATTCAAAGGTGTCTTCTGGGGACTAAGTTGCATGAGCCTGTTTTACTGACAGAGGAAATGTTTGTCAGAATACCAAAAAAATCCCCAACTCTTTTAATAAATGCTGTGGGATCTTTAACTTCCTACTGAACAACCACAGATGGTCAGAAGAGCCCTTGGTTTAATGTCTTATCTAAAGGATAGAACCTCAACAGTATTACACTCTCTAGTGCTGCATAAAAGTCTCAGTATTGGGTGTTAGCCCAAGTTTCTGCTGGGGAACCACAATTACAACTTTCCATTCTTCCGGCCCTAAGTCAATTTTACAACCTACTCAGCCACTGGAAAAGCTTACAACATTTCATCATGATTCACATTGTCTACACATGGCATACCTGGTACCAATGGCACTGTGCATATCAAGACTGTGTCCCTTCTGAATGATGCAGAGGGACGGCATGTGCATTTCAATAATGATATCTGCAAATAGTACACACCAAGCTTTCCAAGTCTTACGACCAACTGGGTAGTCTCCCTGTTTAAGTGTTACTACCATTATACCAGTCCAACCACTACCACCAATACCACCTGCAAGAGCTCTAATAAAGCACCAAGCCTCCCAGAGGTATAGTAATATGGGAAGTGCCTTAGTTAATCTGGCAGTGATAGAGAGGATATGAGAAATATATAGAGTTCCTCCTGTCATGGCTAGGCATCTAGATAAGCTCTCAAAATCCAAATGTGGGTATCTTTGTCATGGACAGTGGCAGTAACATGCTAAAGATGAAGTATGATGGGGACTTCTCTCGTGTATCTTTTGCACAGGCACTACAGTAATCTGTATGTTGTGTGCTCAACATACATACACAGTAAAATGAAACACTCAGTACTGCATGGGACATTACAAAGTATTTCCATTCTTTCGGAGATGATCTAGACCATGGAGAATATCTGCCATGAGTGTAGTGGTTTCCATTCTTCCACTAATGATCTAGACTGGGGAGAATATCTGCAATGAGTGCAGTGTATTCCTTTCTTCCAGTAATGATGATCTAGATTGTGGAGAATATCTTCCGTGAGTGCAGTGGTTTCCATTCGTCTGGTAATTATGATCTAGATTATGGAGGATATCTGCAATGAGTGCAGTGGTTTCCATTAATCCAGTAATTATGATCTAGATTGTGGAGGATATCTGCCATGAGTGCAGTGGTTTCCATTCTTCCAGTAATGATAATCTAGACTGTGGAGGATACCTGCCATGAGTGCAGTTGTTTCCATTCTTCCAGTAATGATCTAGACTGTGGAGAATATTTGCCATGAGTGCAGTTGTTTTTATTCTTCCAGTAATGATGATCTAGATTGTGGAGAATATCTGCCATGAGTGCAGTGGTCTGTGCTGTGAAAGCCTTTTCCTCTTCTGTGACCATATGAACAGGCAAAAAGAGTTTAATGCAGAATTACCATCCATAAGCATTAGCATGGTAATGTCAATGTTCAGTCTACTTGAAAGCCCCAGACACCCATTTTGCAGATCTATAAGATCAAGCCAATGAAGCAATGCTGGCTGTGGTGGTTACCACAGTGAAAGTGATAAGGGTGACACCAGTAGCTCATTTGAGTCTCAGCAGCAGTGACAGTGGCAGTGGAAGCAGCAACAGGAGGATGCTATTGTATATTCATGCAAGAAGTGTCACAGTTGTTTCTGAGACAACCTGCAGAAAGGTTGGGCAGCAGTAAATTGGACACATGATTTGCCCTAGCAGTATAGCCGTATCCCAGATAAAATGATACAATAATTACTAATGAGCATTTTTAATGCTCAGATAATATGCCTGGTTGTAATTATGCATTACACCAGGTGGTTGTAATCGTTCCCTGTCAATCAAGCTCATGCTGTCAGTGGTTTGAGCACTAGTCATACAACTGCCCCACTAATGAAAAATGCTCACTAGTTATTATAAAAAACAAGACTTGGATGTGTGTGTGTAAGCCAGAATTGTACACACACCCTCAGTTTGGGAATGTTTTTATAAACCTCTTGAGCTTCGCTCTCAGGGTTTATGTAGCATCTCATATCTTGGGTGTGTGTAAAGTTCTAGTTGCACCCCCCACCCACGTGTTAGTCTCTATTTCATACTCTGTGCACTGATGAAGGATATGGAACAAAAACTGCTGGATATATCTGCTAGAGCAGTAAAGACAAAACACTTTAAGAATGTGCATACACAGCATGCTGGTCATACTACTGTTTTTCCTTATATGTCTTCTTGTGGTGCTAGTGCTGGGCTTGAGCATGGCACACAAGAATTTAATACTCATGATCCTAAATGTGAGGACATTCTGAAGCTTTAGAATATGCACAGACACAGTTTGGAAATTTCAAAGTCTCTAATAATATTCCATAAGTGTAGGATACAGGCTTATCCAGCAGAGGTGATTGGTTATTTATCAGTGATGTTAAACACACTGCTCCCTTCTTCCCTGTCTTCTGCCTCAGTTACTCATTATGACTTCATTTAATTGCATTTAGCGGGCATGCTGTGGAAGTGGAGGTGGCTGAGTTAGCTCACATTTTGATGACTATCAACACCTCATATCATGCCTCGAGAATCAGGAGAGGAGAATCAGGCAGAACCTTTGAGAATGAAAGGTTGTGGCCTGGTGCAGGTCTGTTGGTGGTCATGCTGCACTTTTGTCTACACCAGTGGCACCTTCAATAAAGGTAATTGTAGATTTCAGTTTTTGGCTGCTTGTTTTACCAGTCTCTGCTGAAAGGAGTGGCTGCAAATCTTGAGCATGGTGCATGCTGGCCTTTCTTTGTTATTTTACAGTTGAGAGGATGGCCAACTCTTAAATGTTGATATTTTATGGACAAAGGGGGGACTTGGGAGGGAGATGTGAGTCTCAAGATGCCACTGGCTAGTGGCACAGTGCCAAGAGTTGGAGTGTGTTTTAAAAGAAATGTGTGTGTATTTGTGTAAGAATGGGGTTGTGAACGTTGGAAGGTGAAAAAGGAGTAGAATGGGGAACCAGGTGACCACGGAAAGGGAACAAAGGAACTTTCAGCCACAGGACTATCTCTGGCAACTTGGGAAGGGAAATAAGTTTTTAATCAAATTTTGACCCCAAGTATGAAAAATGAGTGTTATATGCTAAGTACTGGGGTGCAAATACAAACACAAGTCAAGTTTCAATAAGATACTCATGCACCCCTAGTGCAACCTAACTTGACATTTTGGGTTGGGATAGGCAAAGCAGTAGCTGCTATAAGAGTGTCCTGCAATTGGGCTCTATATTTTGTAGGGGTAGGGGAGGGAAGAATACAAGGTGAGGAGGGGTTCAGTACCCTTTGTGTTTTGGAGGAAGGATGAGTACAGAGGCACATGATTTGGGTGGTTTTGAAATACTGAAATTGCTCAATCTAGGAAAAATGGAAACAAAATTTGAGAAGAACAATAGGAATGGAACAAAAGAAAAGAAAATATCTGGGAGGAACAATGGAAGAACATTAGCTAATACTGCGTTCCAAATGTCAAAAAATTCAAATAAGCGAATAGTTGAAAAGGGGGTTCGCTCTGATTATCTACATTTCTCCCTGTCCAGTAGTTCGCCCTGTAATCCCAAACCCAGAAGCAATATGCACATGGTTTAAAATGATATCCTATTTACTCTCCTATCCATACACTCGAAAGTATTTATCCTTTCAACTGGGTGCATCAGATCTTTTTATTCCAGTAACAAATCTGTCATAGTTAGTGTGGCCCTTTTTAGCACATTCAAAACATTAATTATTTTACTCACTTTATCAGCACTAGTCTCGACCTGTAAACCCCATTAGAAGGAATCTGAAATTGTGACACCTAACATATTTAAACATTTAACACATTCTAAGATATCTGAATCAACTGAGAAAGTTTAATTCATGGTGGTTTTCCCAAAAGAAATGATATAATCAGTTTTTTTCTATTCTTTATCCTCATAATATTTAGTTTTGCCCAAGAGGGAATCTGGTTTAACTTTCTGTCTGGTTGAAGCAGTTACACCTCATGTTTACATAACTAATATAAATGCTTCTATTTCCAATGTAGACAGTATGACATAGGGCTGGATCCAGAAGCTGCCAAATGCTGCAAGCAGGCCCTGGGTGCACTGAACATACGATGCGTGGAGCTGGCAGCACCCGGCCCAAGATCAGGATGTTCTATCTCTTCTACTGATTGCCGCAAGTTAGATCAACTTTTTTCTGGTCTAGCTTGTCAGTCCCGGGTACCCTTTTTACAAGGCTTGCACCAAATGTTTGGCACAAGCTGCCATAAACTGGGTAAACTATCGCAACTGTGCCCGCTCTATTAATATAGGCCGCAATTGTAGCAAAATTGTTTGGTACAACTGTGCCAAAAAACAGGTTGGATGCAAGGTTTGAAGCAAGCCCTGTGTCCTCCTTTGAAAATCCAGCCCATGGTCTCTAGTTGTTGTAATATTATTAGATATACTGTAAAGCAGCCGTGCATATTATGGTGAGAATTGTGACCTATACTTTGTTCTATCTTAGAGTGCATTTGTTCTTCTTTTCCCCTTCTTTGAGTCTGATTTTTACATTTAAAATAATAAAAGGAATACTCCTTTAATATGGCTTGCCCCAGGTATCTTCAATGAGCAATTATTGTCCCATTAGGTTAGGAAGCACTGCCATTGCAAGCTAGTTTAGTCACAAGAAAAAGTTGTTAAACAATGGGTGTTAACTGAGAATTATGATACAAACTGGGAGGATGGCTATATTAAATGGAGCGCTGCTTTTGTTATTTTAAATATTAAAAGATGCTATAATAGACACAAACTAGGAGGTAATGGGCATCTTGCAAGATAGGTTGACATGCACACTGAGAAGTAGAATAAAAAAGTGTAGGTAAAAAATGTTTCACCCTATCATACAATGCTGCATTAATGTGAAATAATGGGGGTCCTAATCTGGTACCCTGGGGAAACCCTCCAGGGACCTCAGACCAACTGATTTTCACCCACGGAGATTTAAAGTGAACATATTCGTCTAGGGTGTGGTGTATCTCTTAAGCTTGCATCTTTTAGCAGGATATTATGTTCAATGTGGTCAAAAGCCTTGCTGGGATTAATAAGGGCTAAAATGGTTATTATACAATGGCAAGAAAATTTCCTGGACTCTGATTGGTCACTGTGTGCCTGAGACAGTGATGATATTACACAATAACATCACTGTGCTGATTTTTTGGATGATTATATGGCTGTTATGGATTTTTTTTTTTCAGAAACAAAGATATACTGCCTCACTAAAAAGCTACTAAAACATTTTTATTTTTGTTTTGTATAACATCGAGCCATTGTATAATTGCAATAAGGCACTCCAAGGTGTGTGTTATCTTGTGTAATAATGTCACTCCTGGGGTGGTGAAAGCACTCGGCTTCACCTCATGCTTCAACCCACCCCAGGAGTGACGTTATTACATGATAACACACACCTTGTCATGCCTTATTGCTTAATTATACCATCGTCTGTAGCAATGTGTGCAGGTAATTCATTAGTTTTATCAGCACATGAGTTGTAGGGACTTCGTTAATGTTATTAAATTGATTCAGGTTTATTTTTATTGTTAATGGAAAATGATCCACTCCAAAGCAAATTGTTCAATGATTTTTGAAACCAGAGGTTAAAGAGATCAGTCTTAGATTAGCAGGAAGAGAAAGGATAAACTGCTGGATAAGCCTGTGTCCTACACTTATGGAACATTATCAGAGACTTTGAAGTTTCCTTTTCTTAGAGACAGGAATAGCATCAGAATGATGTTGTTTCCAAGATTCTGGGATATGACCATCCAACACTGCAGCATTCAGAACCACAGAGGTGGCATCAGCTAGAACCAATGCATAGTTCTTGAGTACTCACCTGGGAATTAAATCCTAGTCAAGAGCTTTGTTTACATTTCTTGTGTCAAGTCTTGGCATTACCTCAGCTAGTGTCACAAGAAATTCCTGAGGGACAGTAACAACTGAAAATTCTGTAACAGTGAATTTGTCTAAGCCATTGTACACCTCACAAAAATGTTGATTAATGTTATCACAAAATGTTTTAATGTTTTAATTTCCAGAGTAGTCATTCTTTTAAGGGTGCCCAATAGGTCAAGATACTTGGACTCATCTCTCCACAGCCTACTTTCCCAGTCGGAGGTCGCGAGAGACTACAGGAGTAGCCCCCACCCCAATCTAAAATCAGCCTGCTTTCCCAGTTGGGAGGTCGCTGGAGTCCATGAGGGACTACAGGAGTAGCCCTCCCCACCCTGATCTAAAATCAGCCTGCTTTCCCAGTTGGAGGTCGCCGGAGGTTGCGAGGCACTACAGGAGTAGCCCTCCCCCACCCCCCAATCTAAAATCAGCCAGCTTTCCCAGTCAGAGGTCACCAGAGGTCGTGAGAGACTACAGGAGTAGCCCTCCCATGGCCTCCCGATCTAAAATCAGGTTAGAAGCAACGCTGGCAACTGCTCCCATAAGGAGGATCTCTGTTTGGCGCCTTTTTGTAGTTTGAAAATGCGTAGTACTGCCTTTTAGTCCCCACACATGTGGAGATAGTTTATTTTACTCGGACTTTCTCTCCAATACTCCTGTTTTTATGTACGCTCGAGTGGGTACCTTAATTGCCTAAATTGTGTGTTACTTAAAGTACTAGCCTGCTGCTTAATTTACAGAACGCTTGCCCAATTGCAAATGTAGCTTCCATCCGTCTGGGCTTAAATTAATTTATGCTCCTTACGGGCCCCTGACCCTCCCCTTTCAAGATACAGATGCCTCAGCCATATAAATAAACTCACCCACTCCTTGTCTTATCTCTCCACAGCCTGCTTTTCCAGTCGGAGGTCACTGGAGGTTGCAAGGGACTACAGGAGCAGCTCTCCTGCCCACTAATCTAAAATCAGGTTAGAAGCACTGCTGGCAATGGCTTCCACAAGGAGGATCTCTGTGTTTTCCCCACCAATGCAGAGCGCCTGCTCCCACCCCCCCACCACTCTTGGTGGACCCGGACATATATAATGTACCAGAACATGCCCCTCTCGGGTTTTTCGCCTGTCAGGCAGCTTTCTCACATGCAGCTTATACTTGCCCACCACTAGAGGTCCCTCGTCTTTCTATGCTCATGTCCTCAAGTGCTAAAGCTATAAGATATCTCTCAAATACTAAAGCAGTAGTAATCTCCCCAGACCACTATGCTCCTGCACACCCACCTTACTCTGTCTCTGTTGCTTTCCCTAACATCCTACCCTCCCTTCCCCATCAATGGAAAGAAGAACATGCCTACCACACACTATCCCCAGGCAGTCTGGCACTCTCCACCTTGCTCCCCCCTTCCCAGGCTGTGCCTGAACAATGAGCTCACACAAGAGCAGGATTGCTCCCCCTTATATACACCCTCCCATAGCGCAGAAAACTTAGAAGCACACCTCCTCATCCTCACTCTCTCTCTCACAGTTGTCATCCCCTTAGACATATGACTCTCTGTTGCCCCTCCTTCCCCTACCAACCACCAACTGAAACCCCTCCACCACACCCTTTCCTCATTCCCCACCTTCTCCTACTGTCAGCCCCATAGCCTGAGGCTCCCGATACCCAACCTGGGGTCCCCGCAATGAAAATGCCATTGACTAAATACTCTTAACCAGTAATAATCGACTCAGGTCCCTCGTCCTTCTTCTTCTCCTGACGGGCAATATCCACCCCAACCCTGGCCCTCAAAATGATCCCCTGTCCCACCTTTCATCAACCAGTGGGCTGCGCATTGCCTCTATCAACATCTGCAGCGTACAAAAAAATGGGACCCCTTTCAGGGGTGGGTACCCAACACTGCCCGGACATCATAACCTTGGGTGAAACCTGGCTCTCCCCCACTGTACCAGACTCTGCTGTTAACCTCCATGGATATCGCCTCTTTTGTTCCAATAGGGTGGGTAAGCGAGGGGAGGTGCACTCTCTACCTCAAGGACTCACTCTCAGCAATACTACTCCCCCTGCCTAAACTAGCAACAAAGGCTCAGGCAGTCACTCTAAAAATAACGCTAGGCAAGTCAACTTCCCCCCTCCTTCTCACTACTTTCTACATACCTCCCAGACACCAGAAGCAAGTCTTCCAAACCATCCTGACCTATCTTTCTTCATTACCCCCACAGCATGAAAAAATAGTTACAGGGGACTTCAAAATAAATTGGCCCACCAAGACAGCTGCCCCGTACCATGATAATGCTGCAGCACTAGACCTCATGCAGGCAGTCACTACCCCCACCCCAGGCAAACACCCGCACAGGGACATCCCTCCTCCTAGACCTACTCTTCACCAACCATCCCCACAGAATCACCAACACCATGGTACTCCCTGATGCTCTCAGTGATCATTCTCCTGTCCTCTTCACCTGGTCCCACAATGCCCCTCAACCCCCCAAAATTACCACACAATGCAAGCTTGGGCCTGGTATACTTGCTTAGCTCAAGACCTACCTCAGGTGCTTGGACTGGTCGCCCCTCACCAACACCCTCGACCCAGATCATAGGCTTGATCTATTTATCACCTTCTTTAATGCTGCCTGTGATAAGTTTGCCCCCCTTACCAAGGGAATGACCAAAGGTAGCCATGCCCCCTGGTTCTCTGATCACCTCCTGGGCATACTGCGACACCGTGACACCCTATTGCACCTTGCAAATGAGACTCAATGGCCTAAAGAAAGGCAAATGTATAAGGAGGCCCGTAACAAGTGCACACTGACCATACACACAGCCAAAGCAGAGTATTACAAAGCTTCCTTAAATTCCACCTGGGGCAGGGCATAAATTTTGGAACAATATAAAGGAACTCTCCAGCAAAGTCCCAAATCTACCCCCAGACCAAATGGAAATAGATGGTAACCTCTCCTCGGATCCCCTCAGTATAGCCTCTGCCCTCAACTCTGCTTTCACTGATCTCAACTATGTCCTCCCCCCTAATTTCTTTGACCCCCTGCCTGCCTGAACCCACCCCTTCCTCATGTTCCTCCCTTCTATCTACATGTCCTCTCCCCAGAAGCAGCCAAACCCTACCTAGCCAATGCCCTAAGCCACTCCCACTATAGCAGTGACTCCCTTGACCTAAGACTTCTCTGCCTCACCCTACTAGTCCTAACCCTGCTCACCCATATTCTCAACCACTGCCTCTGTCAAGGGAAATTCCTCTCCCACTGGAAATCAGCTTACATCATCCCCATCCATAAGAGTGGGGACCACACCTCCACCAACAATTACCATCCTATCTCTAATCATCCCCCCCATCCAAAGCATTAGAACGTATTGTCGCCGATCAACTCACTGACCACCCGACTAAATATAACCTTCTATGCAACCAGCAACATGGCTTCCATAAGGGACATAGTACCACCACTGCACTCCTTGATTTCACCTCACATGTCCACTCCACCGTGGATCAAGGTTACATCACTGGAGCCATCTTCATGGACCTCTCTAAGGCATTTGATACCATAAACCATGACCTCCTGCTGAACACTCTCACTGATAGTAACTTTTCCCAATGATGCCTTATGCTGGTTCACCAACTACCTCTCTGATAGAACCCAGCAGGTCAAGGTAGGCACTGCCCTGTGCCCCAGCCTCCCAATCTGCTCTGGGGTCCCACAAGACTCCATTTTTGGCCCACTACTTTTAAGTCTATATCTAAACTCCCTTCCATCAGCCTGCCCTGGCAACCTGCTCCTATACGCAGATGATGCTGTCTTGTTCGCTTCTGCTCCTGACCCCCTAAAACTCCACCAAACACTCCAACACTCTTTCTGAGCAGCAGAACACTGGCTCACCACCCAGCATCTAATAATCAATTACAACAAGACAAAAGTCATGATCTTCTCCCATCCACAGAACCCCCTCAAGAGCCTCTGTCCCCAATTTCTCACTGCCAATCTAACTCCCCTCGAACAAGTGAACTACTTTAAATACTTAGGGATCACACTAGACCCAGCTCTCAGCTTTACTCAGCATATACTACAACTATCCACTGCCCTTAACTCAAGATTAGGTGTACTTTATCGATACAAACATTGCCTCACCCAAGAGGCTCTACATCTTATCCTGAATTACTCTGTCCTCTCCCTGCTGGACTACGGTATCCTTATCTATAGTGCTGTGCCCACCACTGCACTCAACAATCTCCTGGTCATACTAAACAAAGCCTGCCATCTTATCCTTGGATGTGATTGTCTCACTCACACCTGCACCCTCTACAGTACCACTAGCTGGCTAAAACTAGACAATAGAATCAGGTATCACACCTGCCTAATGGCCAAAAAGATAGTTCTAGGCCTCACCCCCATGCCCTAGACACAATTATCCACCCTGCATCTCCAATTAGAGTCACCTGCAACTCAGACAAACCTTTGCTTTGGTTACCCCGCTGCCGGACCTCCCAATTCCAAAGATCTTTCAGTTACAAAGCCCTCTACTGGACAAACTCACTACCAAGCCAAATCACTAAAGAAATAAGGCTTGGCCCTTTTAAACCCATACTAAGGGAATACCTCCAGGCCTCTAACCTATGTGACTGCCCCTGATCCCTCCCCCCCCATTTGATTTGACTGAGATCTCTGTTAACCATCAACTTTCGGGTCTCCATACCTAAAACTATCCTGTTACCATATGACAATCAGCCTCTCTACAGAACCTCTCTGCAATGTTATGGCTGTGCTAAAGTGTTGAAGCTACTGTTATCCTTGACTAATAGCCACTTACAGAACAAAAATGTATACCATTGACTGCTATATAATGTAATGTACTGTACTCTATAACAAATGTTGCCCCTATATCTTCTATGTATGATGTAGAACCTTTGTAAATGAGTCCTTGACTCAAAAGTCTTTCTGAATATCTCAATAAATAAATAAATAAATACCCCAAAACAGTTTCACCTCTGACTGCTATTCCCTTAGTTTCACCAAAAGTTGTATGATCATTCTTCCCTTCCTTACTTTTGGATGTGCTCCTATTAGGTTGTCAGATGACAGCAGATTGATTAAGACAGAACACTCCTCTGGTTATGGGGAGATTCAACTGATTAAAAAAAGATTCAGACTACAGTGCCCCCAATCAAGGATTTGAGGTTTGGGGTGGGGGGGGCTCCTGGCAAATATGGCCTTTTGGGACTGGGTGAAAGTTGGATTGGAAGGGGGTTATTCTAAAAAGGCACAGTCAGGAACTGACATGGCTTGAGCAGCATGTAATATAGATATTGAACATTTTTTAAGTGGATACATGTACAGTATGGGGAGGGAAGATGAAGGATAGGAGACTCCTGAGGTGGGTGGTTGGCAGCCATTGGACTAACCCTGGCCATTACGGAATGGGTGAAAATGGTTTTTAAAGACTTTTTTTTTATCTTGTCTCCCATGAACTACAAATACCTACATGTAAATATCTGGGCCCTGAATATGAACCCTTAGCCACATATTCAAAATAAGGTATTCTCACTTATATTGCTGAGTCTCATTTTACCTCCTCCTTGAAGATGGGGACCACGTTGGTTACTTTCCAGTCCTATGGCCTCTTCTGTATGGATAGACCCATGAAAGATTACTGGACGTGGCCTGACTAATTGTTCCTTTAGCTCCACTTTGATCCTGGGGTGTGGGCCATCTACCTCTTGGGGTTTATCTGGCTTGATATTCACCAGGTAGTCAACTGCTATCTGCAGGCTGCATTGCTGCTATTCAGAAAAGACTCAATACTCCACATAATCCAAACACCGACAGGCAAATTAAACTTAGAAAATGTGCTTTAATGTGGCATGTGTAGAGAAGCTGACCTAGGATCCTGAGTTCTGGTACTTCAGCCCTATCCGAGTCTTCATCAGGGGGCAGATCTAGTGGCTGTCAGGTGTGTCCCCCTTTTTAACTTACAATTTCATATTGATTTGCATATTATTTACATGCGTAATTATTATGCATGAGAATCCTAACAAAAATGAATTTACACAAAGTTGCATTGATAGGTGGATTAAACAAAAACAGAATAAATTAACAAAACCCATATAGCTTGATTCAACATTCTAATGCATTTCCTTTGTTTCAAATGTTTCAAATATGTTGCACTACAGGGGTCATTTCTCCAAATTAGTACAGAATCCCTGTAACTTTCCTGACAAGGTGCAAACACTGAGAAAAACTACAAATTTAATGCTGTAAAATACTATTTCAATCTCATGCATAAGGCAAAATCAGAGGAGATAGAAATTACTATCAAAATGAATACAAATTATGAATGAAAAACACAAATTCAGCTGACGGTAGAACTGATATCCCTGTCAGCTGTAATTTGTATTTTTCATTCATAATTTTGTTTTGATAGCAATTTCTTCCCCTCCACTTTCCCTTACCCATTCTATCTTGCAATCCTTCTCCTCCCCCACCCCTTCTTCTATTGCTCATAATAGTAAGTTATTAGTAGTTAAATAACAGACTTTGGGAAATGTTCATGCTCCCTATCTCCTCTGAGTTTGCCTTATCGATGAGCTTTAAATAATATTTTACAGCATTAAATTTGTAGTTTTTATCAGTGTTTGCACCTTGTCAATGACAAGTTGTGGGATTCTGTACTAACTAGGAGAAATTACCCTTGTAGTGCAACTTATTTGAAACATCTGAAACAAAGTAAATGCCTTAGAATGTTGAATTAAGCTATATGGATTTTGTTTATTCTGTTATTTAATCCACCTATCAATGTGACTTTGTGTAAATTAATTTTTGTTAGAATTTTTGTTAGGATTCTTGTGCATAATAATTATGTATGTAAATAATATGCAAATCAATATGAAACTGAATGTTTAAAAAGGTGGACACAGCTGATGGCCACTATATCCACTCCCTGATGAAGACACAGATAGGGTTGAAGTGACAGGGCTCACGATTCTAGGTCAGCTTCTCTGAACATGACAAATTAAAGTACCTTTTCTAAGTTTAATTTGCTTATCAGTGTTTGGATTGTGTGGATTGCTGACTCTTTTCTCAATTTACTTAGTGGGCAGGCAGCCCTTCTTAGCACCCCTCCTGGGCTTTTGTGTGTGGCTGATTTCTCTTTCTCCATTGCATTGTGGCAATACCCGGTACCTTTTTTTGGATGTGGGGACCACGTGATGTAGCACACCGAGTAGCAGCTCACTAGTTCAGCTCCCATCGCCTGGTGTGTTAAAAAGCCCAATTGAAGTATTTAATTCAGTTTAGGGTCGTTATCTTGGGGCTGAGTGCTTGACTAAGGACAGAAGAGGAGTCCGGTTAGCGAAAATGGAGGTGGAGATGTGTTTGGCGCCCCCAAAACACACCCCGCCGGTATCCCCAGGGAAATGGAGCAAGCGGCCTAAGGCCCAGCAAGGTCATGGTGGCAAAGCAGCAGCTATTAGTGCCATTTCAGTGAGAGAGCCCGGGAAAACTCTTCTAACCTTGGAATGGTTTCTCGCTGAATTCACACTGTTCAGGGAAGATGTTAAATCTCTAACAACGGAGGTCAAACAGATAACCGCGGTACTGGAAGACCTAACTACAAGAATCACTGACAACAAAGCCCGTACTGTATCACTGGAGAAAAAAGCTGATAGCATAAGGGAGGAGGTAGTAGAAAGTCTTCACAGGATCAAAAAATTGGAGGCTAAGTTGGAGGATTTGGAAGGAAGGAGCTGCAGAAACAACGCAGTCTTTCTTGGTATCCCAGAAAAAGAGGAAGGTCCAAATGCTATTAGTTTCATCCAAAAACTGGTGGAAAAATTAGCTGGTCCTTCTCCGTTTGGAAAAGTCTACATGATAAAGCACGCACACAGAGCTCTCCAACCCATGCCACCACCTGGAGCCTTACCCCGACCGATCATATGCAGGTTCCTTAATTTTCAAGAAAGGCAATACTTGCTGGTAAAAATAAAGGAGCTGCAAGAAATTAGGTGGGTGGGTGCAAAAATAAGAATAACTCAAGATCTCCCTGCCTCCGTTAGGCAACGTTGCACACAATTCCACCCAATTGTTTCAAAATTAATCGCATCTGGTATAAAGTTTAAAATGGGATACCCTGCCAGACTGCAAGTACTGCTGGATGGCTCCTGGGTTACATTCGAGGAGGTGGAGGTGGCCAAAACAGCCCTTCAGAAGTCTCTGCCTGATTTTTTCAGCAATCGCTGAGGGCAAGAAAGCAGAACTCTGGGTAGCTGTGTCCTCGAATACCAGAAAGTTGAAATAAAATCAGTTGTTCAAAGAGATTCTGATAATCGTCACACGGAAGATCGCCCTCCTCCCTTTTCGTTAGGGTCAAAGGTCTCGCGACCCTAGTATAGCCGTGGTAAAATCCACAACCTAATGACTTTTACCTTGTAAGGGGCCCTTGAATAATAGACAGTGTACAGTATTTGAAGGACAGGAACCTGCTTTGTAAGAGGTTTAAATTGCAAATAGGGAGTTGATACTTGTCTGTTCTAGCAATTGAACGATGTGGTTATGTTCTGCTACCACTAGAGGTCCCCGGAAGAAAGATGAATGGACATTTCATGGTGATGCGCAGCGAGTCAAAATCTGGACTTTCTTTAGCTCGGCTAGTTCTACAGTGTGGTTTATCAGACCTCCGGGTTTAATATTAGAGTTTACTCTACAGTAGTTTCCAGTTGTTTCTTCATTGTAGGTTCTGATAGGGGCGGCGTGCTCTGCCTTTGAACGATACTGGGGGACAGTATGCAGGATATAAAAATAAGCAAAGAGGCTCTTTCTGTTTTTGTTTAAAGTTACCCCGAGGATAAGGGATAGCCCTTTGCTGAATCGAGCACATAGTGTTTTGTTTTGAGGATCACCTCCCAAGTGCTTTATGGGGGTTACATGATAAATATGTGGGCTCTCTTTTCAGTAAGCGGGAGTCAGGCCTATGCATGAAGCTACAGTCTCCCCCCCCCATTTTTAGAGCGCTTTATCTCCCCCGAAGGGAGTCTAATAAGGCTGTATATAGTGGCTACGTAGGCATAACTAAATGCATTTGTTCACTTTTAGGTTTTATCGCAGCCACCCCCTCTATTAGGTTCTATTACATTAACAAACCTATAACTAAGGTTGCAGTTTATAAATATTATGGCTCATTTTTAATAGAGGGGGTTAGTCGGTGTTAATATGTTGGGGACTATTTCACCAAATGTGTATGTGGGTTTCCCTGAAGCATTAAGTTGAACTTTCTAAAGTTTTAGTATAGTTCTATAGTGACTCTTCTTAGAGAGTCAGGCGATGGGGCAGAACAACTGGGAGAGTAGTGAAAAGTGGTTCTGCACAAAGTGGGAAAAATAAAAAGGGGGGTAGTCTGGGTTAGTGATCTGGCAGGGTTATTATCCGTTACATGGTCTGGTGGGGTAGATATAGGGGAGAAAATAAGGGGACTGGGTAAGAGGCAGGGGGTAGGGGAGGTGGGGAGGGCACAGCACAGTACAAACAGACTCCCTTACAATATTTCTGGTGGAAACTTTTTTGCATTTGCATCACTGTCGGATTGCATAGACAAAGGTCAAGGACTAAGCCATTGAATATTATAACATGGAACGTGAAAGGGGTTAGACTTAAAACTAAGCAATATTCGATCTTGAAGCACTTAAATCTGGTTGCTGCAGAAATCATGTTTTTGCAGGAAACACATTTACTAGATGTTGAGGTCATTAAGTTACAGAGGCAACAGGTGGGACAGGTCTTTTCAGCTGAGTGCTCCACAAACAGTGGTGGTACCATGATCTTGGTCCATAGGAAAGTCCCCTTTACCTCGACAAAAATAATTAAAGACCCTAAAGGTAGATTTATCTTCATTATAGGTAACCTATTTGAGAAAGAAATACTCCCGGGGAGTATTTATGGACCAAACCAGGATTCCCCTAGATTTTTTACACAAATTATTACCACTTTACTTCCTTTACTTCCTTTCCTCTCAATACCGATGATACTGGGTGGGGACTTTAACCTGGTATATGACCCAATGGTAGACAAGACCGGGCACTGTAGGAGGGGATTATCTCAGGCCCAATGTGCGTTTAGAGATTTATTAGATCAGGTTGGATTGTGTGATATTTTGAGGGTTTTACACCCCGGTGATAGGGAATATACCTTTATTTCTCTGGTCCATAAAACCTCGTCCTGAATAGACTATATGCTTATTTAAGGGGCATACATCCCACAAGTTATTGACTCTTCGATACAGTCGGGACCCCCGTCAGATCATTCCCTCGTAAGCTGTCAACTGACTATACAGCCTCTGCATAGAAGTGGAAGAAGATGGAAACTTAATGATCAACTCCTTAAAGATCCTAAATTGGCTCACACAGTACAGGACCACGTAGTTCAGTTTATTCAGTTTAACCAGGGTACAACCCAAAGGCCGGACATCCTATGGTGTGCTTTTAAGGCTTACTTAAGAGGAGTATTTATTAGTTTAGCTTCTAATAGGAAAAAGGCAAGAGAGCAGGAGATGTCCCAGCTGCTGTTTCAAATAAGTTCCACAGAAACGGACCTGTCTCCCGCCACACCAGAACCCACATTTCAAAAACTCATTAAATTAAGGGCGGCATATCTCAAGATGCTCTGGAAAAAAGCAGAGCACGCTATCTTAAAAATGCAGGCATCATTCACTGACCAGGGGGAGAAAGCGGGACGCCTCCTAGCTCGTAGAATTAAACAAATAGAATCCTCTAGGTATATTGCATCTATCCTATCTCAAACGGACGGACTTCTGAAGACCGACCCGAACGATATAGTATTGGAATTCCTTAACTGCTGCACTGATCTATATGGTCCTATGCCCGACCCCCCAATCCAGATTCATCTAGAAAATTATTTAAAGGTGACCCCCTTGCCGAGTCTTACTGAAGACCAGCAGAAGGCATTAATTTCACCCATTACAAGCAATGACATATTTAACGTAATAAGTGCTTTACCCTTAAATAAAACCCCAGGGATAGATGGTTTCTCAGCTTACTTTTATCAAAGGTTTAAAACCTCCATCATCCCTTTGTTGCTTCCTTTATTCCAGTATATACTCTCAGGAGCTGAAATAGATGCTTCTCTTTTTGAAGCATTAATCGTACTTATCCCTAAGCTGGGCAAGGCACCTGAATTAGTCAACAACTACCGGCCGATCTCCCTTTTGAACCAGGACGTTAAGATACTGGCTAAATTAATAGCTTGCCATCTTAACCTGATTCTCCCCTCCATTATTGGTCCCGAACAAGTGGGATTCATGAAGGGCAGATTTTCCTCGGACCACCTCCACACTCTGGCTCATGTCTTCTCGGCGTCCAGAGATGTCCCATACCCTGCGGCTCTAATCTCTCTGGACGCTGAGAAGGCATTTGACAGAGTCAGCTGGCAATACTTATTTCAGACATTGAAGGCCTTTAAATTTCCAAATACATTCCAGATTTGGATTAGATCCCTTTATCATTCTCCCACTGCGAGAATATTGGGCAACGGAGTTACTTCAGACCCATTCACCCTTTACTCGGGAACTAGGCAAGGTTGCCCCCTTTCCCCTTTATTGTTCAACATATATTTAGAGCCACTAATCTGTAGACTGCAGGCCTGTCCAGAGGTGCAAGGAATTCCGATTTACCCATGCGAGGTCAAAGTCTCCTCTTATGCAGACGACCTTCTCCTCCAAGTTGCTAACCCCATTTCCTCCATCCCCCAATGTTAAAGATTATTAAATCCTTTAGTTTAGTCTCTAATTACAAATTAAATGTAAACAAAACAATTGTCTTCCCTCTTAACCACAAGCTTCACAAAATGGATATCCTCGAATTGGGACTTGTCTGGAAACAGGACTCCCTTCGATATCTGGGTATCGAATTATCCAGATTTATGGGAAATACTATAAAATTGAATTTGGATTCTCTGTTACATGTGATAAAACAGGATCTTAGCAGGTGGGCCTTCCTCCCAATTTCCATTTGGGGAAGAGTTAACCTGCTCAAAATGAATGTATTTCCACGGCTTTTCTATCCCGTCAATGCTTAATATTTGGCTTCCGGTATTGTGGTTCAAGAAGGTAAATAGTTTGTTCTTAGAGTTTGTCTGGGTGTACAAGACTCCTAGGATCGTGTTCCACAAATTAGGTGCAACTAAGTTGAGAGGGGGCTTGCGTTTGCCTTACCTAGAGCTCTATTTCTGGGTGAGTCACATTAATAAATACCTGAGATGGACACTACCTGTATCAACGAGTTACACTCCGCCATGGCTCAAAATAGAACGGGCCCATATCTATGAATGTGGTTTAGTTACAGAAGCCCTCTTGCATATCAAGGAGAATCTCCTTCCCAGCAGATTAAAAAATACCCCAATAGCACTATCACTTAGAGTTCACTCTCAACTATGTCGTTTTCTCAAATATGATAACAAAAGAGACACAAATCAACCCCTGTTCAGAAATCCCAATTTCAAGATCGAAGATAAATGTATCCCCTCTAACTGGTTACCCCAACTGAAGGGTACCCCATTGAATTCCTTAATAGGGGATGATGATGCCTGGTTATCAGGCCAAAGTATCATGCAAAAGTTTAAGGTCCCTACTAAACATTTTTTTAGAGTCATTCAAGTCAGATACCTATTAATTAAAGTGTTTGGGCAAAAGGTAAGCCCATGTACAGGCCCTTCCTTAGTGCTTGATTTGACTCAATTGGTGGGCCAGCAGAAAGCTGTCTCCAAGATTTATGGTATTCTGTTTGATAGATTATATCCAGATTGCTACAGTCCGACTCGTTACTGGTCTTCTCACTTCCCTGGTTACAAAATTAATTGGGCTGACCTTTGGTTTAATTGTCATAAATTCATAACGCAAGATAGATTAAGGATAATGCAAATGTATATTTTACATAATGTATATCTTTCCCCTGAAAACATTTTAAAGTATGGTCTAACATCTTCTTCCCAATGTGTGAGATGTTTTGAACATGAGGGCTCCTTACTTCATATTTTTTGGACCTGTCCCAAAATAGTGCCTCTCTGGACTACCATTCGAAATAAGACTGATCCCATCTTGGGACTAGAGTACCTGTTTAAACCTGAAATATGCATCTTAAGTGATTTTTCAGGCATTAGTTTTTCCAATAGGAAATATTATATGGCCTTGATATCCCTGTCACTTAAGAAAGTAGTTTTAAGACACTGGAAAGACCAAACTGAAATCACGTACGGGGAATGGTTATCTGAGATCCTTGCGAATCTCAGAACGGAAAAGGCTATTGCAAGTTTAAATAATAGATTGGGAAGGTTTAAGAAAATATGGGACCCTTATATACGTTATTCTCAATCTAAAGTTTCTCAGAGTGACGACTTTAGTATCTTGGGTATTCTATTACTATTGTGATGTCTGTGCTGTGGGATTGGTAGGGAATAGGCTCAGACCAATGCTGTATTAGTAGGGTGGGGAATAGAGATGTGGGAAGGGGGGAGCTGACAGATTAAGATTACTGTATATTGCCAATGTATACTGTATCTATACTGAAAGATCTGTCATGTATGGTAAAATTATTAATAAACTTTAAATGGAAAAAAAATGAAAGACCTTTTTTGGATGTTTCAACTGAGAGGGCCTCCCTCAGCACCCTTAGTAGTCAATTCCATAATACAGGTCCTGCCACCTTGAAGACTCTGTCCCCAGATGTTTTTGGTTCAGTTTTGTAAACCACCAGGAGGCCCTCATTGGAAAAATGGATAGTGAGAGGGACAGTATGGATGCAAGGGATCTCACAGGTAGCTTGGACCCAGTCCATGCAGGACCTTATAGTTACACAGAATCTGTTGGCAGACAAGGACCATACGGCCTACCTAGTCTGCCCATTTCTACTCACTGCTGAAGCCCCAGATCCTATTTGTTCTGTGGCTCCCCTACTCTGCACATCTCCAGGGTACCCTTATGTCTATCCCATGCACTCTTTAACCCCCTTATTGTTTTTGTATCCATCACTTCTGCTGGAAGGCTGTTCCATGCCTCCACCACCCTTTCAGTGAAAAAGTACTTCCAAACACTACCCCTGAGCCTTCCATCCTTCAGCCTCATATCATACCCCCTTGTTCTTGTGTAGGGTTTTCTCTGAATTATGCTTTCCACCTGTAACCTGTTTATTCCCCTAAGGTACTTGGAAGTCCCCTTCTCCCTTCTTTCCTCCAGGGAATACATATTAAGGTCCTTAAGTCTTTCCTCATAGGGCTTCTGGTACAGTCTATGTACCATCTTTGTTGTTCTTCTCTGGACTGCCTTTATTTTGTCAATGTCCTTCCAAAAATGTGGCCTCCAGAACTGTACACAGAACTCCAACTGAGGCCTCACCAGTGATCGGTACAGTGGCATCATCACCTCTTGCCTCCTGCTTGTTATGCCCCTCCCTATGCACCACAATATTCTGTTTGTTATCCCCACTGCCTTTTCACACTGTTTGGTCACCTTCAGGTCATCAGATATGACAACCCCCAGGCCTTTCTCCTGACTTCTGGTAGCCAGAGTTTCCTAACCTCTCCTGTACTCCTCCCTTGGATTCCTGTGACCCAGGTGTATGATCTTGCACTTTTTAGCATTGAAACTCAACTTCCAGACACCTGACCACTCCTCTAAGAGGCTTAGGTCCTTTCTCATTTTTTCCACCCCTCTGGTGTGTCTACTCTATTGTAGATCTTGGGTCATGTGCAAAGAGGCACACCTTTCCCTCCAGATGCTCTGCAATGTCACTAATGAAGACATTGCATAGGACTGGCCCCAGCACTGACCCCTGTGGCACCTCACTGGTCATCTCCCTCTCCTCATATTTCATGCCATTTACCACCACCCTCTGAGTCATATCCCTTAGCCAGTTCCCAACCCACTTTACCACCGTAGGACATACTCCCAGGCTTTCCAATTTATTTAGCAATCTCCTATGTGGGACGTGTTGAAGGCCTTGCTGAAATCCAGGTAGGCTACATCCACTGCCCCTCATTGATCTACCACCCTGGTTACCCTGCCAAAGAAATCTATGAGATTCGTCCGACAGGACCTTCCCACTGAGAACCCATGCTGCCTTGGATCCTGTGCTCTGCTATCCTCCAGAAACTTCATAGTCCTCTCCTTAAGTAAGGATTTCATTAGTTTCCCCACTATTGAGGTCAGTCTTACAGGCCTGTAATTGTCTGCCTCTTCTCTGCTTCCACTCTTGTGGAGAGGGACCACATGTATCCTCCTCCAGTCCTCAGGTACCTCCCCCATCTCTAATGATGCACTGTAAAGAGCAGCCAGTGGATCGGCCAGCACTTCCCTGAGTTCCTTTAGTACTCTGGAGAGGATCTCATCTGCCCCATTGCCTTATCTGATTTTATTTTCTTGAGTTTTTCTAGGACTCTTTTCACCATGAATGGGCAGGTGTCTATCTCCCTTCCTTGCATACCTCTTTTACTGAGTCTCAGTCCCTCACCCTCCCCTTCCCTGATGAATACTGAGTGAAAATACTTTTTCAGTATCTCAGCCTTTTCTAGGTCATCATCCACCCTTTCTCCTCCTTCCTTCTTCAGCCTAAAAATCCCATTTCTAGTCTTTCTCCTCTCGCTAATGTATCTGAAGAAGGTCTTGTTGCCTTTCTTTTAAGCCTGTTAATAGTTTAGTTTAATTTAGTTTTATTTCACATAAAATCCTTCAAGCAGAGCTTAATTCAGTGGGTTTAGTTAGGTACAATAAGAAAACTACTATTACAGAGTCAATCACAGGTGTACTGTACAAATACAATGCAGTAAGACTATAATTATAGTTCATTGGATACAGGAAGGACATAACTTAGCAGTTGGAAAGGTACAGCGATAAAGCAGTACATGGTTACAAGTTGGCATTAAAGCCTGATAAACAGCAGCATACATAAATACATGGCAGGAGACACTGATGGTCAGTGGTTGCAGTTGCATGTTCTGGGTGGGGAACGTGAGGAGAGCACCTGGGATTTAACCAGCTCAATGGACCAGTCAGTTTTTAGGGAGTTAGGCAGTTCATTCCATTTCTTAGCAAAATGGTAGGAAAAACAGGATTGGCCAAGGGAGGTTCTTTTTTGAGGAAGTACCAGAGTGTGTTGCACCACACCATTGGTGGAGTATTTGCTATCCACTGAGGTAAACATTGACCACAGGCTAGGGGACAGCTAGCCTTGCAGTGCTTTTTTGCAACTGACAAGGGTGTGGTTGAGAAGCTTCATGTCAAGGTTTAGCCAGTTTAGGCTGCTGTAAAGTACACAGGTGTATGTCATTTTTATGCCAAGTGCAAAGTGGCAGGCCCTGTTGAGGAGACTCCTGACTCTGGACAGCACATTGTCACTTGAAGCACCATAAACCACAATCCCATAATCAATTATGCTTGTAAAGAGGCACTGTACAAGTAGCATCTTCATTTCCAGAAGGAAATTGTTTCTGTGCCTGTACTGTAGACCTAGTCTACAGTTAGTTGCCTTAACCAAGAGGTCAACATGTTCAGTGAAAGACAGTGCTCTGTCTAGTGTAACCCCCAAGATATTTAAAAGTTTGTACCTGTTCAAGGGGGGTCCCAGTTGCAGTGAGAATAGATAAGACAGGAGAGGTATTGATCTTGTTATGTGTGCAAAAAAGCTTGCATTTAGTTTTTGTTTTGTGTTCATTACTATCAGGTTGGTGGTGAACCATTCCTGGATGACAATGAAGTCAGACTTAAATCTCAACTTCAGTTACTCCAGATTTTTGTTACTGGAGAAGATGACAGGGTCATCCCCATAAAGTAGTATATTGCAGGCGTGGGCTAGTAGTAAAATACCATACCCTAAACACTACCCACGGGCACCTTCAATCTCCTCTAAATTACCCTCTAAATACTCTAATACAAAATGGGTAATTAGTTAGGGTTGAGTGGTTACTACTCTAATCATTGTACTACCCTATTACCCTACCCTGACCATAACAAAAATGTGAAAGACTGCCGTATTACACTGCTTGTTAGAATTCCAAAACTTATACCCATGGCAGGCATTGCTAAGGCAGGTATAAGATGTGCAGCTGCTCTGATTGAGGCTGCTGCTGTTTTCAAAAAAATTATACCCATGGCAGGCATTCCTGAGGCAGGTACGAGACGAGCGGCTGCTGAGAGTGAGCCTGCTGCTGTGTCTAAAAATTATACCCATGGCAGGCATTGCTGAGGTTGGTACAAGAGGTGCAGCTGCTTGACTGTGCCTGCTTCTGTTTCCAAAAGTTATACCCATGTCAGCCATTGCTGAGGCAGGTACAAGAGGCACAGCTAATCTGTGTGAGGCTGCTGCTGTTTCCAAAAATTATACCTATGGCGGGCATCATACATAATAAAATGATGATTGACAAAACTAAGAGTAGTGTGGCACATGTGACTGGCATGGTGGCAGTGGTGAAGCAGGGATCTAGCAATGTAGGCAACACATACTGTAGGTGTCATTCTTAAGCATGGCATTTATTATCTGATTAGTCAACAGTCTGTGACTCAAGTCATCTGCCAACATAACAGTGGTGGTGCTTTCTTTTGACTGAAAGTCTTTCTTTATGTCATCAGTTTAATTAGAAGGATAGCAATCAGTTCAAGTCCCCCTTCAATGGCACTAATGCCTTGAGGGTCAGTGACACCATCAGAGAAGAGAGTCCCCCGAACAGACTAAATTCCAAGGCACTCAGTCAAAGGTAAGATAAATTACAGTCTAGGCAAAAGTCTGAGCCGGCAGATCATCCTGTCTCCCAGGTGGGGCAGTAGGAGGTGTCCATTGATTCATTGTCATTGGTCTCAGTCCTGGAAACTTCTGGGGGAGTAGAAGAGTCAACAGAGGATCCTGCAGGCTGGGATAGTGTGGCTTCCTGATGGTGAAGGGGTGCTGAGGTAGGTGTCCACTGCGGCTTAGGTGGTAAAACATCCGAGGGCCCCTTAATGACACCAGACTTTCCAATATAAGCTCCCAGCTGGAGTAAGAAACACATGGCATTCATTGGATTATCAAAAGATTCCACTGCCTTGCCATGAAAAAAACTGTAGTACTGCCGGAGGACTAAGACTGCATTTGATCCCTCTCTCCTGTGCCAAACTGTAGATCTTATCAAAGGATTTCCTCTGACCTACTATCTGTTTAGGGCTGTCAGGCTGAAGAAGCAATTTGGTGTCCTGCCACATTAGTTCTTTCTTCTGATGGGCACTGGCCGGGATGATCTCTGTATCTTAGTATCAAAGGAGCTGGAAAATGATCGGTCTCAGGTGAGAAGAGGCAGTAGATGTAGGAGGGTCAGAGGGAACCCCATGTGCCCTGTCTACTGTATCTCAACCAGGGAATCTCAGTAATGGTCTATAGGCTTAGGAAGGAGATGCTGCAGAAAATCAATCATATTGTGTCCCTCAGACTGCTCCGGGACCCCAAGCAGATACAAGTGATTCCTCCTACTCTTTGTCTCTTTGTCTCTTGGTCATCAATCTTGTCCCACAGTAGTTACATCTCCCTTTCCAGCATTGCAACACATCTGTCTTTGGGATAGGCCCAGTCCTTGAGCTTACTGACCTGTTCCTCTGCCTTCAAAATGCAGGTGCCAAGGCTGTCTACTGCACATTTGACCACTTCTAGGGCAATGTTCATATTAGAGAGCTGAATTGTAATATTGCCCATGAAATTCTTGATTTCAGAAAACTATTGGAAGATGTGCTACTGGATATATCCTCCATTTTCAGCTTCTTAGGCATGTTGAGCTCAGAAATAAGATTGGATTCAGGCTTACGACCTTCAGGAGAAGCTGGGAGGTAACTCATAATCCAAAAGAGGGTGAGTAAGGAGGCAGAGTATAGCAGATTAGCTGAATGCAAGGCAGAGCCCCTTGAGCAAAGCTCCTTTCAGCTTAGCTGCATTATGTGACCCCATCTTTATATCATCAAGAAAAATGTGAAGAAAAGTTATCTGAGGAAGAATTGTACTCAGTGCTGCACTGTCCGCATTGACATCATGTGTGGCAGGTGCAAATGGCTTCAGTAAGGTGACCAAATATTCAAGTAGACTCTAACTTCTGGAACTGAGCATGATGTCAACTTTACCTATTTGATGTTGCATGGTGTAGTCATGTACAGCTTTTTCCTTTTCAAGAAGCCTTTCCAACATAAAAAATGTTGAATTGCAGTGGGTTGGAACTTTCTGCTTCAATGTATGCAGTGATGAGCTGTTTGACCTCTGCAGCCTCTTCAGGATTTTTTGTGCTTTCACAGAGTGGCTGAAATGACCACTTATTTTCCTAGCAAGACCTAACATGTTTTCAACATTTCTGTTTCCATTTAAGAAATTATGGATGAGAAGATTTACACAATGTGCACAACAAGGTATGTGTTGGTAGTCTCCATCTTTAACAGCTTTGACTAGGTTAACACAATTATCTGACACTAGTACCCTTGGAGATAAGGAATACGGAGTACGCCATTTCTGGAATTGTTTTGCAGCTCCTGCAAAATATTCCCAGCAGTGTGATTTTCTTCAAAAATGGTGACACATACTTCAGCCTGCTTCCTACTGCTTACAGTAGAGCAGGGATTATTACTTTCTGACTGAAAACTTGTCCAATTAGCTGTAACAGTCATGTAGTCAATTCTTTGGTTGCTGGTCCATATATGTGTAGTTATGTGAACCTTCTTCATATCAGAGAGTTTCAACTGCTTAATGGCTTTAGTACACACCAAGTCATATAACTGTGGAACAGCCTTTTTTCAAGAAATATGTTCAAAAGGGAACAGTGTGCCATGGTTCAGTCTGGTTCATGAACTTGAGGAAACCTTTCTTAGCAACAAAAGCAAAAGGAAGTTGACCATCAGACAACAGCTCTGCAATGGTTCTATTTAACAGATGGTATGTTGAATGTTTGCGGGTAAATTTTGATGTCCTCACAACACTTTATTTTTATGTTAGTTGAGATATTTTTAAATTTTTGGGGAATGTATTTTGCACACCTTTTTCACATGGAGTACTACTTTGGAATTGTCCTTTACTTGATGGTGTCAGAAAATAAATCTATGTTTGTCTGGGAAGACTGCAAGCACACAAGTGATTCAATGTTACTTATTGCTTCCATTATTACAGTATATTTTGATTTTCACTCTTGTTTTTACATGTTTAGAATAAGAATCCAAGGATCTTGCCTGCTGTGTGTTTTTGCTTGGCTTCTTCATGATCTATGATGCCAGCTGAGGTGGTCAGCACTATGTACCCAAATGACAAAGAACCTTAGTTCGCAAACACTGAGGCAAGGGTTTCCCCAAAGACCATTGGCCAGGAAGCCAAGTTTCAAAGAAATACAAAATCACACATACCCCCATAATGCAAAGCATCATGGGCTGTATATGCAAATCACCACAAATATTATGCTGGTTCAACCTTTGCCAGAAATGCAGTCATGGCGAAGCTCTCACACAGTCTGCAAGGGTACCAATAGAAGGCACCCTTTGCAGACTGTGTAAGAGGCCTTTCGGCACCATGTATTTCTGCTTAAAGTTGAAGCAGCATAATATTTTGTGGTGATTTGCATATACAGCCCATGATGCTTTGCATTAGGGGGTTATGTGTGATTTGTATTACTATGTACCCAAACTGAGGGGATGACAGCAAGTGGTTCTGCAATTTCTCCAGATGTCTCAGTAGAACATCAAATCAGGGACTGATAACTCCACACTTGTTCAGTCTACGAGTGAGAGCAACAACAATTTTCCCTGCTCTGTGATCATCAATAATCTCAAACTCACCAGTGTAGCCATGCTTCATCATTACAGCCAAAACCTCACAATTACTTTGGAGCATGGCTTAATGAGAACCTAGCATTTGCCCCTTTTCTCTACACTGTTGATGCTTTTAAGAGTGTCAGCAAGAACGTTCATATCCACCATGGTGCTGGTTCTGCTTCCAGTTCATTGTCACTATACTCACTGCCACCAACACCCCCACTACTGCCCATACAAATCACACTGCCACTTACCCTGTCCCACTCAATTGGTTGTTTTGCCTTTACATGTCGTATCTTTACTGATGTTCCAAAATGTGCCTTTTTGCCATGACTGACGCTGTTTTTGCACAGACTGCATACAGCTCAAATGTTGTCTGCAGGGTCAGTATAAAATAAATTCCGCAATAAAGATTCACTTTTTTTGCTTTGTGCCACCTTGCTTGGCAGTATTCCTTGTACAGTCAAGGGACCTGGAGGAAACCCTTTACTGCTATTTCCTTGTTGAGATAAATTGTTCTCATTCATACTCATCTTCTCATTCTTACATTTAGCATAAGATTTTCTTTTTCTGCACTTGCCTCTCATGCCTTACAGTAGCATCCTCTCCCACTCCCTCATTGAAACTACCAACCTCATTGCCACAAGAGTAAGAGAACTGGAAGTACCATCATCATTATGTGAGACATAGCCTGGGCTATCCCATTCAGTCCCCACTATCACCACCATCTCTATCAGCATTCACTGCCTCAACATCTGAGCTTACATTTGAGATGGATGCCTCCTTGCATGCTGTTTCAGCAGCTGTAAGTATCCTGGCACATCACTAATGACATTAATGTCTTAGGATCGAAAGGGGCTGTATGCCCAAAAGTTCAACCTCAAACCTCTATGTAATATCTCATATCTCCCTCATCCTTGATGCATGTATCTAATCTTTTTTTGAAGGATTCTTTTTTGGTTTTGCTTGGTACTACCCAAGTAGGTAACCTATTCCAAAGGTTCACCACCCGATGGATGAAAAAGTGCTTTTTCTTTGTCGTCCTGAACTCTGTAACCTTTATCTGCAGTGGGTGTCCTCTTGTTGTCATGTTGTTCTTTTAATTACAAATTTTAATTTGTTTCTTAGCATGTAGTCTTGCAATATATTGTAGAGTAAATGTAGGTCTCCTCTTTTCCTTCTAACCTCTAAGGAGTGCAGGTTAAGCATGCCCAGCTTGTTGTAAGGATGATGCAGTATGTTTCTGATCAACTTAGTTATCCTATATTAAACTTTTTAAATTCTTTCTGTATCTGCCTTCCTATAGGGACACCATGTCTGTCCTCCGTAATCTAGTGGTGGTCTTACATAGGAGACATAAAGAGACATCAATACTTCAGCTTTACAACTTTTTACGTTCCTCTTGACTGTTCCTATAACTTGGTTTGCCTTGTTGACTGACGTAGTGTTTGCATCCACAATGACATCAAGGTCCTTTTTCTCTGCTAACAGCTCATAAAATGGTATTACTTAGCATATAGCTCTTGAGGGGAAGGGGTCTTTTTACTCATATGTGACAAAATGTTCAGTACCTCTACAAGTAACTCCAGTCAGTTTTTTCTAAAACTCTACTATCATTTCATTGCTAACATACTTTTTTTGCTCAGAACATTTAGTGCCAGTCCTGGTGATATTATTATTATTGTCATTATGTTCTTCATTAGTGGTATAATTGATATTGTCCATATCCTTAACAGTTGCATGTGCAGCAGCACTGTGCTTCCTTTTAGCAGACTTTGACTGGGAAATATGAGACATAGTAGACACAGCCATCAAAGGATATTGTTTCACTAACTCCTGCAGAGACAGACAGTGTATCTAACTATGTCAAAGTAATAAATGAAAAAGATCAGGGCTCGGGCCTTGGGGGCACCTCACAAACCATGTAATACAGCTGTAAATAAATTTAACTACTGCAGAAAGTGAGACAGACAGTAAAGCTGACTGTCACAGTAATACATGACAGGGCTTGGGCTTCAGGGGCATCTAACAAACAGTGTTAATACAGTCATAACAGGATTTAACTGCTGCTGAAGACACAGACACTGTAGCTGACTATGCCACAGTGATAAGTAATAGTGCTCAGCTCTCAGGAGCACCTCACACACAGTGTAATACAGCCTTAACAGGATTTAACTGCTGCAGAGACATACAGTGTATCTGACTATGTCATAATAATACATGACAGGGCTTGGCTTCTGGGGGCACTTAACAAGCAATGTAATAAGTAATACAGCCATAAAAAGCTCTCACTAACTGCTGCATCGACAGTGTAGCTGACTATGTCACAGTAATAAATGACAGTGCTCAGGGGCACCTAACAAACAATGTAATACTTTCAACTTTTAATTTTAAACCGGCTGGATTCTGTGTTTTTGCTTGTCTTTTCCCCCACCTTGCTCCTTCTCTGTTCCCTCCCCAGCACCACCTCAGAGGACAACTGTTAGATCCCCCTTCCCCTGAGATTGTTCACAGTCCCCTATCACTGCTGCCTTTCTTTCTCCCGTATTACTCCTGCTGTCCTTCGCTCCAACCCCAGTACCTCCTCTGAGGGCAGCTGTTAGATCCCCCTAAGAGATCATTTTTATTTTCACAGTCCCCCCCTTCTGTCTTTTTCTCCCAGTTTGCTCTTGTGGTGTCCTTTCTGCTCTTCTTGCCCCCTCTAAAACATCCCAGCATACAGGTGCAGTGTAGTGCTTTTAAACTGTAAACTTTTGTTTCAATTTACAACAAAGTCTTTCTCAGATCTCTTTCTGAAATGGCCATGAATGTGCTGTAGATTGCAGAATGACAGCGACAGATGCATTGCTTCCACTGAGCTGCCCACAGTAGTCTAAACCACATGCAGAGTCTGAGCATAGCCTTTGACACCACTCTCCAATCAGGTTGTCAGCCCAGTGTCATGTGCCTCTAATCTGCTACAAGCTCCATGAAGGACCTCATAGTTTTCCCTTTTGAATGCCTGTTTGGAGACTGCAACAGAGATTCAATGCCACCCCAGAAACATGCTGAGCTCTCTTAGTACATTAAATGACCTGTTACCCATTACCCATCTCAAACTACCCGACCCAAGAATTACACTGTTATGTCAGGTAGGGTAGTACATTACTACATTATGAACTACCCTACCCAGATAAAAATAGGTGATACCCACACTACCCGACCCACCTACCCATTGGGTAGCCCATGCTTAGTATATCGATTGACCTGCAAATGGCTGGTACATTGCTTATAAATAGGCTGAAGTGGAGGGATCCTAGGATTGACCCTTGGGGAACACCCAATGCAACAGCCCTATCCTGGGAAAGTACACCACAGTATTTAATAGTTTGGGTTCTACTGACTAGGTAGCTTTTGAACCAAAAGACCAAGTCTTCAGAGATGCCCAGATCAATTAGTTTCTGGCATGGAAGAGCATGGTTTACAAGGTCAAAGGCATTGGTTAGGTCAATGTAAATGGATCTAGCCAGTTCTTACCTGTCCAGGGCACAGTGAATAGAGTCAGTGAACTCAGGGAGTGCAGTCATTGTACTGAAATGTTTTCTAAACCCATGTTGCTCATTTGCTAGTAGTTCATGTTGATTCAGGTATTCAGAGAGCTGATCATTCACTATCCTTTCTAAGGTTTTTGATAGAGGGGGTATGATGGAGAATGGAGACTGGGCAGTAGTTTGTACGCTGTGGTCCCCCATTAAATACTGGGGTCACATGGGCTTTTTTACACATCTCTGGTACTTGTCCAGTGGACAGGTACATATTGAATATTGTCTGCAAGGGGTAGGTGAGCTCCCTAAGCACTAAATTGAGCAGTTTCATATCTATGTTGTCTGGGCCAAGTCTACTTTTAAGTCTGCTTTTTATTAGGTAGCCATGCACTTCAGCCCAACTAATCCTTTTAAAGTAGAAAGATGGTCTAATGGGGTGGGCAGGTGTAACTCTTTCAGTGGCGGGGTGAACGATAGGGTCAGGATTGTGTGCTGATAGGTCACTGAAGGTTTTGCTAAAGGAGTCAGCAATGCTCTTGTCCATTGCAATCGTAGTGCCACCTTCTACAATAGAGTAGAGCAAAGATTTTTTTGGATTTGCCAATGATTTTGTTTATGCCACTCCACATTTGTTTAGGGTGATTGATGAGGTTTTTTTGTTGGGCTTTGAGAAACAACCTTTGCTTCTTTGATGTGGGATTTTACAGTGCTGCACAGTTACTTGTATTTAGTGAGGTATTTGCAATGGCCCAACTCTTTGTACAGAGCCCAGGCTCTGTCCTGCTCCCTTGTGAGGGACTTGATGGCAGGAGTAAACCAGGCTTGTGAGTTCCCACTCCTGTGGAGGGTCTTGAAGGGGCCATAATGTCATAGATCCTGTTAAACTGGAGAATGAAATACTCAAGGGCTATATTGACATCTCCTGTCCTGGTTAAGAAGGACCAGTCAACTTGTTGGAGTAGGGCTTTAAAATGTGGGAGTTTGTGAATGTAGAAAACCTAGGCTTTAATGCTGGAGGGCTCTCTTTTGGCCACTTTGGCAGACCATCTTCAGGTGACTTGGGAGTGATCACTGAGTAACTCGAGCTGAACAGTACTTGAGATGACCCTATCAGGATGTCTAACAAGGATCCAATCTAGCAGGGACTAACAAGGATCCAATCTAGCAGTGGCTAACAAGGATCCAATTTAGCAGGGCTAACAAGATCCAATTTAGTAGGGGCTAACAAGGATCCAATCTAGCAGGGACTAACAAGGATCCAATCTAGTAGGGGCTAACAAGGATCCAATCTAGCAGGGGATAACAAGGATCCAGTCTAGCAGGTTAGCATTGCCGGTTTTCTGGTTACCTGTGGTAGGGGTGGTAATGACCTGTGTAAGGTACACATTGACCAGTTTATCTTTAAGAGCCCTGTTGTTGTGTGCAAGCCAGTTGCAATTAAAGTCACCAATACAATTTTTTATGCTGTGGATTTAGACCTGATACAGCACTGATAAAGCCATTGAAGTCAACACTGATATCCTTTGGTGGAATGTATGCCACTAGAAGGTTAAGATGTTTTTTGCCTTTGAGACCAAATCTTATGTTAGCTGCAAAGAAGTTCACAGCCTGTAGGTTTAAGATTGAGAGGGAGGCTGCTAGATCTAAGGAAGGACTTTAAGTATGAGAGACATCCAGACCCTTTTCTGGAGCCCCTGTCTTGTCTGAGTAGCATGTAGTTGTTAATGTCAATTTCTCTCTTTGGGATCCTATTAGTGAGCCAGGCCTTGGTGACAGCTACGGCATCAGATTGGGAGTTTGTCACCCAGAGCTTGATTTATCCAGCTTGGGCATAAGACTGCCAGTATTCACATGGGCCACCTTCAAATCTCCTCTAAAAGATTTCTGAGATTTATCAGGGCCAGGATTTTGATGTACATTGCCCCCCGTGATTAGCAGGAGAAGTAATACTTGCCTTATTGCAAGGCACAGCTTAAGTGTTTTGTGGCCTAGTGCATTTCTTCTCATTTTTACATTGTTGTTCACGTAGCAGGTTTGTTGGAAGAACCTTAGTAAGGTAGCTCCAGCTTGGCCTCTAAAATTTAGTGAGATTGCTGTATACAACAGTAGAGGGCAGCAGTGTACAGCAGGCTCCCTGGCTGCACTGGCTTGTGCATAGGTGCAGTGGGCATGATTTACAGTGTCAAACAGCAACTGAAGGTGGTAGCAGGCTTTTGTTACAGGTATGGTACTAGTGAGCACCGACATACTGACTATGACCATAAGACTAACTATAAAGGTCCTGCCTGGGAGAGGGGACATGTTAATTTCATGTTATATAAAAGATACTTGCAAAATACAGGAGTAGCAACATGCAAAGCTATAAAGATACAGAAACAGGTCTACCCTGGATTAGGTGGCAGGCTAGAGTCCAGTAGAACTGGCAGATTCTAAGTTTCTGGCTATACTAGCATCATGTGGCAGTACAACCTACTCATGTAAAGAATTATAAAGCAGGCATACCCTTGGTGGGGTGTTTGGCAATATTCAATTAAACTGGCAGTGTCTGGATTTCTAGCTACCCTATTGTATTAGGTTAGCAACAGCATACTCGGGTATAGAATTGCGAAGACAGGCTCACCCTAGATAGGGAATTTGGTTAGCTTTAATAGAGACTGGCTAACCCAAGAAAGTAGGCAGTATCTAAGTCACTGTCTATATGAGCAACAAAAACTGTCAGTAGCAACATACACAGAAAATAGAATTGTAAAACTGGCTTACCCTAGATAAGGTGTTAGGCTGACTCCAGTAAACTGGCAGTGTCTGAGTTTACTGGACACAACGAAAGTCAGTCGGCTCAAGAACGGAGCCACAGCAACAAGTCCACTCCATAGTACAAAACAGAAACTGCTCGGTTGCCCATTTAGTGACCAATTACTCTACTGCTGTATGCGTAGCACCCCCTCTACAAATGTGTCAATGTCTCACACTGCCCTAGTGTTTTCTCAAGTCTTGATAAAAGCACTAGGGCAGTGTGAAATGTTGACACATTTTGTTGAGGGGATGCTATGCACATTCATTGTTAATAAAGTATTTTTAAATGTCTCTTAGATGTGGAGTAATTTATCACTAAATGGGCAGCCAAGCAGTTTCCATTTTGTACTGTGGAGTGTCTGAGTTTGTGGCTCCACTAGCATGGTTATGTTAGCAGTAGCATACTCTGTCATAGAGCTGCAAAAACATGCTCACCCTAGACAGGGAGTTTGTTTAGCTTCAGTAGAAATTGGCTAACAGTTTCAGTTCAGTAACCCATGAAAGCAGGCAGTTTCTATGTCACTGTCTACATGAGCAACAAACAAATGGCAGCGGCAACAAACAGTACATGGAAATAAAATTATAAGTCATGCTTGCCCTAGATAGAATCAAGTAAACTGGTAATTTAGGAGCCACTGGCTACATGATCACAGTAAAGCAGCAGCAACAGACACTGGTATAGAATTATAAAACAGGCTTACCTTAGAAATGGTATTAGGCTAACCCATGTAAAACTGGCAGTTTCAAGGTGACTAGCTACACAAGTACATTAAGGCCACCATAACTTACAAGAGTGACTGTTACCTTAATGTCCAAGCATCCACTGTAGTGCATGTGGAGTTCTGAGATAACTGGAGCAGAGTGGCCGGCCAAATGACTGCCTACTGGCTGACTCTGGTAAACGCAAGGCAGTCAAGCCATCCCTGGCATGTAGTCCTTCACACAGAGGGTTGCTTGCAGGGCACTGCTAAAATACAGAGCAGTGCCACCCCCTTCCCTGAAGAGCTGTCTCCTGATTGGTTGGCGACTGGAGGGTTTGATTTTAGCACCAAATTTCAAATGTTGAGTTGTCCTTATTGGTGGGGACTCAGGCGAACTTCAGGGGGAGGTCTGGAGTCAAGTTCAGCAGCTCTCTCGACCCCCTGCTGCTTCCATGAAGATTCTGCTGCACTGCCTTATAGGTTAACAACCTGATCTTATAGGAGATGTACCACTTGACTGGCAGCCAGTGCAGTTTCTGCTGTGCAGGAGTGATGTGACTCGACCTAGAAAGGACTATTGTCAATCTTGCAGCCATGTTCTGCACTAGCTGCAGGCATTGCAGTGCACCTCTACTGACCCCAAGGTAGAGAGCATTATAGTAGTCAAGACAAGACATCAAAAAAGCATGCACCAGTGAAGGCAGGTCCTCAAGGAGAACAAGGGAATGAATGTGGCTAATATGTCTAAGATGGTAGAAACCACGCCTGATGACTGTCAACACCTGAGCCTCAAATGTCAGCCCTTTGTCCAGAATGATGCCTAGATTCTTCACATGTTGGAGAGTGTCAAGACAAGAGGTATCGAGGTGAAAGTTCAATAACCTCTGACACTGTCATTCCCTCTTTTCTACCTTATTAGGACTGAGTCTTAGCTAGTCTGAGGACATCCAGCCTTGGATCTCAGTCAAACATTTGTTCAGCACATCCACCGCCCCCTGGTCCTGGGGTGCAAAGAACAAATAGAGCTGAGTATCATCTGAACAGCAGTGAAACCCAACTCCATATTGCCTGTTGATCTTTCCCAGAGGTAGCATGTCCACCAAAAACAACATGGGTGAAAGGACCGATCCTTGGGGTACCTGCAGTGCAGGTCCCTTGGGTGTGATGAGAAATTACCCATTACCACCCTTTGAGAACTGCCCTGAAGGAGGGACTTGAGCCAGCTAAAAACTGTGCTGATGAATCCCAAGTATTCTCTGAGATGGTTCAAAAGCAGATCATGGTCAACAGTATCAAATGCAGAGGACAGATCTTGGAGAATGAGAATTGATCTTGCTCCTCTATCTCTCACCATGAGCAGATCATTGTGCACTCTTACCAAAGAGGCTTCAGTGTCGAACCTCAGCTGAAATCCCCAACTGGAAAGGCTCATAAATATCAAAGGTCTCCAGGTGGGCCTTAAGCTGCAACACAACCATCTTCTCAATCACCTTACCTAGAAATGATAGGTTAAAGACAGGTCTGTAATATGCTAGAACATTTGGGTCCAAAGCCATTTTTCTTAAAAGCGGTCTAACCAGCATGCTTTTTAATTTGTCTGGAAAGCCTCCTCTGACAAGAAATGTCTGACAGTCCTAGTAAATACTGGACCTAGCTGCTCTGCACAGCCCACTAAGAGCCACATTGGGCCTGGGGCCAGTTCACAGTAGGTAGATCACAGCCCCAAGATCGCCTTAATGACCTCCTCCATTGTCAGTGACCAAAACTCTCTCCTTGACCACTGATAGCCACTGTGACATCTCATCACCCCACTGCTGGACAGTAACTGTCCACAAGAGGAGATCCCAGCCCAAATGGAGGACACCCTTTCTGAGAAAAAAACAAGCAAACTCCTCACATTTTCCAAATGACGCAATTTTATCAGGCTCCATACAGGCCAAGTGTAAAAGCCTGTTTACAGCCCAAGAAAGTTGAGCAGGTCTATTCTTCACAGCTGCAATCTCTCTGGACAGGAATTCTGCCTTCTTACAAGAGACTGCAGTTTGATACTCTGAGTATTCAAAGTCAGTTTGTTCTCCTGAGTCCTGGACCTCCTCCAATGCCTTTCTAACCTCCTTCCCATAGCCTTCATCGACCTTAGCCCACCATAAAACAATGGAGAGTCAAGATGCAAAAGCAAAGGATGGACACAGTTTGGAGCTTTTAGGTCAAAGACCACAGTGACAGCCCTATTGCCACCGCTTCTCTGTACCCACAGTACAGGCCACCTATATACCCAAGGTGTTAAGTATTGCCAGAAGACCCTCAGGGTTCAACCCCTTCAAAGGCAGTATCTGACTACCTCCACAGGGGGAGAGCTTCAGAGGGGTGCACCAAACTCAAAACTGATGGCACAATAATCCAACTGACTGATTGGGTTGATCCTGAGGTTCTCCACCTCAAGCCCTGTGTGGAACACCAGGTCCAGCACGTGTTCATGTTTGTGAATTCCAGCAGTAACTGTTTGTGCCATGCCCAGAGCTAACATACTCTGGAGAAACTCCTGCCCAAAATGTGATAGCTCATAACTGACCCAGGCATTGAAATCGTCAAGGATAATCTACCTCAGTGACTCAAACAGCTGGTCGGTGACGAACTCCACAATCTCTCATAGAAAGTCCCCCTCATGCCATCGATAATATATGAGAGGACTCTGCACCCAGCACCTGGACCTCCACACACAGACATGCACTCAAAGGGCAAAGTGTTCCCCACAAGATGCACCACCATTCCTAGATCAGGTGTAAATAAAATAGCTACTCCCCTTCCCCATGTAATCCTTCCTCGGGCAGTGTACTACATAGTCCAGAAGCCAGGTGCATTTATCTATGTGTCTAGGTTTGAAAGGTTTGATGACTGTTTCTTATGTAAAAACGCGTGTAGAATCCAGATTTACAACTCTTATTCACTCAAAGTTGAACATTTTCTTGGAAAATGTACTTCTGCAATGAAAATATGAACTGTCAGTGAAAATTGTGTATATTTTAATTAATGGTTCCTTCTTTAATTTCAATTCTATAAGCTTTTATTGAAATACTACAGACATTGTAACAAACAGCAACATATGTATCAAAGGCTTAATATTAATGTTACTATTCATTTTATTCTATATTTAACTTGAAACAATCAACTTTTTATGATGTTTTATGAACCTGAGTACAATGATCAGTATTCTTGTTCGCTGTATTTTTGCTACCTCTTGTAGTACTTCTTTATCACTACCTATTGAATAAAGATTGCTGTCCTCAAACGCATCCTGGAATGGAGGAGTCTGTTGTGTTCTACAACTTGTTTAGATCCTTCGAATGTTGTTTAACTCTAAACTCTTCAGATCTTGGTTGGCTTCTTCATGGCTGACAAGACCAACTTTTTCCATAAGACTTCTAACAATTTTACTTTGAGCTGACTGCAGAATGTTCCACCGCCTCCTTGTGTTGATGTTCTGTGTCAAAGAAGAACTCCCGGTTAGTCTTGATGTAGCATTGGCATTAATTGTCTGTTCCAAGGTCAAGTCTATGTCATTTCTGCTAAACCCTCTCTTTGATCTTGCAATGGTTAATGCTCCATTCCCAAATCTTTTCCTTAGTCCACAGTGGATATCATCCATGTTTAGCAAATTTATAAGGTACAGGGCTATCCACTTGGCATAGTTGTGGTGCCAGTTGTGAAGTAAAGAGGTATCATCTTCTGCAAGCTGTATACAAAGAGAAGCACATCATTTGTCCTGATGGAACTGCAGAAGAGTTGGCACAGCTGTACCAAACTGCAGTACTGCAGCCAAAATTAGTCATATAAAACATTTCTGGCAACTCTTTGTATAGCTCAACAGTTTATTGTAGGGACTGTGCCAGCACAGGGAACTCAAGCTTAGAGATACTGCTTTAGAAAGCATCCTTTTGAAGTCAGAGGTACTGTACGGCCACAAAAATAACAAGATCAAGCTGAACCACACCGTCTTTCTTTTTTTCTGTTACAGATCTCAGTCGGTGGTGGAACCAGGCGTGCTAAAACGTGTGGATAAAAATGATGAAGAGAACATGCAGCCTTTGCTCTCACTGGACTAACTGCTCCCAAACAAGGGCCGTGCTGTGAACATTGCTTTGCTGGGAAGCCACTGGCCTTCAGCTATGAGCCATCCTGGAAGAAAGTGTGCCAGCTGTTTAATTGTATTTATCTGTATGAATGTTGCAAAAATGTAAATTAGGCAGCACATTATGCCAATCCACCCAAAACAGGTGGCAATGCCCACTGCGAATGAAAAACAAGATCAAGATGTTATTCTGTAAGTGCCAACTCGTTTGTAAATATGCTGTAATACTTCACATTGAATTTGTATTTCATTGTAGTATAATATAATAGTGTGGTAAGGGGAAGAGGAAGCTCGGTACTTGTGTGACAGCAATGTAAAAGGAAACCACAAAAGAATGCTTGAATTCTGCCCTTTTTATATGAAGCCATATCTGAGATTTCGAATAGAACCAGATTCTTTGTATTGCTTGTTCAGTATTGGGATTTGTTTCCTGTAGTAATGGGAAGTGTAAGTGCTTGGAAGTATTAGTTCTGGAAGTCTTGTATTAGTGGGGACTGCAGCCTTATGGTCTTCTGAACCTGTTGAGAGCTTAGAACATCAGGGAGTCTTCCCCAAAACTCAAATGGCTACTCATGGCAGTGTTGTTCTGTTTACCTGTATTGTCAAGTTCAAACTGGCAAAAAAGTTTTGAAAATAAATATATATAATTTTGTTTAAAGTCAGTTCATAGTAAAGATGTCATTTGTTCTGGCAACCATTTGCAAACATTGAATTTAATGGAAACGTGGTCACGTGATGCAGCATGGATCATATGTAACATAGAAACATAGACTCTGAAGGCAGATAAGGACCGCTTGGCCCACCTAGTCTGCCCATTTCCCTACCTACAGGATAAGCTGCAGATCCTAGTTATCCAACAGCCTATTTCTTCCTACCCCACACAAGAATTGCCTTATGTCTGTCCCATGTATTCTTGAATTCTCCTACAGTTTTAGACCCCACAACCTCCTCAGGAAGGCTGTTCCATGCGTCCATCACCCTCTCTGTGAAAAAAATACGTCCTTGCATTGCTCCTGAACCACCCCCCCATCTTTAAATTGTGTCCCCTTGTTCTTACACATATTTTTTTCTGAAAGATGCTACCCTCTTGGACTTTGTTGATTCCACTGAGGTACTTAAAAGATTCTATCATGTCCTCCCTCCTTTCCTCAAGGGTATACATATTAAGCTCCTTTAGTCTCTCCTCATATGGCTTCTCTTGCAGACCCTACACCATTTTAGTTGCCCTCCTCTGGACTGCCTCGATCCTGTCTATGTCCTTGCAGAGAAGGGGGCTCCAGAACTGGACACAGTACTTCAGATGGGGTCTCACCAACTGTCTGTACAAAGGGATAACAACTTCCTGTTTTCTGCTGGTGATGCCTCTCCCTATACATCCCAGTATACCTCCAGCCCTCCCTACTGCCTTCTCACATTGCTTGCTAACCTTAAGGTCATCTGATATGATTACCCCCAGGTCCCTTTCCATTTTTGTTGTTGTTACTACCTCCCCCCCATTGTGTAATCTTCCACTGGGTTTTTGTTTCCCATGTGCATCATTTTGCACTTCTTTGCATTAAATCCAAGCTGCCACACTTCTGACCATTCCTCCAACCTTGCCAAGTCCCTGCTCATCCTTTCCACGCCTCCTTGTGTATCAACCCTGTTGCAGATCGTTGTGTCATCTGAAAAGAGGCATACTTTTCCTTCCAGTCCCTCTGCAATGTCACTTATAAAGACATTAAAAAGGACTGAACCCTGCGGTACCCCACTAGTAACCCCTCTTTCTTCAGAGTGGGCTCCATTTACAATTACCTTCTATGTCCTGTTGTCCAGCCAGTGTTTTACCCAGGCTACCACCCTGGGACCCACTCCCAGGCTGGTTAATTTGACTATTAATCTTTCATGTGGGACTGTGTCAAATGCCTTGCTAAAGTATAGGTAGGCCACATCCACAGACCCTCCTTGGTCTACTACTTTGGTTACCCAATCAAAGAAATCAATTAGATTCGTAAGAAGTCACTAGTGGCTTGGTGGCAAGCTTTTCACTGAACCCAAGTTCTGTACCTCAAAATGGGGGTTAATAACGTCTTATTCCTGTACTTGCATCATGACCTTGGAGCTTCTATTTGCCTGGAGGGTCTCAGTATTGATTTTCAGTGATGCATGAACCAAACAAAATATTTAAGATGTGTGCCTTGAACTTTTACTCTTGTTCAAACTGAGGTTTAACTATGTTTGAAGATATCACTGGCTTTGCATTTTGCCCACAAAAGTGAATACAGCAAAGTCTTATCACATACTGGGACCAGTTCTGAGACATATGATGTAACTCGCTGGCAAATGCAATTTGCGACATACGCCACTATGCCGGGGACCCTGTGCTAGATTCCACAAGAGGTAGGGCCCCCAGCACCTATGCTCTGCAACTTGTAGCACCTCCATCGGTGCACAACAGGAAGGGCACACCAGACCTGGGTGCTGCAAGCCACCAACAAGCCAGACGACAGGGCACAGCCCCCCCCAGCCCCAAGTCCCAAGACATGCCTGCAAGCCCCAGTGGGCCATGGGGGGGTGCTGCCTGAGATACACTGGCACTGGGGGGGTATGGCATCACCGCAGAGTGGTACTGGGAGCTGGCAGGTGGACCCCAATATGGCCAGGGGTTGGGGGAGTACTATGCAGTGTGGGGGGGTCAGAGTGGAATGGCAATGTGCGATTTGGTGCCATGTGGGAGGGTATGGGCCATTTGGGTACTGCAGATGCCCCTTACACCAGCACAAAGCTGGTCTAAGCCTGCAGTGATGCAGCACCTCCTGGAATGGTATTGAGGGGTTATGGCAGCTGTCCTTCTGGAACTGGGCACAGCTGCTGCCATAACCCCCCCCCCTTCCACCATGCCATAGGGGCCTTGGGTGGTGGAAGTCCCCCTTGGCCCAGGCTGCCTCTTGGAATCCTGTCCAGCAGAACCCATGGCACAATGTGCAACTTATGCCATATGTGTTGGGACAAGTCGCACTGTACCACGGCTCACCTGTCTTAGAAATGGGCCCACTGTCTCTAGCATCCACCATAACAGAAATGGAAGCATGTGAATTATTGATCACTTTGTGAGTAATAAGACCAGCACAACATGAGAGTCTGAACAGTTAGACATGGCTCACCATTATGGTATTTTTCAGATAAGTTTGCCTTGGATTTGGCAAGGGACTGCAGACAGAAAAGCCTACAGCTTTCCCTGGGTATTGCACCCTCAACTGCTTCGCTTGGGTAGGTGTTCCAGTCCTTGGGATCAATTCAGAAAGGTTAATGCAGGGCTTGCATCGAACCCTGTGTCAAACCCCCAGCTGCACCAAACACATTGACACAGCTTGTGCCCAATTCAGAAAGGTTGCATGCATTTACAACACTTTCTCTATTTTACAGTGGCTTGTGCCAACTATTTAGTGCAACCTTGTGAAAAGGTCCCCATTTGCCACAAAGTAAGACCAGCGTAAAAGTTGGTCTAACTCACAACAAATGGCACATGGGATCATGAATCTTGATTGAAGACTGCATGCTCCATTCACCAAATGTTCAGTGGACCCAGGGGCTTATGACAGTCAGGCACATCTCTGAATCAAGCCCCACGTGTATAGGTACATGGTGTCTTTGAGATGTCTCTTGGCTAATCAAGAGTGTCATCTTGAGATGCCTTTGCGTTCAAGATCTGCAAAGTGAAGCTAAACAGTTCTGCAGTGCAAGGATGTCTTCAAGAATAAAGTCTTGATTAGCCAAGACATCTCAAAGACACCATGTGTGCTTTATTAAGCATTTGTTTTTTCCTTTTCTCCTGGATAATCCACTCTCACAGCATTTTGCCTTACATATGAGATTCAGTGTAAAGATCAGCAGATTGGCAATACTGCCAGGTGATTTAGCCATCATTTTCTCTTTTTTTTTTTTGAAGCTCAGCTTTATTCAAAAGCATGAAACTCTGTCATACATACTAGCATACCAACCAACATACCAATAAATGTTCCAGGATCTGACAGGCACCATTAATCTAAAATAAAAAATAAAAAAACACTCAGTACATGTTACTTTCACACATCATGTGATATCGTCATTTAAGTCTTGGATTCCAAGAAGTCCCTGAGAAGCTGAGCAGAAACACAATTCATGGTAACTGATAACAAGAAAGAGTAAAACAAAACATACAACAGGAACAATAAAATAATTCAACATTTGTCTCAGTATTGTCGTAAAGAGTCTCTGAAGACCATCCAGGTGACTGTATGCCCCCCCAACCCAAGAGACAAGAAAGGCCCCTCAAGCCTCCTCTCTACTAGAATATAATCCATGTGTAACACCCCCCTTGCAGGCAGGGCATACTAGTTTCTGTTTCCTTGTGTCTGGTCCTGCCAGCAAGGAGTCATTGGCACCCATATATGCACCTGCCAGCCTGCAGTCTGCTTGCTCTGAGGTGGAAGAGCAATGGAAATAGTTAATGTTTCTGCCTTTAGTGGTACAGCACCATTTACCCTGAGGATGCTGCCTAGCTCCCGCTATTTGGGGCACGTCTATTGTGTGTTCTGATTTCTGGGATCCCTACACATATCTAGGGGTTCAGACACACCTGCCAGGACACAACTGAAGTACTGAGCAAATGAACGGATAAGCAGTAAAATTGTGTGCTGTTACTTTAAATTTTAAAAAACTGTTCTGTGTGTATCTAGCCTGCTGCAATGAGACTTAGCACTGTGGCACTAGCGAGAAGCCAAAGAGGACTTTATCAGTGTCCATTCTGGAACCAGATGACAGTACACATCGGCTGGCATTAAAACCAAAGGCTTATATGCGTTGAAGCAAATTATTTTGCCTGCAGATGGATTGTAAAGTCTGGGGTTATTATAGACTATTTAAATGGACTCCATCTTTGTGCCTTCTGACCCTTTTTTGTCCAATCAATGACTGAGTAGCACAAAGATCTGTAGCTATGGCTCCTGGGTAGAGGGTGTGAAAGTTATTCTTGGTGCCTTAGCCCCTTGCTACTATGGGGGCTGGGACTGTGTTTCCTGAGCTTGAAGTGAGTTTCCAGTACCTGGTAACGGCTTTTCACACCAGAAGGAGCCTACTGGAATTCAGCCACCTGGACTGCCAGAGAACACTAAAGATTGCAGTCAAAGAGTGTGAAGTGCTGCCTAGAAAATGTATACCTGTTTGCCAGAAAGGTATTAACAGCTGCCACCAAACTGTGTTGTCACCAGCAGAGAGAAAGCTGTTTGAACTCCTGTTCGAGAAGAGACTGCATGCACTCAGGTTGGTGTGGGGAGTCATCCCAGTACTGTGAATGCCTGGTAGTACTGAACCTTCATCCCTGGAACTTGGAAGCCTTGATGTGTGGGTCAACCGTGTGGCCCTGGTCCCAGAGTCTGGCTTAATCCAGTATCTTCCGGAGGACATCCTGAAAGTGACAAGCTGCAAGATCCTGCAACCACCTGAAGGGGACAAGTTGACAGACATTACAGCCAACCTTACCAACTGCCAGGACTACCATCCAAGGCCCCAGCTCAAAAGAGACAATCTGCATCTGCCGCTCCTGGTCAGACCCAGTTGGAAGGGACTCCAGAACCATGAGTAAATCCATGAACTGAGGAATCCACTAGTGCTGTGTGGAATGTGGAATTCTGCCGGCAGAATTAGTGCAGAATGGACATTCTACCGACTGAATCTCTGCTGGAATTTTGCTGGTTCTTCTGCAGAATTCTGTGTGCTGTGATCCACAGAATAGTATTCTGTGGAAAAGCAACATTTTCCACAGAAAACTATTCTGCAACAATTTTCGCTGAAAATATTGAGATCCGTGGAATAATATTCCACCAAACAGCATTTTTTCCCATGGAAAATTATTCCACAACTATTTTTTACCACGAAATTTCACTATTCTGTTTGTGGCGAAATTCGGTGGAATTTTGAAAATTCTACACAGCACTAGAACCCATTAAGTTGTCCAGAGCTTCAATTCAAAGGTTTCCTTGTTAAAGTTAAATGCACCAATGCCAACCAACCTGTAGCAACATTCTACAAGCCTGCACCTTGCCTCAGTCTGGGTACCCAGATACACTTAGGGGATACTGGTACCAGTAGGAAGGGGGTTGCATGTGTAGTGCTGTGGGAGTGGGTACAGTGTTGCTTGAATCTACTGTGTTTCTAAATATGAAATCATACTAATTGCTTCTGTTTCTGCATTTCTAATTCCCCTTTCCATTGATAATAGAAGTGTTATTGCATAAACCTGTCTGTGAGCATATTATAAGTGATAGCTGTTATTTGCATGTTACTTAGAGTATTAAGCTGGTTTATGGTATTCTGTGTTGGTAATGACTAGAAGGGGAGATGGGTAGGTGCAGCATCCTCAGAGAGTTATACTCTACAAGTATCTGGCTGACTACAATCAATCTTGGTGGAAGAACCATGCATTACTTATTTCTATTTGGAAAAGAACGCCCAGTCACTAACAGAGCAGAACCCAGGCCCCACAACCTGTTTTGTGGTCTTGAGGCAGGGGTAGTAACCCACTGACAGACAGCGCTCAGGTTACATCTATGGAGGCACTGCTGGGATCTCCTGTTCCCAAGACACACCTCACATGGAAGTCTTTGCTCAAGAAGAACGTGCTGTAACCCCCAAACCCAAAGTCAGTGCCAATATTATGGCTCCCTACGCTTAACATATTGGTGTAAGGGGAAAAATTTAGACCCTCAAAAAGCTTTGCTGATCCTGGGTGTTCCCCCAGGACTGAGAGATAGGCCATTGAAGAGGTCTTGTCGGGTATTAAATGCCTAGGGACAATTGCTGCCTGATGGCGGGTGATGAACCCTGCCACTAAAACATTGAGTATATTAGTGGGTTTTTTTATATTCACATTTTACGCCCCTTTCTCTCTCTCTCCACAACTGTACCTCGCCCTCTGGTCCCCCAAGGTACCCGAACTGTGCTCTGCCTACTGCTGGACCTCCTCTCAGTGTCATTCTTCTATGCTGCCTTGGTTTTCCCCAAGTGGGGAAGGAGGGAGCAGCTCTCCATTCCACTCCCCCCCCACCTGCACGTGACTTTTGTCAGGCAGCTGGCCAAGATTGTCCAGTTTTGGTCACACTGGTGCATTGATACCAGAGGCTGTCCTCGGGTGTGCTGCAGGATTTTTCCTTGTTGCTCCCATCACCCCCGAGGAGCTGACATGCATGGAGGACCAAGAAGCACAAGCACACAAGGCATGCAAGCACCCCAGTTCTCAGCCGGGCATCCTCTCCCATCCCACGGCTTACCCCAGCTGCACCTCCACCCGTGGTCACCCAGGTGGTAGTATTACAACAGGGATGTCAGCCCACCTTTCCCGGAGGAGAGGAGCGTCTTCAGGGATGCTCCATCTACCTCCCCCCAGCCAGCCCTCTAATGACCCTAGTCCACTTCTGAACATGGGTCACTGGCGCCGCAAGCGGTAGCACCACCACTGCACTGAGTGTATTAGTTGAATGAGGAGTAACAGCAGAGCCACACCAAGGCAGTATGGGGTGCTCAGTGATAGAAAACAGGCAGGAAGAGAAGTCATGGTACTCACCCAACACACTAAATGAATGGAAGTCCCACGCAGATCCTTGCCTTTTAAAATTCCATTTATTCAGAATACAGCAAGTTAAAATGACCCTCCTGGGTCAGGGAGAGGGACAACACAGCTCTAATGTCTTACCTGCTCACAGGCTTTTTCAAAGATAATGCCTCCTAGGGGAGAATCCCTTTTTTAGCCAACCTGTGTGTCACATGATTGATTTTAAACCTTAAAGTGCTGATGAATACAAATACATTTTCTGTGTAACACCCCAACGTGAATAGTTAGTAGCACCTTACATTACACACATAAAAACACTATACACATATTTAGACTAGAAGACATGTTTAAAAAAGGGTCCCTCATTTTCTTCCCTTTATGTCTTTTGTCTCTTAACCATCTCAATATTTCTCTCACCGCAACAACAGTTCCTCACATTCTAAATCAGCCTGTCACAAAGGGCATTGGAAAGGGGAGCAAAGGAAAGTTTGTTTTGGCATAAGTTTTTGGGATTTCATGTTATTTTTTCCAAAAACTGACACCCTTCTAGAGGAGAGAACAGTAAAATCATGAAATATTTTAGTGCAATTCACATATTTACAGAATGATAATGGGGAGAAGGAGCAAAGATTTGGATAAACAGGGTAAGAGGAATTAGAGCGGCAAGTTAGAAGAAAGAAGGGGGGGTTGAAAATTTTTATTTTCTGAAGGTAGAAAAACATTTTGACCTTATATATAGATCCCAAGGTCTAGATAATTACAAAGATGGGAAATAGGACAGTTAGAAAAAGAAACCTTAAATAGATATGCCACCTTGTTCACAATTGCATGGACCTCTTATAGACCCAGAAGAGATAAAAAAAAGAATTGCAAATGTTAGTGTCTGTCCTTCAAAAAAGGCTTGATTTCTATATGTTCATGTATATAGGCCCTTTTCCTTATACACCCCCAGCATATGTATCCCAAACATTTCTCGTTTATTTAACAGGACCTACCTGTCACCCCTTCTTTGTCACAGTGTCACATGCTCGAGTCCCACAAATTTCAACTCATGTTCCTCCTTATTCATTGCATTTAACATATGAACAGCCCACACATATTCCAGATTGCCATTTTTAACAGCCCGCATATTTTCCCTCATCCTTTCCCTCCATCTCCTCTTTGTTTTCCTCATGTAAAATGACCCACATTTGCATGTTGCCATGTAGTTCACATATGTGGTATCACAGTTAATAAACGGCAAAATGTTAAACATCCTTCTGTCACCTGGACTCCTAAACATACTACACTCACAACAGAGCAATATTTGCAGTGGCCGTATTTTCTACAGCCTTTCAGTGGGGGGGGGGACCAATTCTCCAGTTTTTCTTGTGGATGTGATCAGTGGACCAGCATATCCCTTAAATTCTAAGCCTTTCCGAATACCATTCTCGGGAATGTCTTTGCAGTTTCCACTAGACGTGGGTCTGCCCCAGTGCATGCCAATTTTTACAGACAATCTCTTTAAGTTTCCACGACCTAATGCTGTATACACTAACACAATTTATTTGGTCCTGAATGCTGTTGTTTGTACTATCATCTGTCTTCCTTCTCATTAGGGTATCCCTGTCTATCTCCTCATGTGCTACTCTCACTTTACTGATGGTGTGGTCAGCATATCCTCTTCCGTAAAATGCCTTTCCAGGTCCTCCAATTCTTTTACCAACAGCAGGTCCTCACTGTAATTCCATTTTCTCTGTAAAACTGGCTCTTGGGGATGTTATTCATGGTGTGGGGAGGGTGACAGCTACTAGCCAAAAGCACAGTATTATGATTTGTTGGCTTACTATATAGGGCAGTTGCTATGCCCTCTTCCTCCTTGGCCTGTATCCTCAGGTCCAAAAAGCACACCTCCGTAACACTGGCATCATATACTGTATAAACCATAGGTTTGGATTAGTGCTGTGAATGTAGTCAATAAATCCCTTTAGTTCTTCTCTGTTCCCTCGCCACACCATGAATACATCATCAATAAAATGTTTCCATACTGCAATTTTCTGCTGATATGGATTCGCGTGCAGGTTCCTTCCAGATTGTCCCTTCCTTCCTGTGCCCTAGTTACATGTTTATGCAGTTTGGGGCAAAACTCACCCCCACTGCAGTGCCCTTCTGTTGGTGGTAGTATTTATTGCTAAAGAAGAAAAAAAATTCCTTCCAACACCATTCCGGCCATGTCCACAAGTAGCTCAGTGTCTGGTTTTGCTCCCTCCCGTCTCTTTTCCAAGTAGTACTGCATGGCCCTCCAGGGGGTATCATCTTTGGAAAAGCCTGTGAGCAGGAGAAATGTTAGAGTTTTGTTGTCTGTCTCACTGACCTAAGACGGTTGCTTTTGCTTGCTGTATTCTGAATAAATGGAGTTTTACAAGGCAAGGATCCATGTGGGATTTCCATTCATTTAGTGTGTTTGCTGAGTGCCATGGCTTTTCTTCCTGACTGTATTAGTTGAATGCAGGAATACTGTTGATGCTACTCACCTACCTGATGTATTCACCCCTGAGGGTTCAAATGCTGTGTGGATTTTGGAGACCCATGCCAGTGCAACCTCCAACAAAGAAGCCTCACCCAAGCTGAGGTGGTCTCAATGCCACTCTTAAAGGAGACATGTTGCCTGCCTACTTGTCTCATCTGAAAGAGGTGCCCCAGAGGGCATCCCATAGAGGAGTTGTGGACACTGCTATTTTTACCCTATTCTGCAGCTGGTGTGTAGGTGAGAGGGTGGATACGAGAAAGGCACTTATGCTCTTAGGGGTCCCCTCCTCAGAACCAGCATGAAGATTGAGGAAGTACTGCATGGCGTTCAAGTCCTGTTTTTTCCTTGCCATTCATGTCAGATATATGAATGCCGAATCTTGGACCTTGAGGGTGCTGCTCGAATGTGACCTCACTATTTTAGGTGAAGGTGTGCCCATTGAATTGTCTCTGGTGGGATTCTCTACACCATGAATTGTGATGACCTATGCAAGGATGCTTCCTAGATTGACCCTCCTGTAACTAGAGCTGCTGTCCGCAGATGCAGGAACAGACAAAAGACTAAGGCTCAATTCCTGCTCATGACCAAGTGATAGCTTTGAACTAAGCAAATCTGATTCTATATCTAACGAACAAGTACATTATCTTCCAGCTTATTATCCTACTCCTGAACTTGCCGAATTGTTTCAAGGTTTTCCTATTCATCAGCCAAATGTGACAAATGTGTCCGAGGAAGAGCCCCATGCATCCAAAATAGACTGTGACTGTCCAGTGACAATGTATTGGTGAATGAACAACCTCAAATCAAAGATGTTTCTGCCCAATCAGATGATGACTCTGTTGAGACTGATGGTGCTCAAGTGACTGATATCCCAGAAGAGAATTTGGTACCCGCTTTTTATTTATTTAGAAGAGATTCACCAGGAAATCAACATGAACTGTGAAACAGCTTGTTTCCAGAAACATCCAGGGGGGGTTACACAGGGAGATGGCAAAAGCCAACAAACAAGAGAACAGTGTACAGAGTAATATAGTCACTATACATTTTTCATACAAAACATAAGTCAACGTAGGGACACAATTAGAAAATACAGAAAATAGCAGTAAAGGAATATATAACCGGATACAGCAGTAACCCTGACACATAGTGCCATTACAGCATTTTGGTGCCACATAGGCTTATTCCTAGTGACTAGGTCAGGTTGGAAGGAAGAGGGAGCAGGCCAGGACAAGTGCTAAAGTATCAAATGATTAAGTAGGCATGGGATGGAAGTGCTTAGTCTGGACGCCATTAGTGGTGAGGATAGAGGGAGAAGGGCAGTAAGGATGGTGTACAAGTAAGTAGTGCAGGAAGGCACTAGAGAGGCAGGGTAGCCAGGACCTTCACTCCTTCAGGATGCAGAGAACCCTGTGGGGGAATGGGAGCTGGCAGAAGAAAAGATAAAGGTAAGGATAAGGGGGGAGTGGATAGGTGGGGTTAGTTGCAATTGCAGCCGTGTACTGTGTGCTTCCAAAGGAGAAGTGCAAGGGATTGGCATTTTTGGGCAGAGTGAATATCCAGGGTGAGAGAGTTCCAGTAGCTGGGGAAGGAGTATGAGACGGCATTCTGGCCAGATGATGCACATCATAGAGGGAGGGCTAGCATTCTATACGTAGAGGATCGAAGTGAGTAGCAGGCGGTGGGGGGGTGACAAGAGGGAGGACAGATAAGATGGCAGGGAGTCAAACCAGTACTTACCTACTAGGGTAGCTGTGTGGACAGGTGCCTGGCCATGAGGAAGGGAAGGAATAGGAGCAATAAGCATGTAGTGGTGGTTAGAGGGGCAGCCAAGGACAAAAAGGCAGAAAGAATTGAAGAGAGTGTCCAGTTGGCTAGGGTGGTCTTAGGGCAGACATGTAGACAATGTCCCCAAATTGAAGACTGGAGAATCATGTTTTGGACAATTTCTTGCCTGGCTTGCACGGGCAGTCAGCTGCTGTGTCTGTACTGGGCACCAAGCTTAGGGAGGAGTTTTTTGTGAGTGGCATCAACGTGTACACTGAAGTCTAGATTCTTGTCTAGCCATAGCCCAAGGTACTTAAAAGGGGAAACGTCATTCAGTTTGGAACCAGACAGGGTATGAAAACTGGGGGTGGGGTCCAATCTGGACAGCTTTTGTCTGGTACCAAAGGTCATAGAGACCATTTTATTGGCATTCAGTGAGAGTTGGATAGCACTAAACCAGTGATGGACATTGTTAAATCCAGCTGGAGACTGGTAGTCACTTCAGCAGTGGAATTCCCAGAGGAGATTACCACTGTGTCATCTGCATACATATGTATGCTAGCAGATGAGCAGGCAGCAGGGAGATCATTCAGGAAGATGGAGAAAAGAACTGGTCCGAGTACTGAGCCTTGGGGTATACCTTTGTTTATAGCGAGGGGTGGGGAAGTCAAACTGCCGACTGACAGATTGGGACCATCCAGTAAGGTAGGACTGGAACCAGTCAGTAGTCAGAGATACTGGCCCCTGACAGCTTGAAAAGGAGAAAGGAGTGGGTGACATTGTCGAAGGCTTTGGCCAGGTCAACAAAGATGGCAGAGGTGATGCATCCCTGGTCCATCCCTGTGAGAATAGAGTCAGTGAGCCAGAGGAGGGAGTTGGTCATGGAGTGGTCTTTATGGAAGCCAGACTGGAAAGGGGTGAAGAAGGAAGAGGAGGAGACAAGGAAGGCTGAGATCTGCTCCCTACAGTACCAGGTGCTCTTGAACCTTAGCCAGGATAAGTAAAAGGGATATAGGGCAGAAATTGCTAGGATTTGAGGGGTCACCCCATTTGGGCAGTGGGACCATGGTAGCAGATTTCCAGATCTCAGACACAGTTGTATGTGAGAAGGAGAGGTTCAGGAGATATGTCAGGGGAGGGCAATGGCATTGGCAGAGAGGTGGAGCTTTGGATCAAGACCATCAGGGCTCTTTCCTTTGTTTGGCTTCAGGGCAAGTAATACTCGTAGGGTGTCATCAGGGTGGACAGGTTTAAAGGTGAAGTGTGAGGTGGTAGGGGATTGTGTATGGGGGAAGCTTTAGAGGGTGGGAGAGCGATAGGTGGAAGAGCTGCGAGGAAGGAGGAGGCACAGGTAGTAAAGAAGTTATAAAATTCCTCGGCCATGGTAGGTGGTTCTTTAATCAATCAAGAGCCAATTTTTAGGACTGGGGAGGGTGGTTGGGAGGGTGGGGAAAACAAGGTGTGGATAACCTTCCAAAATTTGAAAGGGTTCTTTATGTTGTTGTGAAAGGAGGTGTTGAAGTAGTCACCTTTAGAGAGGTAAGTGGCATGGGTACAGGCATTTCTGAGTGTGTTTCTGAGATCTCGCTGAGGTCTTGTATGTGGCCTGTGCTTGGTCACATGTTGATTAGCAAGCAATGAGTTGTGCATTAATCCAGGGCAGGTGGCACCCACGGATCCTTTCATTTCTTAGAGGAGCATGGTGGTCCCAATCAGATAGAACTGCACGGTGAAGAAGTCCAGGGCTGCGTTAACTGAGGGGGCAGAGGTGATGGGTGACCAGTCGATACTGGACAGCTCATGATGAATGGCGGAGATGTCGAGAGAGCAAAAGGAGTGGATTTTAAGGATTGTAGGAGGGGACTTAGTACTATGGATCTTGCACACACAGTAAACCATGTGATGGTCACTAAGAACATCAGGGAGTGTGCCAGACTTGATGACATGGTGGGGGTGTGATGATAAAACCCAGTCTAGTAGGGAGTGTTTACCAGTTTTATGATTTAGGCATGTGGGGTCTTCGATTAATTGTTTTAGGTTTAGGGAAGCTGCCTGGGTGCAGACTTTGGACTGTTTGCTGGTGAGCCAGTTTATGTTAAAATCCCCAAGAAGGTAAATTCCCCAGGGGTGACAAGGGATGTGATGATGGAGAGGAGACTGGAGATAGAGGAGAGCTTGGAGACAGATGGGTTGGGACAGCAGTAGATACCACCAACATAGGTGGAGAGGGAGGAGGGCAGGGATATTTTTATTAATAGCAGCTCACAGACTGAGGGGGAGGAGACAGATAGACAGACTGAGTATCTGATACATGAGGAGGTATACATAGTGACACCACCAGCTCTGGACATACAGTCTTGGTGGACAATAGAGTACCCAGGGATTGTGATGTCTGTGTCTAGGATTTTAGTGCTCAGCCACTATTGGGAGATAATGAGGATGGAGGGTTTTTGTTGTACGATGAGTGGCTGTAGGAGGTCAGTCTTGGGGAGGAGACTTCTAATATTTAAATATGCTATATTCAACCCCTTTGGAAAATTTGGAGTTTTGGTTGTGAAGGGACTGGGGTTGGGTTCAACATCCCCAGGTGTAAGGAGAAGGAGAAAAATTAGTGATTGAGATGCTATAGTTGACCTCATCTTTTTCTGTGGGTGTGTCCAGCTGTTGGATGGGGTGGCGACAGTTATCCAGTTGCAGCTCACGGTAAAGGCTCGTATGGTAGCCAAGTGGAGCCCAGTTCCAGGGAAGAACCTGGCAGGTGGGCACCAGGGTAAATGAGGAGGCATGGGGAGGTGAGGGTTCGTGTGAGTAAAGGGAGCAGGTTGTTGATGGGGTGGGAGGGAGGGTTCAGAAGAGGAGGAGAGATGTGGGAGAGAAGAGAAGGGTATGCAGGCAAGGATGAGGAGGAGCATGATTGTACCTAGGTAACAATAAAATTAATTTGTGTCGATAATAGATATGTGTTAGATATAACGTCCAAATAGGTTATCTTAAAGCAAATAAAAAGGACTAGGTTCATAAAAATGAGTGGTTCTAACTTAAAATAGGAATGGTTAAGGGGTGTGAAAATTGGCCAAGAAGAGTAGCTAAGTAAGTATGGGCAAAGAGTGAGGTTGGGAGAAATAGGGAAAAACTGCCTTTAAAACAGCTATGTTTCAGTAGTTCATTTGCAAGAATGGGAGGTAGAGTAATGCCAGCTAGTTAGAGGTAATAGCTGACCAGTTAATACAGAGCATGGGCATAGGAATGAGCTGCAAGAGGAGGTATTTCCAATTATGTGCAGTAAATCAATTGGTGGCTGCAGTTAGCAAGAACTAGTTTGATTGCTGGTCGTGGCAATATTGAACCAATGGACGAGCAGGGGAAAGAGCGAGGAGAAGCAGAGGTCTAAGGTTGTTCCATTACTGGTAGAGGAACTGGGACTGATCACCCCAAATGCCACGAAGAAGTGTCAGTGCCACTAAGACATTGAGAGAGAGTCATTAAGCCAATATTGAGACTCGCCTATGATACCACAGGAGTACTAACTGAACTGCCTATGAATGTTATGCACAAAGGCATTTATGTCATCCTCAAAGCAAACAGACCTAAGGCAAAAATGGTTAACTAGAGCTGTTTTTACAGAGCTTGCACCATAAAACGTGAAAACTGTTGCAATTGCAAGAATCTGGTGCAGTTGCGGCAATGGGGTTTGGCACACTGCTAGAACCTAAGTGTCGTGGTACAGGGCTTGATGCAAGTCTGTGCCACACTTTGAAAATTGGGCCCTTATTGTTAAGTCTACTCTGAATCTCCGTGTCCAAAAACCTTCCCAAAGCACTTTAAACATGCAATTGTTTGAACAAAATCCTCCTTAAAGTGTCTAGACTGCCTTGTGCCTCTGCAGTAGCCATTATTTTTGGTATTTTTTTCTGATTTATTTAAAGTAGTTTTGTTTTGTGTAGTAAAGCAGTGCTATGGATGAAGGGAGCAGTGTTAGCTAGTAGCAAGCAAGATAGCCCTGTCTGTGAGCACTAGTGATGTTTTCATCAATGTTTCTTCTTAATTATTTTTGTCTATTTTCTGTGATTTGTAATTTAGTTCTGTAGAACATTGTGGTGTGTTTTATTGAATTATTTTTGTCAATCTGGTTTTAGTATATTGATTCTGGTTATTTTCACTAACTATTGAAGTTACAGTTTTACTGTAATAGTGACAGTATCTTTGTTACAATAACCTCAGTTTTTGTGCATCTCCTTACTCCATGTTGTGTATTGTTTGTGTAAAGAAAACTTATTAAAAACGTATGTCTGTGTTGTTTTTACTGTAGCTACTGTTAGCTCAGTAAAGTGTTGTGTTATTTAAATCACAGTGCTCTGTTTACATGCTTTAGTGTCTGCTGCTGCAGTGTTCCAAAATCTACCATACATATAAAAATGTCTTGAAGAAGATGCTTAGTACAGTGGAGTTGCTCGCAGTGGGGATATTGCCAAGAAGAGCATAGGTTCTATGGTTCAGGAGGGTGTTGTATCTAAAATAACTAATTTTGCCACAGGTTCATCAGGGGCTGGTAGTACTGGTACTCGGAAAGGAGTAGTTGGCGCAAGTAGTGTGGGCGTATCAATGCTGGTGGGTGTTGGCACTGCTGGCCCTGAAGGCAGTGACAATAGGATCAATCCAAGAACCCCCAAAATGCCTTGCTGTGGAAATTGGTTGAGGATGATGATGTGGCTGATGTTTCCATGACTGCTGTTGATGACCTTGAGCATGACGCACAGTCTGATGTGGGAGATCTCACTGTCGCATGCAGGGATGCTGAGGAGAAGGTGAAGATGAGGAGGAGGAGGAGGAGGAGGAGGAGGACGCTGTCAGTAGAAGTATATCAGCCTCAGTGGGGATGATGATCTGGACCCTATATGGGAACCTGAAAAAAAATTAAGGATGATGCTGCTGAAACTGTGGTGCTGCGTATACCACAATTTCAGAGAATTATCAAATCCCCCTCCCACTCCAGCTGTTGTTGCTGTTAGGGTACGCACTCCCTAACTCGACAATTTGACAGCGAAAACAAAAAAGTTGGGAACTATTTTGATATTTTTTGAGGCATCAACATTGTGATGAGTAGCCACCTGTTCTGGTTTTCTGTACTTTTATAGCAACCAATACTACAGTGACAACAGCGACAGGTCACTGTAGTGTCAGCATGGAACCCCAGCACAGTTTTCTGGGGGTCTTGCACCTCCTCCCGGATCAACTCCAGCTTAGAGGTTGATTAGTTTTAGTAACAGAGGCAGGCCTATGCATGGTTTGCAGGGCAAAGTCCCCCAAAGAAAACACAGTTTGAAGTAACCGCCTTTGTGCTGACCGCAAACCTGGTCGACATAAATGTGTCACTGTACAGCTGGTCGACAACGAATTTGTTGACTGACTGTCATGGATCCTGCTCTTGGCACTGCTGAGCCAATAATAACACAGCATGAGCCACATATTGTTACAGCAGTGCAGAAATCATCCCCCAAATCACCCATTTTCCCCCCATCCAGTGTCCCAGTACCCAATCCACTGCCAAGTAAAAATAAGGGCTACAAAATCCCTTTTTTTTTTTTGGCATACAGACCCAGCTGATGAAACACTGGCTATCTGCCAGCTATATTGAGTGTCTGTCAGCCATGGGGAAAAAGGGGAGCCACCTAGGCACTATTGGGCAACACACACACACCTCATGTATGTGCACCTGTTATGCTGAACTCAAAACTAAAGGGAAGTTGGTACAGGGGCCTTCGGCTTTATCATCTTTATTGTGCGAAACATCCTGAAGTGGTATTCATACAGTCCTGGTTGAGTCAGAAGTGACTGTGGAGGACTGCTGCAGAGATAAGGAGGAGGAGTCTGTTGGACTGCATGGTAGTGGTCTTAGTAGCAGTGGTGGTTTGAGTAGTAGCAGCCAGCATCACTAAAGCACATCAGCCTTAGTCCATAAAATACAACATTACATTTTTCATTGATTCAGCATCCATGATTCCCTGACTCAGATGCTACCCCACCAGCCATGCTGCCAATGCAGAGATTCCAGCTGTTTGGTATCCCAGCACCTTGAAAGGTGCTGCCTACACTGCATTGCATGTCTGAGCATCATGCCAGATATCCACCCAATCATGCTATTGCACAAGAACTGAATGTCTTCACCACTGAAATGCTCTGAAACCTCTATTGCCATTCTCTTGTGTGGAGAATTTGAGACTCCAAAGGTTGATGGTGCGTGCCATCCAAAATGGCAGATTCTGTCAGACTTATTTCTCCACCCGTGCCATTCTGGAACTTTTTAGGATTGTGACACGCACAGTAAAACATGCCCTGCAGCATTTAGCATCACCATACATGCATCTTAGTATGGATATGTGGACCAGTGTCCAACCAGCTGGTAGCTCTTATCTATGTACAATAGAAGCCACTTAATCAGGACCGGGATAATTGGGATGTCCGCTTTATTGGAATGTCCGGCCAGAAATTTATTAAGTGGCCATACATTTCTATGGGAAATGTTGCTGCTTAATGGGGACAGGGGAGCCATTTAATTGGGATGATTCTGTCCCATCCTGTTTCATTATTCCCCACTATTCCTATAAACTCTGCTGCTGCTAATCCCCTTTTTAGCACCTGATTAACACATCCTGATTAAATCCTGATTAACTGGTACCTGCTTAACACCTCTAATACCTCCTTCATCTGCATCCATAAGAAACAGAGCTGACATCCCTCCACTAAGCAAGATGATAAAGAAATGTTAAATAACAAAGAAACCTCTAGTGAATCCCTCCTGTCCTGTCTCCTGTGCAAGCATGAATTAAAAAATGGAGCCGACATCTCTCCCCCTACCCCCTGCACAGTTTTTGCCCTCTCTCTCTCTGTCTGTGCTCATGAGTGTCTCACCTAGAAAGAAAATAAAGAAACCTCTTCTGACTCCTGTTTGCAGCAAGCCAGTAGATTGAATCAAAAATGGAGATGACATCTACCTCTGCAGTCTCCACTTCCTCTCTCTCCACACTCATGAGTGAAGTTGCAATATAGCAGAAGTTGTGCATTTAGTGAGAAGGATTGTGGGAGGTGGCACGTGACACAATCACACTGTGTACTGTATCAGATGTCAGAGCCGATAGCAGAATTACTGATAGGGTGAAGGTTGGGAACAACAAACAAGCTAAATAGAGGCAATATCTACTGCCTTCTGTTAAATGGGATGACTGATCAGGATGAAAAGCTTGCTACGAGGGTGTCCCGATTAAATGACTTCTACTGTATTACATCCCTCTAGCACAGGTACAGGGGGTAGTATTTGATGCTGGAATGGATAAAAATTGTACAAAGCCCAACTGAGGTGGTAGCAATATTTCAGGTATTCACTGTAATGCCACACTAGCAATGAAGAGTGTAAGTGGATCACACACAAGTTAGAAAATGTTATAACTGCTCTTGACTAAGACTTATGAGTGGCTGCATGCACATTCCCTGAAACTGGGTTTCAGTGCAAGTAATAATGGCTTGAATGTGGCCAAATGCATTAGTTATGGTAGGTTTTTCAGGATTCCATGCATGGCACAGTGTCTTTATTTATTTAGCTTTTGTTTACCTGGTAAGTGCACTAGACAAAACATGCCTATTTTCAGGCATGACCCAGGAGAGTACATATCAGGTAATAACAAGAATACAATAATTGAAACAGCAGACAAAAAAGAGCACAAGTACAAAACATCATGCAATCTGGTAGTGCAGGAGTTTCTATCATATCCTGAAATCAAGTCCATGTTGACAGTGGTCCACAGCACCTGTGTCCACTTTGCTCAATCCAGAAAGGCCCATGATCATAAAAGGCACCTGCAGATCCAGAAAAAGTTACCTCAGTACAGTGTGAAGTGGGAAGTCAACACCAGATGGAACTCAGCACTCTACATGATCAGGCGCCTATACAAGTAGCACAAAGCCATCTCTGAATACCTGCTGCTGCATACAAGCAGTGACAGTCTTGGAGTATCAGTGTCTAGGATCTCCACTGGGCAAAAATGATAGGTGAATTCAAGAATGCATGGGATATACAGGAGGCTACCATAGTACCAGTACATAGCATGGCCATCACTCATTCGATGGTATCTGACATTATTTTTTCCTCTTTTAATGTTAATTTTTCCTTTACTGGATTTACTGGGTGATTTAAGGACAAAAGAAGGCTAATGCCCATTGAGATTGTTCTCCCACTTGCGTGGGTCAGATGAGTCCCTAATTAGTCATCTTATCTGTAATTATGTAATTGTCCAGATTGGTTTTAAATTATTAAAATGTTTTCTGGTTAACTACGTTCCGTGGCAACTTATTCCACTCCATGGTGGATCACCCAGGAAAGAAATGGTCTCTTTTAGCTGTTCTTGCCCATGGTACTTTTAGCTGTTTATTGTGTGATCACAGAATATTGGACCTTGGGTTTGGTCTGATCCCACATGCTAAAGTTAACTGTGGAGAATTTATGACCTTATACAGTAATAATGAGTTGCCCCATTGTCTTCTTTCCTCCTAAGAGAGAAGGCCACAGGTAAACAGTGACACAGTGACCATGCTTGGGTCATGATAAAAAAAATCTCTTTTTTTCTTCACAGGTGACAGGGATAAAATGAGTGTGTCCAGACAATGGATCTATCATGCTGCCACAATGGTCAAAGTCAGGCTAAATAACTTCTTTTTTCTTCATAGATGACATGCATAGTAAGACTTGGAGTGGTCACCATATATACTGTCGGTGTGTCAGTCACCCATAGTGGCCACTTTAGTAGCATCTACATCATTTTAACTTGTCTTCAGAGGTCTCCTCCTGTTCTGCTGTTTTCTCATCCAGGAAGCAAGGATTCTTCACCTCTGTCTGCTCTGTCTGGGGCACCTTCATTCCATTTCAAGGCAGAGTCATCACCAATGTGATGGTTGGTATCCTTTCAAAAAGTTATTTTCTCTTTTAATTTTTTCATTTTGTTTTCCTTTCACAGGTGTACTTTAACTTAGCATGGAACATACTACAGTCTAAATAAGTTCTATCTTGTATTCACATCAGATCTGTATACATTCTGCCATCAAGATGAATTATTCATCATCCTACAGCAAACAAGCCATTGCCATCTTCTAATCTCCAGCAGATCATTGATGTGGTCAACTTTGCTGACTAATTATGGGACCCACTCCTCCAGCTTCTCCAGTACTGTACATGGTGTTATCGAAGTCAATATGTCTCCTGTATAAAGCATAGTTCTCCAACTGATGCTTCTGCCTCATTTTACAATTTGAAATTGTCATGCATCAGAAAAATTCCTGAAACAAGAGAAATAGAAGACAGTAGTTATACAGTGACATATGGATATGATTTAAGGAAAAAGAAATGAAAAAAAAAACTTACCTTCCATGGTACAAAACAGTCCAAAATTAAATAACTAGATCTGGGCAAGACCCATGTAGCAACAGGATTCAATCATCCTTGTGATAAACAATTGCAAAAAGAGAAACAGTGACACAAGTTGGTTCAAAATACACTGGTTTCAAATACCCTCCCCCAAAAAAAAGACAAAAGAAAAACGTACCTTTGCTGGTAGGTCACTACAAAACACAGTGATACTTGAGTTGAAGATTATCATCTGGATCCATTTGTAGACCACATTCACAAAGTACAGCAGCAGTGTATAACACTTCTGGAAGCACATCTCATTTTTGGGTGTCATACACATTTTTCCGTCCCTGGAAATTCACTTTTATTTTCCATATACTAAAGTGCATCTTGACAGTTGCTGTAGAGACTTGCACAACACAGCACCAGCCAACACCAGCAGCAGTAGAAATATTACCTTCTGGGGTCATATCTCATCTATGGGCATAATGTGAATTCTGCCAGACATGAAAATTCACTTTTATTTTCCAGGCACTGAAGTGCATCTTGGCAGTTGCTACAAAAACTTGCACAGCACAGCACCAGTTAGTACCAGCAGTGTATCACTTGGGGGAGCAAACACATCTCATTTAATGTTCTCAAAAAATTCACAGCAGAAGTGCATTTAGAATTATGACATATTTATTCTCTCACTCATGCCTGAAAATATTGGAATACAGAATTTATGTATATCATGCTTTTCAAAAAATCTTGGTTTGTGATTTATGCACAGTTAACACAAAGTGCATTAGAACAACACTGCATGGGCCACTAGCACTCTGTGAACCATGGTGTGGCAGCATATAGCAGCCTGTCCAATTTTTTTGTGGTACTATAGAAAAATTCTGGAATTCACAAAATTATGTGAATTGTGATTAACACACAAGTAACAGAGTGCATTGCAACATGAGTGTTTGGGGGTACTTATACACTGTGAACTATGCTGTAGCAGCATGCAGCAGCCTGTCCAATGTTTTGTGACACTACAGGAAAATTCTGGAATTCACAACATTAATGTGAATTGTGATTAACACACAAGTAACAGAAAGTCAATTATAGCAAGAGTGTTTGGGTCACTTACACATTGTGATCTACCGTGTAGCAGAATATAAAATTTCACAGAATATTGCACAAAGCAACATGAATAACTTTGCATCTTGAAGTAATGGGAAGTTCCCATTGTTCTTTATGGACTTCGCATTACTTCGCCTTTTTTGTTTTACTCTTTAAGGGTCATTTTGCAGTGATTCATGGGATGTAAGTTCACATGGGCTGTATATTGTGTTGCACAGCCTCAGTTCAGCGTAGTGTGTGTAGTGGAAAGCTGGAGACTGCTGTCAGAGCTCTGAGAATCAAACCATTGAAAAACCTTTAAAAACGCAATTTTACCACAACATTGTGTGTCAAAATTTAGTACATCGATTGTAGGAAACCCTTGTATGTTTATATCATTGAGCATTTATTAATTTTGTGTGAATATTGAATGTTAATTTGGTACATTCAGTCTCTCAACTGACAGACACTGTAGAAATGTGCTTTGGGGGAGGGACGGTTCTGTGGTGTAGAAGGGAGATTAGTGAGAAAGGCAGTTTTTCCAACTGTTGTTGGCTAGTGTTTTATTGTTTGTGTGTTCAGGTACACACAGTGCAACGTCACAATTTTTTGTAAGTTTTTTCTGTTTGTTGGGCATTTTTTCAATTGTTTTAAAAGGCTGTGTTGTAGTTTACTGAACAGTTAAAGTTTCTGTGCCTGACTTTTAATCTGTGTGCATGCTGTCAATTGATATGCATTTTATTGCGGCACCACAATAGCAGTACTCTGAATTTCTCAGCCTGTCTGCAATATTTTTCCCTGCTTCTGTGTAGCTACTAGCTACTGCTGTACACCCCCCCCCCCCATAAAACAAGGTGTTGTTTTTTGACTTTTGGATTTCTGAAGACTGATTAAGGTCTTCTGTTGTGTATCTTTTTCCTTTTTTGCTTCTATCCCCCCAAAACTGCAGAAATATAAAGTTGCTATTAATTTTCTGTGTAATCTTTAAAATGCCTGCAAAGAGACGGTCTGGCAAAGCTGTTTCTGGCTGTGGCACTGCTGCCAAGAAGTCTATTATCAGTGGAATTGTTGTGATGATGAGGCAGGTTCATCAGGGACTAGCAAGTCTAGCAGTTTTAAGAGTGCTCGTGGCTGTGGTAGTGTGCAGCAGAAGAGAAAGGTACTAGTTGCTGCAAGTAAAGGGATTTCTCCGACTCTATTTTTCATTGCAAAATCAGTCACTTCAGTGCTGGTTGGAGATGCTGTTGTCCCTGCTGGTAGTAAAGTTAGTGAGGGAATGGTTGATAACAGCATGAGTATTGCTATCAGTTCAACTCAGGCAAGGTTATCAGGTAGGAAAAGTATTGTTGAATCTGAAGACTTGAGTGTAGTTGATATCCCACTACCCACAGTAGTTGAACATGATTCTGATCATACTAATGACTCACAGTCTCATGTTTCCACTGATCTTGAGGTTAAGCCATCCAAACATTCAGATGTTGATGAAAAAAGTGTGGATGGTAGTATTGAGGCTGTGGTTGTAATATCTTAACAGGAGGACAGCATTCAAAGTGGATTTGTGAATGATGGTTATGATGATGATGCTAGTGGTCACATTTGGGAACCAGACAAAAAGAAAATGAAGGTGGCTGTTTGTAAACGGTCTGTTAGTCAATCTCCCCTCCTCAAAGTTCTGATGTAGCTGCGTCTGTTGATGACCCTGCAGTAATAGTCATAGATTTTGATGTTCAGTCAAAGACAAAGTGTTCACAACACCTGAAATCATGCAGTACACCCCCCATTTCATCGCCACCAAAACGTTTGTTCCATATGCAGCACCAGCAGTGAAAGCACGCAGTGTCCACAAAATTGGCGATCACATGACTTATTAAATAAAATAAAGTAAGGAGTAAGAACAAAAAAAAATCTATTGTGGAAAGCAGAATGTGGTGGGGGAGCATTTGGGGGAGGTGGGGAATTCAGATTTAGCATTATGAGCATCAAGAAATACAGGATTAACAAGATTAAAATAAGGAAGAAAACATTAATCAAACATAAATTACATACTTAGTCTGTAATAAAAAAATATTGCTTAAGGAAAATCAGAGGACAGTTTTTTTGTGGGGAGATTTTGTGAAATAATAATCATTTATTGGGCCTGTGGGGTCTGGGGCTGACCACCACTAAGTTTTCTTAACAAGCTGATTATCTTAGCATTCTGACCCTCGATCCTGTTCAGCTCCTGCAGTGCACCCTCCACTACATTTATGACAGTTTCCACCACAGACCACAGCACAGCCAGGTCAGCCTGTGTGGCAGCCTGTTCTGAGGGGTTGCACTCATGGGCAGTTGCAGGAGCCACAACTTCTGCTGCCCTGGCCATTCATCAGTAATGCCACGCAGGTGGATGCTTTCCCTCTTCAGCAGATTCAGCTGCAGGAGTGGCTGGTACCTCCTGCAGCTTTACTTCCCACTCAGCATGGTGGTGCACTAAAAGGAGCATTCACTGACCACTCATGCCCAAGTGGTCACCCTTGTGCCCCCGACATACAAGTACATCACACAACTTGCACTTCACTAGCATCAAATTGCCAGGGAAGCAGATGGAAAATTGCCAGGCAGGAGAGCTGCAGGGAGGACCAGGCACAGGCAGTGGGGGTGGGGGAGCACCAGATAATGCCACCTGCTGTGCTGCAGTTAGTGGAGGGGTACTGACTTCCTGCCTAATTAATTGCCTACTTGCATCATGTGACCTGCAGACAGTCAGGCAGATGATCTGTGGGCTGTTTCTTACCAGCTTCGCCTTCTCAAACTGTAATTCAAAGTGAACTCGAAGTGGACAGCGCAAAGTCCATTAAAGGCAAATTTTGACCTTTTAATGGAAATTTCATATAGTGCTACACAAATTTGAAGTTGCCCACTTCGAATTAACTTCACAGGTGAATTTAAACTTCACTGCATCTCTAGTCACAGCAACAGAGCTGGGGCAGTACACATCCAAGTGCAGTACCATGTATCAGTCACTGTAGCAGACTGTAACATATTTATTCTGGTAGTTGAGAAAAATTAAGGAAAGAGACAGATATAGAGATGAAAGGTATCAAAAAATACAGGTAGGAAATATACATTTTTTGGTTCCTTTTTTTAAAGACAGTAACAAGAGTATAGAAACAGATATAAAGGTAAAAAAAACAAGTGAAACAATACATTAATAAATATAGATTTAATATTTTTATATTTTTAAACATTTTACTTGTTTTGTTTTGGGGGAAAACAAACAAGCAAGATGACTGGAAGGAACAAATAAAAACAGGACAGGAAATAGTTAAAGAGTAACAGGGATTTAATCTGCTTTAATATTTTGAAGGAAGAGATAAGCTCACTGCATGCCATTACAACCAGGAGGACCAGCACTGCCACAACTGAGCTTGGCCATCTCCTCTAGCAGCTTCTCCTAATTGGAGAGGGTCATTTTAATACACTGCTCCACCTGTGGAAGCCAGCAACAAAAGTCTCCCACTTCCTCCTTTAGGTTGGTGAGCTCCACTACTGCTGATGTTGTTGCTGGAGGCACAGGGGCTGCTACTGCTGCTGCTAGTTCAGCAGTTTGAAGGTAGAAACCAGGGAGCAGCTGCTTTAAGAGGGTTTGTCTACTGACCCACCATGCAATGCAAACTTCCAAGGTGCCCTATTCGTTGGACCTCTACTGGTACAGATGGACCACCACCTCTACTACAACTGCCCTCTGCTTCCCTCTGTCATTTCTCACACTCAGATAGGTGATTTATTATTAAATGTATTATTTGACCCCAAGTACCCAAGTGGGTGTCATGCTTGCCACAGTTGACTCAGGCCTTGCAAAAATTACAAGTGACCACTCTGTAGTCACTAAGGTCAGTTGTAAAAAAATCCACACCAAGGAAGTTTGGGGTACTGGCAACATGGTCGAACTGCTGCTGCTGGTGGAACAGAGGAGAGAGGAGCCCAAGGATGATGAGTGGGGCTCCTCTGTGTGGGGGGTGGTGCTGGTGGCGGTGGAACCATGATGGAAGGGTCCAGGGGATTCTTGCTGTTCCATCTCAGGAGGAACAGACAGCTGTTGTTCCTCAACACTACTAATTTCTGGCTGCTACAGCCACTCCTGGTCTGGTGGAAGACTGACTTATCTCCTCCCACTTTGGGCATAGCCCTGTTAGAGCATCAAGTGGGGCTGCTGCTGCTGCATGGTGGGGAGGAAGTAAGGTGCTATGAAGGCACACTCCCTGAAAAAGTCAGAATGACAGAGAGCTATGGCACTGCCATGAGTGCAAATACCTCCATGATGACTCTACATAATAATCCAAACAAAAAAGGAAAGAGATAGTGACAGAAAAGAGACAGAAAAGATTCATGACAATGAGTAAAATAAAACTAATAAATAGGTCTAAAAAAGAGAAATGAAATAAAGATTAACTATAAAAATATTGTTTCCTAACTAAAGTACAGTACAGTACAGTAAAGGAAAGACAAAAAGATAAAGAAATTGCTGTAAGCAGTGTTTGAAATATATAGTTTATCTTCTGTAGAACAGACTCCTACTCTCAGTCTCTGTCTGACTAGAAATGAGAAACAGGAAGAAAGTCAGGCCATCACTGTACATAGATGTACCATGTGACCTTCAGAAATTATCCTATATTACCTTTAGACAAGTTGTTTATCAAAAGCCTCATTTTCACAAAACATTACCTTGGTGACACCAAAGGAGAAGTTAAAAGGCAAAGTTGGAAATTCCAATTTTTATCATGGGGCAAAAATTTTCAAATTTATCCATGAAGGCAGAGTTCGGCAATTCTCCTGAACTTTGTGGGTGAATAAAAACATTGCAACATCTCTACATGGCAGTGAATGCCCAGTGAATTACTTTTTCCTCTTTATTACCCTCCTCTAGGTTAAGTTCCAGCAGCAGCAGCAGTAGTAGTAGTGCAGGGTCTGCACCAGAAGACATTTGAAGAAAGACTAAAGGAGCTTAAGATGTATAGCCTCAAGGAAAGGAAGGAGAGGGGGGACATGACAGAAACTTTCAAATATCTCAAGGGAATCAACAAAGTCCAAGAGGGTAGCATCTTTCAGAAAAAGAGATGTGCAAGAACTAGGGGGCAGAATTTGAAGATAGAGGGGGGACGGCTCAGAGGTAATGTGAGGAAGTATTTTTTCACAGAGAGGGTTGTAGATGCATGGAACAGTCTTCCTGAGGAGGTCGTAGAGTCAAAAACAGTGGGGGAATTCAAGAATACATGGAACAAACATAAGGCCGTTCTAGTGGGAGGTAGGAGGAAGTAGGCTGTTGGTTAACTAGAATCTGCAGCTTATCCGTTAGGTAGGGAAATAGTCAGACTAGCTGGGCCATGCGGTCCTTATCGACTGTCAAATTCTATGTTTCTATGTTAGTATCTGCAAATCACCACTGCCCCACAACCTCTGTAAGCAGGCAGCTTTATGTATTGCTGGTTTTGGCAATGACCATCACGCTGAAAACTTGTTACACTTCCTTCAACAGAAGTTAGATGACTGGCTGACAGCACACTATTTAACACCAGGTTTTAGAGTATCAGATAATTCCAAGAACATTGTAAAGGCAGTTGAGGATAGGGATTATACACATGTTCCATGTTTTTCTCACCGTATAAATCAGGTACAGTATTTCAGGGACTCCCAGATGAAGAAGGCACCACTGTGCAGATGTGTAGGTCAGGCAAAGAAAGTTTGTGTCATTTTAGCCCTTATATAAAGGCACAGAAGCTATTACAAAACATTCAGCAGAAGAACCACCTTCCTCTGCTGTGGCAACAAGATGGAATTCCACATGATTGCATGGCTGCTAAAAAAACAGAAGGCTATCACCAATATACTGTAAAGCATGGTATTGACAAGGGAGATGCAAACATCAGCCCCAAACTGTGGCACCTGATGGAGACTCTCTGCACTGTGCTGAAGCCCTTTCAGGATGCCACAAGTGTGGTAAGTGCTGATGCAGCTGGGCTAAGCCAACTACTCCCCGTCATTGTCCTCATTAACCTGGAACTTTGATTTGTGTAGTGTGTTTGCTAACCTAATCCCCAAAAATCCCACTGCTGTGTGTGCTCAATATAAAGTGCTTCTGCAATAACTAAAATGGAAAAACTACAAGAACAAACTAAACATATAGAAACAAAGAAAACCCCACAGACCTAGCACTAACAGAAAGGGGCAGTTTGCATATGGAGACGCATAGCTTCCAAAGGGTCGCTGGGAGGTATAGTTCCCACAACACTCATAGGGGACTACAGAATTACAGACAGGGTGCTTTAAACTGAAGTTATAGTGCTATTTTTATTATGTTCTGTGTAGTTTAGTCAGCAGCCATTAGACAAGACTAGCTGATGTGCTTTTTACCAAATACTGAACTGTGGAGAGGGGGACTAGTGCATAGCATTTCTGGACTCCCACTTCTGGTGGGAGTGGGGGGGTACATATAAAGTTAAGCATCTCTGTGAGCAGAGGCAATGCATAGCAGAGGCAAATGTCATCAGCTAGCATCTGCCACAGGAGGTGAGGGAGGTGGCCATTTCATATATTTGTGTTCTAAAAGATCAGAATTCAGAACGAATCGAGAACCTGAGTAAGTAAGTTTTATTCTCTATTTAGAAGTTTAAAAAACTATCACGTACACTACAAGGGATGTTCTGGAGCCTCTGTGTAACAAAAGCTTCTTGGCAAAATGCATAAATTGTTTTATGTATGCACTGGTCTCACAAGGTATTGACAAGTTTCAGTTTGTACATATCAAATGCACAGAATACATTGATTTAATAAATTAAAGAGATAATTTAAAGGCGAAGCTTGCTAAATTGACCAAAATAAAAAGGAACATTTCTTCAGCACAGTAGTAGCAGAAAATAAGCTGTTGCAACAGAGACGTAATGAAAACATGAAAATATCAAGATAGTTTTTAAAGGATTCATCTGATGCTGTTTCTGAATGCACCATAAAAAGGGGGAGGGAGGATACTGCACTGAGTCAAGATGCAGATTGTAGTGTTGTTACTAAAAACAAGCACAAAAGAGGACAAAAAGTTATCAAACCTTGATGCTCCTATAACAATTAATAACAAATACAGTTCCCTGGATGATGAATGTGAGTTAAAAACATCATCAACAAAAACACACATCCTAATGATGCTCATGCTAATGGTAACTCAACAGCATCACCCTCTATCTCACAGAAACATTACAAACCAACTGTTGGTAATTTAGTTATATGTTAAACTGATACTCACATTTGTAAACCTGATAAACATTTTACTAGTGTCATGTTTACCTGGAGAAAAAAACTACTGATATTAGTTCAACGATAGATAAATTTGTCATTCATAAACATTCCTCTGTGATTTTGCATATAGAAAAAAATGTCATGGGAAATGAACACAGAAAGGATATTTGTAATGAATTAATGAACTTGGGGGGGGGGGAAGGTAAAAAGTCTCTCAGTAAAGTTGTCATTTCAGGTATTTTACTGGTTCCATGTTCTTGTATGGAAAAAAACATACACTTTTTTACGAATAAATGCACAAGTGTCAAACTGGTGTAGAAGTGAACAAATTCTGTTCCTAGGCCATTGGGACAAGTTTTTAACAAATAATTCACTTAATTCTAAAGATGGACTCTATCTTAACAAACTCGGTGCTAACGCCTTTGGTGCTTGCTTTCAAGTTATCTTTGACTTGGTTTTAACTGACTAACTTGGGGGAAAATCAGGGTACCACCCAGTTACTTTGTCACACAGTTAACAGACTGGATAAACCAAAAAGGATAAATATAAATACAAATACAATTAAAGGGTTACTACTTAATTCTCTAAATTTAAATATTAAATCTGATGAATTACTCACACTGTCTGCCTTTGACAAACTAGATATAATTGCCATGACAGAGACCTGGTGGTTCAGGTCTGATGTTTGGGATAGAAATATTCAGGGTTATAATCTTGTCTTCAGAAACAGACAAAGGTGGAGAAATAGCCTTTTATATAAATACTAACTTTGGATAACTAGGGCCAGATATTCAAAACTTTGCCCCGGGGCTAAATTTGCACTGCTCGGTGGGCAAACTTAGTCCAGAGCAAAAAGCAAACTATATTCAAAAGGAATAGCCCAGAGCAAACAGCTTCTGAATATAGCATTGGAATGAGGCCGGGCAAACTAGGCTGGGACTGCAGGGCAAACTTAGTCTTGGAATAAGACAGCTCTGAATATAGCAACCAGGAAAAGCAAACCACAACAGCAACACAGTGCACAGTGAGGTGAAGGTAAGTAGAGATGAACTATGTAGCCAATGTGTGTGCCAGCAAATGTGTGAGCCCAGTACAGCTGCAGGCAGCAGTGCATGTGAAAGTACAGTGTTCAAAACTGTATAATATTCCCCCCAACTGTTTGTTCAGTGCTAACACATTTGTGCAGGCTTAGCACAGAGCTAAACCATTTGCCTGGTGCAAAGATGTTTGCCCGGCACTAAACTTTGCCATATTCAAAAGTGATATGCAAATGAGCTTACTTAGGTAGTCTCTGGGCAAACATCCAGATTAGCATTTCACTATGCCCTGATTTGAATGCAGTTTGCCCAGGGTTCCTGCAGGGTCCCGCAGCTCCATCTGTAGGTCAGTCTGGAAGTACAGGGGGCTGGCCAGGTCCAACCACAGCTCCACCTGTTTGTCAGTCTGGCAGTGCATGATGATAACTGTAGGCTACATGTAAACAGTACAGCATAGCATCGAATATTGTACCTCAGGGGACAACACAGCATAGGCACAGATGGTAGTGGTGCTGCATGCAACTGTCACACTGTAGGTCATGCTACAGTGCACAGCAGACACTACAGTAGCAAGGGGACCAGTAGTGTCTGGACACAGCACTGCCTATGCTGTGTAGGGCAGTGATGATGACTGCACTATACACAGTGACAGGCCCAACATGCAGGTGTTTACTGACAGCAGACATACCTGTTATGCTGTTGTGTGACCTACAGATGCTGCACCTCTGGCATGGGATGCTCACAGTGACATATTCATGTCTGGCTTTGTGTACTGTGGCAGTTGTACAGCTGTGTGGTATGTGGGGGGGGCATATATTATCAGAAAGGCACACTGATGTTGGGGTATTCCTAATTCTGGTCCATGTGCACTGCGTGATGTGTCCCAGCCTTGTGGCCACAACTGGTCTGTGGCACAGGCTGGCCACCTGTAAACTCTCCCCTCAACATCCTCCATGCCCACAGTGCTGCATATGTGTGCTGGCATCCATTGGTGTCCACAGAAGAATGGTCTGCAGATGTGTGCTGTATGGCCATGCTGCCATGCTGTCCACTGGTGGTAGGGTCACCACTTATTGATTGGCATGGCTGGGACTGGTGGCAGATGATGGCATCATTGTGATGCCATCAGTGAGCAGCATGTGTCCTCTATGTCTGGCTTTGTCTATGTGTCATATTTATCTGTTAGGGTCACGTAAAGCCATGCAAAAGCCACTCAAACACTGCACAATGCCAAAATGTCACACAAAGCTGAATGCCCAGGGTTAAGTCTACCTTTTCCTGGGCAGTAATGTGCACCATGCTAAGTCACGCAAACCCACTTTGTGTGGTGCTAGTTGCTGAATATAGCATTGTGCCTGTATTCGTGTACACACACCCTCAGTTTGCCCCTTGCATACATTATGATTTTGCCCGGCGTTAATGCAGTTTGCGTGCACTATTTGGCCTTTTGAATATAACAAGCCCACACTAATCCCGTGCAAATGGTTTGCGCTCAGCACAAAGTTTTGAATATCTGGCCCTTAGTCTTTTCAAATAAGTTAAACATCACTCACTGAAACCCTGTGGGTGAAAAAGCTCTCTCATGACTCCCAAATCCTTGGACGTTGTTATTGCCCTTCTGAAACTACAGTAGACATAACATCAGAAATTATTACAGAAATAGAATCAGCAAGCAAATTAGGTGAGGTTATCTTAATGGGGGATTTTAATTTCAATGACATTGATTCAGTCCCTGTCATAGCATCATCCACCATGAGTAGGCAGTTTGTTTCTGCTTGCCAACAACTGTGCATGCACCAGTATCTATCAGAACCTACCAGGGATGTATGTAATCTAGATACTCTACTAGGGACAGAAAACGTTAGCGTAAAAAACTGTAAAGTTGGGCAATCTTTAGGAAATAGCGATCATAATCAAGTGAAATTTGAAGCTGACTTCACTCATGGAAATGCCATGGTGAATCAAAATTCTTAAAATACAAGAAGGCAGATATGAAAAAAATCGGTGAATAATTGTCAAAAATACATTTGGACACTCTTTTAATAACTGTGATACAGAAACCATGTGAGTAAGATTAAAGAATATAATTCTATGATAAAGTGATATTTGAAGTTGACCACCCATATCATGGCAAATCCAAATTCTTCAAGTACAAGAAAGCATATGTGAAAAAAATCAGTGAAGAATTATCAAAAATAAATTTGGACACTCTTTTTAATAACTATGATATAGAAACCATGTGGGTTAGATTAAATAATATAATTCTTCAAATAACCAATAAACAAATCCGTAAAGTCAGGAAATTTTAAAATAATAAACTCAGACCAAAATGGCTAACTCAGACAATCCACAGATTTATAATTCAAAAGAGAAAACTATACAACACATGTAAGTCATTTAAAATGGCAGCAATGCAGGAGGCATTTAAAAAGGTAGAAATACTATGCAAACATGAAATTAAGAGATCTAAGAGAAATATGGAAAATAAATCGACTAATCCGGCAACAAAACATAACAGTAACATTTTTTATAGTTATGTAAACTCACTAAATAAACCTCATAGTAAGGTAGGCCCACTTGTAGTAGAGGATAATTTATTTATTTGTTATTTATTTGAAACGGTTTCACCAGGAAAGATAACATGAGCTATAAACAGCTCATTTCCAGAAGTGTCCTGGGGGAAAGGGTAACAAGAGGGAGAAGAGAAGGATAACATGCCTAAGATAAATACATAAGATATACAGCAGATTCATTTTGAAATATATTCTAAGGTAACAATAGGAATGAGGCAAACAGTAGCAGCATGGATCAAATACAGTACAATGTGAATCACATAAGACTAGACATAGAGCATAATTAAACAATTTATAAGAACCACAAACAGAGTAGCAATGTCTGGGTCAAAATGAAGACAGTAGGCAATGCAATAGAGAAAATATCAGACAGCTGGGAAAATACCATAAAAAGTGCTAGGGAGTAAAAGTGCAAGGTTGTCACAAGGACAGCTAAGTGCCAAATATATCGTAGTAGGTCCGGTGATACCGAAGGGAAGTAGATGGGAGATGGTTAAGGAGCAAGGGGGGGAGTGGAGAAGAGAAGACAGCCAGAGGCCTGCAGCCATTGGCCTATGCCCCTTCAGGGAGTAAGGGTGCTGGGGGGTAGAGTGGGAACAAAAAATATTAACATGTCAGAAGATACATCTGACATCTTAAAGACCAGGTACCTACTGTCAGGCACCCAGCTCCCCTCAAACATATATAATAGTAGATCTGCTCTACTGTTGAGGGGCATTAAAAATTCTATGTGCTTCCCTCTGGTTAAAAAGTTATAGCATCCCAAATTTGCACCCCATAAAAACAAAGGCTTGTCTGACACACCTCCTTTTGTGATGTCAGAAAATGAATACTGTGGGTGCATGTCATTAACCTGTATGAATGCGATATGTCTATGGTGTTTAGTACTATTTAGAAGTGCCATGCAGACAAATCAAAGCAGCCACTGAAGTAACAGTCCCTATTTACTAGAGGGGTCACTTTCATTGTTCCAAGTGGCAACTCTAAATAGTACTACACAGTATTGATAAATGGCACCAATATAGATCTATGGAGCACCCATAAGCAGCCTTCATTTTCTGTCATCACAAACGGAGGCATGTCAGACAAGGCTTTTTTTTATGGGGGTGCAAATTTGGGATGCTATAACTTTTTAACCAGATGGAAGTGCATAGAATTTTAATGCCCCTCAACAGTAGAGCAGATCTACCATTATATATGTTTGAGGGGAGCTGGGTGTCTGACAGTAGGTACCTGCTCTTTAAGTAAACATTTTTGTAATGTCTCTGCAAAGAAAAAACAGTTACCATCATATGCTGATGTTAGCTCAAGTTAAGTTATTGAAATCTCTTTAGAGGATGTTAGAAACAAAATGAATATCAAAGTAAATTCATCCCCAGGTCCTGATCTCATAACAGGAACTATTATAAAAATTATGGTTAAACAGCAAGCTTACCCTCTTAGGCTGCTTTATGAAAATATTATAAATAGCAAGTGTATTCATAAAGACTGGAGAACAGCCCATGTGGTCCCCTTATTTAAAAAAAAGGGATAAGCAAGATGTAAGTAATTACAGGCCAATAAGCCTCACCCTTATTCTCTGTAAAGTAATGGAGAGCATTATTAAAGACAGGGGGCCCAATTCAAAGAGCCCCTTGTAGATCGACACAATCTGTGGAAACTGCAGCTTGCATCAATCCCTAATGCACCAGGGATCTTGTGCCTGATTCAGTATTGGGAAGGGACTCCATCCAAAGCCCCACAGCTTGTGGCAAATGTTGTGATGCACCAAAGGCAAGGTACATGGGAGAGGTTTGCTGCAAGCTGCGGGGAGGATGAGTGGCATCAGAGCCCCATGATGGAGACCAGCCTGGAGGCTGGGAGGGTCATGTGGGACAGGACTGGGGATGAGGAGTACAGGTAGGGCACAGATGGGTCATGGGGTGGTGCCAGCAGCTCCCAAATGAAGACACTGCAGGGGGCTACCCTGCCTGTGCTGTCCATGGGGGGGGGGGCTGCCACATGCCTGGAACCGTGGCAGAGGGGACCTTGTGAGCAGAGCACCACTGACTTCCCTGGATGCTGTGGGGGCACAGGATACTGTGGGTGGGTGGTGGCACAAGTTCCCTCCCACCCAGCCACAGTACTCTGGGTGGTACACAGGCCATTAGACCAACTCCAGGCTGATCTAACAGTCACCAACCATGCACCCTGTGATGGGGATTCCTGAATCAATCCATAGGGGATACTGCAGCCTGTGCCCACTGCAAGTCCCCTAACACCATGGCACACCCTCTGATCAGTCACAGGGCTTGTGCAGGACCTGTTGACCAGGAGGTCATGAGGCTACCACTGCCTGTGTTCATGAATCACAGTCAGCAATTTTTGATTAATGCAGGCACCTTGCATAAAATGTTTGGTTTTGTGAACTGGGCCCAGAGTGTTATACGCACTATGCAGCTTCAACCCTAATCACACTTACAAGACACTGGTTAGGACCCATCTGGAGTACTGTGTGCAGTACTGGAGGCAACACCTTCACAAGGACATTAACCAAATTGAGGCAGTACAGAGAAGGGCAACCAAAATGGTGCAGGGACTGCATCAGAAAACATATGAGGACAGATTAACTGAGCTCAATATGTATACTCTAGAGCAAAGGAGGGAGAGAGGTGACATGATCGAAACATTCAAGCACCTTAAGGGCATTAACAAGGTGAAAGAGTCTAACATGTTTCAATATAAGAAAAATAGCAGGACAAGAGGACATAGCATGAGATTAGAGGGAGGCTGATTAAGGGGTAATGTGAGGAAGTTCTTTTTCACAGAAAGGGTGGTGGATGCATGGAACAGCCTACCTCAGGAAGTGGTGGATATGAATACAGTGCAGGGCTTCAAACAGTCATGGGACAGGCATAAGGGAGCAATACAGATGAGTATAAATAGGCCGTTGACAGAGCAAAGGCCAATGGCACATTCGTAAAGTAGAAAAAGAAATGGGCAGACTGGATGGGCCTTGCAGTCTTTATCTGCCATTGACTTCTTTGTTTCTATGTAACACGGGTTCACAATGGGCAGATCTTATAGTACAAATCTCCTTTGTTTCTATGCTAAAATGAGATCCCAACTTAATAAGAGGATCCCTTATGATGTGATCTTTTAAGATTTCAGCGAAGCCTTTGACTTAGTCCTACACTGGGCACTGATTGAGAAACTAAGTGTTTTAAAGATAAAGCCTAGATATATTAATTGGATCAGAAACTGTTGGAAGACAGGACTCAGAGGGTGATAATAGACGGCCATTTCTCAGAAAGTGGGACCGTGTCAAGTGTTGTTCCTCAAGGGTCTGTACTAGATCCTATTGTCTTTCAAATATTTATCTCCACTCTTTCAGTGCAACTAAAGAGTTGGGTGACAGATATGTAGACAACTATAAGATATTGGGTACTTACAGAAATACTAAAGAAATATGTAGAATTCAGGGAGACTTAGATACAATATTGAACTGGGCAACTAAATTGTAAATGTGTTTCAACCATGATAAGTGTGAAGTTATGCATTTAGGTATAACAAGCGCTAATTAAAATTACTATCTAGGTGGTAAATTGCTAAATGAAACACTACATAAAAGATTTGAATATTACAGTCTCTAATGATTTAGGTTGCACAAAACAGATAAATGAAGCCGTAAGTAAATCAAATAAAACCTGATGGGCTATCAAGAGAAATACTAAATCAAAAGATCTGTCTATGGGCCGTCCTGGTGATTCTGGGGATTGAGACATTTAACACCATATCTTGCAGCACACCAGTGACCAGAGTTTGGGAGTGAGCTCGGGCCACCAGGGGTCAGCTGGGGGGGAGGGTGAGGAGCCAGATTCAGCTGCCGCAAGGTAGCTCTCCTCTCTGGGGAGGGATGTGTGGTTCCCTGGCTCTTGGCTGCCACCAGGAGGAGGCTAGGTGGCAGTGCCAAACCACAGAGGGGAATCCTGGCATTAGGAAGGGTGGATGAGAGGAAGGGTCCATCTCTGGAGCCATGGAGCACATGTGCGCCTCCATGCCCATACGTGACCGTCATCTGGGGTCCCAGGAATTAGGGGAGAAAGTCATGAAAAACCATATCTCCCCCATTACAAAGTAGGTGAGGTGGCACTAGCAATGGAGGAGCAAAAAGGAGGATGGGGAAAAAAAATCTGTCTATAATTGCCCAATTATGTACTGTAGATCATATGTTCATCCTCATTTAGATTTTTCATCCCAGTTTTGGTGTCCATTTAAAAAAAGGACATAACACAGGTTGAGAAAGTACAGAGAAGAATAACAAAACAAAATCATGGCCTAAGAGACTTAGATTATTATGAAAGGTTAAACAAACTTGGACTTACGTCATTTGAGACAAGATGCTTAAGAGGCAATCTATTATTGAGGTGGCAGTGATACAAGACCCTTATTTAACGAATGAAATGGGACTACAGTTCAAGTAAATCTCACAGGGAATAAGTGGACATCTGCTTCACTTAGAATCAGAAATTTAAAACATTGAAACAAAAGTATTTTTTTTTCAGAGAGGATGGTGAACCCATGGAATTCTCTTACATTAGAGATCATTATCAGAGAAAACAAAAACACTTTCAAAAACAAACTTGGTAATCTGATCCTGATGGGAACACATTTATCCTATCATGGGTAATAGATACTGGAGGAGCTTAAAAATTGGCATTCACCTTCTGCTTCTTTTCATGCCTTAGTATGACTTCATTGTATGAAAACTCAATGGGGGCAATTCACTAACTACTTATGGATCACGCGTAGAGCACCCTTGCTACTCCACACCCAGGGATGGCAGTGTGCAGGCCAGAATTCATGGATACCAGCCATCAGACCATGCCCCCACCCCTCTGGTGGGAAGCCGCATGGCTGATGAACGTGGTGGTGTGGGGGTGGAGTGTGGGATGCCCATCCTGGATCCCATCAGTGTCTGGCCAGGGGATACCAGGAGGGCATGTACCCCGCAGTCATTGCACACTGGCCGTTGCCCAAATGGCCACCCGTAGCCCACCCAAGCAGCACAGTGGGCTGGGGCAACAGTGCAGTACAGGTAGTGATGCCAGCACTGCCAGCTGGTGCCTGATGGGGGTGTGTGTGTAACCATGCAGGACGGTTATGGCATGGTCCCTACTCATGCAGTTTACCCATGCTGGTGCAGCACACAAGTGCCTTCATGATTATGTGCAGCTTGGGGTATCCCTTGGCATGCCTTGTCCCACTTCCAGCATGGCACTCTGCGGCCAGCTGGGGCATCCAGGACACAGGTGCTAGTGCACCCTTGTGTGAATGCCACAAGGGGTGTGAGGAGCACTGTTGCATTGCGCTCAGTAGTAGGAATGCCTACACGCTGCCCTTACACAGTGCGTAGGCACTCATGAACATGCGCCCAATATAAGGAAAAGGAGGATACCACTGTTCTCAGTCTAGTAAAAAGGATAAGATCACATTTCTGGAATGACACATGCATTTCAAAAATGCATACAGATGACCATTACATCCTGGACCTCTCTTGGACCCTTGGTTCAAAGACACATTTCAAACATTCTGTGATGCACAAAAAATGCTACAAGGATCAGCAGTCCTATAAAGCTTTGTTTCAGCAGTTCTATAAATCCCTGCTTATACATCTGGGGCAGGATTTTCAAAACTATTAGGTAAGCGCAAGCCCCAGTGCACTGACAATATGGTGCATTGGGTTTGTGGCAATCTAATGGGAATTTTCATCCCGTGTGGCAATTGCCACAAGTTAGACCATTTTTTCTGGACTAATTTGCAACAATCCTGATGCTGTTTGTATGGAGCTTGCACCAGATATTTGGCATTAGCTGCCGTATATCATTGAAAATGTTGCAGCTGTGCCCGAGACTGTAAAATCAGGTGCAGTTGCTGCAAAGGATTTGGTGCACTGCCAGAACCTAACTGTGGTGGCACAGGGCTGGACGCAAGCCCTGTGCCATTCTTTGAAAATCCTGCCTCTGGTCTGTGTACGTATGGCACAAAACAAGAACAGGAACACAAACAGAGCAGAAGAACAGCAGTCATCATCATCACTTTGTGCAATTACACTGACAGGCCAGGTGAAGGGGAGGAAGGAAGATCCCATTGTGTTTCCACTGCTACTGAACATCACAGGAGTCCCTCATTTTTGTCTCCAAGTCAGCCTGCTACTATTGCTGATTCTGCACCTCCCCCCCGAAGGACAGCAATTGATGACAAACCACTATGGGAACAATTGTCCGACCATGGCTCAATGAAAAAGCATGGCAAGTCACTTTCTGACACAGTGGTGCCTAAGATGCCTGCAAACAAAATGGCACAGGATAGTCTGGATGAGAACTTGCTTCTAGCAGAAGGAGATGAGCCTTTATTGTACTTACACCAAGAGAGACCATCTGGCCCTCTTTGACACTGGTAGCTGTTGAACTCCTCAGCTGCCAACCTGCAAGTACATACAGTACTTAGAGAGGATTTTAGTGCTGCAGGCGAAATTGCCACGGACAGCAGAACATGCCTTTAGACCCAAAATGTAAAGATGCTGACTTTTTTTAAAATGTAACCTGCCCCTTTTTCCAAAGCCCTTTTTGTTACGGTGTATGGATTCTGAATCTCCTATTCTTCCAGATGGGCTGACACAGGAGGATGATGAGGCGGATGGGGAGGGCTTCTGTGTTCATTAGTTTTTCTTTGGAACCAGTAACCTAGACACACAGATACACACTGTTGGGTGCTGCGCTGTTGTCTTCACTCAATCTTCTTCAGATTGTTCAATTTTTGCCAAACCTCTACAGGCCAGATTAAAAACTTGGGTGGGGGCAACATTGCCCATTAAACCATTGTGTACAACAGCCATGGCACAACTGGAAGCCTTGTTCATGTGTGGCACTGTCTCAATGGGCACATAAGTTTTGAAACCAGTAGCCCGCACCGTGGGATGCTGCACTGTTGTCCTCACTCCGCCTTCTTCAGATTAATGTATTGTGAATTTCTGGCTGATCCACACAGGCTGATTAAATAACTATTAGGGCAACATTGCCTATGAAAACCAGTGTGTACAACACTAAGCCATGGCATAACTGGGAGCTTTGTCCATGTGTGGCACTGTCCCAATGGGCACACAATTTTTGGAACCAGTAGACCCCACTGTCGGATGCTGCACTGTTGTCTTCACTTAGACGTCCTTAGACTCCTGTTTGCGAATTTTTGGCAGACCTACACAGGCTGAATAAATAATTTTTGGGGCAACATTGCACATGAAACCAATGTGTGCAACACTTAGCCATGGCATAACCAGAAGCCTTGTCCATGTCTGGTACTGTCCCAGTTAGCAATGGCATAACCAGAAGCCTTTTCCATGTAAAGCACTGTCCCAGTTAGCAATGGCATAACCAGAAGCCTTTTCCATGTATAGCACTGTCCCAGTTAGCAATGGCATAACCAGAAGCCTTTTCCATGTAAAGGACTGTCCCAATGGGCACTCAGTTTTTTTGGAACCAGTAGTCCACACTGCAGGATGCTCCACTGTTTTCTTCACTCAGTATTCTCAAGATTAATGTTTTGTGAATTTTTGGCAGGTTGATACAGGACCAATAAATAATTTTGGGGGGGGCCGGCAACATTGCCCATGAAACTAGTGTATACAACACTTAGTCATGACGTAACTGGAAGCCTTGTCCATGTGTGGCACAGTTCCAATAGGCACACAATTCTGAAACCAGTAGCCTGCACTGTGGGATACTGCACTGTTGTCTTCACTCAGACTTCTTCAAATGAATGTTTTATGAATTTTTGCCTGGCCTACACAGACTGAATAAATAATTTTTGGGGCAACATTGCTCATTAAACCAGTGTGTACAGCACATAGTTATGGCATAACAGGAAGCCTTGTCAATGAATTGCACTGTCCCAGTGGGCACACAATTTTTGGAACCAGTAACTCACACTGTGGGATGCTGTACTGATATTTTTAAGGGCATACATAGGCCTTACAATTGCAACCATTTTATTTTTGTTTACTATTTGAACATTATTACTTGGCCACGTACCCTTTACTGCTAGCATTGTCCATTTTTGACACTGACTGAATGGACACAATGTTTGTAACCAGTACCCCTCAATGTGACTCAATGCATCTTTCTGCTATTTTGGATGCTTCATCAATCCATAGCATTATTTCATTTTACCCCATTTTCTAATGCTTTTTAATGGTCAAACCAGTGCAAACTAGTTCACTAGATAAGAGAACTTTGGCAAACTCTACAGGATTCAATGGTCAAAGTTCATGAAGTTGAAACTTCAGGAGGTTCACAGAGCCCTACTTCCTGCACAGGATTTCCGGGTGTTGTTATTTAAAGTCCCAAAGGAGCAAGCAGTCAGATAACTATAGAAAAAGGCAGAAACAAAGCAATCACTTTGTAAAGTAATGAATTTAAGTTATCCTTCTTTGTAAATCCTGGTTTATGTGAAAGGAGGTCTCCAGAGACACACCAAGTTCCCCAATATTTTATGCCCCACTTGTCTGTTAGGTCATGGCTTTAATAGACAGAAATCAAAGAAACAGTAGCTCTTAATTCAAAATCTTGTGCAAGACTTTATTTATGTGAGCAAAACTTCCATACTCCATGAAGTGCACAGACAAGTATCAATCCCAACCTCACACAGTAATACTACAGCTGTATTGTCTGACCCAACAGTTAAATGGAACTGAAACAAACCATGTTGAAGCAGAAAGCGTAATAAAAAATAGAAGTCAAAGTAAAAAAGTAAATGAAAGAGTTTACTGTGAATTACTTGAGCAGCCAATAAAAAAGGTAAAAAAGGCAAAAAAGGGACCCATAAGAAGGAAACTAAAATGTGCAGATGAGCTATAAAGAAAAGAATAGGGGTTATTTCCTTTGTCTGAAAGCCCATAACACATTTTAACATTTACAGCTCAGTTGAGATTGGTTCTCAAAATGAGAGAGATTTCTTGAACGTACCTAAAGGTACCATTATGTTTCTTTATCTACTATTTTAGCTGACATGATTTTCCAAAAGTTTACCGCACTCTAATACAAGCGTTTTCTAATGTTACTCCAGACTCTGTCACCTCTGAACTTCATAATGTTCCCTGCTTCTTGTCTGTTATCAGACCAACCATTTTCATATGCATGATCTTGTTCATACCCTTGAATATGCAGAATTTAGCATTTTGCTGGTAGAAGGCTCAAAATATGCCAGATGAGCAGACATAAATCATTATATTCAGTGTTGTTCAGAATCTGTTTGATACAGCAAAAAACAAGCATTTGTCAATGCCGAATGTTGCTTGCTTCTATGTGCTGTTTAGGTATTTGGAAGTCACTGGAGTGCAAATATTGAAAATTTGCGAACTTACGAGCGTGCGTAGGAACTGCGCAACGCACGCTTGTAAAACAGTCATTTTTAGGAATTTTTTCACCAAATTTTCAACATAGCCATTTTAAGACCTCTTCTCATGAACAGTGTCACTGTGATTTTGTTAATGTGTCCCATACATTGAGTTTGCACACCGACCGCGCCATTGTGCGCTACATGGGCGGAAACACATTTTGGGCAGGATGTGAAAAATGACAGCTGTACTTGCTCATAAGGAGGTGCAGCAAATGGCAATGTTGAAAATCTGGAATGAAAATATTGAAAATTTGGAATCTTACGAGCTCATGCGAGGAACTGCGCAGACGACATCAGAAACAGTCATTTTTAGAATTTTTCACCAAATTTCAACATAGCTATTTAAGACCTCTGCTCATGAACAGTGTCACTGTGATTTTCATAATTTGTCCTGTACATTGATTTCAAGACACTGACTGCGCCATTCTGTGCTACATGGGCGGAAACACATTTGGGTGAGATGTGAAAATGACAGCTGTACTACTCATAAGAAGTTGTGGTAAAATGGCAATGTTGAAAATCTGGAGGAAAATATTGAAATTCGGTGAACTTATTTAGCTCATGAGAACTGCACAACGCAGATGTTTCAGACAGTCATTTTATTTTTGAGACCAAATTCCTCAACATGGGGTTTTTGGGATCCTTCTCATGAATGATGTCACTGTCATGGCAGGTCAGGCCTGAAGCAGGATTTCAGAGTCACTGCACAGTCATCATGCTGAAATCACCCTTCGGGCCCAATAACGCCATGACAGTGACATCATTCAGAGAAGGGGTCCCAAAACCCCATGTTGAAAATTTGCAAAAATTTCCAAAATGCTGAGATATGCAACAAAGTTGAAACCCCCTATCTAGGCCATTGCTTCACAGCTTACCGCATTTCCTCGGTTAGTGATCGGCTTTGAAGAGTGCAGATGTGTTCGATCCACCGAAGATCGTCGCGCAGAGTCCGGAGGTAAGTGTATGGGCTGAGGGGGGTGGGAGGCTGGGGCGCAGTGGGTGCGGGTTGTGGGAGGGGTGGGAGAGAGTCCACCGCGGGACTGTTTTCGTTTTTCAGGTTAAAATAAAAAAAGGCGTTGTGGGACTGTTTGCCATGCTGGGGTGGGCTCCCAGCATGAGCACAAGGACGTTGGGGGGGGCATTCAGCCGACGGGGATTGGGCACCCCAGTCGCGCCTATGGACTGATGCCATGCTGGGGTGGGCTCCCGTGTGGCACCTACATAACTGGTGTGGAGAGCCAGCTCACGGACGGAGGGTTGGGCACCCGTCCGGCTACACATGCACATGCGGGCGCGCCGCCTGCATGTGGGGGGGCTACGCTTCTTATCTCTGCTCACTGAAGCACTAGTCCCCTTTCAATCATGCCACTGCATTTGGAGCGTGGTCACAGACAGCTCCAAAATGCATTGGCTTACAGGGCCGCGCCTGCCAGCTCGCTGACTGAATTGGAGGAGGAGGTGACACACCTCCGAAATCTCCGATGATGGCACTATGTTTCTTGCACATGCGTGCAAGCAACATAAAAATGCAGTTTCTGCCATTTGGGCCTAATACCTAGTCATAAAATAAAATTTTTTTTTTTCAAATTTGCACTCTAAGTGGTAAGATCAAGAAAATATAAATAAACCAAGAAATGTGATTGGTCAAATATGATCACGTGACCATGTGTTATTCTAGCACAATGGAAACAGACCATTGGTCCATCCAGTCTGCATTATTTTGTTATCCCACCATACTCTGTGACCTACTGCCTAGATGGGGTTTAGGCCCTCAACTCCCCTAGGTTCCCTGCCATACTGGTACCCCATGCCTAACTTTCAGACCTTTTACTCTGTCCCAGTCATGCCTGTACACATTTATGGTTTTTGCTCCCACCACCTCAGCAGGTAAGCTGTTCCACAGGTCAACCATTCTCTCTGTGAAGTACAAATTTCTTGCTCCCTCCAATCTCCCTCACCCACCCCCACCAACTTACATTCACATCCCCTTGTTATTGACCTGCTATTCCTGTTGAATAGCTCCTCACAGTCTACCTTGTTTATTCCTTTTTAGGAATTTAAGGTCTTGTTCATGTCTTCTCTCTCCCTTCAAGCCTTCAGCAAGTACTGTACATTATCAGTGCCCTTAGCCATTCCTCATATTATCTGCCCTGCTGACCCTGAATCATCTCGGTTACCCTTTGCCGCACCATCTTCAGTCTTTCTCTGTCTTTCATCAGGTGAAAACTACAGAACTGGGCACAGTATTCCAGATGAGGCCTCACCAGTTATCTGTAAAGGGACAGTATTACCTCTTTACTTCTACTGTTTGAAATCCCTCCCAATACACCCCAACATTTTGGTTGCCTTGCTGTAAGTCTGACTGCACTGGCTAGATTGTTTGAAGGAGCCATTTGTGAGGACTCTAAATCTCTCTTCTGAAGCAGAGGCCAGTCTAAACCCACCCTTCTGGTAATCCGTTTTAGGATTCCTACTCCTTATGCATGTTACCTTGCTCTTTTTGACATTGAACCTCAGCTGCCAAACCTTGGACCATCTCTTTAACCTTTGTAGATCCCTCTTCAACTCCTTCACCCCTCTTTGGTGCCTACCCTCCCACAGAGCTTAATGTTGTCTGCAGAAAGATGCATCTTGTCCTATATACCTTCTCCTATGCTGCTGAGAACATATTGAAAAGGACAGGTCCAAAGACTGACCCTTGTGGCATCCAGCTTGTGACCTCCTACCCTCTGATTTGATCCAGTTCACTGCCACCCTCTGCTTCCTCTACCCAGCCAACATCCTACCCATTTAACCAGCTCCTATGCTGCTTCCAAGTCCTCTGACTTCTTCAGTAGTGTTCTGCTTGGCACTGAGTCGAATGCCTTGCTGAAATCAAAGTAGAGCATACCTATAGCTTGATCCCTATTTACCCCCTTTGAAACAGTCACAGAACACTGTCAAGGTTTGTCTGACAAGACCTTACTGCTATGAATCCATGCTGTTTACTATCCTGCAGCCCATTGCTTTCCAGGTATGTTACTAGGTCCTCTTTGACAAGTGTCTCCATCAGTTCACCCCCAATGGAGGTAAGATCAATGTACCTCTAATTTCCTGGGTTCTCCTTATGCACTCCTTTGAAGAGCAGAGCCATGTTTATTACCCTCCAATCTCTCAGGACCACCCCTGACCACAGCAATCTATTGAGTACCCTTCCAGGGGCTCAGCAGGCTCCGATGTCAATTCTCTGAGCACCCTTGGGTGCATCCCCTGTGGCTCTGATGCCTTATCTACTTTCAGGGCTGCAAGCCCTTTTTTTAACTAGTTCTACATTTATCTCCATCATCCCCATTTCTTGAATACCCGTTGCTGGTGCCCTAATGTCACCTTCTGATAGAGGCCTGCTGTCCTCCACTGTGAATACTGAGCATAGGTACAATGGCAGCTATACTAATCTTCTACCTTACCAAAGAGAAAGAGTTAAAATATTAAGTTACTGCTTGACAGCAGGCACACATGATGACTTTGCAATGGAGTTTTGTATGATAAATTTTATATCTGAATGAGCTGTGGTTTGATCTCCATGTTCTCACTCGTGGCTTTGCCACTCATGAGAACAAGATCAAATGCCCATTACACACAATTAGCAAAACTGCAAGTGCCTGACTAAGCACAATAAGGTAACACTTCAGCTAATGTACTACCTTGAGGACACTATGGTATGAGGATGTTCTGGCTGGCTGGCACTGTAGTCATTCAAAATGGCTGCCTTTTGCTCGTCATCTAATATTATCCTCCTCCACCATCCTTACAATTCTCCAACTTGGCTTCTTTTTTTCCCTAATATACAGGAAGAACTCTTTTTCCTTCCCTTGACCACCTCTACAATTCCCAGCTCACTGCCTACTTTTGGATCTCTGACCCCCTTCTTGGTCTCCTTTATCTTGTTCTGGTACTAAATTGTACTGTCCCCAGGGTTCATCTTGTAGCTAATGAGGGCCTTTTTAAGCCCTCACTGCCTCCCTTTCCATCTTGAAGAACCAGATCCATCTCTTGTATATGTTACTCCTAGTAGCTGTTCTCAGACATGATAAAGTTGCTTTGGGAATGACCCCTTTAATTTCTCCCAACCTCTCCTCCACTCCCCTGACCTGATCCACTCCTACCAGCTTTCCCCTCACTAATTCCCCCTCATCTGGTCAAAACCTGATGTTCTGAAATCCAGAACTTCCACCTTTGACAAGTGTATACCTTTACCCTAGGTCAGTTCAAACCATATGGTGATATGGTCATTGAATCCCACTAGTTCCCCAACCAACACTCTGCCCACCATTTCTAAATTGGTGAGCACCATATCAAGAATGTCAGACTGCTATGTGGCTCCCTGACCAGCTGCACTGGTTGGCAGTCCTGCAATATATCTACAGTAGCAGGGCTTGACAATTGGTGCTCCTCACTGCTGGAATGTTCCAATCTATGACTGGTAGACTGAGATCCCCCACAGCCACTACCTTCCCCTCTGTGGCCTATCTTCTCAGTTTCTTCCCATAGCTCCCTACCCCCTCACCCCCTTCCTCGGCGGTCTATCTCCATGTATAATCTTTTCCCTGATGTCACTGTAAGCTGTAACCTATCTCCATGTGTAATCTTTTCCCTGATGTCATTGTAAGCTGTACTCATAATAATTTTGTCTCCCCATCCTCTTTCCTTATGGACCTAGCATGTATGTGCACCCTGACAATAGACGGCTACCCTACCCCATTTGTCCTTCCTTCTGTTTCTCCTATACATCATATACCCTGTTAATGCAAGGTCTTAATCATTATTCCCAGTGGCCCCCATCTATGTGCTGGCCACAAGATCTAACCCTGCATCCATCTCCATGGCTTGGAGTTCACAAATTTTATTTGCAAGGCTCTTGACATTTACCATTCTCCTTCCTGTCAGCATCTCCTCATTTTCCCCCTACACGCTATAATTTCCTGGTGTTTCTGATCCCTGCTGACTTTTGAGACCTTCCCTTGGGGATCCCAGCTAGTTTCCCCTTTCCACCTCCATCTTCTGTGGTTCCATCAGCCTCAGTTCCTCCCTCATTTTTTTTATGTCAACTTACGTGGTCTGTGTACAGCATATGACAAAACTACCAATACATAAAGTCATTGTTTCGCATATTGGAAAACTTGCTAAAATATAATATTCAGACTCATTCATATATACAAGCATATACTAAAGGTGTGGGCACAAATACCATAGAATATTTATGCTATTTTCACTGATGACAAGTCTACTATTGAAATGAAAAAGTTATCTGTAAAGTTAACTCATCAGGATTTATTTCAATAGCAGACTCTTCATTCATAGAGTGCTGCCAGTACTACTTACAGTGTCCCGTGCCCCTCCCCCGACCACCAGTACAGTGCTAATGCACGTCGTACTCCCACCCCATTGCAAACTGACAAAACTTCTCAGTTTTCACAGCAGATAATGCAAAAAAATCAACAAACATTGTGAAGCATAGCAAATTAATGGCAAATGAAATAAATCAACTATGAGTTAGTCCTCATACTAACTCCATCTGTCACTGTGCCGATCATCACACTAACTCCATTCATGCACAGTCCCCCCAACCATTAAATAATAATGACCACAAAAGTTACTGTAATGTACAAAACATTTCTTGTGTCACTATGAAAAACTAAAAGGTGTAGTTATGATTGCCACCACCGAATGGAGGATCAGTAGCACTGAGAACTGTCCCCCCCCGCAAAACTCATAAACCATAGTCACAAAAGCTAAACAAATAGTTTAAATAACAAATAAGACAGTATCAAAATACCACTGCGCACAGTTTTCCCAAGCAGCCTCTAGAAGAAGAATCCATGTTTGACTCCCTCCAGCCTCCAACACAGGAAAAAACACATCAGTGAAGAGCCATTCCCCATGGGCATCTAGTTCCTGGAAACTCCACTGCTCCATGAAATGAGTAGGCCACAAAATCAACCTTCTACCATCTCTGTGTCACCCCGCTGACTGACACTGCACATGTGCAATTCTGCACCAAATGTCACGGACACCCTGCCAATAAGAGAATATGTAACTGACTAACCTGTCTAACTGGACTACAGTGCCATGAAACATACTCCAACAGGACACTAACATAGCAGACGAAGACAGCCCACTGACAGTTAGTACCTATGATCACATGCACAAAAAAACCCTACAATTTCTAAATAAAAAAAATATTGGGGGCCTACTGTATACACCAACTACACAATGGGATTTTGTATGATAAATATTATATCTGAATGAGTTGCGGTTTGATCTCCATGTTCTCACTCGTGGCTATGCCACTCGTAAGAACAAGATCAAACCTCAACTGATTGAGATAAAAAATGTATCATACACAACCCCATTGCATATCCCTTTTATACTTTACATACAGTACATGCTTACTGGACTGGGAAAGAAGAGTTCGTCCCTTTCACCATCTCAGAAGGAATAGCTTGTTTCCCTTTTTCTTCAAGTACTTGTTGAGTCTGACCTTGCTGATTATTACAGTGTCAGCTGATATCACATGCTCTGACAGTCTATTCCAAGTATTGATTCACCGCTCGTCCTGTGACGTAGTTCTTCCTGGTGTTTTCCCCAAATTTTCTTCACTTTAAAAAAAAATCCCAAAGTGAATACCAAGCATTTGGCGAAGTTTCCACCGGCAAGGCAATTTTGCAAATGTTTCAGGGAAGTGGATTTTGTGAATCCGCCGAAACTTCGCACATGAAGTAAAACTTCACAACATATCTAGTTCTGATATCACAACCTGTTGCCATGGGAGTAACTGTGCTACGTAAACAATCTCAGATAGTACAGTAACTAATACTAATAATACAGATTATTATGTCTTCAGAGTCTGCCAAGAAACATTCGTAAACAAGCAAGAGTACTAATAAATGTTTATTAGACTACTTACTCCAAGCATGTGACAAAGAAAATCACAAGGGAGATGGGTTTCTCACCACCCTCCTGAAGAATGCACATAATCTCCAATATTTGCAGATCTTAGGTTCTCTAAGATCTTATTCTCTCTCCCCACTCTCCTGCTCTCGTGGAGCTACAGTAGGTTGTAGAAGGCTAAATATGACAGATAATAGCATAGCAACAGAGATTACCTCATAGTTACAGATATGAGAAACAATGGGCAGGATTCACGAATGTGACAGAAGGACCCGCAGCTGTGGGAAAACCTTGGCGTTAGTGGGAATCCACTTGCGAAGCCGCAGGTCACCCACAGCTGCTGGTATTCACTAAAGTTAAGCCGAAGTATGACCAGCTCCATGGAATATGGCAGCTTGCGGGTGCTGTTGCCATAGACAGCACCACAGCTGCAGGAGGCTGCTACGGGCATCGGAACCTGCCGTAGCACCCTCTGCTATGCAGCTGCGGGTGAATCCAGTCCACAACAGCAGTTGCAGAGTAGAACTTTTAAAATATCTCATCGTGAATCCTGCCCAATATGTATTGGATAATGACTTAGGAGACAGAATTACTAATGAGTATCATATGAGACAAATAATATGCTTCCGTTTGCATTATAGCTTGAACAAAAGAAATGCTGATGGGTTCAAACTACACACAGCATTTCTTGCTTATGTATAATAGTCATGCATGATACTGTATAATCTTACGCAGGATGTAAACATTAGCAAATATTAGCAGCAAAGCACATTCCTGGCACTCATGCTTATATGATGAGTACCTAAATCTATATGTAACGCATATGTCCATTTTTGTAACATGGATGTACATATGGGATCTACAGGTTCGGGGAAGGATGAGGTTACCTGGCACAAGAGACCTAGGTTTGGCTACTCTGCACAGGGGCACCCAAGTAAATCCAACTACAGGAAGCAATAACTGTGATGTCCAGAACCAGAATTGGGATTTTTCAGTGGGGCTTTATTTATTAACTCACTGAACATAAACAAAGCACTGCATGGTCCCCCACAGGGCTACGTAACTGTAATGCAGATTAGAGGTTAAACACAGCGGTCCATTTGAGGAATGAACACAATACAACAGTTGTCTGGCTTTGGACCCACCAGGCACTCAGCCCGGACTTTGCATGCGCATTGGATACACAGCCCGACTGGCCCGGCTCCCCTGCCGGCCACTCGACTGACGGTCCACTTGGCGAATGAACCCAAACTCTACTTGGAAAGACATCCCATCAAACAAGGAGACTCCCAAACTGTGGCTCCCCACACCACTTGAAGTCTGTGACTCCTAGAGAGATTTTGTTTTCGTACTTCCAATTCGAAACTCCCATCCAACAGGGAGACTCCCATCCAACAAGGACTAATTTTCCCATCCTGTGGCTCCCCACACCACTTAGAGTCTGCGACTCCTAGAGAGATTTTCAAGTTGCGACCCACGTCTGGGTACCCACCCCATCACTGGCCAAGCGCATGAGGCAAGTGGCAAAAACACAGAAGAAATCCATAGAGGTGGACCTGGTTACTAAAGATGGGGGGTTTTCCCACCTCCAGCTCCCACAGCCCATACCCGGCCATTTCTCTAGACACACAGAACTTTAGACTTTAAAATGTGGATGACCTGAAGCACCCCCTCTACAATGAACTTTAAATCCATTAACACTTTAAACAGATGACTGCTCTATTTGTTTGTCCTAGTTGATATAGTCCTCCCAAATAGCAGTCCCCAATACTTGAAATACAACTGAAGAAAAGAAGTTGTTTGCATCTTCCAATGGGGCCAAACACTCTCCCATTCGTTGCAGGTGCCCCACAGGCGAAGAAATGTAACCTTTGCTGTTATACATGAACAGACTGAACTTAAATCCAAACAGGCAGCTTTCTTCCCAGGGTGGGAAAAGGGGATTGCCCCTGGAACCCACAAAGAACTTTTCCTCACCCCCCCAGAGGGAGGGGGGTAAACAGACAACTACTGGTGTCCTTCTTGTTTGCTTAAGGACAAACTGAAGACTGACTTTGAATTCCCAAGGTTCTAAACTTACTCATAGCTGAAGATTCCAAATGTGGCTCATGCAGCTGCGACAGTTCTATTATGATGTCATCCCTCTAGTCTCAGCTGTGACTGAGGACAGAGTGAGGCAGTGTGAAACCCATTTAACTGGAGTTTCACAAGCTGCCATCCCTGCCTACCACTAGGTCTTATTGGAATTCTAGTAACCCCGGGTAACAAAGGGGTTACACTCGCCCTTGACCAGGAAAATGACTGTCCCCAGTCATTATGCACCCAGCCTTAGGCCATCCCACCCTATGTGCTACCTGCGGAGGGGGGTGATCAGGCTCCCTTCTACCGTGTGCAAGCACAGGTAGGCAACACTAAGGGCCTAGAGGCCTATAGCTGACATTTCAGCCTCTAGTCTATTCACTTACTATGGACACCTAGTGGCTCAGGTAGAACTGTCCAGAGCATAGCCCTGATAGATCAGCACTGCAGTCCCTATGGCCACTGAGGACCACAGCCTGTCTATCCCCCCTAACCCTCTAGGGAAAACCTATCTGCCTCTTACATAACATCCCAAACAAAAACAAAACCCAGGGACCTCCCCGACCTTGGGCAGCCTGCAACTACAACATTAGGAACACAAACAGTACTTTAATTTCTACACTAGCACTGAACGAGGAACTCCGATGAGCCCCTCCTCCTCTTCTTGTCTTCTCTTCTGTCCTCCAGGAACACCTGTAAGAAAAGACAAAAACAAAAACAAAAAACACACCCTAATCTGCATTTACGATCTACCTAAACAACAACAGTTCAACAACAACAACCCTTACCATACAGGAAAAACAGAACACTAAACAATCCCAAAAAGAAAAATATTTTTTTTTTTTTTAGAAAAGTAGAAAAGACAGTATATACATTAAGTACAGAAATGACATTGATAACAATACACTCTTTTGGGGATGGAATGCCCTAAATGTCCCACTAGTGACTACAAGGCCCGAAGGCCAGTCCATTAAAGAGTCTCTCCTGGGCCGGAGCCCCATGAACATAGTCTTTTAAGGCCATAATCCCAAAGGGAGAGTCTTTGCGGACAGTTCACACACTGTTTGAAGTCTGTAGTGTAAGGTGTGTATTGCAATGTCATAAAGATAGAATAAAAAGAATTTTGATGACTCACCAGCCTCTTGAAGTATTCGTACATCACCAACCTGGTCCCTGCCGAAGACTCTCCCTGGCAGCATTTCTTCTGATACAGCTGGGTGGACATCTTCCGGGAACCCACAGGAGTGCACATTCTGGAAACAGCTGGGCTGATGTCATAACTGGAGAAGGAACCCTAGAACAGGAACAAAAAGAGAAACAGCTGGTCCGGCGTCATCCGATTACCAGACGATGACCAGGCAAACAGCTGGGCTGGTGTCCTCTCTGGATCTGAAGTCATCTGGTGGTACCAGTAGATGGTTGCTGAATAGGGCAGTACACTGCGGACTGAAGAATATGGGGCACCTGAGTTCTTGTTTATTCATATTGGCAGTTCAATAAGGTTACTTCACAGTGTAGATGTGGCAGTATTGACTACCACTGCTCGGCTCTCCATTTTGTAGGCTAGGGCTTAATTTCCGGGAGGTCCTTGCATTGAGGCCAATAGTAGAGGGGGTCAGGAGCTTGAATTATTACTCCATCTGGACGCACATTATTCACACAGTGGGAGACTTCGCGTCCCTCTCCGTCCACTATTCTCACTCTGTCCATAAACAGTGTCCTGCCTCTCTTCCACTGTGTATACTTTTTGTGGAACAGTCTGTTCTTTACATGCTGGTTAGCCCCAGGATGCACATGTTTCATTGCTTCATCCCAGATCCAGGATTTCCTGCAGTTCTCAATCTCCTCCCGGACTCTCCGAGGAAAGGTAGGAAAGGTCATACCAAAGATTTCATTGGCCTTTCTGCGAATCAGTCTCTCCTCTTTACTTGCTTTGGTCAATCTGAGACTGCTGGCCTGGCTTGGGGGTGGCCAGTCCTGGTCCTGCCAGCTTCACATCCTCAATGAAATTAAAAACGGATCCCTGACTTCTTCTTCTTCTGGTGAAGCCAGGGCAGTGGCATCACCGCCTTCTTGAACACATTCCTCCGAGGAAAGATCTTGAGGCTGTGTACCCATTCCTTTCTCACAAGGCCACATAGGTTCCCCCTCATCTTCCTCTTCACTGAGAATCTGAGCCCAGGAGTGAGCAGTAGTTCTCACCCCCGAGACTATCCATTCATCACTAGGAGCGGAGGTCGACACCTCCCATTCAACGGCCTCCCGCATCTCATCTTCACTTTCAAGACTTGGGCTAGGCCCCCCCACCTAGGGGTCTATTGATGCTTTATCTGAACTTGCCTTCTGAGATCCAGCATCCAAAACTTCAACTTCAGTCTCTAATTCTGTACTCTCTAACTTTGTGCCACACTCCCCCGAGCGACCTTCCTCCACAGGCTCTGTCTGATGCTGTGTGCAGCCAACTGCAGATTCTTGAAGTTGTGTCCATGTGGGAGCCAAACGAATTTGAGGTGCTTTATACAAGCCATATTTTTGTAGACAACCAGCACAGTGAGGAATCATGAAGACATCCCTTCCAGCACTAAAGCACATCTGGCATACACACACTGGATAATTAGGAATTGCAACATCAGGAGGTAGTTGCCCTCTATAGCACCAATTTTCAATGTCTCTCAATCTATTTACTGCTGCTGTTACTGCAACCCGGGCATGACCCGGGTAACGAGCTGGTCCTGAGGCCATAACTGCAGAAAAACAAACAAAAGTTTACTGTAACTGAAAGTCCCACTTTAAATGAACACACTCTGTAGCTTTAAAATGGCTCCTCTGCTGCTGCGTTTACTTTACTACCCCACCCTGTAATGGCAGCGGCAGCACTCCTGTGCATCAACATTCAGACTCTGGGTCAAGCCACTGTGCACCCGATTTACATCAGCTACTAATAACTTTTTATTTAAACTGCACAACTTGCTCTGTTCTGGTTGTTCTCACATTTACAGGATTTTCCTTGGACTTTTCACATGCTGGCAACATTTATTTAATCACAGTCCCTTTAACTTCAGGTTTCAGCACAGGATTGCCTGCTTTTACTAGTGTTGCACTTATTTTACAACCCACAGTCTCTCTCTGGCTGCAAACTTTAAACTGAGGCTACTTTCATTGCTATGCACACATTTAATGGCTTTACAGACTTGCGCTTGCCAGCAGGATATCACACAATCACTACTTGCAAAGCGACTATACAGCTGCACTCACATTTTATATGGCATTACTGAAAATCACTGATTTGAGCAGTTTTAAATCATTTACTCACTGTTATGGTAGCAGATTGCTGCGATGGAAGAAAACGGCCTGCAGCCAGATTTTTTGAAGGCCTCGGATTTCAAACGGGCGGGCAGTCTCCGCGATCGTAGTATTAATCACACAATTCACTGATCCCACAACTGATAAGCAGGTTGAGCCCGATTTTGAACTAGAAAAGTCACTTTTCACTGTTTACAGCGCTTTGAACACTTCACGAACGCTCCTCCACTGCCAGTACACGCACTACTCTCTGTCTCCCTCTCGAATGCTGAAGCAGACTCTGAAGAGCTGGCTGAGGGGCGGGACTAATGGCAAACTGACCAACCACACGACGCTATGCAAATGAGCCTCTTCTTCCTCACAAGGGCTCCTCTCCTCACAGCGATCGTTGAGCAGGCAAATTTAAACTGAAAAGATGCACTTTTTTTTTCTCAACTGACTCCACGGCGGGAGCCCATTTCAGCCATGTAACATTGCCATTAACTCTGCAGTCTGTAGTATTGCACAGAAAGCATTTACAATGTCCAGGGCATAATTTCTCTGTTGCTACCCCTAGTTTTCCACACTTTTCTTCACAGAACTTTATTTTAAAACTGACAAATGCTGTAAACTATGTTGATGCAGGACAAGGACACACACTTTGGCTTTACAGCTCCTTGGTAAACAGTTGGCATTTTTTAAACAGCAGCACAAGATTCACAGCACACAGCACACACTAGGGTAATTGCTTCAACTTTTTTGGGCTACCGACTGCCAGACAGCCAAAACGCTAGCCTACTTGCCCAAGCACCTTCCTTCCCAAACAAATCCAAAGCGGTGCCTCCATTTTTGTAAGGCAGATGTCCATTTTTGTAACATGGATATACATATGTGTATCTACGGGTTCGGGGAAGGATGAGGTTACCTGGCACAAGAGACCTAGGTTTGACTACTCTGCACAGGGGCACCCAAGTAAATCCAACTACAGGAAGCAATAACTGTAAGTGTGGCTTTATTTATTAACTCACTGAACATAAACAAAGCTCTGTATGGTCCCCCACAGGGCTACATAACTGTAATGCAGATTAGAGGTTAAACACAGTGGTCCATTTGAGGAATGAACACAATACAACAGTTGTCTGGCTTTGGACCCACCAGGCACTCAGCCCGGACTTTGCATGCGCATTGGATACACAGCCCGACTGGCCCGGCTCCCCTGCTGGCCACTCGACTGATGGTCCACTTGGCGAATGAACCCAAACTCTACTTGGAAAGACATCCCATCAAACAAGGAACTCCCAAACTGTGGCTCCCCACACCACTTGAAGTCTGCGACTCCTAGAGAGATTTTGTTTTCGGACTTCCAATTCGAAACTCCCATCCAACAGGGAGACTCCCATCCAACAAGGACTAATTTTCCCATCCTGTGGCTCCCCACACCACTTAGAGTCTGTGACTCCTAGAGAGATTTTCAAGTTGTGACCCACGTCTGGGTACCCACCCCATCACTGGCCAAGTGCATGAGGCAAGTAGCAAAAACACAGAAGAAATCCGTAGAGGTGGACCTGGTTACTAAAGATGGGGGGTTTTCCTACCTCCGGCTCCCACAGCCCATACCCGGCCATTTCTCTGGACACACAGAACTTTAGGCTTTAAAATGTAGATTGACGGTGGATGACCTGAAGCACCCCCTCTACAATGAACTTTAAATCCATTAACACTTTAAACAGATGACTGATCTATTTGTTTGTCCTAGTTGACATAGTCCTCCCAAATAGCAGTCCCCAATATTTGAAATCCAACTGAAGAAAAGAAGTTGTTTGCATCTTCCAATGGGGCCAAACACTCACCCATTCGTTGCAGGTGCCCCACAGGCGAAGAAATGTAACCTTTGCTGTTATACATGAACAGACTGAACTTAAATCCAAGCAGGCAGCTTTTTTCCCAGGGTGGGAAAAGGGGATTGCCCCTGGAACCCACAAATAACTTTTCCTCACCCCCCCGAGGGAGGGGGTTAAACAGACAACTACTGGTGTCCTTCTTGTTTGCTTAAGGACAAACTGAAGACTGACTTTGAATTCCCAAGGTTCTAAACTTACTCATAGCTGAAGATTCCAAATGTGACTCATGCAGCTGCGACAGTTCTATTATAATGTCATCCCTCTAGTCTCAGCTGTGACTGAGGACAGAGTGAGACAGTGTGAAACCCATTTAACTGGAGTTTCACAAGCTGCCTTCCCTGCCTACCACTAGGTCTTACTGGAATTCTAGTAACCCCGGGTAACAAAGGGGTTACATATATATTAGTGCAAAATAGCAGTATCACAGTATAACAGAGCATGAACACAGTGTGAGGTGTATGTGGGATGATAGGGGGCATAACCCAGGTGCAACAACTGTGATGTCAAAAGCAGGGCATTATGACCTCAGGTAAGGAGAAAGCTGCAGGAATAGATAAAGTCTTCAGGAGCAGATATCCAATTTTCATGCAAATGACCTCAGTAATAAATAATGGGATGAGAAATACAAAACAAATGTAATACACAAGCTGGATAGTGTCTAAATATTATGTTTTGTTAAAGTTCTCCTGAAGGCGTCAGCTGCTGTTTGAATTTATTCATTTTTAGGTACATTTAGACAATTAAATGCCTGTTTACAAGTATGATCCAGGACAGCACAAATGTAGGCATCAGACAGCGAACAATATCAGTCACAATGTAAGAAAAACATGAAATCAAAATCACAGGAAGAACAACAAATAACCTTTAAGAAAAACAGTTCAGTAAATATAACAGTGGATGCAAGATAAACTGGGAATAAATATGATTAATGAACAAAACCAAATACAATATCTTGGTCCTGTTCACAACTCCCAGCTCATTTCCCTGTTTTGTTTCTGTGATATCTGTCCCATTTATATATTTTTGTCACAATATTCTTATTTCTAGAAGCATTGGTGTGAATTTCCAAAGCCTGTCTAGATCTTTCTTCATTCCAGTTATCTCCTATTGTGATGTAACTGCTCTTCCAGTTGTGGTGTCATTCAAAAACTTAATGATCCATCTTGTGGTATCCTCTTCCAGGACATTTGTAAATAAACTGAACAGTGTACACTGTGTTGCAGAACAGACCTATGTGGAACCGAACCGGTCACTTTTTTCCATGCCAGCTGGTTACCTTTCATTACGGATCTTTGACTCAGATCTCACAGCACGTTTTATACCCATTTCCTTGCACTATCAATTACATCAATGTTCTCTAGTTTATAAACTAACCTCCAGTGTGGTACAGTGTCATATTATTTAGTGAAATCCAAGTATATAGACAGCACCCACATGATTTCTCATATTTAGTTCCTTGGTGCTATTGTCATTTTTCAAAAACTGTAGTGAGGTATTTTTTAATGTGCTTATTCCTTTACACAATGTATACTGAGTCACCATGTCCAGGTTTTTCTTCTTTAAGTGTTTGATAAGTTTGCTTCTTAAGGGTATCTACAGTACAGCAGCTTCCCTTATTGATTTCAAGCTCACATGCCCATTCAGTTATTTATTTATAAGTTTGGACCAGGAAAGGCACATTGAGCTGTGATAGCTTGTTTACAGGTGCATCCTGATGGTGGAGGAGGTGGTGGTGGGGTTGCAGGAACCTGTTTTGTTGATTACCCTACTTTTCTTTGACAAGGGCTGTGGGAGCTTTAACTTCTACCTTGACAGTGATCAAAGATGGGGAAAAGGGACCTTGGTTTGGTGTCACATCTGAAAGATGGCAACTCACAAATTACAGCATATCCCATACACTACACTACTGTGACAGTTAAGAGTATTACGGCAATGCCTGGTGTGTGGCTAGAATGTACAACCTTCCAATAGCATGGCCCTAGAGGTGAGCATGCTACTTACTGAACCAGTAACACTGATAAGGCCTATAGTTCCCTGATTTTGCCCTGGAACATTTTTAAACATTGGCATCACATGAGCCATTCTCCAACCATTAGGCATACAGTATGCATACAGTCCTACTAGAGGCTTGTAAGCAGTATATGGGTCCCACAAAATGGTGGGCGAGATTTCAGCTGGTGAGATTTCCAACAGTGACGTCCTTGCAAACTATTAGAAGTGGTTTTGGTAGTGATAATGTACTACTCATGGTGGGGGGGGCTTAGGGGGCTTTGCCCCCTCAAAACTAAACAATTGGATATATGTGGGGGAGAGGGGTATGGGGGGGCACAGCCCTCCAATCATTTACATGCAGGACAGTGCACAAGACTGATAAACAGTTTTGCAATAGTCGGGTCTCCTGTGGAAATCTTGTCTATCATTTTGACAGGACCCATACACTGCAGTCTGTCACTAATAGATTCATTGTATATAATTGACAATCATATGGATAGTTCCTTTAAAGAATTTTGGAGTAAATTCTATCAGGCCTCCTTGCCTTGATTATATTTACTGTCTTTAACATTTTCTCAGCTCCTTTATGTATAACCCATATATCTTGCAAAGTATCCTTTTACTTCATGCTGAATAACATTTCATTGTTTGATATAACTTTTCCCTTTCCTTTGTGAAAATGAAGATGAAGTATGTATTCAGGCTTTCCATTGTCTGGCCATGTAATCATTCACATTCCCTTTTTCCACATTGTTTATTGGGCCAACAGTACTCCTTGTTTTTCTTTTCTTACAACTGAAGATTTTTTTTTTAATATTGAATTTGTCCTCAAGTGCTATTTGTTGTTACTTTAACATATTTTGGCCCTCCTACTCTAATTTTTCTTTCTCTGAGTTTGTATCTTTAGTTTTGGAAATTTTATGTGGGTCCCTGCACATACTATAGCACCTTATTTACCATCCACATTGGTCTATGTCTTTTACTGTTGTACTTTCTTCTCTGAGGGACCTTACTGTATGAGATCCATGTGTTTTTTTAAGAGCGTTGCTGAATGTAGATGTCCATCAGCTTGGTTTCCCATGGTAGAGCTAATATTTAATCAGTTTTCTGTACTGTACTTGCATGCATATAATGGGGTGAGATGAAAAATGTACAGATAAAATGAAATATTTACATGGCAGAAGGAACTGGAGTGAAGATAAATAATTTATAGCAAGTGTAGGGTAGAATGTTGTTCTAGGTAGAAGACTAGAGTTTGCTGAAAGAGTGGAGTGAAAGCACCTAGCTTTACCTTAAAGGTATACTAATATTTATTTATACTTCTCTTACTTTTGAAAGTAGTAGAGTAAGTAGGGAGAAAAGATCTGTAAGCAGTGGTTGGGGCACTTTGAAATTTGGTAGGCAGTGACTGAGTTACCTTGAAACTTGAGTTTTAAATTGTAACAAATTGTGTGGGGGAAACTAGGTCAGGAACTTCATCTTGAGGTGAGTAGATTCAGGAAGCCCAGTGAATTAGGTGTTTAATTGGGGGGTGGAGCTGGGAGAGGATTATTGTCTTCTAAAAATTAATTACTACAGGATGTTTGGTTAGCAGCAGCAAAGGGATGAAAGATGAAGAGAGGACACAACACACACACACAAACACACACAGATGCTACAACCCTCCCTGCACCCCTCTACCCCTCCACCCACCCACCTGGGGATAGTTGCACTTTTATAGGCTCTAGGGGGTGATTGATAGCAGATAGACACTTTCTGTGGAGGCAGGAAGGGAGGGTTCACCAGAACACATAAAAAACAGCTACAGGGAACAAAGGTAATTAAGCAAGGGTGTTTCTCTACTGAAGTAAAGTACAGAAGGGAGGAGAGAAAAAGGAAGAGAGAGAGAGAGAAAAAATACTCTAAAGCAGAAAGGACACTTATAGACATGATGGGAGTGGTACAGTGCAGCGGCTGTGAGGTGGCAGTCTTCAGGGAGACTTTCTGGAGGCTGCAGTGCTGTCTCATCTGCAGGCACCTCTCTAGGCTGAGGGCAGAGGTTGCTCGTCTCCAGACCGAGTTGGCTGGGATTCAGGGGACCTCCACCCCTGCCCATGGATCACCAAATCAGGCCCCGCTGCCACAACAGGTGCCAAGGAAGAGGAGTGGCTGGATAATGGTGGGCTTGGGAAGGGTGAGGGCAGTGAAGAAGAGACACTTCCCTCCTATGGTTCCACACCATAACTCCTATACTGCCCTGTCAGAGCAGGACTGTCCCAGAGAAGTACCCACAGTGGTAACCAAGGAAGATGTGGAGGTCCTCCACAGTGGAGACCCTGGGTGGAGGCAGAGGACCCAGGAGTAGGAGGAAGCAACCCCTGGTGGGGAGACTCTATCATGAGGGGGGGTAGACTTGGGGCCAGGAGGGGAGGGAGTGAGAGAGGTCAAGTGTCTAAGCGGCCCCATGGCTTGGAGGGTGGGACAGTGCATCCTAAGGATAAGTGATGCAGCAGGACAGGAGGGTGAGCTAGATATCTTTGTCTACCTGAGGACAAATGACCTGATATGTGATAAAGCTAGGATAGTGCAGGAGCAGTTCAGGGAGTTGCAGAGGGGTCTTAGACAAGTGGCATGCTCTATAAACTTTTCAGAGGTCTTACCCATCGAGGGCAAGGGGGAGAACGGGGTACTCTGCACCAAGAGATTCAAAGTATTGCTTAAGGACTGGTGCAGAGCAGAGGGATTTGGCTTCATTAGGGACTGGGGTTCCACCTGGAGGGATTCAAGCCTGTACAGGGGTGATGGCATGCATTTAGCTGGTAGGGGGACCAGGATCCTCAGTGAGAGGTTTAAATGTCTCATAAGCAAGCATTTAAACTAGCTAAGGGGTTGGCAGAAATAAGTTGAGTGCCTCCCCCCCCAACAAAATGATACAGATGGCAGAGAGGACTCTAAGATTGAAGAATCACCAAAGATAACTAAAACCAAAATAGGTAAAAATGCAGAGGAAAGGCAGAATGGAAGTAAGGACAGGCAGGGTATGGAGAAAAGGCATGGGGATAGGAGGGGAGTTATTAGGAGAGGAGGCAGTAAAAATTGGAAGGCCATGTGCACAAATGCCCCTAGTCTGGGAAACAAAATCCCAGACCTAGGGGTCCTGATGGCTGAGGTGGACTTGGACATTGTTGCTGTTACCAAGAAATGGTTCACGGGAAACCGTGACTGGGATATGGCAATACCAAGTTACACTCTTTTCAGGAGGAAAAGGATAGGAAAAAATGGAGGAAGAGTGGCTATCTAGGTCAGGGAAGGAATTAAGGCAACTGAGGTACAGGGAATGGATAGAGAGATAAATGCACCATGGACCACTCTGGGGATGGGAAATGGCACTGCCATTCACACTGGTGTGATCTACAGACCTCCCAAACATGGGGAAGAGCTGGACAGGGTACTTGTAGAAGCCATCCACAGAATGAAAGCTAAAGTGGAGGTGCTGCTGGTAGGAGACTTCAATCTGCCAGATGTGGACTGGAGCAACCAGGCTGTAGCCTCAGCCAGGAACAGAGACATCCTGGAAGCCCTGCAGACAGCTAGTGATGGAGCCCACCCAAGAGGGAGTGACTATGGACCTGGTACTCACCAACTGGGACAGAATCACAGATGTACAAGTAGGGAGCCATCTGGGATCAAGCGATCACAATATGGTGTGGTTCAATGTGAGAACAGCAGAAGAGTCAAACAACATGAAAGCAAGGGTCCTAGATTTCAGGTGGGCCAACTTTGTAAAGATGGAGGAATGTCTTAGGAACTCACTGGCAGGGAAGAAGAAAAGAGGGGTTGGAGGAACAATGGGAGAATCTTAAGGGATTCACAGTGCTTAAATGACAGCCAAAATGAGTTTGTCATTGCACTTGAGTGCTGTAAACTGAAGATGACCTCCTTGACCTCCTAGGTAACCTTTGCCAGCTGCCAAAAATCAAAATCCAGCTTGCAGGCTCACCCTATGGGGCTTGCAAACACTCCCCACCACCCCCTTCCCACTGAGCTCATCATTACCACAAACAGCAAAAGAGTTGCAGAAAGTAGGTAATACACCTGAAAAACAATTTATGGATTTTAAAATTTCTGTGGGCTTGATACTGCCTAAGTGACAGCCACAAATGAATCTGAGTCACTGCACTAAATGTAGCTGAGGAAGGGGGCACTAAGTGTGCACAGGCTGTCCCATAGGTCCATCTCAGTATGGGAGGAGAACTGTGTTCACTTTTGTTGCATAGCAACCACTAATGACTGGCTCCAGGGCCAGCACCTTCTGGCCACTTCCTTATGAGGTGGCAGTCAGTGGTTGGATGCTACACTGGTGCGGCCCTCTGTCCCAGCACAATATAAGCAGAAACTTTTCAACGAAGTGTGCAAAACATGATAGAAGCTGAGACACAGCCAGAGGGAAGCAGAAAAGTTAACAATTAACTTTTAAACAAGAAAGTGTCTAGATTACTATCTACAGCAGAATGAAGTTAGTTTCAAGCATATATACTGATTATACTTCAGCTCCAGTAATCCACTATGATGATGTAAATGATATTTGAAAGACAACCCCAGGGCCTACACTCCTTTCAAGCCAGAATTGGGGTATGCATCTGCTTACAAAATGTTTTAACTGTCTGAAGCAAGTGTAAGGTTCTAGGCCTACACTCTTTTCATGTCTGAATTGGGGTATATGTCTGCTTATGAAATGTTTTCACTATCTGAAGCAGGTTTAAGGTTCAGGACATACAGTCCTTTCAAGCTTGAATTAGGGTATGCTGTATGTTTGTTTACTAAATGTTTTAACTGTCAGAAGCAAGGGAAACACTCATTTTTCAGCAAACATATGAAACAGTGTGGTAAACTGTCAATAGAGCATTTTGGCTTTTAGAACCGTATAGCTGCAAATGGAACCAAGAGAGAAATATTTGTACAAATAGAACAGGAAAGAACATATAAAATAAGTACAATGAACTTAGAAAGAAAACTTAAGAGACATGAATAAGTTAGAACATTGCATTACTTATAGTAGGCAAGTAAATGCATAATCGGAGATGGTTTTGTTGTAAAAATGCAGGTTACTGTTAAATGAAGCCTTAGCAATGTGAAATTCACTTCTGATTATACAAGAGATATAATGAGAAGGCAAAATTTGCCTGATAAAAAAGTAATAAGTTAAATACTGAAAATGTTATGCTTACATAGGAAAAATTAATCAGAAAAGCTCATTTTGGAAACTGAGAGGATACATACCACTGGAAAATAATCAACTTCAGAATCACAGGTAATTGGATGGGTCAGTAAACAAAAACTAAATAAATAAAATAAATTAACTTCTGATTATACAAGAGATATAATGAGAAGGCAACATTTGCCTGATAAAAAAGTAATAAGTTAAATACTGAAAATGTTATGCTTACATAGGAAAAATTAATCAGAAAAGCTCATTTTGGAAACTGAGAGGATACATACCACTGGAAAATAATCAACTTCAGAATCACAGGTAATTAGATGGGTCAGTTACAATTAAGTGCCCGGGGTGAAATTTAAATGTAGATGGTGGTCATTCACAGCCTTGTTTTGATTAAAGTTGTAAATGCTAATAATGAATTCAGTTTTTTACCATCATAAAGAGAAATGTAAGTAGTTCATAGATTGTGATAGGAAGTGCAACAAAAATGCAATATTGGTTTGACTTGAAAACATTTTTTTGAAAAATTAATGGTAAAAATTATTTTTTTATTTTAGAAATTAAAATTGTAATTATGTTTTTTATGATAGATCCTGGCCCCTGAGGAAGCCCGATGTGGGTGAAATGTTGGGCAAGCACAGGGGATCGTTGATTCTAAGAAAAATGATTAAGAAAATATTGAGTGGCTGGCTTTCTTCATTTTCTGAACATTGGATTATCCATACTCCAGCCCCACAACAAACTGTATAGCATATTAACTGGAAGAGGACCCACCGACTCTCTTTTGTTCTCACAAAATGGACTAGAATCTTAAGAGAGCCATAGCGGAGGCAACAAGCCATTGCATTAGGCAAGTAAGCAAAACAAAGAGAAAGAATAAAACACTATGGTTGTCAAAGGAAGTGTTCAAGAAATTAAAGGCAAAAAGGGTGGCATTCAAGTGGTATAAGGAAACACAGAGGGAAGAACACAGGTAACTGTATCTGGAAAAACAGAGGTAGGCGGGGAAAGCAGTCAGGAGTGCAATGGCGCAAACAGAAGAAAAAATAGCCCAGGCAATAACAAAAGGGGACAAGAACTTTTTCAGGTAAGCTAGTGAAAGAAAAAAGACCAAGGGTGGGATTGTGAAACTAAAAAGGGAAGGAGGGAAGTGTGCAGAGCAGGTCCAAGAAAAAGCAGAAATCCTGAACAAGGGTTTTGTTCAGTGTTCACAGAAGAAGGGGAAGGGGAGGGACCAAAGTTAGATGACAGAAGCACCACTGGGAAGGAGGTGGACACTGGTCCATTTAAGGAGGGGAGAGTCTTAAAGATTTGCACCACTACAATACTGTCCTGAAGGACCTCCCTTCTCCACTCTTGACTTTCTTTTTTCTAACCTAATTGCCTCCCCTCCTCTCTCTTCTAATATCACTCCCTTACTCGCCCATGGCCAGCTTCGCCTGCTTACTAAGTTTGTGAAGAAGCACAGCTTCTGCCCAACCCACCATTTTCTCCTCTCAGCTGCCTCTACCCTATTTTGGTACCTAGGTCCTCATACCTTTTTACAAGCTGGTGATATTGAATTGAACCTGGGTCCTTCTGCCCACTCCCTGCTACTCAAACCCTGACTAGTCAGTAGGAAAAGGGCTGCACATTGCTCACCTAAATATACACAGCTTCTTATGTAACCTTACCGACCTTGAGGATTAGGTAGCTCTTCACAAGCTGGACATACTTTGTGTCACTGAAACCTCGTTAAAGTCTTCCATACCACACTCTGCTTGGTCTCTGCCCAACAATAATCTGATTCGCCAGGATTGCCCCTCCACAAAAAGGGGTGGTGGGTTGGCTACATATTTTAAAACTCATCTAAACCTTGCCGCTATCTCTGCTCCCCCTCACTGTGAGCTTCTATACTCTCTTCTCCTTCTTGGAGGCACAAAGAAACTATATATGACGAGTGCTTATAACCCCCAACAGGAGGATCAGCTGGTCTCACTGAACTCCTTTCCTATGCTGCCTCTGCTGCAGGTTGTAATAATGTTATTATTCTGGGTGACTTTAACCTGGACTGGCAAATCCCATAAAATTTACAATGACATCATTCAAGAACATAACCTCCACCAACTCATTTTAGATCCCACTAGAATGTCTATGGACTCTGGCTCCAAAACACTAATTGACTGGATCTTAACAAATAGGATCAGTAGGGTAACTGCAACAGGAATTCTCTCTGATGCCATAGCAGACCACTCCCCTACCTTCTGTATTTGGCATGTCAATGCTCCACCTGCTCCCCCACCCAAAGTCATCACCTTCCCTGACTTCTCAAAACTCAACCCTACTCTCTTTCTTAATGACATAACATTAGTTGACTGGTCCCCTCTATTTACCACTGTTTCTGCCACTGTTGCCCTGGATTACATCTTAGCTCAGTTTTGTGAACTACAAGACAAGCATGATCCAACCATATCCTGAAAGATTTATGGGGCCCCTACCAGATGGCTCAGCAAGGATCTTTTAGCCCATCTAAAATATTGAGATACATGCTAGTCCAAATTCAAATCCTTGGGCCATCTGGCAGACTGGCAGGAATATTGCACAAAGAGAAACTACTGTAAAAGAGCTATTCAGCTAGCCAAGAGTACTTATTGCAAAAGCCTACTAGTAAATGGTGCAGGTGACCCCAAGAAATTTTGGGTGCATATTAAGAATTTCATGGGGTCTAAGCAGCTTCAATCTAACAATGATATGGTACTCAATAGCCGTCATTGCAACAACCCTGTCACAATTGTGAACTCTTTTAATCAAACCCTTCACAGATTTATCAAGCTATACTAGTTCATTTTCTACCCCTAATGCCTCCACCCCTGACCCTGATTACCCTCCCACCGCACCCCTCATTATTTTCATTTTCAGGTCATAATTAATAAGGAGGTCTATGATCTTCTCAGATCTATCTCAGATAGTTGCAGTGCTGGTGCTGATGGCCTCGAGCTCCAACTCCTAAAGTTAGTCGCTCCTCTTATTGCTCCTCCACTGGCTGGAATTTTCAGTTTATCACTCTGCACTGGGATACTTCTCTCAGTCTGGAAGACTGCCAGAATAGTCCTGTTTTTTTTTTTTAAAAAAGGGGACACCAAATCCATCCTTAACTATCGACCTATTGCGATACTTCCTGTTCTAAGTAAAATATTAGAAAAATTTGTCTCCCTCCGAACTACTGCTTTTCTCCATGAACATACTCTTTCTGAATCTCAGCAGGGTTTCAGAAAGGGCCATAGTACAGCTACCTCTCTGCTCAACTATACGAAAGACCCAAAAACTGCCATGGATTCTGGCCTTCTAAGAGGGGCAGTCTTTACTGACCTCACCAAGGCCTTTAATCTTGTAGACCACACCTTACTTATGGCCAAAATTAGTTCTCTTGGTTTCTTCCCTGAGGTAGCTGCCTGGCATAACAGCTACCTCTCTGACATGAAGCAATATGTTAAATACTGCTCCACATCACCTGACCTCTCCACCAGCAACATCGGGGTACCACAAGGCTCCATCCTTGGACCTCCTCTCTATCTTCATCAATGACATCTCTCTTAATGCCACAAACTCTTCATCCCTTCTCTATGCTGACAACCTCATCCTTGGTGGCTAAGCACACTCCAGAGCCTGGACCTTTCTCTTTGTTGCAGAACTTTTGGGCTGATCCTCTTTCTACTCTGGCGTCTTAGACAAGGCATGTGTATTGTTGCACTGTTTCCCCAAGTGATGCACAGTTTGGCAGTTCAACTATGCCAATCTCTCCAGCCACCGAGCAAGCTGATCCCTCTGGCTCATAACAATTGTACAACCATCAGAGTGTACCATGGTCTGTCTAGAACATGAACATCTTCCCAAGCAGGAAGCAGTGAAAGTGGCAAACAAAGGTTACAATAGCCAATAATTCCTTCCTTGTCATGGCCTATTTGTGTACCATTTTTGTCATGGTCCAGCATGTGTACATGACCACTCTCTCTTTGCCAGCCACAGCTTGGGCAAATACCACCCTAGTGCCTTCCTCGCTGACATCTGTATCTGGCAAAAATGGCAGCTGCAGGTTGAGGTATGCTAGGACAGATATAGTGATCAGTTGATGCTTCAATTCCAGGAATACCCACTGGCAAGAATGTGTCCAGGCAAACTCTGCCTCCTTGGAACATGAACAGCAGCAATGCAAAATCAGCAACTCCGAGTGCTTCCAATTGAAAGTTCTAGTTGAACAAGCAACAAAAAGAGGAGCTTTCACACACATAGATGGGGTATTAATTTGGCATTCAATACATGTTCTGCATATGTGTGTACATATATTCCATTGACCAAATGCCACTGTACAATTCTGCTGGGACCAGGAGAAAATCACTCTGGTGCTTCAAGGCTTGAATGCTTCTTCATCAGGGCATAGGGGAGTAAGCACAAGGGGTACCTTAAATGCACTTCACACAATAAGTCATAAGTATTAGCAATTAGAAAATTTGGAAAAATGCAAGGTTCCATTTAAACTGGAATAAAATATAAAAGTGTAAGTGCAGTCAATACAAAACAAAAATTGACAGCAGTAAGAAAGAAACTCTGGTCATAGCCATAACAGCTGCTAATGCATTGATGTGATAAGAGTTTAGTTTAGTTTATTGTTCTAGGAATTATTACCTTTGAGCCAATGGCTCTTTTACTAAGGTTCCACGTCATCAATGTACAAACAAACAAGACATGTTACATAGAATGGTCAGCAAATTATAAAGGTTTAATATGCCAGTATAATACAGTACATCACAGGAAATACAAAAAAAAACATTGGAGGAATGGTCAAGGTAGGAAGGGTAGGAGGAGATATGGGGAGGTGAGCAGACTTAGAGTAGTTAGAGGTACTCAGATGCCTTTGTCAAGAAAGGAGCAGAGGAGGAGGATGAAAAACAGTAAAAACAGCCATGAGGGAAGAATCATTAGTCAAGGCAGTCACAGGAGCTAGAGACTAAGAGGTGAGAGTAAAGCATAGATTTGAAAGTTCCTAGTGACATGGAGGATGTAATGAGCAAGCTCAGGGCATTGTACCAACTGGGGGCACGGTAGGCAAAAGATCTTTGGCCCTGTGTGGTCCAGCATCTGGGGACCTGGAGAGGCTGGTGTTCTGATCTTCTGGTGGGATGGATGCTGGTATTCGGGCAAAGTAGGTCTTGGATACAAGGCGGAGTGCGGCTCAAGATGGATTTTTTTGCCATCAAGCATGTGAGGTACCTTATGCGATTTGAGAGTTGCAACCATCCTGTTTCAGTGTAGAGCTCACATGTATGAGTACATCTTTGCGCTTCAGTGAGCAGCTGACAGGCCTTGTTTAGGGTGGTTGTGATGTGCCTTAGTGCAGTGGTAGTGGCAGAGCCATAGATAATAAAGCCATAGTCTATGATTGAGATGACAGAGCTTTGGATAGCAATCCTCAGAGCAGCTTGGGTAAGGAATTGCTGGTTTTGGAACAGGATACTAATGCGCTGGTTCACCGTTTTCACTGTGTTATCAATGTGGGTCACAAAGGTAAGACCTTGATCAAAGGTGATTCCAAGGTATTTAAATGTTGACACTTGTTCAAGGGTATTTCCTGGGTATGTTTTGATAGTAAGTGGAATTTGTCTTTTTCTGTTTTGTGGACTGGAGAAAAGCATGGATTTTGGTTTTTTTTGCGATTTAGGACTAGCTTGTGATCTAGGAACCACTTTTCAACATTGGAGAAAGCAAGTTGCAGGCTCTGGAGTAAGGGTTTCGGGTCCTTATGAGAGGAGAGAATCACGGCATCGTCAGCATAAAGGATTATTTTTTCTGGGCAGGATTTGGGGAGAGAGCTTAGGAAAAGGCTGAAAAGGAGGGATCCTAGGATTGACCACTGTGGAACACCTGAGAGGACCGGTTTTGAGTCTGAGAGAACTTCTGAGATTTTTACTGATTGAGAGCGTTGGGACAGGTAACTTTTAACCCAGGTACCTGGTCCTTCTGAGAGCCCAAGACTGTATAGTTGTGTGATAAGTAAGCCATGGTGAACAGTATCAAACGCCTTTGCTAGGTCAATGAAAACAGCTCCGGTTTGATATCCTTTGTCCAAGGCAGTGTGAATTTCTCCTGAGAATTCCTAGCATGGCAGTCGACGACTGTGTCCCTTCCTAAATCCATGATGCTGCAAGCAGAGTATGTTATACTTATGCAGGTAGTCTGAGAGTTGATCAGCCACAATACATTTGAGGGCCTTGGAGAGGGGTGGAAGTATAGTTATAGGCCGATAGTTTCCTGGTAGGGACTTGTCGCCACTTTTGAACACTGGTATGACTATAGCAGACTTCCATTTGCTGGGAAATTGACTAAGGCAGAGGGAGAGATTGGAATTTTGAGTGGGTACTATCTCTTCCAGGGTAAGGGACAGAATTTTAAGATCAATAGTATCACTGCTTGCTCTGGATTTAGAGATAGCCTTTTTTATATAGTTGTAGACTTCATGTACCTTAACTATTTTGAAGTGGAAAAGCGGTTGGTCAGGTGAGGCAGTAGGAGATGTTGGTTTTGGCGAGTCCATGTCAGAGAAGAAGTCCGGCGGGAGGACCCCACTGAGGTTAGTGAAAGTTTTATTTATGGCCTTTGCCATGACCATTGGGTCTAGGGTAGCAGTTCCATCGACAGTCATTATAGTGGGAAAGGATTTGGATGGCTTACCTGTGATATTTCTGATGTTGTCCCAGAATGATCTCTCGTCACCCCAGGAGTTTGCGAGGGCATTTTTGAAATAGGAGCTCTTCATTAGTCAGATTTGTTTGGTACATTGGTTTCGTGCCTGCTTATACTTCTGGATATCCATCAAGGAGCCTGTGGCTCTGGCTATGGCCCAGAGGTGGTCCTGAGCTTTGAGTTGGGCCAGTAGTTTGGCCGTGAGCCAGGGATTTGAGAGCGCTTTGATTTTATGCTTTTTTACTGGTGCATAGGTGTCGCAGGCAGTGTTGAAAGTTGTGATAAAATAATCTAGGGCTGCATCAACGTCTAGAGTATTGTATATTGGGACCAGCCTTGCTGTAAAAGGCAGGTCTTGAGCTTAGTAAAGTTTCCATGGGGTAGCACTCTGCTTGAGATGGTTTTTGGAGGTGGTTTTTGGAACTTATTTGTCCAGGTACAGATCACAGGGGAGTGGTCACTGAGAGAGTCCGGAAGAACAACTGTGTTTTTTATGCGGGTTGGGTGGCTAGCAAGGATCCAGTCAATGAGAGTGCAAGTTCCAGTTTTGTAGTTTTTTCTAGTGGGGGAGCTCACTATCTGCATTAGGTTAGCTGCTAGGATAGCATCCTTGAGGGACCCAACGTCTGATGCGAGCCAATTTATATTAAAGTCACCGAGGAGAAGGAGCTCGGTGTCAGGTGGTTGCGATCTTACAAATTCAAGAACAGTCTGGAGGCCAGACCCTGGATCTTTAGGAGGGATATAGACAGCGGCCACAGTAAGCACTTTATTTTGGGCACCAAGTAGTAGCTTGATAGGGAGAAATTGCACAGAGGAGTTAGTGGTGGAAAAGCAGACAGGGTGGCTAGAGAGGTTGTCCTTAGTGTAAATAGCACAACCCCCACCCCTTTTATTAGTCCTGTCCAGTCTGAAAATATTGTAGCCTTGTAGTGAGATGGCATAGTCCGGAGTGCTTGGTGTCAGCCAGGTTTCAACAATGGCTAGTATGTTGGGATTGTGTTGGCTGGCAAAGACTTGAAGGGATGTCAGTTTTGGAAGGAGGCTACAGATATTTAAGGTGGCGATGGTGAGACCCCCCTCCATTTTTGCTATATTTGTTTCCGTGGTAGAAACAGGGCTTGGATGGACACTTCCTGACATCAGAAGGAGAAGGAGCAGGAGTTTAAGGGACATCTGCCACAGCTCATAGTATGACATGTAACGCCTCTGTTTCTTGTTAGTTTGAGTACAGTGTAGTCGTTTAGGGTCCCAGCGTAGGGTAATGGCTAGGAGGAGGTGTCGATTTGTCAACTTTCCAGTGGCGTGAGCTGTCATTTGCACCCAGTCCTTTGTAGGAGGGTGCCACAAGTGAGGGTAGGGAGGATTTGCCATGGTGCCAGGTTGCTGGTATCGAGCTTGAATGCCTAGTGTGAGAGGTAGAGGAGACTGCAAGAGATTTCTTTATTTTGAAGGCTTTATGAGGAAAGACATACTGAGCTAGTAACAGCTTGTTTTCAGATGTGTCCAGGGGGAAGGAGAAAGGGGAAAAGATAACAGATACAAAAATACAGAATATAAAGTTCATAGAAATGGAATAAGTATAACAAAGATAAAAAAGACAATTATGCCTAAGAATAAATTGATAACATTAAGTTACCAAGCAATGATCGAGGGACACTCGAGGGCATGATCTCAGATTGGAAGGGGGGTTCTGGAGGGAAATTTTTACAGAGAGGGTGGAGTCTGGGTGAAATGCATTACCAGAGGAAGTGGTATCCTGTAGAACAGTGGGCTGCTTCAAAAGGGGATGGGACAGGGTAAGGGGGAAGGTCACTGGAGGGGAGAGGGAAGGGAGGGGCTCCTACAGTATAAGGGCTACTAGCTGCACAATCCAGCAGACTTGATAGACCATAAGGCCTTTATCTGCTAGCAGTTTTATAATAAGTTGTGGAACTGACCAAAGATCAATTATTTTATTTTATTTTTATTTATTTATTTATGTGTTTGGTAACCAAGTAAGTACACTGATCCATTGGACTGTTTTCAGACACGACCCAGGCCACAGACGTGGCTGCAAAATAACATAATCAACAGAGACGATGTACAAAAATAGCAATAGTATGGAGTAACATATATAATACAATCTATACAATATAATACAAGATTTGGTAATATACCTACAGATGAGGTAATTAACATGTGATGGAGACAAAGCAGGTCTGCAAGCATAGTTTCAGTGTTCAAGGTCTATCTAAGATGCCTACCTGCTGTAACAGTGGGCAGTAGGCTAAATTAGTAGGTGCATAGAAGCTTACATAGAGCATACAAGCTATACAAGCTGACAATGATCTAGGATAATTAGGTGCATAGAAGTTCAGACTTGCTAGAGAAATATCAAAACAGTGGATCAGTAGTACTGCAAAGAGATAAGAACAGGTTAGGAGAGCAGAGAGTACCATAAGGTATGATGCAGGTAGAGAAGGCTAAGGGGCAACAGCTAGGTGAGTTGGAGGAAAGAGAGGGGTCCCAAAAGACAGCACAGCAGTTCCTGGCACCATGATGGCCCACACCCACTGGTGTTATCTTGGGGGCAATTGATGCTGGCAGAGAAAACTAAGGGACAAACAGAGTGGGAATGGCCAGAAATGTAGGGTGATGGAGTTGTCCCAACAACTCACCAGGTCTAGCATCTTGATGGCCCACTCTCTCTGGTATTGTCTTGGGGGCAGTTACAGCCTGACCCAACTAGAAGCCAGTTGCACAGATTGGTTTTGAAGGACAGATGGGTGGCAGAAGAGTGGATGGATGCAGGTAATTTATTCCACGGGGTGGGGGCAGAGACTGGGAAAGCTCAACTGCCCATGACAGAAGATATACGTGGCACTTTGAGTGTGGGAGCAGAGGTTGCCCTGGGGCTCCTAGGTACCACTCTGTCTGTGAGAAGAGAAGAGTAGGGTGATGACTGGTGGATCCTGAGGTAGTTTGCAATTAGACAACCCATGGTATAGTCAAAGTGACCCTGTAATGGGAGCATCCAAGAGACTGCTAGAGAGCACAGTGGTGAGTGGAGTAATGAGCTTGAAGCACAAAGCAGCATATGGAACTGTAAGTGGAGTTTAAACAGGTGTGCAATGAGGAGGACATGAGAGACTAGACAGGGGAGTAGTAGTCTAGCAGGAGCAGAAGATTGCCTAGCGCGATGGCAAGGCGAACTTCCATGGATAGTAGTTGCTTTAGCCTGTAGGCAGCACCAAGTCTTTGGTGGATTTTCCACACTGTGTTGTTGATGTGTTCCACAAAAGTAAGAGAGAAGTCGATGGTAACATCAAGGTATTTGAAAGTGGGAACAATGTCAAGCAGGGGACCTGCAGGGGTGTGAACCAGGAGGGATGAGTTGGCTTTGGCAGCCTTGGTCAGGAAGGGTTTGGAGCCAAAGAGCATAGCCTTAGTCTTCTTATCATTGACTATCAGTTTGTTGGAGAGGAACCAGTTGTAAGCAGTGCCATAGTTGACAGAGAGGGTGGATGAGATAGATTCAAGTGAGTTGTCAGTATGGTAGAGGACTAAATCATTGGCGTAGAGGAGTGTGTTACAGGTGAGGCTATCTGCTGGGAGCACTTTTATAAACATGGAAAAAAGCAAAGGACCAAGTATTGATCACTGAGGGACACCAGTACCAAGAGATAAAGTGGAAGAGTATACTTTGCCTATGATGACAGTCTGGGATCTACCAGATAGATAACTATGGAACCAGGACATAGCATTAGATGAGCAACCAAAACTGCTAAGAGTGGAGTTGAGAAGCTGGTGGTCAACTAGGTCAAATGCCTTGGAAAGATCCACAAAAACCACACCTGTGGCCTTCCCCTTGTCTATATTTCTAAGTACTTGGTCTGTAAAAAATGGCAAGGCAGAAGAGGTACTATGATGTTTGCAAAAGCCATGTTGGAGGGGATATAGGAGACTACTTTTCCAGGTGTTCAGATAACTGGTAATGAATGATTTTTTCAAGTAATTCGCTGAGATGAGGGAGGTGAGAGATGGGCCTGTAGTTTTCTGGCTCAAGTCGGTCACCAGTTTTGAAAATAGGGATAACGTGTTCAAGCTTCCAGGAGTCTGGCACAGTGGAAGATGAGAGGGAAGGTTGAAGATGAAAGTAAGAGGTTTGATGCTGTTCGGATGAAATCAGTTTTAGGAAGGTCGGGTAAAGACCATCACTGCCAGGGCTACCTCTGCCCGGCAGTGCCTTCAGGAGTTTGGTAGTGACTCTCTGGCTAATGGCCTTAAAATAAAAGGAGGGTGGGGAATAGTTATTAACTTATAAAAATAAAAACTAGTGGAATGGCTGATACTGAGGAAGAGATATAAAATTAATGTGTGATTTAGTTGCATTACTGTGCTGTAAAATTCTTCACTGGTCAGGCTGCCTTCTCTTTCCACTTTCCTAAACTTTGGAACTCTCTCCCCCTAACCATTTATTCCACCTCTTCTAAACATGTTCTCTCCTCTCTGCTCCATGACCCTACTACTGCTACCTCCTGTGCCTGTCCTTGACTCACAGCCCTTCCCCACTTCTCAGTTCACCCTCTTCCCCTCTTTCTCCATGACCACACTGCTCCCTCCTGTGGCTGTCATTCAGTTATAGCATATCCCTGCTCCTCAATTTACCCTCTTTCCCTCTTTCTCCTCCTCCTTGCCACTCCACCCACTTCACCAACCATCCTTCCTCTTTTCTTCCTCCCTCACTTGTCTACATCTTTCCTTCTCCTACCCCTCCAATCTGCGCTCCTTCCTTCAGCGCCCTATCCCCTGGTGCCCTCACCATTGAAAAGTACTATTGCTTGTACCCATGGGACAAATTCCCTACCGTGTCCTTGTAAAATCTTTTGCCTATAATTCTACCTGTCTGCTAAACCTCGCTCATGTTCATTTTGTAATGTTTAACTGATATATCTGTATGACATTTTATTGTTCTATGTTGTTATTACATCTCTCTTCCTCCTTCCCCCAGGATGCATCTAGAAATGAACTATTTTTCAGCTCAGTTTGTCTTTCCTGATGAAACTTTTGAAATAAATAAATACATAATGTGAAAGTCCCACATTTACACCACAATAGCAGAAAAAACAAAACCATAAACATCAAGGTAATGCAGTGAACAGTATCTTTGGTTCTGGTCATACACACCCTCTTGAAAATGGGCAACACACACACGCACACGCACACACACACACACACACACACACACACACACACACACCTGATACTACAGTTATGCACACACATAAGGTGTGAGTGTCATTAGCAGGATAGGGCAGCTACAATATTTCATTTTCTGTGGGGTTCTGCTTTAACACATTTTCCCATTGTATTTAGTACAGTCAGCACAGGTAAAATGCAGAATTTCATTTTTACTGGGGTCCTGCTTTTACACATTTTTGCAATGTAGTTACCCAGGATAACATGCAGTATCTCATTTTCAGTGAGGTCCTGATTGTACCTATTGTAGCACTAACAGGTCTGGGATGCCCTAAATGAGTTGGCACCAACAAAGCCTGTATGTTTTCAGTGACCAGAAACTGTATCTCTTTTTGGCCAGCAGGGGGATGTGAACTGTGCTGAATACATATTTTAGTGCCTCATTTTTGCTTTGAGGGGTCTATGTTCAAACATGCTTGGGGTATTCACACTTTGCTTCAAACATGTTTGAGTATAGCAAACTTAGTGAACTGTGCTGCTAAATTCCATACAGCAAAGGGACTTTGCAAACTGGCAGCCTGATACCTTTTAATATGGGGCCATTAATCTGTGTAGTTCTGGTTTACAATTCTAGGTTTGTCTGCCTATTTCTTTTTTTTTTTGTATCATCTATTTTAGCACCGACTGGCGAGGAACTCTATCAGGCATCCTCCATTGCTCCCAGCTCTACCTCCATGCCTGAGAGGCCTCTAACTCCTGGCACCAACCTGGTGAGCCCCCAGGTCTGAGCCCCCTTGAGGTAGGGCCACCCTATTCACCCAGGGCACTCCATCTAGAATTAGGCAGGCTGGGCTTGGCCCAGGGTAGAAGGGCGACCGGTGGCGGAGTGTATCTGAGTGGGTTGAGGTGCCATCGCCTATCCCTATGGTCGGAGATTTTTTTTCTACTTGTAGGTTCCCCCCAGCAGTGCAACATGCAATGACGTCTGCGGTTGGCTGCCCTGCTGATGTCTGCCGCAGTCCTGCCCCAGTGTTCTGGCTGGTGATCCTGCAGTACCCCCGATCTCCATTGGGGGTCACGAGGACACCGAGCAGCCTCAGGATCCCTCCCCAGGGAGAGGAGAGCAGTCCTCCAGTCACTCAATCCTCTCCCTCCCCTGCTGACCCCTGGCTCCCCGAGTCCGTCTCCGAACCCAGGTCACCGGCATGGCACGAGGTGTGGCGTCCAGCACCTCAGCACCACTGGCCTCATCTGCCTATTTCTGTTTCAAGCTTTTAGCCACTGACTATAGTACTTTTAGCCACTGACTGCCATGCCAGCAACCCGGGTTCAAGAACAGACCTGGGTCACTTGGGGGCTGGCCTGGGAGGGAGGATGGACATCTGTAGGATAGGGAGATGAATCTAGGTGACAACACAATAGGACAGCATAGGAAGGGACCCCACATCTGGGATGACCGAGTTGTCTCTATGGAGACTAAGTATACATATGTGTGGACCAAACAAGGGAGAAAATAGGAGGAAAAGCCGCCCTCCAACTGTAGAACAGTGATGGCCTGCTCTCTTGCAGGCCCTACACCAATGACTAGGTGCTTCTGTTCCAAGATCCTGTGGCAGGACCACCAGAAAAGGTAAGTCCCAGAGAAGGTTGGTGATGGGGCTGGAAAGACTGGCCCAGATGGAGGCCAGTCAGGTGCTGAAGGAGATAAACAGCTTTGTAGAGAAGAAGAAGAAAAAGAATCAGCATTTATATAGCGCTTTTCATACATCCAAAGCACTTTACAAGCAATGCTAGACTGGTAGTGAAGTGACTGAATGTGTGGTGGCAGCCATATCGCACATCATCACCCACACACAGCCCAGATAATTGCATGAACCGGAATATGAGGAAGGGAATGCTGGCCAGACACCGAATGTTCCTACCTTTAAGTAGGAGTGCCCTGTTCTTTTACTTCCACCTGGACACGCACTCAGGACAACACCAGGATGGGCAGAAGGGACCTCGGTTTAATGTCTCATCCGAAGGACGGCACACCCCAGCAGTACAGCACCCCCCAATACTGCACTCGGATGCCAGCGATTTTTAGGTGCAAGTCCAATCCCGGTGTGGGACGAGAACCCACGACTTTCTGGTCCAGAGGCGGATGTGCTACCAACTGAGCCACGCTGATACCTAGAAGTAGAAGTATTATAATTTATTATGCATTCCAAATGCATGTAAAATATATAATTGTCCCTCTCTCTCTCTCTCTCTAACAGCTTTGTAGAATTATTATAATTTATTATGCATTCCAAATGCATGTAAAGTATATAATTTTCTCTCTCTCTCTCTCTACATATATATATATATATATATATATATATATATATATTTACAGTATATGCAGTATAACCTTGTTTATCCAGACCTCAATTATCTGAATCTCCGGATTATCCGAATCATTACTGTGTCCCCCAGTTCCCTTTTAAGAAAAATGCATTTTTCAGATTCCCAAAGAGTTAGAAAAAAGTTAGAGCATTTGTTATAGTCACCATGCCAGCAGCACTAGGCCTCTCATCACTATAATTGCTCTCTGCACTTGGAACCAGAATTAGGACCCCTTGGCACCACAGTATTAAAAACAAATTCACCCCTTACCTCAGTAGACCGGGGGAATAGGCGTACTCCACAACAGGCTATAAGGACCTTAAAGGTTACAATATGTTCAGCGCTCTCCCTTCTCCTCCACCGACTGAGAGAGCAAGTAAGCTGGATGACAATCTGCGAGAAACCTTTCTGGGTCACAGTGAATCAGGATCTCCTTCTCCATAATGGTCCAGGGAGCACACATACCACAGAAGTCCGAGGAAGCCCCTCACCACTCCTTGCCTAGTCTGATCAACCACCAACCAGTAGGACACTTCAGTCTTCCTGTGTCCATGATCTGCAGTGTTAGGAGTCCACAAAAAATGCCACCAACACCGGCATGTCCCACACAAAAGCCTCTCCTCCTAACGACACTCCACGGATGCTGAAAAGGGACACAAAAACAGCTCTGCTGCTGCCACCCCTGGGAACAATCCACGCTGCTGCTCTCAGTTCAACAGGTGCATGAACACTGCTCTGCAGATGAACCATCACTAAAAATAAAAAATCTCTGACTCCTAAATCTTACTCACTCATATCCCTAATTAATAAACCCCTCCCTACACCTAATTGCTAACTAAACTGTTAAAAATGAGCACAGATAATACAAATAGCCAAATAAGACTCCCCTTACTAACAGCCCAATAAATCTTATTGATTTGCAGTTCTGCTCATTCTGCTCATTGCCCGTTAATTTAGATGGGACACTTGTTTATCCGAACCTCTCATTTATCCAAACAAAAGTTATGTCTCCTCCTAGGTTCAGATAAATTAGGCTATACTGTGTGTGTGTGTGTATATATATATATATATATATATTTTTTTTTTTAATATACCACTGGGGTGAGAGCTTTCTCAGTGGAATAACCTGGGTTATTTTCTCTGGAGTGAGGATAAATTCTGATGACATCACCAGAGTGAGGATATCACATGTATCCTCAATCTGCTGATGTCACTGGAGTGAGAATATCTGCACTGCAGATTGCATTCTAAAGGAAACTGCTTCAGAAAACAGTTTCTCTTTCTCACTAAAGCTGCAACTTACTCAATTAGCTTTGCAAAACACTCTCACGTGTCCCACTGAGTTTCTAACAATCCTAGAACATTACTGTGCTGATCTCAGTTTCAAAACAACCTGTATTCTAAATGAAACTCTTTTACAAAGCAGTTTCTCTCTCAGTGCTACCTGCAGCAGTTTGTCTTTCTCACTTGAGCCTCTGTCTCACTCAATTACCTTTGCAACACACTTTTACCTGTGCCCCACTGAGTTTCTAACACTCCTAGCCCATTACTGTGCTGATCTCAGCCTCAAAACAACCCGAATTCTAAATGAAACTTTTGCAAAGCAGTTTGCCTTTCTCAGTGCTACCTGCAGCAGTTTGTCTTTCTCAGTGAGCCTCTGAATCACTCAGTTAGCTTTGCAAAACACTTACCTGTGTTTCTCACTCCCAGTCCTTTCAGCACACACACACAGCACACCATACACACACAGAATGAGCAGGAAACACACAGAAACACAAAAACATTTTCCTAAAGCTTTCACCCCACTGGTATAAACCACACACATGATGTGCAGATCATGGGATATGGAAAATATTCTCACTCCTGCATCGTGAGCTGTGCATTCTCACTCGTGGTTTTCCATATCTCACTTCTGCCCATCATGTATCCCATATACATATAACCCCACACCCTGTCATGGGTGATATATATATATATATATATATATATATATATATATATATATAAAAGTGCTACTCAACCCTAACTATGGTAACATCTACTGTGCTATATATATCATATATGTATGTTATATATATATATATAGCAGACACATGCCCACATCAGAACATAATGCAGATGCATGATGATAAAGCGATTCAACTTTTAGCAGACTAGACGGTGTCGGAAGTTCCTCACACGGTTGGCAAAGGTGCTAACAGATGACTGTGTGAGAGTTCTTCGCACCATGCAGTTCTGCTTAAAGTTGAACCAGCATAATATTCTGTGGTGATTTGTATATGCAGCCCATGATGCTTGTATTGTGTGGGCATGTGTGATTTTGTATTTCCTTGAAACTTGGCTTCCCAGCCAAATGCCCTTTGGGGTAAATCATTGCCTCAGTGTTTGTGCAAAGAGATTCTTTGTCTCTTTATATATATATATATATATATATATATATATATATATATATATTAGATATCTATCTATCTATATATAGATAGATAGATAGATATGTAGCACAGTAGTGCTACCATAGTTAGGGCTGAGTAGCCCTTTTAAGGTTAAAGGGTCAAATTTTGCACCTTAATAACTTTGCCACCATTCAACGGATTTGCCTGAAATTTGGAATGCATGATCAAGAACCATACATCTTGGGATCTGCCAGCTTTCGTAGTGGCTGGATATACAGCTGCGGAATTATTAAGTGAGATCTGCACTCATGTTTACGGTTTTTGGTGAATTCTTTGCTCGCACCTACAGGTCGCGTGGTTTATGCGACTAGTCCAAAAACTTCAGGGAACATGCGGCCAGGGTCCCTGATGTGTCTTTTGAATATTTCGTGAAAAAATATTAAACGGTTCAAAAGTTATTCAAAAAAGAAGTTCCCATTATAAGTCAATGGGAAAAGTTAACATAAAGTTCGACAGTGTTGCAAATGCACTTTTTAGTGTCGCAAATGGCCCTACTAGTGTCGCAAATCTGCCATTTTGTTTTCAGTTGGTGATCAGAAAAATGCTTGGCATTTAAAATTGGGACCATCTAGGGACACAGTTCTTTTTGTGCTTATCTAGTCGGATCCTCAGGATGTTAGCCATGTCTTTATTTTGGGGTTAAACACCCCAGAAATATGTTTTTCAAATTTCTGGAAAAAGTAGTGTTGCAAAGTAGAGTTGCACTCATGACACTTTTGTGATTTCATTTGCAAAAGTGTCATGATTTGCAACACTATTTTTCGACACTATGCACAAAATAACAGGAGTTCTTTGCCACCATGCTGCAAAAGAACAGTTTGGTCTATTGGGCTGAAATCTGGAAGGAAGACAGCCAACATGCCACAGATGCGCTTTTTGGTGGTTTGGTGAAAACATGTTGGAGGGCTGCAAAGCTACAGCACTCCAAAGTTGATGCTTTTTCCCATAGGATAAGATTACTGCATCCATCGCGCCTTTCCGGGCCTGTATCTCGGAAACGGTGCAAGATACAGACTTTTCATCGGAAAAATGCTTAGCCCCCAGTAGGGGGCTAAGTACAAAACTAGCCAGGAATGTCATAATCCATATGAAATTTTCATTTTTTTCTACATCGTACCGTGTCTGAGATATAAGCAATTTAATATTCCAAGTCTTCCTTTTCTGCTCCGAGGCCCATTATTATGCATACATTCTTTGTATTCACTGTCTTTTTCAATGCAGTTTTTGGGGAAAAGAAGGGTGTGCCCTTTCGCTACTGTGCCAGTTAGCATTTCCAGTTGCGTTTCCATTACCGTTTGTGTCTCCATTCCTGTGTACACCATTGTGTGCGTTATGATTTGCATTTTCGTTTGCGCTTCTGTTCGTGTTTCTGTTACCATTTGCGTTTCCATTACTGTTTATGGTTTCATTTTTTTTGTATCAGCCTGTGCATTGCCATTTGTGTTTGCAGTCTACCTTCTGTTTGCATGTCTTTCGTTTTGCTTCATCGTCGCTGTTACCATTACCATTGGCATTTCCAATCGCGCTACCATGACTGTGCACATTATGGTTTACGTTTCCATATGCACTTGCATTTTCATTCTGTTTCTGTTTCCTTTGGCATTATTGTAGCTGTTACCATTACCATTTACATTTCCAATTGCAGTACCATGACCGTGCGCATAACAGTTTGCGTTTCCATATGCTCATGCATTTCTGTTTCCTTTGGTGTTATTGTTGCTGTTACCATTACCATTTGCATTTACAATTGCGGTACCGTGCCTGTGCGCATTATGGTTTGCGTTTCCATACTCACTTCTGTTCATCTTTCCATTTCTGTTTCCTTTGGCGTTATTGTTGCTGTAATTATTACCATTTGCATTTACAATAATGGTTCCGTGACAGTGTGCATCATGGTTTGCATTTCTGTATGCGCTTGCGTTTGTGTCTCCGTTTCCATCACTGTTCACTTTGGCATCACCTTGCGTTTGCGTTTCTATTACCGTTTGCTTTACCATTTCCATTTGCTTTACCATGTGCATCACCATTGCCACTTATGTTTGCTTTGCAGTTTCTGTTACTATGTAACAAGACATCACGTGGTGGGAGCGCTCCTGCCACTGCATTCCATTCACTATTTATCATCCTCATTCTCAAAAAGAAGAGAAATTAGAGGCAATAAAACTCCATTTAATGCATCAGTTAGGGTTGTTCCACAGTGACAAAAGTGAGAAAACTCAGTGTTAGGGTTGAAAATCCCCCGTTGACCCCTCCAGCCCACCCCCCCAACCGGCATCAGAGTGCACATTGGGGTTGTCGGTCCTAACTCTCACCCCATTCTCCTTTACCTCTGCTTCTTTACACATGTGATGGGGGAGATTAGAATATGACCCCAATGTGCACACCAATGCCAGTTGGGGGTGGGCTGAGGGGTCCAAGGGGGGTTTCAACCTCAACACTGAATTTCCTCACTTTTGTCACTGTGAACAACCCTAAATGGTGCATTAAATGGATTTTTTTTGTTCTAATATATATATATATATATATATATATATAGCTTTAGGAACATTGTTTGTGTTTCTGTGTGTTGTGTGTGTGTGTGATCTCAGCCTCAAAACAACCTGAATTCTAATGATATATATATATATATATATATATATATATATATATATATATATATATATAGGTTATTGCCTATATCTATATCTATATCTATATCTATATATATATATATATATATATATATATATATATAGTTGCCTCACAACAACCCCAGGCATAGATTAAATGCCTATAACCCCATACCACGTCATGGGTTGTTTGGGCCAATTGTCATAACCATATCATATTTACATTGGGTACATGTGGCAGTATTACAGTCCCCAATATAAAGATAGTTTATAGTTCAGAGGTCCTAAAAAATAAGATTAAAAGTTCCTACAAGGCCAACGTAATGTGAGTAACATTGTGTCCTTTATAGCAAATTTGCCGTAATATCAAACATATATATTTTTGATATTACTATGTCTATGGTATCTATTTAGGTAGCATAATATTTAACTTTTTATTTTTTTATCATAAACTTAACTTGTTGGTAATTATCCCACAATATGTTTCCTGATCACAGTATGCCCAAATCTGGACATGTTCAAGTTTAGCTACCACAGTCATGGCCTTGATTTTTTAGCCCATTGTTTTTTTGCAAAACTATATTACCCTCATATGAAAAGACAGACATCGCTGAATTTTTAGAAAGTGAATTATACTTTATTTACAAGTTTTTTTTCCCCTAGGATGTCATGTGAGTAACGCAGACTCCACAGGATGTCACGTCAGTAACATAGACACGACACAAGAAGTCAAATGAGTAACATGGACACCAGAACAACAGTAGTATTAGTATTATACCAAGTGTCTCAGTAAGTCATACCAAAAGTTATTGCTAATGTTGAACCAAAAAATGATTGTCTTACTATGGATATTTGGTATAAATCTTTTGAACATTTTGAAGATTGTACTGTAGTCACAACATTATACTGACTTAAAATATTCACAAATGTTTTATGTTACACAGTGTAGTACAGTGTAGTATGGACTGAATCTCACCTGGTCTGTCTATTACATATACCACCTGGTCCCAAGCCTATAATAAGAGAGAGGGAAACCAACCTATATCTCTATGAGATGAATGGGGGTGTTTGGGAGTAATGCATTCCCTTGCTGCTTGTGATATTCAAGGCTGAAGGCAAATCTCCAGAAGAGTATTAATGACTTATAACATGGGGTAGATAAAGACAGGTGCGTGGTAAACAGCCATCAGGTGACCATTGATTATGCCACAATATACAATAGCTAGTGGTGAACCACCCCATTCAGAGATTAGGCTGTGTTTCTGTTCTGAACTTGTTATAGTGCCAAAATTGCAGTCTTTGGAGCAGCCATTGCTAGTCCTGCTTAGTGAGCAAGAGCCAAGGCCTGTCATGTAGTCTTAGGCAGTGCAGCAACAGTGGCTGCAGTGTTCAAAGTTTGTAGTCTTGCTTCTTACCCACCCACACACCCTAGGGATCATCGCCGCAAAACCAAATTTCTTGTCTGTCTCAATCTGTCTATGATGAGGACAGCACAGAGAACAGATGCCAGCCTGGCAGTCATTAAAACAACCCGAGTGAGTGATCGGGAGTGTGGCATACGGCATTTTTGTGTTCTATGTGGAACTTCCCAGGGGTCAGAGAGAGAGAGAGATGAACCATAACATTTTATTCAACAGCAGTACCTCTGTTCTTTGTGGACATGTCATGTGCCACAATGGTTGCTCTCACTGTGACACCCCCCATTAGATCACAGAAAGATAGTAGGAATTTTGGGAGTACTTTTCTGTGTATGGTACCAAGGAATCAGACAGCAAACAGTTCTTGTCCGTGCATTACTCTGTCCATGATCATACAAACACCAGACTATGGGACAAGTGCTCAGTGTGCCAGATGGGTTCAGCCTGTGGCTTGTTTTTCCTCTGTATCCCATGTGCAGTACACAGAAGTACCACACAGCAACATCCACTCCTCATGGACAAAAGGAACATCTACAGCATGTGTGTCTGCTGCTCTGCCACTGTCAGTGTCACTTTACATGGTGACAGTAATAGAGGCAGTGAGAGACCTACTGCAAGGCAGGAGCAGCAAACATCATCTGCAAGAGTGAGCAGCAAATTGCCAGCAGTGCCCTGGTTCCACTGCTGACTGTCTTTATCTTAACGCTGTGCCATTGGGGGAGAGAGGGAGAGAGAGGGAGAGGGAGAGATGCACAGCAAGGGGAGCCAGCAGGAACCAGGGACAGCATTAAATGAAACTTGACTTAGTGAACTTGCCTCTTTTGCTGTCTCAGTGCCAGTAAGATTAAGTGCCAATGTGATAAGCTTGTCCCCAGAGTGAAGTGTGTGGTCCCCATGGTCATTTTTCTGTCGTACAGCCAGATTGACTGGTAAATCCCATAGTTGTGGCATAAAGTCAGATGGAACAGTGTGAAGAGAAGGAGACCCCCTCAACGATGTCATGCTCTGACAGTGAGCTTTATGCCTGTAGATAGAGAAACCGAGTGCAAGCAAGACCTCCAGACTCTGAGTCCTGTTAGTTGCCATTTCTTAATTAGTAGAATACAGTCTGGTAGACTGTGTGACTGCACTGCTGGGGAAAACGTTTAAGTACCTCAGCGGAATCAACAAAGTCCAAGAGGGTAGCATCTTTCAGAAAAAGAGATGTGCAAGAACAAGGGGACACAATCTGAAGATAGAGGGGGGACGGCTCGGGGCAATGTGAGGAAGTATTTTTTTACAGAGAGGGTGGTGGATGCATGGAACAGCCTTCCTGAGGAGGTTGTGGGGTCTAAAACTGTGGGAGAATTCAAGAATGCATGGGACAGACATATGGCAATTTTTGTTGGGGGTAGAAAGAAATAGGCTGTTGGTTAAATAGGATCTGCAGCTTATCCTCTAGGTAGGGAAATGGGCAGACTAGGTGGGCCAAGTGGTCCTTAACTGCCATCAAAGTCTATGTTTCTATGTTTCTAAGAAAATGTTTACTTGCTTGCCATCATTAATGTAACCACAGACTGAGAGATAGAGCGGTTAAGCCAATGGCAGTACAGACACCTTCTCTGTACCACAAGAGGTAGCTTCATGTTTTGCACTTTGGAGCTACTGTACTGTCTCAGAAAGCATATCATGCACAACAAATGTCAGAGAAAGCATAGCAACACATTCTTTCTGACATTTGTATGTGTATGACAACAGTTTTGTTGGGGACTATTTTTCTAGGCAGCAGAATACAATACTGTGTTTGCCTTTTGTAAAAGGAGAAAAAACATTTATGTTGCTTTCTCCTTGTTTTGTAGTGCACACTCTGTTATAAGTGTACTAACTTGATCTTTTTTTTTTTTTTTTTTAACACCCAACTTCTCCATTAGCTCCTTATATTGTTTTGCCACTAGAGGGAGCCTGATTAAGTTGGAACAATTTGCTCCCAATACCTCACTTGTCACATTTTACTGCTCTCTAGTAGCTGTTTCACTTGGTGATCACCCCTCATCACCCTCTCCAATCGCCGAAAGCTATCCCACCATTATGCACTCCCAGATCAGCCCTACTCCTCCTGCTCCTGTCAGGCAATGTCCACCCCAATCCCAGGCCTGGCAGCACTGGTCCTCCCCCTGAAATCTCCTGGGCTGTGCATTGCTTCTATGAACATCTGTAGCCTCCGAAAAAACTGGACTCTCTACACTGCTTGGTGACGCTTCATAAACCTGATGTTGTTGCCCTGGTTGAAACCTGGCTGTCTCCCTCCACTCCTAACTCTCATGTCTCTCTCTCCCCAGCTACACTCTCCACTGGTTGGACCGTGTCGGCAGGAGAGGTGGGGGCTGTGTCTTCTATTTGAAGGATTCTCTCGTGGGGCTACCACTTCCCCCGCCTGACCTCGACCATAAGGCCCAGGCACTTACTCTAAAGCTGTCCCCTGACCCAGCTAGAGGCCCATTATTCCTAACCGTAGCCTACATACCCCCCAAGAACCAATCCCAGGCCCTGGGCCCACTAAGTGACTACCTCACCTCCTACCCAACTCGTCGGACCAAATCTTGGTGGGCGACTTGAATATAAACTGGCTCTGCCTCGTCCTCCTCCCACCGTGAGCCTTTTGATTCAATTGACCTAACTCAACTGGTCACACAGCCTACTAGAAAAACCCTGGGGGACAAGCACCCTCCTGGATGTGGTCCTCACCAACAGGCCAATCCGCATCCACAACATCCAAATCCTCCCTGACTGCCTCAGTGACCACTCCCTGTGCTTTTCAACTGGAAACCCCTCAGCCCCTCATCCCGGTCAAACCACCTCTCGAGGTGGCTTGGCCTCAGGGGACTCATAAACCTGGCGCTTCCTTGCCCACTGATTGGTCCCCTCTGGCAGAGGGCAACCAACATTGACTTGGCCCTGGCCTTCTTTGTAAGCACTTTCAACTTTGCCTGTGATATCTTTGCTCCATAACTGCTAGGGAGGTCCAAAGTGAAACATGCCCTTGGATCACCTCCGCCCTACTGTGGCAACTTAAGCAACGGGACAATCTTTGCACCTGCTGTTGCTACTGGCCGCTCAGCTGACAGGTAGTCCCATGCTGCCGCCCACAACCAGTGCACCTGGGCCATCTGCCAAAGGTGGAATACCAAGCCTCTCTTACCTCCTCCTCCTGGGGAACCCCAGGTGCTTCTGGGACAACATCAAGCAACTGAATGGTCACTCCCAGTCCCCCTCTCCTCTCTTCTCAACATCAATGGTACGTCTCCTCTGACCCCTGCCCTCATTGCCACCCACCTCAATAACTCCTTTACCGATCTTAGCTCAGTACTTCCTGGTAACTTTTTCAGTCCACCTCCTCCATCTGTACCACCACCCATTGCCCACCCCTCTTTCCACCTCGTGTCGTGGTCACCATGCAAGAAGCTAGGCTTACTTGCTAAAAGCCCTAAAGGTAACACCATCGGTAATGACTCACTTGATCCCTGCTTTACGCCAGGTCCTGGATCAGGTCCTCTCACCCTATTACGTGCATTTTCAACAAATCACTCTGTCTTGGACAATTCCCTCTGCCTGGAAGATTGCCACACAGTTACCCCTGTCCATAAAGGTGGTGACAGGACTCTTCCAGGTAACTACCGACCCATCTCAATCCTCTCCCCCTCTCTAAAGGCGTTAGAAAATTGTGGCATCCCAAGTCTCTGACTACCTCTGTAAGTACAATGTTCTCTGCCCTGAACAACACGGGTTCAGAGCAGGTCATGAGCACCAATACAGCACTCCTGGAATTTTCCAACTTCTCCATGCCTCCTTGGACTCTGGTGCCCTGGCTGGTGCTATATTCATTGACCTGTCTCAAGCATTCGATACTGCTTCATCCTCTTTGCTCTCCACCCTCGACCTAATAGGCTTTGCCTCAGGACCTGTTTCCTGGTGCACCAGCTATCTCCGCCCACTCCCAATGTGTAAAGTCAGCGGTACTCTCTCTGAAACATGCCCCATTCGCTCTGGGGTGCCGCGAGGCTCAATTCTTGGACCCCTACTATTCTCACTCTTTCTTAACTCCCACCCAGCAGTTGTACGGGTAAGATGCTTCTCTATGCTGATGATGTTGTTCTCGTTGCTCTCCGCAATGACCCCATGCTGCTAAAGAACTCCCTCCAACTAGTCTTTTTGACTCTGCAGCTACCTGGTTCACTGAGCACCGACTTGTTATCAACCTTAAGAAACAAAATGATGCTCTTCTCCACCCCAAAATAAGTACAGCAAGTTTCCTTAGCTGTCCACCCACACCCAATCTCGCTATTGACCAGGTGCAGTCCTATAAATATCTTGGTATAACCTTTGACCCTGCACTTTCATTCCATGGACATATATCTGCCCTAAATTCTGTCGCCAACTCATGGCTAGGCATTCTTTACCGGCACAAGAAATGCCTCCTCCTCATGCCCTCCGCCTGGCTGTCACCTCCTCTGTCATGTCTCTCATTGACTATGGCCTTCGGTTATGGCTCAGCAGATCAGACTGCCTCAACAAGGTTCTACTCACAGTTACAAAGCCTGCAGACTTATCACTGGTGCTCCCAGACTCACTCACACATGTGAGCTGTACACCTTGGCTACCCTACTCAACCTGGAAGAGAGCCACTCATGTATCAGACATGCCAGCTCACCTTAGTTCTGTGGCCTATCCCCCATAGGCCTATCCAACCCATTCGCCGCACTGAACTGACCCTGATCACGCGCAGCTCATCAAGAGCTACCCTAGTTATTCCGAGAGCCAGGACCTCTCAAGGTCAGAGGGCATTCCCCTACCGTGCGCCCCACTGGTATTACTCCCTCCCTGCCAGTGTCTCAAACTCACTAACCTTAGCTTGCTTTAAGCCCAGGCTCAGAAACTTCCTGCTTAGCTCTCGCAAATGCAACTGCCGCTAGCCTAGTGTAAAAAAAAATATATATATATATACTCTGTTTGACAATGCTCACTGAGCGGCTCCCCCCCTTCCTTTCCCTACTAATTCCTCCTCCCCTATCTCCCTCCCTTCTACTCCCACCAGCTCTCCCCCGACCATAAGTTTTGCACCTTTTGTTATCTTTTGCTTCATTGGAGATTGTATTCTATTGTAACAAAATTGTAATTGAACTGTAACTTTTTTGTTTGTAAGTACTGTGTCCCTTGTACTACTGTTCTGATGTCCTCTTTGTGACGAGGTACCTTTGTAAATGAGCCTCTGGCTCAAAGGTTTCTAAACTGATGTTTAACTAACTAAATAAATAAATAAATAACCCACTCCAGGGTGTGCGCGTTTACTGGGGATTATACAATGGCAAGAAAGAATCCCAGATTCTGATTGGTCAGTGTGTGCCTGGGACATTGATGATATTACAGTATAACAACACTGTCACTGATTAGCATTAGCTTTGCTTGCCATTATCATAGATCACCTTACCTTTTTTTCCTCTTCTCTTTAGAAACTTACTAAAAATCTACTAAAAACATTTTTTTAAATATTTTTTTATTTTGTATCACAATGAGCCATTGTATAATAGCAATAAGACACTCCAGGGTGTGTGTTATTGTGTAATAATGTCATTCCTGGGGTGGTGGAAGCACTCAGCTTCACCTCGTGCTTCACCCCACCCCAGGAGTGAAGTTATTACACAATAACACACACCCTGTCTTGCCTTAGTGCTTAATTAATCAACACCCTGGGTGTTGTGAAGACACTCAGCCAGCAGCTTTGTGCTTCACAGCACACTCAGAGTATTGATTAATCCCTAATAACTGCACACCCTAGAGTGGGTTACTGCCTACTAATAGAACTATGCCCTTGAATGGGTTGCTTCAATCTTAAAATGTGTTTTAAGGGGCAAGATCTTCAAAAGCTTGCCCATGTGTAAAGCCTAGTTTTTGTGCCCAAACCCAGATTTGCGCAGATGTCCATATTCCAAAGCCCTTTCATCATGGGCAAACAAAGTTTGTGCCCAGGAGAATTTTGAGGTTGGCACAATACAAATAAAAGGTCAGGGACCTGAAATCTGGTGAAATCCTGTAATCACAGTGTGCCATGTCATTTTGCATGGTCCCCTTGTATGGCGCAGATATACACAATTATCCCTGTTACTAATGGTGCCATCCCCCTGATCACAACCACAACTGAAGACACAACCCCTTCCTGTTGTCAAATGGTCCCTTCCATGGTCCCATCAATCACTGTGTCCACAGCATGGTCCTGCAGGTGCATATGGCAACCAGTGCATTTTGGGGAGGGTGCACTTTTAGGCTTCTTTGGCTACTATAGTGAATGTCGGTAGTTGTTTGGCATGCCATGCTAAGCCCTCAGACTATCATGCAGCACATGGCATATCAAATAATTACTGTGATTCACTGCAACAGCAAAGTAAGCCTACAAGTGCACACCAAAACATGAATGCAAAAAAAAAAAAAACAGAACAAAGGGTAACACTTTGGCAGTCACTAACAGCAATCATCCCAATAAGGAACAAGCATTCGTCAATGCTGAATGTTGTCGCGCTGGCATTGGCTTTGGTAGTGCAGTGCAGAAACACATTTTGAGCAGGATGTGAAAAATGACAGCTGTACTGTTCATAAGGAGGTGTAAAAAAATGGCAGTGTTGAAAATGTGGCATGTAAGTATACCAAATTTGCAAAGTTACAAGGGTGCATGGGAAATGCACAACACACGCTTGTAACACAGTCATTTTATGGACTTTCGGCACCAAATTTTCAACATAGGCATTTTAGTACCTCTGCTCATGTACAGTGTCACTGTCATTTCCTCAAAGTGTCCCAAAAAGTGATTTACGCACAACATAGCACTATTCTGCGGACTGATGCGAAAACACATTTCGGGCAGGATATGTAAATGACAACTATACTGTTCATCAAGAGGTGTGGAAAATGCCAATGGTGAAAATCCAGGGTAAGAAAAGATTACAAATGCACATTACGTGCGTGCAAGAATTAGCAATGCCTTTCGTAACCTGGTCATTTTGTAGATATTGCCATCAAATTTTCAACATAGGCATTTTAGGACCTCTGCTCATGAACAGTGTCACTGTCATTTTCATAATCTGCCCCAAACACTGATTTCTCACAGCAAACGCGTTATTGTGCGTCGGAAGTGTGGTAACACATTTTGGACAGGATGTGAAAAATGACTGCTGTACTGTTCACAAGGAGGTGTAGAAAAACAACAATGTTGAAAATCTGGCATGAAAATATTGCAAATTCATGAAGTTATGAGCGTGCGTAGCAACTGTGCAATGCACACTTGTAAAACAGCCATTTTTTGGATTTCTTCCACCAGATTTGCAACATAGGCTTTTTGAGAGCCCACCTCATGAACACTGCCACTATCCCTGCATTACTCGGTCCAGAAAGGTGATTCCATGCAGTAACCACGAAATCACCTTTTGGGACCGATTAACATCATAACAGTGACAGAATTCATGAGGAGGGTCCCAAAAACCCCATGTTGAAAATTTGGTGCAAAAATTCCAAAAAATGCCCGAGATATGCTTCAAAGTTGAAAAAACCCTATTTATTCCATTATATAGCTTACCGACATTTCTTCAGTTCTCGGTCAGCTTTGAAGAGTGCAGACGTGTTCCCGGTCCACCGAAGATTGTCGCACCGGACTCTGGAGGTAAGTATGGGGTGAGGGGGGAGTGTGGGGAGGCAGGGTGCGCAGTGGGTGGGTGCGGGTGGTAAGGAGACTACGAGGGACCGTTTTCTGTTACAGGTGTTTAAAAAAAACAACATCTCTGACGGTTTTCATTTTTTACAGGTTTTTTTTGGGGGGTACAGTAGCTGACGGGGATTGGGCACCCCATCAGCACATAGGAAGTGGGGGACAGATGCCCGGCGGGATTGGGCACCCCATCAGCAAACAACAAAGGGGTGTTCATGAGCAGAGGGGCTTGGCACCTCTCGGCAGCCAAAAGGAGATGGGGGACACATTATGCTGACAGGAGTGGGCCCCTTCAGCACATACAGAGGGCAGGGTAAGCTGACTGGGTGATTGGGCACCCCTAAGTCGGCAGTTTAGCGGCCACTGTGCCGCCATGTTTGATGCTGGGGAAGCATGTAGGAAGGTCCGCTGCATGTGACAGGCTTTGCTTGCATAGCAGCAGACCTTTCCTTAGATGTCCTCACCTGGGTGGTGTGGCGCTGGCATTCAGGCTGATTGGGGAATGACAGACGCACCTACTGGTGCATGCCATACATTCTCCCAACAGTGACCACGCCTCCAAATCTCCACTACCACAAGATGTTGGTTGCGCAAGAGCGCCAACATAAAAAACAGTAGTTGACTTCACTTGTACTGCCATGGAAGCCATTTTAGGCATACCATACAGCACATGGCCCAGTTACTGAGATACGCTGCAACAGCAACCAAATGAGTCTAAAAGTGCACAAAAACAATTAACAGGATTGATGCTGGTGGTGACTGCAACCCGGTTACCATCGGTTACAGTCATTTTACATCCATTTTTGGTGTTTGTGCCCTTTTAGACTCATTTTGTTGTTGCAGTGAATCTCAGTAATTGTTTAATGTGCCATGCTACACTCTCAGCCTAACATGCAGCACATGGCACACTTAATGATTACTGAGATTCACTGCAACAGCAAAAGGAGCCAAAAGTATGCAAAAAGACACAAGTGATGCAAAATTACTAGAAACAATGGTGCCTCTTCAGCAGTCACTGTCAGAAAACTCTCCAATGGAAAAACAAAACAGTATTTTACATCACTTGTACTACCCCTGAAGCAATGTTATGTCTACATGCAATACATGGTGCAAACAATTATTGAAATACACTACAACAGCTAAACAAGCCTAAATTATCTCTCCTAGTAAGAGAACATTTCTATACATCACATTTACTCCCACATATGCCATCCTAGGCCACAGGGCATACCAAACAATTACTTTTACATCCCATATTTTACATTCCCTAGTAGACATTAACACACACTGAAACTCAGAATCATAGTATACAATATGATTTTTCTTTTTTCTTTTTTTTTTCTACTTCTTCAAACTCCATTTAATCTTTGTCCCATCATGCTCCTACTGCCTTTCTATTTAAACCCCCTGTAAGCACATTTTTGTTTTAAGCCCATGACCACCCCAACACCACCACCAGACTTTACTCATGAGCAATATTTTAAGTGTACTGTATAACATGTTCTATTTCAGTTTCATATCAGTTTAGTATCATTAAATGGTACTGTACTGTACTGTATATAGGACAGAAAAAAACAATGTACTGTATTATAAGAACCCCCCAACCCGCAGGACCATAGAGGACTGCACAGAGAAAAATAAATATGATATTAACCAGGATTTATTTTTAAGTTTAGCAGATAATCAGGTAGTTTAAAAGTAGTTCTGGTCTTCTAATGCCTCCCATAGAACATAAGCTCCTAAAGAGATCAGGTCTACACAAACTGAGAACCTGCAGAGACCAGGTCCTATTCATTTACTCCCCCAGTACTGCATGTATTTTTCATTTCTCATTACAGAACTCTCCAAATAGTAGTTTTGGTGTTCTGATGCCTAACACAAAATGAGCCCCAGCATTAACCAGGTCCAACTGATATACTCCCCAAAACTGCAGTTTTTTTTTGCCCAGAACAGAACAAACTATTTAGCAGCAGTAACATTAAAGGAGCCACCGATAGAGAAAAGGATCACACAAAATGACCCTCTGCAGGGACCAGGCCACTCAAAATGATCCCCATGTAGAGACTTGGTCTGTACAATAGGTATACATGTATAACCATTTAATCTAGGAAACCTGCAGTTGTTCAACTTTAAAATGCTTTATAATCAATTCTCTCTGGCCCTACCCCACCCTTCAACCCCCGAGTCCAGCATCTTGGGACCATGAGGCAAGGTCCAACTACATGTCTCTGTGTTTCCCAAAAAGCAAATGTGTACCTTTACAATCTGTAGACATTTGACACACCGGGGAACAAAAGAGCAGCTGAGGTGCACAAAGAATAGCCTACTGTAGTGCCCGTAATGTGCATAACTCCAAATGTCAGGAGGATAACATGTCTAGTCCAGAATGTAGGTGGCAGTAAAAATAATGCAGAACCACCAGCTCCATGGTTTTAAAGAGCCATTGGGTGATGACTGATGGTGTCAGCATGCATTTCTGGTTCTCAACATTCTGGGCCAGTGGAGGAACCAATATTAATGTGGGTCACAAAAGGACACGAAAATAACATGCCATGGGAAAGGGGAATTTTCTAAATAAATGAGTTATAACAAACTGCAATGTTTTGGCAGCATGTCGTTAACAAAAAGAAGGTCACTAATTACAGTAATGCTTTTGGACCACAGTCCATGCAAATTAAAGGCACAGTCTGCTTAGGATGAGGTACTAGATGGACACCACATGTCATAAACGTCACAGCTGAATAAAATGATTTAGTAAAATGCAAAAACTTTTATTCTGTACAAGGAGTTCATGGGGGAGGCTAAAATGAAGTAATTAGATAACACATTAACAACAGTTGGGTTTCTAGGGCACAATAAAGAGCTGTATTTAAATACTTAAATTGGGACTGGAAGCAATGTCACAAAATGGAGCCCTATTTGAAAGGGTAAATAGATGTTTGTGATAAAACTGAAAGAACACAGTGGAACCAAACTGGGTCATGTTATGTTTAAAATCTTTCCTACTGTGGCACTACAAATTAGGGTGTGATGTGAACCTTTTAACAATTCAGCAAAAAGTTACAGGGTGTCAATGTGCAGTAGGTATGAATCTATCGACTATTGTATTCACGCTATATATATATATACATATATATATATATATATATATATATATATATATTTTTATATTCGCAGTAACCCATGACAGAGTGTGGGGTTATAGGCATTTAATCCATGCCTGGGGTTTGTTGTGAGGCATGGGGCCACATGCTGAGTGTCCTCACAGCCCCCCAAGTGTGGATTAAATGCCTATAACACCACACCCCAGAGTGGGTTATTGTGCTTATAACATGGGTTACCTTCTGGACAGGGTAGCACCCCCCCCCCAAAAACAGTGTGTTTCCCTTGTTTTCTGGGAAAACCCTGGAGTGTATCCTGCCGACTTGAAAAATAGTCCCTCACTAACTCATCATGGCTACTGTTCTTTGTGCTGCATGGACAGCTCTGAGACACAGAAAGGCAAAATGCTACAGAATTCTACCTGAGGGATGTAGGTTGTTAGCTAGGGATGACATTTATTGTAGATCTGACGTGCCAATGGGACATACTGAAGCATGCCTCTGATCTGTCGCTGACACAGGCTGTAAGAGCCAAGCACCATTCAACAGCAAGAATTGCCACTCGTGATGACAGATACAGAGACACACAGTGTGGGTATACAGGAAACTGCAAGATTGCTACATGACATGTCACTGCATGTGACTGTCACTCTCACTCATTTTCTCTCTTTCTCTTTCTCCATGTCTCTGTCTTTGTATTGCACTGTCCTGCTATTCTTGCTGTCACAGCTATGCTGCTTGCTGCAGATGTAATCCTTCTATGAAGTAGTCCATGGATAACTGCTGTGGTGGCAAGGGACAGGAAAGTGGTGGCTGCACAGTACTGGAGTGCACATAGGTATTGATCACAATCAGTTTCTTTCTCTCATGGGGTGTGAAACATGACTGCTGCACCACTTGCCAGAGTGCGACTGGTTGGGTGACAACCCTGGATCCATTACAGCTACTGCAGCATGGGATAGGAAAGTACTGCCTCAGCACTTTTACAGTGGGCACTGTGGGTTCTCTGACTGCCTGCTTTAATGTGCTCAGGTGCGAGCAGCACTGCCATCTGCTCCTCACCCAAGGGCCTGCTGTACAGACATTCCAGCACTTCAACATACACACAGGACCAGGGTGGTTCCATACTCATACTACCTGATCAGTTAGTACAGCTGACAATCATGTTATGGTTGCCATTTTGCACATCTGGACACTCCACCGCTATGGCTCTCTGCTCATGTGCCATGTGCTAGCGGGACGATCATATGCTTTGTCATTCTGTTCTTTTCCTGTACATGGTAGGGCTGGGAAAGAGATTGCCACTGCTCACAACAGGACCTTCACAATGTGTCTGATCCATACCACACTCACTGTCTACATTTGGAAGATTACAGTACAGGATGACAACTGAAGAACTGTGACACCTACTGCTTCTGAGGTATTACCTGACTGTGGATTAAAATCGCACTGTATTCCACTGTTACTGCTGGTGATCTCTTTAGGAATTGAAGATTTAGCCACTCAATTTCAGTCAGAGACCCAAACAAAAAATGTATTTCCATACTGCCCTGCTTTCTACTCTTTCTACTGCTCGTTAACATGAAGAAAAGCAATGGCTGCTGAGAAACGCTAGCTGAGCAGTACAACTAGATCCATCCATGATATGATCAAGTCTATAACTCTTTGGGAAAAGTAGGTCAGGCACAGCAACCATGCATTAAACTCCCCACCGTGGATTAAATAGGGAATTTAATCCATGGTCACCTGCTGCTCCTAAACCAATCACTGATCTAATGTCAGAGAACCCATTGTCTGGGAACCCATGTTAAATATATATATATATATATATATATATATATATTCTTTGCAAAAAAAAAACTTCATTAATGCATTAGTTAGGGTTAAGGCAACAAAAGCAGGTAAATATGGTGTTAGGGTTTTCAACCCTAACATTCCACCCCCAGCCTGGAGGCAGAAAATGAGGCATGAAGTGCACTGTGGGAGGGTCTCAAGCCTAATGCTCACCCCATTCCTTCACTAAATAAGCATAGCTGTGTACAGTGAATGAGAATGTGGTGAACATTAGGCTTGGGACCACCACGGTGCACATCTTGCCTCATTTTCTGCCTCCAGGTTTGGGGTGGGATGTTACAATTGAAAACTCTAACACTGTTTTTCCCTACTTTTGTCACTTTAATGCTAACTAGTGCATTAACAAAGTATTTTGCAATGAATTTCTTTACTTTTTGAGATAGTATAATTGTAACCTTTGCAAAAAACTTTGTTAATGCAATTGTAGCCATATTTGCCTGTAGGAGTGCAGGGCCCGGATGGCCCTGTGTGCCCATCCATCCATAATTTATGAGACAGAGTAATCATATTCTTATTTGCCTGTGGATGCGCAGGGCCCACTGCACCCTACGCTCCCATGGCTCCATAGATGCGTATATGCATGTAGCAGTGGAAAGGTCCTGCACTTCTATTTATAGGCAACAACAACCAAATTGTAAGCATAGCCATCTTATTACTCCACCTCATGTACCCAGTACAGAAACATTTAAAATGCCCACCAAAACCTAATTCCATGCAACTGCAAAGCCATTCCATGCCACAGGTGCGAAAACATATTTTGGCCAGGATTTTAAAAATGATAGTTGTGATATACATGAGGTGGCCTAATAAAAAGGCTATGTTGAAAATTTAGGGTCAAAATATTTCAAATTTCCAAAGTAATGAGTGTGCGTAGCAAAATTACAACACATGGGCATAACTTTGGCATTTTTAAATATTTTGACCCCACATTTTCAAAATATCCCTCTTATGACCCCACCTCATGAACAGGGGTAGGAGAAATGTTAGAATCCTGCCTGAAAGGTGAATTCATCACTTACGTAATGACATACCTATTGTTCATGAGGTGGTGTCACCAAAAGGCCATACTGAAAATGTGGTGTCAAAATTAAAAAAGAAAATAGATCAGCTATGTATAAAAGTTGAAACCCCCATTGAAATACATTGAACCACATTTACATTAGTTTCTCATATTGCAGTAAGCGGCTCCAGCAGCAAGACGTGTCTTCCATCGGAAAGTGGATCTTGAACCTGGGACCTGTTCAAGTGAGTGAGGGTATGTGAGTGTGTGTGTGGTGGGTGTGGGATCTTGAGTGCTGAGTGGGAGGTGGGGGTTGGGGAACCAGATCGGTGAGGGACAGTTTTCCTTTTTACAGGAAAAAAAAGAATCCAAGGACTGTTTTCTTATTTCAGGTCCAGATGGGTGTCAGAGGGCTGTAGGTGCCAACTAGACACCAGGTATAACAAAAATCATAATGGGGAGGGAAATCAGTGTATATAGGGGTGCCACTAGACCCCAGGGAAAATAAACCCAATCATGAGGATGCTGATCTGAGGGAGGTGGGTGCCCCTAGACACCAGGGATGAAAAAAAAACATAATAATGGGGATAGTGATCGAAGGGTGGGTGGTGCCACTAGACACCAGGGATCATAATAAAAACAATAGGGATGGCAACTGGAGGGTGGGAGTGCCACTAGACACTAGGGATCATAATAAAAACAATGTTGACAGCAATCTGACAGTACAGGGTGCCAGTAGACACCAGAGATCATAATAAAAACAATGGGGATAGCAATTTGAGGGTGTGGGGTGTCACTAGACACCAGGGATCATAATATAAACAATGGAGATGGCGATCAGAGGGTGAAGGTGCCACAAGACACCAGGGATCATAATAAAAACAATGGTGACAGCAATCGGACAGTGCAGGGTGCCAGTAGACACCAGGGATCATAATAAGAACAATGGGGATGGCAATCTGATGGTGAATGGGTGCCACTACACATCAGGGAATCTACAGTATAGGAATGGCAATTGAAGGGTGGGGGATGCCACTAGACACTAGGGATCATAATATAAACAATGGGGATGGCGATCGGAGGGTGGGGGTGCCACAAGACACCAGGGATCATAATAAAAACAATGGTGACAGCAATTGGACAGTGCAGGGTGCCAGTAGACACCAGGGATCATAATAAAAACAATGGGAATGGCAATCTGATGGTGGACAGGTGCCACTATGCATCAGGGAATCTATAGGAATGGCAATTGAAGGTTGGGATGCCACTAGACAGCAGGTAAAGGATTTTCTATCACAAAAAAGGATATTTTTTGTGAGTCATAGTATGAAAAATAATCTTTTTTGTAGTATGAGTCAATATAAAAGATTTATAATGTTGAAATAAAAACTACAAGGGCATGTCTGCAACAGCTAACTGCAGAATCCAGCTGAGGGGGTTCTGATAAGCAAGCTACATCTGCTGGTGTCTACTAAAGACATCATTTTGTTGAGTTATTCAAATGTGTTTCCCTCACTAACCGAAAAATAAATGGTGACAGAGCAAAAAAACACTTCCCTATTTGTGACACTGGATGACCCATCTGCAAAAAAAGATTACACACCTATGGCAAAGAATCCTTTTTCAAGTGGGACTTCTATAAATTCCCATTGAAAATAATGAGAACTTTAAAACAGAACTTTGGAATGGATTAATATTTTTTCACCTAACCAGCAAAAGACACATCTGTGAGGCAGGGGCTTTTCTACCCTGAAAATTTAAGACCACAATTCCAAACCATTTGGGAAAAACAGGTGGACCAAAAAACACATAAATTACACAATTTTTCAGAATCTGTCTCCATAGCCACACGACCAATTGAAACAAAACTTCCTACATCAAGAGATTTACCTTCATGAGATTCTGCATGCAAAAGTTCATACAAATCCATTGAATGGTTGCAAAGTTATTAAAGTGCAAAAATTGGTGTTTAGCATTAAATTGCCTACTCAGCCCTAACTCTAGTGGCACTACCATGTCACTATGATATATTTATATAGGTATACCCCTCTCAGTCTTTCCCTCATTCATTCTTCCCCCAGCTAAAAGGCTTTATTAAGGCTTATAAAATGGGCAAAACAATTCTTGAATGCTGATTGGTTGGAAGCCCTTTCCAGCCATGTCCTTACCAGCAGATAACACTTCAACAGGCACTACTTGTGCCAACCAAGACACAGTACAGGGGAAAATGATTCTGTGGCACTGCTGTCCCACTGCAGATCCTCGGCTATGATGCCAGAGAGCCAGAACAGCAGCAGCTGGAGTCAGCATTCTAGGGCTGCACTTGTCCAATGTGACCAAACAAAAAACCATAATACAATGCCAAGAAATAGTTGTAAAATGAAACACTGACCTGTAGTGTTTCAGACTGGTATGAATAGTCGAACCATAGTGGGTTGGGCAATGAAAGGTACAACAGCAGAGACACGCTCGTCCCTTACCAGAAAATCTTAAAAATAACACCAAATACCCACTTGGATATTTTCAAAAGCACAACACAGACACACTGCTCCATTGGCATGAAAGGTTTAATGGCTGTCTTTTACCAAGAAGGAATATGCGAGGCACTAAATACACTGGCTCCTAAGGGACACGCTTGCTGCTGAAAAAGCCAGTGGTAGGCACACAAAAATACTCGATGCTGTCAGTCTTTAAAGCAGTAAATATAATATAAATTAAAAATTAGGAAATAAAAAAGCCTGTCTCTCTGTTTGCTTGTGGTGCTGGGGAGGGGGTGGGAAGAGTGAAACAAGTTCCTGAGGGATGTGCTCACTGCTGAAAAAGCTGGAGGCAGGCACAGAATAACACTGGATGCTCTCAGTCTTTGTAAAAAAAAAATAATGTTAGTCTAGGTGCATGTGAAGCTGAAATAAAATAGCCTATGTCTGTCTAGGTGCTTCTGGTGCTGGGGGGTGGGGTGTGGGGGTGTAACACTTATGGTAGTACTTGAATATAGGGACTATTTTTTTTACTAGCTCCGCTATTAAAACCTGTTTTTTTAATTTATATTTTTTTAAATTCTTTCTTCTTGTTTTTCTTTTAAATAATTTACATGGGAAGACCATTTTATAAGCACAATAACACACTTCAAAGTGTGGGTTATCTCCTGATAACAGCATGCCAAGGTGCATAAGGCACTTGGTGCAAGTGCCTCATGCCTCATATCACACCTGGGTGTGCTCTCATCAGGAGATAACCCACACCTCGTCATGTGTTATTGCTTGCCTATCTATATATACAAATAAGACTTTAAACAAATTACTGAAAAATGCCACCCATATCCCCAAAAGAATGTAACACATCTAAGCAAGGCATAATTGGATTTAATTGCATTCTGTCTGATTACAGTCCATTAAAGATCAATGGCAAATACAGTTTGGTGATAATGAGCTACAAGAATAAGAACATTTTCAGTGGGATAAAAATCATGTGAAAAAACACTGTTTCTTGTTTTTGTCATTTTTTTAACATTTAGCTGTAACACTATTTTAAGTGTCATTGACTATACTGTAAGTACTGTATAACTACACTGTAACTGCACTGTTACTACTGTGCAGTTACATGTTACTACTATGTACTTGTTAACTAGTTTCACATTTGCTTGTTGTATAGTTATACACAATTTGCATGAAGTAACTACACTGTAATTACAATGTAGTTAATTTGTTTCACATTTGTGTGTTGGTACTTACACAATTTGCATGAAGTAATAGTTACATGTGCAACCACTACTGTCTCCCTTTTGACACAAATCAATTCACTCTGACAAGTGTAACTACACATTTAATAGCTGCTGTAAAGTATAACAGAAAATCTGTCATGCAACTACCACTGTATCTCTTCTGTCATTATGTAATTTGTTCTTACAAAGGCAATGACACATGTAATAGCTGTTGCAAATTGTAACAGCAAATCTATTGTACAACTACTATGTTACTACTTTTGGCATTATTACATTTGTTCTTACAAGTGCAACTACATATGATTGCAGGTCTTGTGCATGGTTTTAACAGTCTATGTCTATCTGACATTTATTTAAAGGGTAATCACACAGAAAAACTTAAAGTGTAATCAGAATGGTAACTAAAATATGATTACACTGTAACTTCGGTTTGCTACACTGAAATGCACTGACTGGCAGCTCTGTGGGTGGTAGCAATGCAAGGTATAACCACAGTTATCCATACATAAAATATGATGAAAAGTAATTAAATATAGATAAGAAACATACATAACATATATACATTAAACAGCCCTCTGACTCACCATGGATTCTCTGGGACCCTTGGGTCAACTCTGTACAGATATCCAAGGGGGCCTGCCTGGGTTCCACAGTGGACAATAAGTATGGTGCTGTGCCTCCACCTGTGGTAAGTGGCAAGGAATACCTGTGGACAAAGAACAGATAACCCCCCCACCCAGGAAAATACAGAAGCTGCCCCCCAAGACTTCCCCCTCAGAATAACAATTCCCCACCCACTGTAACTCCATCACAATATGTCACAGCAACAATAGTTAACAGGCAAACAATTAAAGTACTTATTAGGGGAGGAGAAAAAGGGAGAATAGCAAACAACACTTTTGCAGATCAGTGATACCCCACACTATAAACCTCACCTCCCACCATTGGGTTCACCCAGAAATATCCCTAGATGCGGTCAGTACCTCACCAGGTAGTGATGCAGGCAGGGGTCTTTTGTTGGGGCCCAAAACAGTTTTACACAGTTTCAACTTTACTTTTACTTCCTGGGCGCAGCTTTGTACTTGGTGCAGTGCAGCCTAGAACTTACCCCCTGTAACCTAACTAGCTAGCTAGCTAATAAAGACTCACCAAAGCCACAATTCAGGGTGCTTACAGTTTAGAAGTTCACAAGGGGGGGGTCAGTAGGCTGGGTTGCAGTGAATGGCAGTTACATGGTACTGAGGAGGTATTTGGATATGGATGTGCCATTGGGAAGTACCAGATCCTTCAAGTATATCCTAGGTGAGTGTGTAGGTTGCGGGATACTCCTCAACTACCGTCCACCAGAAGATGGTGGAGCATTCCTGCAGGAGATAGTGGACTTCATTGTCGACATGGAGTTGAGGTCCCCCAGATGGATAATTCTGGGGGACTTCAATGCCTGGGTCGATGATGAACTCTCGCACTTTGGTCAAAATCTTCTCCAGCTTATAATGACACTGGACTTTACACAGATAGCTATCTCCTCAACCCATGTAGGGGGCCACTCGTTGGATCTGATCTTTCTTTTGGGTATGGAGATAGCTGACTTGGGGGTGGAACAAGTCAGCTGGTCTAACCATCACACCATAAGGTTCAGCTTCAGGGTCCCCCCAATAGGTCTGCCTCTTCAGAGATGGTCCAGTACCACCCTTTGAGGGGAGTTACCCCTAATGACCTGTCAGCAGTACTGGACCTATCGAGTTTGTCGGGTCAATGCATGAGTCCAGATGATCTCGTACTAGCCTATAATAAGGCTGTGGTAGGTGCTCTGGACAAGATTGCTCCTGTTTGTGTTCAACCCCTCACCCTTCATCCAAGGAACCTCTAGTTTGATGGTTCCTTGAAGGAACTGAGGCGAGTTGGTTGAAGGTTGGAGAGATCTTGGCGAAAGTCTGGCCTTGATGCTGACAGGCTTAAGCTGATGGCACATTATGATTGCTATCAGCTAGAAATCACCAGTAAGAAGGCAGAGTTCCTGTCCAGGGAGATTTCTGCTGCGCAGAATCGACCAGCCCAGCTTTTCCAGACCATCGACAGATTGTGCAATCCAATCTGTCTTCAGCCCAGAGAAGCTTTTTCCTCAGCTGAAATGCAAGGAGTTTGCGTGATTCTTCGCAGATAAGGTTGCCAGCATCAGGTCTAGCATCGACATAGCCTCTCCTACGAGAAGTTGTGGTGATCGGCAGGATGTGGTGCGCACTCGGTCTCTCTGGTCAGATTTCTGCCAGTCATAATTCACAGATATTGTGTTGATCATCCAGACTATGCGCTCAACCAGTTGTAGTTTGGATCCAGGCCCGACACCCCTTTTATTGGGATGTGTTGATGTTATCAGCCCGATCCTTGCTGAAATTGTCTGGAGGTCCTTGGAGGTAGGGGTCTTTCCAGAACCCCTAAATGAGGCGGTCATTTGACCACTCCTTAAGAAACCCTCTTTGGACCCAGACTGTCCAGCTAACTACCGACCTATTGCTAACCTGCCATTTGTTGGTATGGTTATTGAAAATGTGGTTGCGTTGCAACTGGATGATCATCTTTCGACTCACAATATCTATGCTACTCTCCAGTCTGGATTTAGGAAGAAGCATAGCACCGAGACTGCACTTGTCCAGGTATTGAATGACCTCCTGATGGCTAGAGATCGAAAGGCATATACCATTCTAGTCCTTCTTAATCTCTCTGCAGCATTTGACACTGTAGGCCATGGTGTGCTTTTGGAGTGCCTGCGACTGCTTTGTGGTCTGTCCAGTACAGTCCTCAAATGGTTCCACTCTTTCCTCGCAGACAGGATTTAGAGAGTTACCACCGGAATTTATTCCTCTGGTACTTACTCCCTGTCTTGAGGGGTGCCACAGGGCTCCATCCTGGCCCCCATGTTGTTTGCAATGTATATGCTGCCATTGGGAGATATCATCAGGTGATACAGTTTGAGTTTTCACTGCTATGCAGATGATACTCAACTGTATATGTCCTTTCTGCCCAGACAGGATGCTTCTTTCTCTGTGCTAAACAACTGCCTTACTGAGATTAGAACCTGGATGAGTTCCAGTTGGTTGGGACTGAATTCAGATAAGACTGAAGTGTTAGTTGTGGACCCTGGTCATCCAAGGGCGGGTATGCAAGCTGACCAGGCATCAGGTGTTTTGATTGATGGCATACAGCTTGCTACCTCAGACTGAGTGCGTAACCTCGGCATTATTTTTGATGATGGTCTGACACTACGGTCTCAGGTGTCGGCTGTTATCAAATCTTTCTTTTATCATCTGAGGAATATCACCCGGGTGAAACACTTGGTTCCTCCGGATGACCTTCCAACACTGGTCCATGCCTTCATCACTACCCGCCTTGATTACTGCAATTCTCTCTACTTAGGGCTTCCTGGGGTTGATATCCGCCGCTTGCAGCTAGTGCAGAACGTGGCAGCCAGGCTTTTGACTGGGACCTCTAGGTCAAGTCATATTACTCCTGTGCTCCGTGAACTGCACTGGCTGCCTATTCAGTGGTGGATCACCTTTAAGGTTGGTCTACTAACCTTTAAAGCCTTACATGATCAGGGACCCGGTTACCTGCAAGATCTCTTGATACCCTACTGCCCCTCCTGTCCTCTTCGATCCACCGACGAGGGATTGCTAGAGATTCCCAAGGTACAATTAAAACATCAGGTGCTCATGCTTTTGCTTTTTTGGCTCCAACCCTGTGGAATTCTCTACCTCGTTGTCTAAGAGACTGCCCGACCTTTGATAGATTTGAGACTGATTTTAAAACGTATCTATTTAATTTTGCCTTCCCTAATGACTAATGCATTTTATCTTCCTGTTTTAATGTTATAATTTATAATTGATTTTATGTGCAGCACTTTGGTTTTCGAAAGGCTCTATAAAAATAAAGTTTGATTTGATTTGATTTGATTTGTTAACCCACATGGCCGCAGAGCTGGATAACTGGAGAAAATAAAGTATGCTGTCTTCACCTTGGCAACTTTACCTCAGAGGTCTCTGAAGACAATTTTCACCAGGCAGGCCTCTCGTTGTCTTCCATCGCTGGTCTTCTTCCTCTTCTTCGGTCTAGGGATAGGGTAGGCATAGCCCCAGACCCCTCTGTTGCATACCCTGGTCACACAAATAACAGCTGGATTTTGCACAATCTCTTACTCCAGCACTCTCAATTTTGATTTCTCTATTTGCAGCTGTGCTGGTCCCTTTCACAATCTCTAGCCACAGAAAGTTCAGTCTCTGTCCTTGGCAAAATTTGCACTCTCCACACTTACCCCTCCGTGGGGGAACACAGTAGCTCAGTCTTTGTGCAAGGGATGCAATGCTTGGAAGGTTCTCTCTCTCTCTCTCTCTCTCTCTCTGACTGAAAACTCTGGCTCCTGGTCATCTGCAGCAAACTCCAAAACATTTATCTTGTCCTTGCTGCAAAGCTCCAAGATTCCCTCTGGCTGTCTTTTCAAGTATTTCTGGGCCAGACCAGCCATTGGGGGTTGAATGCTGATTTAGGGCTGGGAAGCCCACAGCAGTCTTTCCTCACTCCCCTTCTGGCTGATCTGTTTTGGTGGGCTGGCAGTTCTATTTCTCACTTTTTTCTACTCCCACAGTAATTGACTGCAATAGTCATGGGCAAATTCAAATCCCTACAACCTTTTCTAGCAGCTCCCTGCTTTTTGCAGTACTATGGAGGTTGCCATTTAAGTTTATATTGCAGCACAAACACTCAGCCCTTATTATTTATTATTTAGGCCCTTATAAGGAAAGAAAACACTCCCCCCCAGAACTAGGGGCTGTCCACTCCAGAATACACTCAGTCCCTGGCTCCACTGCCTGCCCTGGAGCTGGGGATATTATTTAATTCATGGTCATAGCAACACAACTCTTTTGGAGTCACAGCTCCTTTAAATTCCCACACCTGGAGGCCGTGCATGTGCGATAGGTGTGGTGCTGCTATATTTTTTTATTTACATTTGGCAGTCCACTTCAGGAAATTACCAGACTGCCTGCACTACTTTCAATTCTGCACTGATGCACCCTACTGAAGATTGGACCTCAGCCCCTATCTTGCCATGGGCCGAGATCATGGGAAATCAGTGGCAACAGCCAAGGAACACCATGGGGGAATGCAGGTTCAAATCCACCAGGACCACAGCCAAGAGGGTGGCAGGGCAGTGTGGGGGCCGTAGCTCTCACTGGTAAGCCCATTTGGGGGGCTTACACACTCCCCTTGCAAAATGCTCCTCCCGACAAGCCATCTAAGTGCAAATAACATTTCAACATGCACATTTCTGTCTAGTCACCTAATTCTTGTCTAATCAAACAATATCAATAAAAATCTCAATACCAAAATCACAACAGCATTAGCTATCTTGTGCCTTGCCATCTGGTGCGACAGCTGAGTTCAGCTGATGAGGGGTTGCTAGAGATTCTGAGGGTGTCTCTGATACCTTCTGGGGCCCGTGCATTTATGCACATGGCCCCAGCCCTCTGGAATTCTCTGCCCCATCAGCTTTGGGAGTGTATGACTGTGGAGGGGTTTAAACAGGCATTGAAAACCTTCTTATGGTGTCACGCTTATGATGGCACCGTATAACTCTGATCTCCTGTTACTTATTTTATCATTAAGATATTTATTCTATTATTATGCTCATTGTTTAAATATGATTGTTTTTATCTTTTTGTAAAGAGCTTGATGGCCTGAAAGGCACTTTTGTGAAATAAAATGTATTATTATTATTATTATTATTATTATTATCTAGACATAGAATAACTATCTAGAATGCAGTATGCATTGGCAAACACCCATACCTTCCCACCCTGTTTCTAGTGCAACACATCAGGGAGTAAATAATGGGAACCACAGCCTTATGAATCACATGGAGTGGGATATTGGAGGAGGCACCAAGGGTATCATATGTGAGCTTGATAATTGTTTTGGGCTGTCTCATCGACCTTCTAGGCAGGGCTGTGTCAGGTGCTGGAATTTCTCTAGTGACACAGGGCTCCTCTACTGGTTCCTGCTCTACAGGCAGCACGGGGGCATGGTCAGGCAAAACAACAGGGTCCTGAACTTGCTCGGGCATAGGAACAGGAGCAGTATCGGGGATAGCTGGTTCACCAGCAACAGGCTCCCTGGGACCAAAATCAATCTCATTGTCCATTTCAGTGTCCAGTTCTGGCCCGGGTATAGGGATACTAGGCCTTCTATCAGGGACAAAGGGGGTCACATGGGGTTCAAAGGTCACACAAACTACACGGGGTGGTACTGGTGGTAGTCTGAGAATTTATACAGTTCATTGATCATTGATGTAGGGCTGGATTTGGTTCAGGATCATACTGATAAACTTCAAAGTCCTCATCATCACTTTTCTCAGAAGAACTGCTTGGTGGCTACTCAGGAGGCTCAGTTGGAACAGTGCTCAGGTTCAATGTGGTCCTTTCAGGAAGCAGGAAGGAAATGATGCTGTCCTTTTTCTTCTCTGCCTTCTCGCTTCTTGTTCTGGGCCATCTGGTAACTGGAGTTTTAGGGGCAGGGGCTGGATCAGGCATAATCTTGCCAATTTGGAGTGGGTGGTTTTGGTGGACAGTCTTTTCCAACCCTCTCCCTTGTTCTTGTCTGATTTTGTGCGCTGGCAAGTCTGGCAGTTGGTCAAGTACTGTGTAAACTTTGGAGGCCCACTGAACTTGAACTTTATGTTTGCCCAGGTTTCAGAGTAGAACACAGTCTCCCACTTGCAACACTTGGTGGCAGACCTGCTTGTCATACTTCTGCTTGTTGTCTTGATTACTTTTAGCTGCAGCTTCAGATGCCAGCTGGTATGCTTTCTGTTGCTGGTCTCTCAACTGGTGGGTGTACTCTAGGTAGATCTTCTCAGTTGCACCATCTGGAGCCACACCAAAGCAGAGATCAACAGGCAACCTTGCCTCATGACCAAACATGAAGAAAAAGGGGGAATGTTGGGTGGCGTCATTCTTGGTGCAGTTGTATGCATGCACAAGAAAGCTCACTTTCTGACTCCAGTTGGTTTTGACGACTGTGTCCAGTGTACCCAACATATTCAATAGAGTGCATTTAAAACGTTCAGGTTGAGGGTCTCCCTTGGGGTGGTACAGTGTGGTGTGTGACTTTCTTATACCATATGCTGACAGAAATTCTTACACCAGCTGACTTTCAAAATCTTGTCCCTGGTCTAAGTGAACTCTTTTTGGAATGCTGTAATGTGTCATAAATTGCTGCAGAGCTTTAACTATGGTGCTACCCTTCTAATCTTTTATTGGGTAGGCCTGGGAATATAGGATGTAGTGGTCTCTGATAACCAGAATATTCACTGTATTCTTTCTGTCAGGCTCGACAGAAAACAAATCCATGCAGACTAAGTCAACAGGGCCTCTGGTACTGATGTTGACTAGAGGGGCAGATTGTTTTGGCAGTCTTTTGCTTTATGCATTGCAGACTGGTTACAATGCCTCTCAATGTCATATTTCATCCTGGGCCAACAAAATCTTGCTCTACAGACTGAGTTTACACTCATAGCCCATGTGACCCATTTCATCGTAGAGGGACTGGAGCACTGCCTTGCGATACTACCAAGGCAGTGCCAGCTGCTTCTTTGGACACTAGGGATTTTCACTGTCTTGTATCCTGCATGTCAGTAGTTCATCTTTTAGGGCCAGCTTGCTCCACTCACTAGCATCACTTTAGTATCTGGGTGGTGGCTGTGCACTTGTTCTGCAGAATGCACCTTTTCCAAAGCTCAAATGATATCTTGGAAAACATGGTCCTCTCTTTGGGCCCTTTTTAATTCTGACTTACTGGGCTGAGGCAGATAAGTGATATCCAGACCAGTAAAGTTCAAATATTCAGGTAGGATAGATTCAGGTGAGGCTCCCAGCATGTCAATTGCTCTTGCAAGATTGGTGAGTGGATCTTCACCTTGCGGAGTAAACTTTGAACACATCACTTTGATAATGGAATTCTCTACCTGCACTGGGGGGGTGGTCAGACTGGTCACCATGTGGGTACTTTGAGAGAGCATCTGCATCCATATTGGTCCTCCCACTTCAGTATTCAAGGCTGTAATTGTAAGTGGATAGGGGAGATAGACATTGGTGCCCAGCAGCTGCAAGTTTCTCCATGGTGTTTACATAAGTCAGCGAGTTGTCATCTGTTCGAACTGTAAAAGGGACCTCATACAGATATTCATGGAATTTTTGGGTTACCACCTACTACAAGGCCAGAAATTCCAGCTTATGCACAGGGTAGTGCTTCTCAGATGGTGACAGACTGTGGCTAGTGAATGTCACAGACCTAAATACCTTGGGGTATTCCTGATAGAGCACTGCCACCAACCCATTCAAACTGGCATCGGTGTGGAGGACATAGGGCTTGGTGGAGTCTGCAAATGCCAGTACTAGGGCTTCACTAAGTCTTCTAATCATTTCTCAAAAGGCATCCTTGCATTCAGGGGTCCAGTGGTCTCCGAATGGTTCACCCACCTTCAAACACTCTTTGGGAGGACTGTCTTTCACTTGCTGAGGTCTCTTTTTCTTATTCGGGGGTAGATGATCTTGCATCAATTTATTTAGTGGGTGTGCCATGATTGAGTAGTCTTTTATGAACTGACAGTAATAGCCACAGAACCCCAAGATGGATTGCAGAGCTTTTAGGTAGTGGGGCCTGGAACAGGTGACAAGGGCCTCTATTTTAGCTGGGTCAGTTTGAGTACCATCCACCAAGACAATGTGCCCAACATACTTTATAGCAGGTTGGGAGAACTAGTACTTGTCTATCAAAACTTTCAACCCAAACTCCTCCAGCCGGTTCAGCACTTTCATCAGTTAGGCCTCATTTTCTTCCAGGGTTCACCAAAAATATAATTAAATCATCCAGGTAGGTGATGACTTCTAACAAATTCATATCCCCTATGTGCTTCTCCATTAAATGCTGGAATGTAGCCAGTGCACTGAATATCCCTTGCGACATATGCTCAAATTATTAGAATCCCAACGGACAGATTAAAGCAGTCTTCTCCATATCCTCCTCCGCCATGGGGATTTAGTAATAGCCGCTCTGGAGGTCTAACACTGAGAACCACTGGCTCCCAGACAGGCTGGCCAAAGTGTCTTCCACCCAGCGCACTATGCACAGATTGGGGAAGGTCTTTTTGTTTAATGTGTGATAAGCAATACATGTCATCATAGCTCCACTCTTCTTGTATGCTACCACAATGGGGGAGGCATAAGGGCTCCGGGATTCAGTGATGTTTGCTGCTTCCAGCAACTCTTGCAGGTGTTGCCTGACATCTTTGATGTCTGCAGGGGCCAACGATTTAGACCTGTCTTTGAGTGGACAATCATCCGTCAGACAAATCCGAAGTTCTTCACCTTTAATGCACCCCACTTTCCACTCATGGAGTGATAAGACGTTGCACTGCTTAGCTAACTTTTGGCTTAAACTCCACCGGTAGCTTGTGGGTATGGAAGAATCACTGAAATCAAGCAAGATTGGAGCTATCTCATACTCTGCAGCCACCAGTGGGTTCACTGCAATAGCACCATTGGCTTTGTAGATATTCGCCAACACTTGGCCTTCTGGATGACTATGGGCTTCCTGGACTCATTCCTGACCCTCACCATAACTCATCTGGCCCAGGGGATCTCTGGGGGTGGCAGCACTCCTCTTTGTACCATTGGCCCTTCCGGCAAGCTGCCCTCCAATGGGGCATCAATGATGAAGGCAGGTCCTTCAGGCAGCTGAGAAAACTCAGCAATTCCCACTACTCTGCATTCCAAACTAAGGGGCAGGATCAATTCTTTGCTGTCCACCCTATGCACTACATCAGCAGACTCTTACATCAACTCAGCTTCCGCACTAGCCACAGTTAGGCCAACCCTCTTCAGCTCTGTTTGGACCAAGGGGCTCGCTAGCTCATCGGTCCCTCCTCTTTCTTTACACATCTGAGCCAGCCAGCCAGCCACACATGTTGGCATTTATCCAAATTAGCACAGGCATTTCAGTCATCCCTTTGGGCTTGGGACAGATCAGAGCCATAGTCTCAATGGTGGGGTGTTTACCCTGGCCCTTTGAGATGAATGCTGTTAAGATGAGGCAATAACCATTGCTGGGATAGCTGGAACTACCTATGCCCGACAGTGACAGGCTGGAAAGGGGTAGAAGGGGAAAGTTCTTTGGGTATTTGTCATAGAAAGACTAGTGTAATATAGTGACCAGATATCCACTGTTCAGTAGGGCAAAATAAGGCACTCCCTTGATTACGAACTCAGCATCAGCTCTGGGACTGACCAAAGCAGGTGGCACCTGACTGCCGGAATGAATCTTGGGGTCAGTCCACTTGGTAGAGCACTGCCATGTAGGGAACCCAGTTTGCTCTTTCACTAGTGCCTACTGGCATTTTCCTGATCCTCCCCCAACTTTTTTCCTGCTGCAAGCCGGGGATTCTTTGTACTGATACACCCCCATATCACGTGGCCATCCTGACCACATCTAAAGCAGAACCAACCTTCTCGGGACACTTGGAGGGATATTTGGAGCCAAGCCCTGGGGGCAGCATAGAGGGCTGACTACCACCCAGGTTCAGCCAGGACAACACTCGACAGTGACCAGAACTCTTGGGCCAGATACAGAACCTTTACACAGTCTTTTATTTCTTGAAACTCAGCCATAGTGGGGGCTGGGGGAGTCTCCTTCACTATCTTTAAGTCCTGCATACATTCTCTGAGCTCCTTCAGCACAATGCCAAAGTCCAATGTGGGGGCTCTTCCCCATGGCTGGGTACTTGGGGTCACAGGACAGCAACAGTGGCTGCGGGCATCTGTAAGGAGTCACCAATATCTTCCTGGGATTCCTTCTCCTTTACCTCATCCAACAACTGCTTAAAGGTTGGGGTCAGATCTGTGGTACCGCAGCCTGAGGGAGATTAGAGTCAGTCAGGAGTACACAGCACCTCGCAGGATCTGATTGAGCCTCATTTTGGCAACCTGCTATGGGGTTGTCCCTCCAGTCTCAGTGATCTTGCATATTACTGCCTGGGTAATGTATTGTGGCAACTTTTCCCCTTGTTGATGCATGGTGCACCAGAACTGAAACATGATTGCCTCCTTCTTCTCTACAGCTCTGAAGGTGCTTTTCAATATTGTCACATGGTCATATGCTGTACATGTAAGCTGACTGGCATGCAGAGGACCAAATCACATCCAGAACCATGCACTTTTCCTCATCGGAACACCTCCATACTTGGACCATTTGGGCTGCCTGACTTATTCAGCTTTCAAAATCATCCTCCACAGCCAGAGTGGGGGTGGCCCCTGAGAAGATGCGCAGCCACTTGTATTGTTTATATGGTGCCACCATATGGGGGTCACCCCGCTAGGCAGCAATAAGGGGGCAGGCTCCCCATCTTGAAGCAAAGCCTATATATCTTTCAAGGACTTCCCTTCATTAGCTAGCAGGGACTCTAGCTTGACCTTGAACTCCCCACCTTCACTGGGACAGGGGGTCAGGGGAGGGGTTGAGAGTTTTGGATTGGCTGGACTTCTCTTCTTCAGCACTGCCCAGGTCTCTTGAAACCATTTGAGTGTCACTGTAGGAGGCACAGCTAGAAGCTCCCAGTCCTTGTCAGTCTCTACAATCAAATTCCTAAACTGGGTGTCTGGTTCCCTAGTCACTCTTTGGATTTTCATGTGCACGCATTCCTTCAGGGCCTCATCTAACACCATCAAAATGAACTCCTTATCACGGTCTTCTGCCACATTTCTTATCGGGAGCATTTTCTGGGGGTCCAGTTCCTCAAACATGCATCAGTCCTCTACTTCTTGGAAGGCCATTTTCCTTTTTTTTTTTTTTGCTAAATGGGGGGTGGTGTTCAAAATATTTCAAAATGGCAAATTCGAGGTAGCCACTAGAGGGCAGTAAATCCCAGAGGTGCCTCCACTTGTAACAGTTTTTTGACTCACCTTGGCTGCTGTGGGCCCTTTGGTCAATTCTGTACATACCGCCAATGGGGCTGGCCTTGGTTCCACAGTGGACAATAAGTATGGCATGGTGCCTTCACCTGGGGTAAGTGGCAAGGGATACCTTTGGACAGAGAACAGGTTTCTCCACTCAAGGAAAATACATAAGCTGCCCCCAAGACACTTCCACAACACAATAACAATCTCTAGCCACCATAACTCTATCACAGTACGTCACAACAACAATAGTTAATAGGCAAACAATGAAAGTATTTATTTGGGATGGGGAAAAGGGAGCATATCAAACAGCACAACACTTTTGCAGGTTAATGATACCACACTCTATAAACCTCACATCCCTCCATTGAGTGCAGCCAGAAATGTCCCTAGATGTGGTGGGTACCTCACTAGGTGGTGATGCTGGCTTGAGGTCTTTTGATGGGACCCAAATAACTTTTATACAGTTTCAACTTTACTTTTACTGCACGGGTGCAGCTTTGTACTTGGAAAAGTCCAGCCCAGTACTTACCCCCTGTGACCTAACTAGCTAACTAGCTAATAAAGACTTACCAAAGCCACATTTCAGGATATTTACAGTTCAGAAGTTCATGGGAGGGGGGTTCAGCAGGCTGGGTTGCAGTGAATGACAGTTACACGGTACTGAGGTGGTATCTGGATGGTGCTGCACCACAATGACCGCAGAGCTGGAAGACTGGAGAAAATGAAGAACACTGGTCTTCACCTGCCTGGCCTTACCAACTTCACCTCAGAGGTCTTTATAGACAGTTTTCACCAAGCAGACCTCTCATCATCTTCCACCACTGGTCTTCTTCCTCTACTTTGGTCTAGGGATAGGGTAAGCGTAGTCCCATAGACACCTCTATTGCACACCCTGGTCACACAATTAACAGCTGGGCTTTTGCACAGTCTCTTACTTTTGATTTCTCTATTCGCAGCTGCACTGGTCCCTTTCACAATCTCTAGCCACAGCAAGCTCAGGCTCTCCCCTTGTCAAAATTTACACACTCCACGCTTACCCCTCTGTGTGCTTAGTCTGTTTGCAATGGCTGCAGTGCTTGCAGAATTAGGCAGCATACTCACAGTCTCAGCTCTCACTGCAGTTTTCATCTCTCTCTCTCTCTCTCTCTCTCTGTCTGTCTCTCTTTCTCTGGCTGAAAATTCTGGCTCCTGGTCATCTGAGGCAAACTCCAAAACATTTCTCTTGATCTTGCTGCAAAGCTCTAAGCTTCCTTCTGGCTGTCTTTTCAAGTATCTCTGGGCCACACCAGCCATTGGGGCCTGAATTCTGGTGTAGGGCTGGGAAGCCCACTGCCATCTTTTCTCACTCCCACTCTGCCTGATTTCTCATTTTGACTGGCTGGCAGTCCTATTTATCACCTTTCTCCAGTCCCACACTGATTGGCTGCAATATTCCTTGGCAAATTCTAACCCCTACAACCTTTCTCAGCAGCCTGCTACTTTTTGTAGTCCTATGGGGGCTGCCATTTTGGTTTACATTACAGCCCAAACACTCAGCCCTTATTATGTATTATTTAAGCCCTTATAAGGGAAGAAAACACTTCCTCCCAAGAACTGAAGACTCTCTGCTTCGGAATACACTCAGACCCTGGATCTGCTGCCTGCCCTGAAGCTGAGAATATTATTTAATTCATGGCCATAGCCACACAACTCTTTCGGAGCCATGGTTCCTTTAAATTCCCACACCTGGCAGCTGCACATGTGTGATAGCATGGTGTCACCATGTTTTTTATTTACATTCGATGGTCCACTTCAGCAGCTTACTAGGACACCAAAACTACTTTCAGTTTCACTTGGAGGCACCCTACTGAAGATCTGACCTTGGCCCCTATCTTGCCATGAGATGAGATTACAGGAAATCGGCGGCAATGGCGAACACCATGGGGAACACAGGTTCAAATCCCATGAGGACCACTCAAGACAGTAGCGGGGAGCACGGGGTGTAGCCCTCAGATGTAAGCTTCATTTGGTTGGACATATATATATATATATATATATATATATGTGTGTATATATATGTGTGTGTGTGTATATATATAATTTTTCCCCGGTGTCCAGTGCTACCCCCACCTCCAAATCTCTCTCCACGTAAATAATTTATGTATCCCTGGTCCCTCCCACCCTCCCATGCCTGACCCCGTAACACTGCACTTTATCTCTGGTGTCTAGTGGCGCCTCCATCTTCCAATGGCTGTCCCCTTGGTAGTTATGCTTGCCCTCATGTCTAATGGCACCCCCTTCCCTCTGATGTCCCTCAGAGCCTCAAAAGATTATTTCTGAAGAACATTGAACATCTCATTTAAATGAGCAATGACATGCATAAGGCTGAAACTAATCTAGATAGCTGAGGAATGTAGACTATTTTTGCACTAAACATTGAGCCACCTAACTGCACTTTCTAATTGTTGTGATGCACACAAACACTGACTAATACATATATACCCAGGATATATACATATATGCATAACATATTCCTGTATAACATAGCAGTACACTATCTACACACACAGAGCATTGCCAGACAACAGTTTTGTACAGAGACCCTAAACTCTGGAATTCCATCCCAATCCACCTCAGACCAGTAGACAAGTTTATTAGTTTGCATAACATCAATAAATGGAATTTAGAACAGTCAAAAATCATTGCCTTGTTTACCATCAGACACAGGATGATAATGCTATTAATAATAAATAATAATAAAATAATAATAATAAAATTTTATTTTTATGGTGCCTTTCCAAAACCAAGCTGCCGAACAAGATTTAAAAACATACACATATTGCACACATTACAGCAGCTGAGTTAATGCAACAAACATCTGAACACACTTCTAAAATTAAAATAAATGCCGCCAATCAGTCGCCAAATGCTTGGAGCCAAAGATGGGTTTTTAGGGCTCATTTAAATCCCTCCAAAGTCATGCACTTGTGTAACTAGCAGGGTAGAGAATTCCAAAGAGAAGGGTCCACATGTATAAATGCCCGGGCCCCAGAAGATTTTAAACAGACTCTTGGAATCTCTAGCAATCCCTCACCAACTGAGCGGAGTGATCACCTGGGGCGGTAAGGCACCAGAAGCTCTTTCAGGTAGTCTGGGCCCTGTCTGTGTAGGGCTTTATAAATCAGAAGACTGACTTTAAAGGTGATTTGCCATTGTACTGGCAGCCGGTGCAGACTGTGCAGCACCGGAGAAATATGGCAATTAAGCTAATTGATTAAAGTAAATTATTTTGCCGGCCCAGTGGCGCTAAAGATAGAGATGCTGGACACCACAGCTCGCACCATGCCAGCGACCCGGGTTCGGGAACGAGCCCTGGTTGTCAGGTGCTGGCAGGGGAGGACTAGGATCAAGCATCCGTTGACTGCTCTCCTAGTCCTGGGGCAGGCTGAGGAACACCATTGCACAGCAGCGACCTCTGGGGATGCCTGGAGGTACTACCAGCATGATGGTAGCTGGGGGGAGTGCAGCGGATGTTAGCATGCTGTGTCTGACATCATTACACGTCCGCATCCCCAAGGAACAAAAATTGGAGGAAAAATGGCTGGGTGCCACCGTGCAGCTTGATGGCCGTGCCCTGCACTGCCTGGAGGACTTGTGAGGAGTCCCATCGGGGAGGATCCAGGGCTGTACTGGCTAGGAGTGGCAGAGGGGGCCCTCCGGTGGGACAGCATGATGGCCGTCCTGGACACACCTGGGTGCGGTATGAGCTACCAAGCTCTCTGGATGGGCAGGGCCAGCGTCTGGATGCCCCAAGCCGGTCTTGCTGCAGAAGGAGACAAAAATAGCAGTGATAAAAAAAAGTTAATTACTTTACTGTATCATTGCTTGAGATAACATCTTTTAGTGTCTGTACTGTTATAAAATGCCTTCCTCTTTTCTCTATATGTGTAACATTGTAATAAATTCTGACAACCTTTGTAATTGCATTTACTCTGTGTGTGTGTGTGTGTGTGTGTGTGTGTGTGTGTGTGTGTGTGTGTGTGCGCGCGGGACCTCACTGAAAATGAGCTTTTGCTCAGCTGAGTATCCAATTAATGTAATGAATAAAATATTTTATACTACACACACACACACTAACACACATACATTGCCTTATATGGCATTTATTTACTTATACCTCTAACCTTAACTTTTATTGTATTTAGGATAAGCACCATGACACACTAACACACATGCACTGCTTTATGTTCTGAACAGTGCACACTACTACAATATAGCATTACTGCCATTTGCAAACTGACTAGGAAAAGGTTAATGTACCAGGAAGGGGTTAACAGAGTGCCCTCCCGCACACATTCCCAGTGCATGCAAAATCCCTTTCTTAGCCTTCTTTGTTGTACAAACTTTCACCAATTAATCTCAAAAATATAAACAGTAACCACAATAACCAATATAAAAAAATCTCAGTAAGTGATTTATATAAGTTAAAGGGACATTATCAACCCCCTAAGGGCTCAAAGTTTCCCTAGTTTAAAAAACACATGTTATGATTGTTCGCATTCTGTAGAGGATGTGGATGTATCTGGTAGCTTGATTCTGATTCTTTTTTTTTTCTTTAAAACAGTGAAGAATAGACTGCTCACAATACTGGTGTTACCACACCGAAATATGATTGTTTACATTCCTTCATCAACTCCCACTGCATTTTTTCTGAGCTTGGGAACACCCCTAAAACAGTCTAGCCACTAATTATGCATTGGGGGAGAGTAGACAAGTATATTAAGAGTGGCTGTAGTTTGGGGGGGGGGTATTCCTGTCTTCAGGTAGAATACAGTAAGAGTACATCAAGGATTTGAAACAAAACAAGGTTGTTTACTCTTGACTACTAGCTCTCTTCCTTCTCGAACCTTGTTGCTGACCTTCCAGTGTTGTTTTGCCAATTACCACCCCGACCTTCCTTCTGTCAGTCTTTCTTGTTATGTTTGAACATTCCTCACATTTCTCTATATATAACCTTACTATCTTATTAACCCTTTCACTCCACAGGTCGGGTCCATGGTTTCTGCAGTTATGATATATCTTACTGCCATTATCTGTATAATGCTTGCCATTATTTTTGTTGTTTCTACCCATTATATTTTTGTAGCACTGCTGTACTGTTCCTCTATTTGTATTATTGTACCCATGTTGCTGTTGTTCAACTGTTTTTCTTTTGTTGTACTCTCCCGGGTCGTGCCTAAAAATAGTAATTTTATGGCTAGTGCACCTACCCGGTTAAAAAAAACTAAACAAATAAATAAACAAATATACCATTAGCATACATTTCAGTACTACTAACAAAGGATAAAGATAAAGTAAAAAGCAACATCAATGAATTTTAGAGAAGGCAAACAATCATAAAATGTGGGTTTTTAACTACAAATAATATGGTGCAAAAAAGGTTGCAGTGCCCATTTAATGTGTTATTTACTGCTGTCCTTGTTTAACTCTTGCAGATCTCCTGAACTGCTGATAGCAACACTTTACTCTGTGTTCTGAAATCTGAACCTCATTCCTCAATCTCAGTTACAGTTTATGGCTGGACAACGCTGATAAGTTGACATGTTTACTAAAGACCATAAGCTTATATGGATCTTTCTTGAAAGAGAATACTACTCAAATTGAAGCTAGTGACCATGTTATCACACAAGTCCTTTTATGCACAAATTAAGATTGAAAAATACATGTACTGTTAGTGATCATTATTTCCCATCAAAACTTAAAAACACTGTCAGAGTGAAAGAAAAAAGAATGCTTCTTTTTTTCAGAGAAAAAATAGTGCACAGTAGGGACACACCAGACTGCTCTAGCAGAATGATTATATTCCAACCCCAATTTTATGAAGTCCCATTCAGAAACTTATGTGCTCCATTTTTCTACTGTGATAGCAAGATGTCTGCAGAACTCCACCCTGCAGTCATAAAAATGGGTAATAAGGAAACTCTGAACAAGGTAATGGTCACATTTTGTGTTTAAAGCCCCTATGTCAGTTAAAAACAGGTATATCAAAACAAGTAAATGAAATCATATAATCGAGTCTTGAAGTTTCAAAAAGAAATAAAGGCTTACCAATGGTGAATGCGGAAGATTAAAAATGAATAATACAAATGGCAAAAATAATAATTATGAAATACTAAATGTAACAAAAACATAGAAAATGAAATAATTACTGCAGCAGAACCTGGCAGCAAAGCAAGTAATTGCTATAAACATAAACAATTATTAATAGCACCAGGAAATGAGACACAGCTCTGTCAATGGGACTTTCCCAGTCACCAGTTGTCAAATGAAATAAAATGAAATATGCACACAGAGACATTGATGCAAATCTTATACAAAATCAAGTCATCATTTTTACTTAGAACAGTACACCCAGGTGACAGACAGTATGGAAAGAGAAAAGAAAGGAATGCGGGCAAAAAGATTAAGAGCAGAGAAAAAAGATGAATAAGCAAGAAAGGGAAGAGGAGAGGAAAGACTTCTCCAAAATGAGAGTGTGTCAATCCTATTATCAATCACTAATGTGATTTCAGTGAATCAACATGTGGAGCCACTGTACCCATTACCTTGTGTACAGTGTGCCCTCATGTGGGAGCATTTGAGGGAGCTCTCCACTTCAGTGTTAGGGCAGAGGATGGCACAGTAAAATTAAAAACAAAACACTAAAACTCAAGTGATTTATAATAAGTTAATAGGACCTCCAAGAGGTGTCTTATAGTATGAAACTCCTCTCCTGATGTTTGGGTAGACAGAACTGCACAACTTTGCTTTGTGGTTCTTTTGCCCCCCAGACCTCATGCTTGGAGTCTCTGTAAGCAATAAGACTTGATAGGGTGTGCATTAGACAGTTCTAATGTACAGCCAGGGGTGTGGCAAGGCATAAGGCTGCAGACCAAGTGACATCAGCTCCTGACTGTGCATCAGAACTGGCTAATGAATATCCCTGGAGTGTCTTAGTGCAACAATAAAATGGGTTTCCCTTTTTAAAATATTATTGACATACATAAACATGTTTAGATAGTTAAAAACATATATCATTTGCTTAATGTATAATAAAATAGCCCTTCCACCTATATGAACAGGTGAGTGTGTGTGTGTGTGCGTGTGTGTGTTCTTTTGCTTAGATCATTTTTCTTATTGTGGCTACCTTAGCTGTTGTGTTGCCAATACAGATAAGCACGTCATTACCCCCCCAACACAGTTAATCTTTTGTTGTAACATTTTTATTGATATTTCCATTTTTTAACATAGTAAAAGAACATACATTGTACAAGCAGAAGTCAGATTGCAGAACAATATTGTACAGATAACAAGGATAACATAAAGGGGGGAAGATACAGGAGGGGAAGGAGAGAGGTATTGAGGGAAGGGAGAAAAGGTGCAAAAGCACAGGATCGGTACAGGACAAATTGTATGCAGACTAATTTAGGAAGCAAAAATGAGAAGGAGCATCATAATCATTACACTTATTAATAGTAATCATGTAACTCTTTGGGTTATGTACTGTACATACCAAGTACAGCAGCAGGGAGCCATCAGGGGCTCTCCACAATGGAATACATACTATAACTTGAACTCACCAAGCCGGATCAAACAGCAGGGTGTTGCTAAACATAAACATACTTAGCTGAAACGTATATGTCACACTGACTCCCTCATCAAGGTTTCAAGGAGAAAGCTGAATACCCCAGTATGTATGTCCAACAAGATCCATGGATGACCTAGAACACAGACAACATACTGTATATCACAAAGAATCAAGTTCAGGAGTTGAGTCATCTACTCAGTAGCAGAACCCGGGGCAATCAAGTAGGGTGTTGAAGATGTTAGAGAATGGGAGTAAGCAACAATAGGACATTTAACAACTGAAGTCTACACAGATTGTCAGAGTAAGGTGTCCAGTATGGATGGGGAGTGGCAGCAACCATAAGCATCCAAGATAACCAGGGCACTTGGAAACTTATAAGAGAATTCCTGTATGAAGTATACTCCCTATTATGAGCAACAACTTTGCAGCATAGCATAGTCCAACTATTTGTGGAGTTTCAGCCGATACCTGTTTGTGGTGGGGCGGGGGTTACTGAGGCCAAGAAATATAAGTAGGGGGACCAGCATGGATTAAATTTAGCAATTTGATATTTCTGGAGATGGGAAATCCTATCCAATTTGGCCAGTGATGAGAGAGATGCCAGAACTTCTACCAGAGTGGGAGACAAGGGGGATCTCCACTTGCAGAGAAGAGCTCTCTTAGTCTGAAGAGTCAAGAGGACCAACCATCTGATCTCAAGAGGTGTTAACCAAGGTAAATCCCTGCAAATATCCAAAAGGTAGAAAAGGGGACGGAGGGGAGTCTGTTTCCCAAGCACCTTGGAAGCAGTGTCTTGTATGCCTTCTCAGAGGGTTTGTATTTTTGGGCATGACCATAAAATGTGTAATATGTCTACCCCTGCCCCCTGGCATCTCCAGCAATTGTCTGAGTCCAAAAGCTTGGCTTTGGTGACTATAGTTGGGGTATAGTATCAGGTGTGTGATATTTTGTTTTGTATTAACCTGGACCTAGCGTCAGTCAGCCAGACATGTGTATCCTTCCACGCCTGGTTCCAAGACTAAATAGAAATGGGGCATTGCAGCATTGTTTTCCCATTTGTGTTTTGCCTTTTCAGATTGGGGTGGGGGGGTTTCTCTCAGTTTGACATAAATGCATCCTGCTAATCCCTCAGGGTGCTGTATCCACTTAAGTAAGACTGGTGTGCTAGTCTGGGATAAGGGGATGCGCTGGAGAGCAGCTCTGAGTTGGAGATATCACCAGAGTTCTGAAGGAGCAAGACTCCATACTTGCTGGAGGGACTGAAATGTGTGAAGGGCATGAAGATTTTGATCTATTAGGTCTTTGAGCTTATGAATACCCCTAGCGGCCCAGGATTTCCAATATATCCAGCTGCCCCCTTTAGTAATAGCAGAGTTCTGCCAGGGGGGCACATGGGAGGGTGGCAGGGGGTTCAGCTTCAACTTTTTGTGAGTGGCCGCCCAGTTACATATGGACATGTCTACAGTCGGTGAGGAAGGAGATACCTTTAAATCAGCAGATGGACAAAACTTGAGGGTTTTATGGGATACTAAAAGTGACACAGGATAAAAAGTTTTGGTGATATCCAGCTCAATTTGGATCCATTGTGGGGAGAGAGCTGTAAGGGGATGGAACCATTTAACAGTTTATGCTAAGAGGAATGCTTGCCGGTAACCTTCAATCCAGGGGATGTTCCATCCCCCTAGGTTCCAATGTGCTCTTAGTTTGGACAAGCTATACCTGGGTTTGGACCCTTCCCAAAGGAAGTCTCCGATGGCTCTAGGTGAGTACTATTATTTGGGCAGAGGAATGGGGATATACATTAGAAGGTACTGTAGATCTTGGGGGCAGAGACCATTTTTATGGCTGCAATTCTCCCTGCCAAAATAAGTTTGAGAAGTTTCCATCTTTCAAACTCTGTTTTGATGGTTCTAGAAGGGTTTTTTTTTATTGGCCTGCCATAGTGTGTTCAGTGAGGGAGTAATGGTTATTCCTAGGTAAGTTTTTCCCTTGGGAGCCCACAGTAGTCCATTGGACTGTGCCATCTGTTGGGAACACTTATCGTTCAGGGCAAGAAGTTCAGTTTTAGTTTGGTTCAGCTCCGGCCCGAAGTACTTAAAAAAGGAGTCCAAGAGATGCAATAGAGGGGGTATCGAGTAAGGTACATCCATCAGAGGAAGGAGAAGATCATCGGCATACATAAGAGATTTATATTCTGTGGGTCCTACTTTAATTCCCCTATAATTTCTGGGTGGTCTCAAATGGCACTGGCCAGAGGTTCTATGGTCAGAACCAAAAGAAGGAGAGAAAGAGGGCTTCCCTGTCTTGTTCTGCATTCTAGTCAAAATGGGGCAGAGAGAGTTGAGTTTGTACTGACTGTAGCCAAAGGCAGTGAATAAATAGCATGAATTCTAGAAAGGAATTTTGTACCTACACCAAATTATGTAAGAACCAAGTACAGGTAGTCCCATTCAACAGAGTCAAACACTTATTCAAAATCCGCTGCTGGAGTGGAAAGTGACTTGGTAAGGTGGATAAGGTTCATAAGGGTTCTTAAGTGCTCTGAACTGTGATGCCCAGGGATAAATCCCACCCGAGAGGGGTGTACCAGACTTGACAGTAGTGGGCTGAGTCAAACTGCCAGATTTTTTGCATATAGCTTACTGTCTATGTTAATTAAAGAGATAGGGTGGTAATTAGTCGGATTAGTAGAGTCTTTACTTTTTTGGGGGATGATTATAATCGTGGCTTCTCTTAAGGTGGGGGGAAGAGTATCCTTAATCTCTATTTCTTGAAACACTTCAGTTAGAAGGGGGGTAATGTTAGGAGCTAAGGCTTTGTAAAAATCCCCAGTGTACCTGTTGTTTCCAGGGGATTTCCCTGCTTTAAGGGTGCGGATTGCATTGGTTACTTCTTCGGGGGAGATGGGGAGGTCCAATAGTTGTGCCTGTTGGGGGGTTATATTGGGGAGATGCTGCAGTTGTTGAAAGGGATATGTATCTGTATGTAACCCAGTATGCATGGAAGAATACAGGGATCTGTAGAAAGTGGTCATGGTATCATTTATCTCTTCTGGAGTGTTGTCCAAGGACCCATGAGAGTTGTTCAGGCTGGCAATATACTGACTTGCCTGCTGTTTGCACAGCTGATATGCAAGTATTTTGTCTCCCTTATCCTCTCCCTCCCAGAATGTGTGTCGGAGCAATAAGATGGCCACTTCGGCCTTTCTGTCTAAGAGCTAATTAATTTCAAAGCGTAGGCTGAGAATATTTCTGCCTATTGCAGAGTGAGGGGATGGAGAGGACAGAGTTTTAAAAATGGCTTTGGTATCAGCTAGATTTTGTTCTAGTTTTGACAGTTGGTATTCCCTCTCTCTTCTTTTAGCTGCAGCAAAACCCATAATACTGCCCCTCATGGTGGCCTTGAGCGCTTCCCAGGTGTTACCTGCTGAGGTATCAGTTGAAGGATTATGGACCAGAAAGATAGAGGTTTCTGTCTGGGCCCAGGGGAAAAAGTCAGGATCCCACATTAGAAGCTGGTCTAGGGTCCAGTTTAGAGACAGGCGCTCATCGGGTCCCATTGGAGAAGGAGTTGAACCCGGGTGTGGTCAGAGATAATCTGTGGGAGAATCAAACATTTAATGTTTTGCTATAATATTGGGGGACCCTGGCCAGAAATCTAATCTGCTATTAGAAGAGTTTGTTTATGAGTGAAAATTATAGTCTCTAATTCTGGGAGGAAAACTCTCCAAAATCTGTTAACCCTGATCACACATCATTTGGTGCAGGGCTTTGTTACCTCTGGTGTAGGATTCTTTGCCTCCATCATTCCTGTCAAGTGTTGGGTTAAGGGTAAGATTAAAGTATCCCCCAATTAAGAGAGGGTAGTCAGAGGGATTAAATTCTAGTATGACCTCTGCAAGGTTGTGGAAGAACTGCAGCATATCCACATTAGGGGCATATAGATTACAAAGAGTGATCATACCCGAGGGAGTGGTATATGATGCAATCACCCACCGCCCCTCAGGATCAGACTTTGTTTGAACAAGGGACCAGGGTAACAACTTATGTAGGTGTATAAGTACCCCACATTTCCTGGTGGGGGCATTTGAGTGAGCCAATTGGCCCACCCAATCTTTGGAAATGTGTATATGATTCTATCCTGTTAACTTAGTGTCCTGAAGAAATGTCACTTTACAGTGGAGATGTTTTAGGTGGGACAAGACTTTTTTTCATTTCACTGGGAAGTTGAGCCCCCTGACATTCCAGAAGTGAAATGGTATATCGGATGTCACGGCCAATTAAAGGGTAAACCAGTGGATATTGATAAATAATTGGGTGGCCCAACTACAGGGGGCCACACTCCAGAGTGTAAAGTGAAAGCCCCCTTTAAGGGAAGGAGGGATCAGGTGGATGTTTAGGGGAGTTTGGTCCTAGTCAAGAGGTATAAAGTTCTGCACACAATGACAACTAACAACAAGTATTGCTCTAGCTTGAATCGAATACCTGTAGAATCAAATACAAGCAGTAAAAATAGGACTGAAAATAAATTTTCAGAGTGAGAAAAGTGAGGGACTTAACTGGCTGGGTCCCCAGCCAATGGTATGCCCACTCACTTCTGTGAGGCATGGTGAAAGAGAGCCAAATTGAGAGATCATGGCTTTACCTTATGTATAATACAGTATTTACCAAGTAAACAAGCTCCTGAGTTATAATAGTAGCACCTATCCCGTGGTAGGCCATAGCCCAGAGCCAAACAGGTTCCAACTATCATACCGAACCTCCTCCTATGTAAACCACTTGCAAGTGTCATCAGGAGAGGATGTAGATAATACCTAAGGGAGACAGAAATAAAAACAGTTGCTTATCGGGGAGGGGGGATAAAGGCAAAAGGGTCAAAAAATAAAAAAGTATGAAAGTGGACTGTAGCTGAGTACATCCACCTTTTAGTTGGTTAACTGGCTCTATAATCCAGCCCTGCCTCTTGTGTGAGGGGAGGTCGGAGGTACAATTCCCTCCATGGCTAGCTACATAGGATAGAGTGGAGAGAAGATTACCAACATGTCTCACAGAACCCTAGGTCTGATAGACCTAAACTAGTACAAACAGTTGGCATTAAAAACAAACACAGAAAACTTATAACTGTAAATATTTGTGCCAACTGACAACTACACAAGCAGAAAATTACCTCCAATGTGGAGTGTCTTCGGTGGGGACGGCCCAGGAGGGAACTCTTATCTGGACAGTTACCCCTCATTTAATCCAAATAAGAGAGATGGAGGCCATAGTGTAGGCTTCCCAAACAGTGGACCAGGGCCCGACATTGTATCCAATTCAGCTGTTTCCTCATTTAAATCGTTCAAACCACACCATTACTCCCTAGACACATATCCTTGGGTACTTATCTGAAGACAAAGTACAGTTGATCTTCTTATTTGGCTGTCACCTGACTGGATCTCTCTTCAGAAGTGCTGGCGTACAAATTGCAGCCTAACGGGGAGCCTGGAGCCACAGAGGGACATTCTAAGGCATGTAGCAGTGCGGCTGCATTGGCGGCTGCAGCCCAGGAACTCTGTTTTTCCAGGTTCCAAGCTGTCCTGATCCAAAGCTGACGTATCCATATTGACCCATGAGTCTGTGTCTGGTTGGTTGTGGAGCAACACAAATCTGTTTTTAGAGAAATATGGGCTCATGTACACTGGGTCATCTGGGTTCTCCTGCTGCAAGTTTTGGTCCTGCTGGTCTGTGCCTCTTCTCCGATCTTGAGGATGCTCTCTCTTGGAGTGGGGTACATGTGGAGATCTCTTCCTCACTTTGGGATTTCGTGGTTGCAGTTCTGTTTTATGCCCGTGAGAGACTGACAAGAGTTTGGTTGAGGCACGTTTGGAAGGAGGCTGTCCCATAGGATGGGAGCTGGGACGACTCATCGTTGTGTCCTGAGTCTGCACATTTGGGGAACTGGTGTTTCTTGGTCACGTTTCATCCATATATGTTAGTGCAGCTTCTGGAGTGGCAAACTGACATGCAGTACCATTTACATTGATCTTTAAGATAGCCAGGTAATGCAGAGCAAAGGGAATCTGCAGTTTGTGCAATCATCTGTGTACCTCTGTGTAGGCTTTCCTCTTAGTGGCTAGTTCCCTCGAGTAATCCTGAAAGATCATTATTTTATGTCCCTTCCAAAGTAGAGTACCCAACCCCCTTGCTCGAGCCTGGATTGCTTCTTTTCCTGCAAAATTTTAAATCCTGGCAATAATAGGCCATGGTCTGTCCCCCTGCTGAGGTCTGGGCTGAAGAGAGTGGTGGGCTCTTTCTATTACAATTCTGGTGTCGAGGGGGCAGCTTAATAAGCACTGGAAGAGCATGTTGCAGGAAGGGCATTACTTTGCCAGCTTCACAGCCTTCAGGGAAACCAAGGAGCAGCAAGTTGTTCTGGTGGCCCCTATTGTCCAAATCACCCGGTCGTTCTTGTAATAGATTAATCTGAGCTGCCTGCTCCCGCATAGTAGCACAATGACCATTTATAATATCATCTTGGGTGATGGCTTTCTGCTCAGCCCGATCAATTCTCCCATCCAGTTGTTGTATGGAGAGCACTGTAGTATTGGATGCCAGTGTTAAAGCATCTATACTGGTAATGATCAATGCGAACATTTCACGGATCGACATCTCCTCACTCCCTGCTGAATGCGCCGTGCGGCCTGCTGGTAGGCGGTCATGCAGAATTAAGGAGTGTTAACAGTCAAATCCTTTATGGATTTTCTCCCAAAGTTGGTCAGATGGGAGAGGTTGTACTCCAATTCCTTTAGATCCAAAAATGCCCTGGTGGGGTTCGGCAGTACCGGAATTGCTGCGGGTTCTTGACTCTGGGTGTATGGCTGAGCAAAATTAGGTCATCATTTTGTCTGCTAGTTGGCCACCCACAGCTAAACTTTTAATATGTAAGAACTTTCAGTTTAGTTCTTTATTTCTTTTCAATTTCCATTTTTAAAAACTGCTAGCACTGTAGATGATCACAGAGGAGTTCAGCAGTGCTTGACATACCAAATGGGAAACAGGAGCATCGCAAAAAATACCCCAAAAAACAAGAAGTTGAGTGGGGAAAAGGGTACCTACTGGACTGGGAATTTGACAACTGACATAAATGAGGGTGAAGCTGCCACCAAGCTTTGTGCTCAGCTGATGACTGGCACAGCCAGAGAGATTTAGCAAGAGGGTGATGTGAGTCACATGCTAGTGCATATGTTCAATCATGGCCTTGATTTTATTTTATGGTTTGTAGTGTTCTATTGCTCTTTTCAGCATAAAAACAACTGCACCTGAAATAGCGTATATCCCTCTTTCCAGCCCTGTAAACATTTTTTTTGGGGGGGGGGGCTGGAAAAAATAAAACTTATGCATGTATGGGTTTGTCATACAATCAGGTTACTGTAATGTAAAGAATTGGACCAGCTTACAGAAAGTCAAGCGAGCAAGTAGGGGTGGGGGGGGGTACAGTTTGTAGAAGGACATAGACTCCAGGGACAAATCCAATACAATGGACTAGTAAAGACAGTGAGAGGAATTCTGTTTGTTTCATAACCATTGCTAAAATTGTTGTTATTGGTTTTAGGTAGGCTGAACACTTTTGTACTTTTGCTCGCTAAGTGAGAGAACAGGCAGCTTTAAAAAACAAACAAATGTTCTATGCAGCACATTTAATTTTTTTTGTACAGTGTCCTGCTTTTGAATACTTGTTTTTAGCCCTGCATTAGACATTTCTAATGCACAGCTAATGACCAATCAGGATGCAAGATGTTTCCTTCCCATTTTATAAAATACCATAAGGACACCCCTTTGAGGCTTTGTTAACTTATAGTAAATAGTCAGAGAGGCAGACTAAGTGCTGTCAATAATTAATGGCATGTGCATGAAATCAGAATTCAAAAAGTTAGTATAACTGAATGAAGACGGCAACCTTTCCAAAGAACCTGCTACCAGGAGATGCACTGGAACGGATCGACAATAGAAGTACGTTTATTTCAGAAAAAAGGGGCAATGAAAACACATATATTAAAATGTAATATGCATGTTCATAGAGTTGTACAGGAAATCTCACCATAACATATAGTAAATTCACTTCATAAAAATACACACAATAATTGACACAGTGAAGTAAAGACAGTAATGTGAAACCAACGCCAAAAGTTGGCATTATGTTAAAAGAATACAAGTGAAATACAAACCATAACAACAGTTTATCAGATAACTATTATTATTATATAAAGAAATAATAAGAGGCATGTGCACAACAGATAGAAGCTAGGCTAAATCAGGTAAAATAACAAAATGAAAGTGTAATGTCATAGAAGAGGTTATTAGTGGGGAGGAAGAAGTTTTATTTGTTGTTTTTTTGTAATAGCAACATATCAGTATAGGAAAACATGAATAAATAATAACATAATAGACCCATGATGGAAGCAAAATACAAATAGATTGAAAGAAGTAGAAATAGGCAAAAAGACACCTGAAAGACAACACATGAGACTAAAGACTATTTAATAATAGTGAACAAGGTTGCAGCAGACAACAGGTACACATGAGCAGAAACTAATTCCATATAGAGCAAGCAACTTGTTTCAAAATACAAGCAAATAAAATGATCAAATAAATTAAAGAAACCGAGTAAGGTGCAAATCTTTATTCAGACCATCTGGTGATGAGGCTTTCATCTGGAATATCCTCCTACTCTTTTTTTGGAGAACTAGATGAAGACGGTCCCCACCTCTTGGCTGTACAGTAACACTTTAAACACCCATATACCGAAAGACTTTGGAATCACCTCCATCACTTTCAGTGCAATGTCTTGCAACTGAACATTCCATTTCATAATTAACTTTGGCTCTAAAATGCTCTTGTAACCTTTCTTTCAAAGGCTGTTCTGTCCTGCCCACATAGAGCAGACCACACACGTGTCAAATGGCATAGATGACAAAAGGAGTGGTGCATGTGATATACTGTCTGATTCCTATGGGGAAATTAATAATGGGATGTTGAAATGTTTTTCCCTGGACTGCATGTCTGCAAATCTTGCAGTGCCGACATGAAAAAAAAAAAACATGTTTTTTTTTGGTAACCAAGTACATTGGGGGCGAGGTGGCATGAAGTGACTACTAATATGTAAATTACCCAGGCTAGCCCCTTTACTAAAAGAGATCCTCAGAGGTTTGTAGCTGATATCAGACAGGTCAGGATTCACTTCTAATAGTTGCCAGTGTTTTAGTACAGCCTCTTTAATTTGCATAGTGACAGAGTTGTATTGTTACAAACATGATTTGGTCAGGAGGAGTTGTTTGATTCTCAGTCTGATGCAATTCTGACCTGTTTAATGTCACTGCTCATTATAATGCAAGGGGTAAGATATCCTGTTCATGACCTCAATCCGCAAACCATTGTAACAGTTCACAGCTTGTAATTGGAATGTACTGTAGTATTATCTGACCAGTTATGCCAGAGGCCTATCAGCTGTTCATATGGGATTCTGCAAATTAAATGCCTCCGATGGGCACTCTTTTATGGAATACAGTTCCCATCTGTGGGTTTGTGGTGGTCAAACAAAATCACCGTCCCTGAAATACCTTTTAAGTTAAGATTCAAAAATATGATATTATTTTCATCTGTTATATAAGTATCTTCTCTATCTTCGTGAATAACCTCCCTTCTGCCTGCTCAGCATCCCATGTTCAAATGTATGACGATGACACCATGATCTTCACATCTGGTCCCTCCCTAGTCCAGATTGATCCCATCCTCCAGACAGATTTTGAGAACACATTAAGGTGGCTCGAAGATAAATCACTCAAATGCAGTACTAAGAAAACAGTCACTATGGCTTTTGATTCCTCTCAGAAACTAGCCAAACTGACATCACCCCCCCCTCCTTGCACTCAGCAGTCCAAAATTTAGGCTGTAGAGTCCTACAAATACCTGGGAGTCTGGCTTGATCCCAAACTGGACTTCTCCCTACACCTTAACTCAATTCCCAACAGGCTGTGTCCAAAACTTGGCATGCTGTATGGGCACAAGGACTGCCTCTCCCCCCATCAGGAAGGAAATAATTACTAAGCTCATACTTTCCACATTCAGTTATACAGATGTGGTATTCAGCTCAGCACCACAATCCTCCCTCTCCAAGCTTGACCCACTGTTTCATACCTTCTGTCATTTTACTTGTAATCTCCCCTACCGTTCCCACCACTTTCTCCTCTGCCACTCTATCTCCCTCCCATCGCTTGCTAACCGTTGTCTTGCACATTGCACTACCTTTATCGTTAAGTTTTGGGTCAATACCCTTCCATCCTACCTCTCCTTCTTAGTAGCCCCAGCCCCCAGTACCAGCTATGCTCTGTGCTCCCGAGATCACCATTCTTTCACCTTGGCTGCACCACGTTCTCTCACTGGGAAACAAGCTTTCTCCGGTCGGCTCCATGCACTATGGAACTCACTTCCCTTCTTTGTTTGCAGCTTGTCAAGCATGTTATCCATTATGAATTACTTCAGGTGCCTCCCACCCTCTCTATGCCAGTGTTTTCATACTCCTTTCTCTTCCAGGGTGTATATATTGATATCTCTTAGTCTCTCCTCAAAGGACTTCTGATGCAGCCCCTGCATTATTTTAGTTGCCCTCCTCTGGATAGCCTCTACCCTGTCTACGTCCTTCTTAAGATGTGATCTCCAGAAATGGACACAATACTCCAGGTGGGGTTCACCAAAGAGTTATACAATGGCAACACTACCTCTCTCCTTCTGTAGGTAATACTCATCACTATGTACCCCACCATCTCATAAGCCCTAAATATTGCCTTGTCACATTGCTTGCCATTTTGAGGTCATCAGATATGATTATTCCCAGGTGTCTTTCCTGTTTGGCAATCATCAATACCCCCTCCATTATATTCTGCCTCTACGTTTCTGTGCCCTAGGCACATAATTTGGTACCTTTTCAAATTGAAACCCAGCTGCCATACCCTTCACAACTCCTCTAGGTTTCCCATGTCTCTGCACTTTCTCTCTACTCCCTCCGGGGTGTCCATGCTTTGCATATTTTGCTGTCATCTGCAATGAGCCATACTTTCCCTTCAAACCGTCCCTTCAAGCTCTTCTGCAGTGTCACTTATGAAGACATTAAAGGGGACTGGATTGAGTATTGAGTCCTAAGGTAGCCCGCTGGTCACTCTCCCCTCACTTAAGTGAATTCAATTTACTACTGCCCTCTGTCACTTATTCGTCAATCAATTTCATACCCAATTTACCACCTTAGGACCCACTCCAAAATGGCCCATTTTCCTAGTAAGGTTTCTATGTGGTATGATGCTGAGGGCCTTGCTGAAATCTAAGTAGGCCACATCCACCACCCTGCCCTGATCTATTTCCCTGGTCGCACAGTCGAGCAAATCTATCAGGTTCATCTGACATGACATTCCCACCTCCCCATTAATCCATGCTGCCTCGGGTCTTGTAACCTGCTGTATGCAAGATTTTGTTTTTTTTATTTCTTTTGTTAACCGGGTAAACAAACGAGACAAGGCCCTTTTTCATATGCGACCTAAGACTATAAAATAATCACAAGATGTTATACAAAAAGATAACTTTTACATTCACTTAATACAGGAATACAAACACATGACATATAAGGCAAACAATATAATACAAATGATTTAAAATAGCAGTGACATTGCAAACTACTCAATAAATGATGCTTCAATTTCTTTTTGAATAAATTATGACTAACCATGGTTCTCAATTCAATTGCAAGATCATTCCAGTATTTTGGTGCTTGGATAGAAAAAGCTTGAGCACCTATTTTAGTTTTAGTGACTTTCAAATTTAAACAAGAAAGAAAATTGGATCTCGAGTTTCTCAGAGCTTCCCTTACAGATATCAGAGAATGCAAGGAAGAGAGACTTTTTTTGTCTCAATACATTATCCGGTTTACGACAAAGAGAGTAAATGGAATTCAAGTTAGGTGGTAGAAACCCTGAAACTTGATATAAAGTACAATGATGTGTACTATAAGACAATCTATAAACAAATCTACAAATATTATGAAAAGTCATTAAGTTATTTAACACATGTTTAGACAAACTAGTAAACAAAAATGAATTATAATTCAGTTGTGAAAGTACTATACTTTGGGCTATATGTTCCCTGGCTTGTAAGGTTAACACATTCTGTATTCTGAATAAAACCCCTAATTTTTGATTTACTGATTTTGTTAGTCAGTATATGATTTGAAAATGTTAAATTTGAGTCCAAATTTATTCCCAAATATCTAAAACATTGCGCCTGTTCCAAATTAGTTCCATTTTACCAAAAATATTCAGTTTCCCTAATTTAACCAACTTTTGTTTAGAGGCAAATATCATACTCTTGGTTTTTGAAATATTCAATGATAATTTTAAGTCCAACAAACAATTTTCTAGACTCTGAAAATCTACAGTCAAATCTTGGGCAATTTTATCTAATGAATTAGAGCTATTATATAATATTATATCATCAGCATATAAGATTGTCTTAGCCTTAAGAATTTTACTTGGTATAATATCCACAAATATGGAGAACAATAGGGGTTCCCAGATTGACCCTTGAGGTACACCCTTTTCTAAAATTCTACTCTTTGACACTGAACCCTCATAAAGAACTTGTAGTTCCCTACCTAATAAATAACTCTACACCTGGTCTAATGACAATCTGGATAATCCCTTGGCAGCTAGGTTCCTGAGCAGCATATTCCACTATTCTTTCTTTCAAAAGTGACTCTATTAGCTTCCCCACCATTGATGTCAGAATGACTGGCCTATAGTTGCCAGTGTCCTACATGCTATTGCATATATGAAGTGGGATTACATCTACCCTCCTTCAGCCCTCTGGAACTACTCCTGTTTTCAGCAAGTTGTTTAACAGGGGTGTCAGAGGTGAGCCAGTGACTCCCCAAGTTCTCTCAACACCCTTGGGTGTACCCTGTGTGGCCCCATAGCTTTGTCCACTTTCAGATTTAAGAGTCTTTTCAGTGTTCCTGTTGCTTTTATGTAGACCATCCTCTTCCACCATGAAGATGGAACAGAAATATCTGATCAAGATATCTGCTTTTTCCTGATCCTCCTCTGCACAGTCCCCTGTGCCCTTTTTAATCTCATAGTAACTCCTTTTCTCAGGCTGTCTGCAAGCCCCGACTGGGCTTAGCCATCAATGAGATCACCAAAGCCTGCCCGCCTCCCTCTGAGGGGGCAAGAAAGGAGCCTAGACCCACCCAGAAGTCTCTCCAGCAACAAGGCTGTTTGCAAGCCCCGACTGGGCTAAGCCACCAACACAGTCATTGAAGCCTAACCACCTCCCTCTGAGGGGGCAGGAAAGGATCCTGTACCAGCCCAGAAGTCTCTCCAGCCATAAGGCTGTCTGCAAGCCCTGACTGGGCAAAGCCACCAATGTGGTCACCAAAGCCTGCCTGCCTCTCTCTGAGGGGATAAGAAAGGAGCCTGCACCTGCCCAGAAGTCTCTCCAGCTGTAAGGCTGTCTGCAAGCCCCAACTAGGCTAAGCCACCAATGCGGTCACTGAAACATGCCCGCCTCCCACTGAGGGGGCAAGAAAGGAGCCTGCATCTGCCCAGAAGTCTCTCCAGCTGCACGGCTGTCTACAAGCCCCGGCTGGGCTAAGCCACCAATGCAGTCACCGAAGCCTGCCTGCTTCCCTCTGAGGGGGCAAGAAAGGAGCCTGCACCTGTCCAGAAGTCTCTCCAACTGTAAAGGCTGTCTGCAAGCCCTGACTGGGCTAAGCCACCAACGCAGTCACTGAAGCCTGCCTGCTTCCCTCTGAGGGGGCAAGAAAGGAGCCTGCATCCACCTATAAGTCTCTCCAGCTGCAAAGGCTGTCTGCAAGACCCGACTGGCCTAAGCTGCCAACGTGGTCACTGAAGCCTGCCTGCCTCCCTATGAGGGGGCAAGAAAGGAGCCTGCACCCACCCAGAAATCTCTCCAGCCACAAGGTATGGTCGCAAGCCACAAGCCTGCCTAGAAACTCCTTGAATTTTTTTCCATATTTTCTCTGGACTGGTGCCTTTTTCTCAGTGAGCCCTCATTGGTCCTGCTGGGGTAAGAGCATCACCCATTGGTTAATGCTGCCTGGAGTCACCTGCTGCACCAAAGAGCGGCTCTCCTATGTTATTTCTTTCTGGGACCTTGGACTTTTATTTTTGACTGTAATGTTAAACATTTTCCTGCTTTTAAAATACCCCCCTAGCTAATTTTGTCCCAAGGGCTAGTGTATGACTTAACCTCCTGGAGGATTTTATAACTGTTGCTACACTTGCTTCCTGATACGAGCTGCATGTACAGTTTCTAACTTTAATAATTGTTGTTACTCTGCCTAATATTTTTTCTTACTGCTAAAGTCATTTTGCTGAGTTTTATTCAAGCTCCACAGTTGGACCTTTATTCTGTTTTCAGCCTAGCCCCTGTAAGTGTTGATTTAACAGCCTACTACCCCCCCAGGATTTCAGCCCCTTTTGTGATTTGTTTTTTGTCTTCTGTCCAGACCCTGCCGGTGTCCTGCCTCAGTCTGTGACCCGCCCTAGATTTAGCCCTGCTTTATTTTTCTTTATATCAAACTAAATAGCCCTCTCTGAGGTGAATCCTCCCCCCGATTGTCAGCATTTTTAACTTTTCCCTTCTGTGTCCCTTTCCTCAGGCTGTCTAAATGACCAGACTGGGCTAAGTCACCAATGCGGTGACTGAAACCTGCCTGCCTCCCACAAGGTACAGTTGCAAGCCACAAGCCCTGCCTAGAAGCTGCTTGAATTTTCTCCCACCACCCACCCCCACCCCGGCACACATTAAATGCACTTAAGCTCCTCCCTCTATTAGCAGAACTTCCCCTATTGGCTAGTTCACACGATGTAGATGGATTAAAGGGATAGCTCCTCTCTGTACTGCAACTACTTTCAGGTGTTCCTTATAGCTTGCAGTTGCTAGCTCCTTTAAAAGCTCACTGTTGCTAGTTCCCTCAGCTTGCTAGTTCCCTCAAAGCAACATACGGTTCTCAAATTTGACATTATGAAACTGTTATTTATCACACTACTGGCTTTTGCCTTGCCATCCATGCTACTAATAACTGACTGCTGTGCTAATGTGCTCACCCTGGACCAGGAATCACTAACTTTTTTCACCACTACCCTTTCCCCTCTGTTCCACCCTTTCCCCTGCCCCACCTGGGAAGTATCCCCTTTTACACCTATCACCCTCTGTTTTCTTTCTAACACAGACCGCAGTCTTCTTGGTTACCACCTGTTCTCCTGCACCTGGACTATGTACGTCCCCCCCCTGCCCTTACACCCTCTTTCTCTACCTCCTACTCATAGATGGTGACATTGAGTGCGTCCCGGGTCCACCCAACTCCTGTATTACCTCCTACACTAGCACCTGAGCTAATGCCGATGGGTTGAAATTTGCACATATCAGCATCTGCAGCCTCCCTCTAAGTTCCTAGATTTGGAGGCGTGGGTATCTCTTCACAAGCCTCATGTGCTGGGACTATCAAAAATCTGGTTAAAACTTCACCTACCTGATGCCATGTATCAACTACCTGGATACTCCTCCCTACGCCTCGACAGGCCCAGCAAGAAAATGGGTGGAAATGTAGCATTGTTCCTCAGGGAACTCCTCTCTGCCACTATTGCCCTCTGCTCTGCACCCCTCCCCAAGTGAATGGCTCCTCTCTGAACTAACCCTGGGTTCCACAAAGAAGCTACATATTGCTGTTGCTATAACCCTCCAACTGCAAGTTCTGAGGGTCTAAACAACTTCCCATCTGATTTCAGCTCACTCTCCCCCACCAGAGACACCATTCTCCTTGGTGAGTTCAGCTTAAACTGGTTGAGTACTAACTAGTCGGACTATGCCTGCCTGTTAAAACAGTACAATTCTGTCCAGTGCATTATGCTGCCAACCAGGCAAAATCCACGTACTGCCACCCAAACCCTTTTGGACTGGATCCTCACAAACAGGGAAGACTGTGTACTACAAGCTGGAATAATGACTGACTCCATCAGTGACCACTCACCCACATTCCTCCTCTGGTCAACCAAGATGAAGTGCCCCCCCAACACCTATCCTTTCAAAATTTTAGCAGCCCAGATACCTCTCTCCTCCTTAGAGATGCATGGTTGTTGGACTGGTCTGTACTCTACTCCAGCATAGACATGTCCTCAGCAGTGACCTCTTTCATACAGACCTAGCTGGCCTTGCAAAAATGGCATTTCTCTCTCACAAGACGAGTCTGTGATGGCTGATCCTGCTAGATCACCGAAGAGCTACTCTCACACATGAAGGACAGAGATCATTCCTGGACTGCCTATCACCCTCCCCTGCCCTTTGGGATGCATACAGGCACAGGAGAAACCAGTGTAAACACCTGGCTAAATCCCCTGAAGCAGAACTACTTCTGCAGCCTTCAGAAGAAAAGTCTTGGTGACCCAAAGAAATTCTGGGAATCTATTGGCTCACTTCTAAACCCCCCAAACTGGTAAGTCTGCCCTGCAGCTTAATTCCTCCTCTGGCCTGGTGACTGACCCACTGGAAATGGCTCGGGCTTTCAATGATAAATTTATCGACCTTTCAGCGCTTCTGTCCAAGCTCTCAAGTGGCCAATCAAGTATAGCGGCCAACAACTCCCAAACTGCCCACTCCCCCAGCCCCCCTTCCTCTATCCCCCCTTTTTATTTCAACGATGTGTCCCCTAGTGATACCTGCAAGCTTCTTAAATGCCTCCCAACCCATGGCTCCCCTGGGTCTGATAGCCTCTCCCCCATCTTCCTCCGACTCGTCTCCCCTGCCATTGTCAAGCCCCTTACACTTATTTTTAACTATGCCCTAGCTACCTCTACCATGCCTGAACCCTGGAAAATGGCCAGTGTGATACCAGTTTTCAAAGCTGGTGACCCCCACTCCACTGACAACTACTGGCCAATCTCTATCCTCCACCACCTAAGTAAGCTCCTCGAAAAAGTTTTCCACCACCAGCTTTATGAACACATTGCTAAGTACAACCTCATGTGTAGCCAGCAGCATGGCCTTCTTACAGATTGTAGTACCTCCACTGCTCTAGCACTACTGTCTGACCACATCATCAGAAACATGGACAATAGGTAAGCCACTGTTGTGGTTTTCATTGACCTCTCCAAGGCTTTTGACTTGGTAAATCATGCCCTCCTCCTCTCGAAACTCCGTCTGTTTGGCTGTTCCTATGAGGTAAAAAACTGGTTCCTTAGCTACCTCTCAGATCATTCCCAATTTGTCTGCATGTGCCCTGTCTGCTCCCCTACCCTGCCTGTCTCAGCTGGTGACCATCAGGGCTCCATTCTGGGGTATCTGCTTTTCTCCTTATTCATAAATTCCCTTCCCTCTAACAATCTTACCTGTCACTCCCTCCTCTATGCAGACAGCCTTGTCCTTTTTTCAGTGACGAATCACCTTCCTGCATTTCCTCAGGCCTCACCCAAAACTATGGAGCAACCCATAACTGGTTTGCAGCCAACTTCCTCCTGGTAAATGTCAAGAAAACAAAGTCCATGCTGTTTGGGTTGAAGCCCTTCTTTGCCAAGTTCAAATGTCCATCCCCTCTCTGCATAGTCTCCCCGGATGACCAGGTGCTTGAAAATGTTGACACTTTCAAGTATCTTGGTGTCATTCTCAACCCCTCCTCTCCTTCTCTGGGCACATTAACTCAGTAGTTCACAGGATTCACCAAAACCTGAGTGCAGCCTATAGATTCAGACACTACTTCACACCAGAGGCTCAGCTTGCCATTATCCATGAAAACCTACTGCCCATACTTGATTACTGTTCCACCATCTATGCCAGGGCATCCTTTTCCCTTGCTGCCAAACTCTCCACTGCTTACAACAGTGCCTGTCACTTCACCTTAACGGCCACTTTTTCCACCCACCACTGTGTCCTCTATCTGTCACTGAGGTGGCTGCCACTCCAAGGCCGCTCTGACTTTGCTCTTTGCTGCCAGGTTGATAATGCGCACTGGTCAAGAATCCCTTCTTGTAGCCCTTTTCAAGGTCAGAACCTTGAGCCACGGCCTCCTCTCAAATGCTATCACCCCATTTATGTTCCCAGGGTAACCACTAACATGGGCGGGAGAGCCCTGTCTGCCTCAGTCCCCTCACTATGGAATAAATTGCCAGCTGGGCTTCACTCCCTGGATAACCACCACCTGTTCAAATCCCACCTCAAAGACTGGCTCCTAGCTGAGTCTAGCTGCCAGTGTCTCTCTAGGTAGCTTCATATTTTCCCTTCCTCTCTCCTGCTAGCCTGTCACAGTTACCAAGCACTTCTATTTTTTAGCTGCCCTACTGTTACCTGATTCCTGCCTTATATTTAAGGTTTCTGTGCCTAATACTGTCATGGTCCATTACTTGTATTCTGTGGTATTGCTTTAGCACCACTGTGTTAACTTTCTTCTATGTCCTATTGTACTTTGCTTTAGTTGCCTCCTATGCCATTGTCATGGCCTGGGTCATGCCTGAAAATGGTTCCTCAGATCAGTGTGCTTACCAGGTAATCAAAGTCATAAATAAAAATAAATAAATAAATTGTCTTCATTCTTTCACTATATACCTAAAAAGGTCTTGTCTGTTTTAAGTAGCCCTTTGGCTATCCTTTCCTCAGTTTGTGCTTTTGCACTCTTCACTGCTTTCTCTGCTTCTCTCTGCCTTTCCTGGAACACTTCCCTATCCACTTCCCTCTGCATCTCTTTGTACCTTCTGAATGCTACCCTTTTAGCCTTGCCATTTTCAGCCACTTTCCTCCAAAACCATAGTGGCCTCTTTTTTCTTTTGTTTTTGCTCACTTCTTTTGCTCAGTGGTTTGTTGCTTTCACTATGCCATCCCTTCATTTGTCACACTGTTCCTCCAACCTTGCTATTCTTACTGCTACCTCATTTCTGAGGTATTCACTCATTTTCTTTAAATCTGCCTTCCTGAAGTCCAGGACCCTCATCACTGCGTGGTTTGCTTTCACTGCTGTTCTTATGCTGAACCACACTGTACAGTGATCACTTGTCCCCAGGTGGTCTCCCACCTTGACATGAGCAGTACTGTCCCTGTTAGTGAACACCAGGTCTAGTACTGTATTGCCTTATCACGAGTGGGCTCCTGGACTAGCTGTCTGAGAAACACCCTCTACAGGTAGCGCAGGATGCCCCTTCTTCTAACCAAGGCCAAGTCTGGGACACTGCAATCTACATCCAACAGTTTGAAGTCCCCCACTAGCAGCAACTCCCCTTTTTCTGCTATTGTCCTTATGGCTTCCCCAGTACCTTATCCTGTTCTTCCTCCAGTGTTGGAGATCTGTAGATAACTCCAATGCAAATAGTGGCTCCAGCGCCTGTCTCCAGGGTGAGTCGCACATGTAAAAGGAATTAATTTCCAGTGTGCTTTCCTGTTAAACAAACACACAAACAAGCAAGCAAACAAACAAAGTGACCCACAATACTTCCAACCCCCCTTTCCCCAGGTTTTCCTGTTTTCACCACTTTTATGCCCTCTGTTACTTACAACACCACCCCTTCTCCCTTCCTTCCCATCCTGTTCTTCCTGAACTGACTATAGCCTGGTATGGCCAGGTCCCATTTGTGGTTACCTGAACACCATAGTTCTATAATGACCACAATATTCAGGTCAGTCTCTGCCATGATGGCCTCCAGATCTGGAATTTAAATTCCTAAACTCCTTGCATTTGCACACATAGCCTTCCTCATCATTTTGACATTTTGCCTACAGCCCCCTTTTGCCCCCTCTTTTCACAATTTTTATTCACATACCCATTGTCCATTACCACTGTGCTATTCTCTTTGACCTGTTCCCTCTGGGATTCTTCTCCCCATGGATCCTCCCTTCTTTGTGTTGTAGTCTGTAGAGGGGGCAGGTAATGTCTCACATTTTGCTTCCACCTCTTTACCTCAGCTAGTTTAAAAATTCATCAAGGTAACATTTAAACCATTCACTGAAGATTGCAGTCCCCCTCCTAGATAGATAGAGACCACCCCAACTTTAAAGACCCATATCCCTTCAGGTTTCCTCCCCAGTCCCCAGTGTAGACAAACCTCCTCTTCTCTATGCCATTCCTTCAACCATGAGTTGAAGCTCCTGGTACAGAGAACCCTATCCTACCCCCTGATCATAGACAGGCAGCACCTAAGCAAAATACACTGCGTGTTTCACCTGCCTAAGACACCTCCCCAGTTCCCTGAAATCACCCTGCACAATTCCAGCCCAGTCCCTAGACAGGTCATTAGTACTCTTCTTGGCAATGGCATCTAGCTCCCCTCCTGCCCCACCGCCCTAGTGATTCTCAGGATCTGCTGTCCATCCCATCAAGCCAAGCACCAGCTAGGAACCTAACCTCCCTCTTTCCCTTCCTTCCTGATCCCAAATGTACCCTTCCAATGACTGAGTCATCCACCAGAAGTTAATTCCTCTCTTGTAGGGTCCTCTCCCTTCTACCTTGGGGCCTCCTCTATACAGGACCCCCCACAACCTACCTTGCCACTGCCACAGGTGCCACCTCCAGGCAGTCCCATCTCACCAGAGTGGCAAGTGAATGAATTCTGTAGTAGTAGTATAGGCTGAGGAATGTGCCCCAACCCCCTCACCCCACCCTCCTAGAGCCCACCACCATCCAAGCAGCTCTCTTCCTTCTTGTAGGCACCCACTGGGGCAATGATGGTAAAGTCAGTGGTCCCTTGGTGGGGGAAGTGGTCCCACAGATCCTAGCCAACTGGGCCCAGAGTCCAGTGACCTTCTCCCTCAACCCAGAGAGGTGTGTAAAGATGGAGCAGCACCTCAGTCTCCAGTAGGTCTCTTAGAAAACTGCAACTCCAAAATCACTACACTGCATCTCCCCCAAAATTCCCAGTTCTTCACACTATACCTCTACTTGAATTTACTTTGTAACCTTACCCTAAATAAGATGTTTTCTAGGTTTATCCTTTTGCTTTACTTCACCCCTCTGTATCCTTACCCTAGATAGGGTGTTTTCCTGTTTTCCCCTTTTTGTTTACTTTACCCTTACTTGTTCCTGTATCTCACCCCTTGTACCTCTTTACCTATTTCTTAGCCTTCCTCTTTCTGCCGTTCCTTAACTGTTTACATGCCTCTACCATAGATAGGGCGATTCCCCTTTTCATGTGAGGATTGTTGCTTCCCTGTCATTACTCCCTTACCCTCCCTTACTCCTCCTCTACCTAGGCAGCAACAAGTAAACAGGTACTTTATGGGACCAGCAGGGTTCCTTGCATGCCTGCTGCTGTCTGAAGATGCCTGAGAAGCCAGTCTTGTTCCACTCTTGCTCTGTTCCACACATGCTCTGGGACATGAGCATGATAGGACATGCTGGGAGAAATCAATTTATCTAGGGAAAGCCAAATCAAAATGGATCTGGGAAAAGCCTTTGCAGCTAGGTGTTCAGTGAAAAGGGGGAGGGATGCTCTAGCTGGCTTTACCCCTCTGCTCTCCCCAGTGTACTGCTTTTGAAAACAGAATCAAAATGGATCTGGGGAAAACCTGACTCTGCTTTCACAGGTTAAAGTTCCATCCACTTCAGCGGCTTGTGCAGCTAGGTGTGACGTGAAAGGCAGGCGGGTGAGTTTTAGCAAGATTTACCGCTCTGCTCTCCCTAACGTACTGCTTTTGAAAGCAGGATCAAAATGGAGCTGGGGGAAAATCTGACTCTGCTTTCAAGGTGAGCTTTAGCTGGCTCGACCCCTCTGCTCATCCTATTGTGCTGCTTTTGAAAGCTGAGTCAAAATAGGACTCCCCAGACTGACCCACCATTGTGACCTGCACAAACTTCCCAACTTGCCCCCCAAAAAGATAGGCTTGACAGTAAGATCCTTACTTTCCTCTACAGATGCACTCTGGGACTTCTACCAAGTAGCATCACCTCCCTCTTCCCCCTGTCCACCACCATGTGGTCCATGAGATGGTCCTCTTCCCTCCCCTTTGCCCTCTCTTTCTGCCATACCACCGAAGGCCAAAACACCCTCTCCTACAAGGGCGTTGAACTATTCAACAACCTACCCCATCACTTGTCCTAAGTCCCTCAACAGCCTTTTTCAAGTACTACCTTAAAGGACACCGCTTTGGTTTGCAGTCATGTAAATGCCCTAGGCCTTGAATCTGTCCTGGGATGTCTGTTTTTCTACCTGGACACTACCACTTATTGACTATCTATTGCCTTACTGTAATGTATTGTACTATTCACATTGATGGCACTTATTTTGTACCCTTTATGTCTATTATTCCTATGTAATTGCACTTTCCTGTATACCCTGTAACCTGCTGTTGTTTGTTTTAACTGGACACTTGTGAATACGGGCAATTTTTCTCACATGTCTTTCTGGTATAAAAAATAAACTGAAACTGAAAATACCTGAACAGTAGATATGGGGAAACCTGACTCTAGTTTCAGAGGCCAAAGGTTGCTCCCCATTAACTGCTTCGGCAGCTGGGTGCTAAGTGGAAGGTAGGGTGCACTAGCTGGCTCTGCCCCTCTGTTCTCCCTAATATACTGCTTTGGAAAGCAGAATCAAAATGGATCTGGGGAAAATCTGACTCTGCTTTCATAGGTCACAGGCCCCTCCCCTTTTGCTGCCTCCCCAGCTAGATGCTAAGTGAAAGGGGAAGGTGTTGCTTTAACTGGGTCTACCATTCTGCTCTCTCAAATGTACTGCTTTTGAAAGCAGAAACAAAATGGATCTGGGGGAAACCTGAATCTGCTTTCACAGGTCACAGATACCTCCCCTTTAAGGGGGAGGGGGAGGGGGAGTTTTAGCTGACTTTACTTCTCTGCTCTCCTTAATGTACCGTGTTTGAAAGCAGAATTAAAATGGGTCTGGAGAAATCTAATTCTGTTTTCACAGGTCAGGGGTCCTGCCCCTTTAGTTGCTTCTGCAGCTAGGCATACCTCTCAACCTTTCTTCGAAGAAATGAGTGACAAGATGTGTGGCAAATGACCAAAATGTGTGACACCTCATCAAACATGGCACTGCAAGCTCAGAACACAATGGCTATCAGAGCACTAGTGTTCTTAATGTTTACTGATAACTGAACATAATAGAGTATTATGAATTTCTGCTTTAAAGTCTCAGTGGGAAATGTGGAACATCACCTTCCCCATGTGGGACAAAGAATGTCTGAGGGCAAAATGAGTGATGTGCCTCGTAATGTGTGACAGTTGAGAGGTATGCAGCTAGGTGCTAAGGGAAAGGGGGGAGGGGTGCTTTAGCTTGCTTTATCCTTCTGCTCTCCCTAATGTACTGCTTTTTAAAGCTGAATCAAAATGAATCTGGGGAAATCCTCACTCTGCATTCATGAGTTATAGATCGATCCCTCCCTATTAGCTTCCTCTGCAGGTTGGTGCTAAGTGAAAGGGGGGGAGGGGAAGCTTTACCCCTCTGCTCTCTCTATTGTGTTGCTTTTGAAGGCAAAATCAAAATGAATCGGTAGGGAAACCTGACTCTGCTTTCACAGGTCCCTCCTCTTTTGCTGCCTCTGCTGTTAAGTGTTAAGTGAAAGGAGGAGGAGGAGCTTTAGCTGGCTCTATCCCTCTGCTCATTTCTTGGAAAAAATATCTCTGGAAAAAACGGCATCAGAAAAAAAGGCACAAGGAAAAAACATCACCTGGAAAACTAACTCTGGCCAGAGCCGATAGTGCTGCAGGTGAGGAATTTGGGCTAGATTGGTTCCATTGTAGGATGGTGGTCCCTTGTGAAGCACCACAATAAGCAAGTTGCCAAACCCAAGCAACAGGAAAGAGAACAAAGCCAGAGATCAAGTAGGGTCTGTGTGTAACCCCCCTGCAAATGGGGGTTCCCAAATGTCTTCCAGGAGCTTGCTTGAATGCTCCAAGCCTTGATGGTGTTCGACGTCTAAGCCGTTTGTCTGTGAGTGCTTTTAGAGCCTCTGGTACTGACTCTTTAAGAGCTGTCTGCCTGCAAACATAATTAATTTGGATGGGGGTCTGTGTGTTTCCCTGCTTGAGTCCCACTCGAGCTGCTGCCAAATCACTCCGTTTCTGCCATCACTACGTGGGCAGAATGAGCACTTTTCAAAGATGCAACTGTTTGCCAGACATCATTTAGAGTAATAATGAAAATGCAGTTTGTCTAACCTGCTTTTCTTTGCAGTCAGAACTGTGTTTGCCTAGTCCCCCATTCTAGTTTTGAACTGCTGAACTGGACAAATCAGTGTGGGGGGACCTTTGAAATGGAGCCTGCTGCTGGCAAATCAGAACTTGGACTCTCATTGTGGAGCTAGCCACCTATGTACTGTATGGCCAATGCTTCTGGGAATTGTAGTTTGGACTTCGGCGCCTTTTTTCCACCAACAGGAGGAGTTTACTGTGAGTGACAGCCAAACCAGCCAACTGAACTGGGAGGAACTCAAAGGAAATGCCTGGCTCTGTCTACTGGAAAGATCAGATGAGTTGTGACTGTGAAGAGGGAAGGAGCTCCGGGCTCCCTGCGCTGTGAGTTTGTTCAAGGGGAGCTCATGGGGCCCTGAAGTTTGGCTACAACTGTTTGTGAGTGCCAGTGTGGACTGAATCAGAGTTGTAAGGAGAAAGAAGCACCAGAAGAGGAAACCAGGCTCACCCTGTAGAAGACTGGAGAAATTGCTGAATTGCACTCGGTCTGTCAGGAACTGAATCTGCTGTGTGTTCTCCCAGATATTGTGCAGTAATTGCGATCGGAATAGAGAAGCAGCCTGCCTGGTATAGTACTTCCCTTTTACATATAAATGTGTGTAGTGCTTGCAGGGAACCACATTTCAGATCCCCTCTACAGTGAACAGAGTGCATGAAGCTGGAAGTAAACCCCAGCTTAAGCCAGACTACATCCATTTGCTCTAAACTGCAGTGGGGTCCAGTCACAAGGACCTTGTCCACATGGTCTGCTCCTCCTGGCAATCCAGGACAATATGCCTTACATCCAGTTCTCAGCATTGAGCTGTGAGTACAAAGCAGTGTAGCTCCCCTGCCATCTGCTTGTCAAATTGCAAGTGTGTCATCTAATTGTTGCTTTTTTTTTTCATTTCCTCATGAACTTAGCCCTCCGGCTCTGGATTACAATTGGGTATTGTGCAAGTGTTTCTTCCATCACAGGGCCCCGACCAGCTGCACCTATCCTGGCTAGCCCTCCCCCCATCCTGGGTACCCAGTGAAAGTGACAATTTGGGACTCTGAATATGTGCACAGTACTATGATTATTAATGTGTTTAACCTAATTAGCCTGATTTCCCCCTGTCCTTGTTATATCCCCCCTAAATAAATCAGATTTGTTTGTTTCAGCAAAGTTACACTGTCTGAGGTATTCATTTATGTTAAAGTATTGTTCTGTGGCTTTTGCACTGTATCATCTTGTTTTACAGGGTGTCCCCAGAGTTCAGTCGACAGAGCCAGTCCTGGGGGTAAGTGTATATTGTGAAGATATTTCTGATGCACTGTGTGGGCCACTAGTGGGAAGAAAGGGGGATTACAGTGTCCCAGAGGGCTGTGATCAAGTTAGTTTAACTACTGCAAACCCTGACCTCTGGGTGGAGGCACCTGTCCTTGGACCTAGGCTCCCAACCTGTTAGTAGTTAAGCAGGCAGGGGTAGTAGCCCTTGGGATAGTGCCACCTAGGGGTTACATGTGGTTTCTGCAGCAGGTAGAGAAAATGGGCAGACTGGGTGGGCCTAGTAGTCCTTATCTGCCAGAAATTTCTATGTTTAAAGTGTGGCTCTTGTGATATGCAAAATGCAAGGATTCTGTTAAAAAAGTGAGATGCAGTCATATGGGTAAGTCTACTTGTGTGACTTAAATTGAAAGCAAAGTTAATGCATAAAAATCTGATTAAACAGTACTATCCAATAGCCTCTGTAAAGCAAAGCAAAATAATAAAGAACTTATTCTCAGAATGCTCCTTTACTCACAACATTGGGACAATGTTTTAAGTGTCTTAAGGGAGCCTCTTTTGTGCAGTCCTCAGGATGGATGGATTGTTTGCAGGCTAAACTCCCTTCCACAAGGGAAGTGTGAGGCGGGAATGCAGCAGTTGGTGTTCATCATCTTCAAATATCTTCTATGGCAAGCACAGTGCCAAATACCTCTTATACTAGCCAGGAGGTGGCGTCTGAAATCATGGCTGGACAATTTTAAGTGTTAATTAGGTTGCTATATTAAGAGGAATTGCTAATAATGGAGACTAAAGCATTCCATAACTAATGGGAAAAACCTTTCAATGCCCCCGTAATAATGTCACTAGAAATACTATGTAGCAGAAATTGTGTAAAAGGAGTGCATATAATAAGGGGAGGGTCCTGGGGAAGGGAATAATGATATGATATATTTATGAATACTGTATCATAATTTGCTAACTGATTTTAAAACAAAAAATTCTTTGACTTTTGCATCAAGTTCCATGGGATCTTTAATTTCCACCTGGACAACCAGAAAAGATGGACAGAAGGGACCTTGGTTTAACATCTCATACAAAGGCTAGCATCTCAACTCAGTGTAGCACATCCCATACCCAGATGCCACACTACAGTATCAATACTGGGTATTAGTCCAATTTCCTGGTGTGAGGCACTGGCCTATGTCCTTCTGGCCCCAGAGGCAAGCATGTAACCTATTGAGTCAATAACACTAAATATCTAACATGTTCACAGAAACAAATAATTGGATATTGATGAGGATTGGATATCTCCTCAAGGCCCACCCCTTTCAGTAATCCATAGCCAGTGTTCATTATCTCTGAATAGGTGAGAGTAATGACTATTAATTATTCGCTCCAGAGCAAGAAACAAATTCATGTTACAAAAGAGCAGTTTCATTGTTCCTCCATTAAGGGTCTTGATCACAGCCATGAAAGAAAATGGAGGAGTAGAGGCACTGAGGTTTGGCATTAGGTTTCAGAGCTATGATTTGAATCTGCCTCAAATTAGTAAGTGTCTAAAATGTGTATTTTCTCGATATTTATTATGAATGTAATGTCTGTGAAAGAGATTAGATTGACAGCACCAAAGCACTGAATAGTCACTGAATATGAATGACCCCCTCAACCACTAGAGGTGGTATCTCCCACATAAGATTACATGCTGGTGCAGACTCAGGGCTGCTGGAGGCATCTGAGTGGAAGGCAGCTGGTGGTAGCTACAGGCTGGTGGGTGGTGGCCACTTACTGCAAGCTTCTTGTACATACGAACATACGAAATTTGCCAGCAGATAAAGGTCTAGAGGTCTATCAAGTCTGCTCCAATGTGCAGCAAGCACCCCTTATTCTGCAGCTGCCCCTCCCTTCCACCCTTCCCCTTCATTGACCCTCCCCCTTGTCCTGTTCCATTCCCTTTTGAAGCAGTCCACTGTTCTACTGGATACCACTTCTGCAGGTAATGCATTCCACCCAGCCACCACCTTCTCTGTAAAAAAGTGTCTCCTCATCTCCCTCCTGAATCTTCTTCCCTTCAGTCTCATATCATGGCCCCTGGTGTCCCTCCTCTTCCTTACTTTGAACAGCCCCTCTGTACCTGTCTTGTTTATTCCTTTCATGTACTTAAAGGTTTCAATCATGTCCCCCCATCCCTCCTCTCCTCTAGTGAGTACATGTTCAACTCCCTCAGCCTCCTCTTGTATGATAAGTCCCCCAGCCCCTTGATCATCTTTGTCGCCCTGTGCTGCACCCACTCCAGAAACTTAATGTCCCTCTTCAGATATGGGCACCAGTACTGCATGCAGTACTCCAGGTGTGGTCTAACTAATGACCTATACAGTGGCAGAATCACCTACTCCCTCCTCGATTATATACGCCTTGCAATACAACCCAGCATTTTATTGGCCTTTGCAGCTGCCTTCCTACATTGTGCCAAGTTGTTCATTGACCCTGTAATGAGCACCCCCAGATCCTTCTCCTCCTTTGTCTGGGCTAGCTGCACCCCCCCCCCCAGCTGGTAACTCCTCCTTGGGTTCATAATCCCAAAATGCAGCACCTTGCACTTTTTGGCATTAAACCCCAGTTGCCAGCTGTCTGACCAGGTTTCAAGCTTTGCCAGATCATCCACCACTGCTCCTACCTTGGTATCCTCAGCAAATAGACTGATCTTGCTCTTGATGTCCAATGATATGTCTGCAATGAATATCCCAAACAACACTGGTCCCAACACTGAGCCCTGTGGAACACCGCTCATCACTACCCTTGGGTGTGAGGGCTCCCCACCCACCACCACCCTCTGTTGCCTTCCCTGAAGCCAGTTCCCTACCCATCTCACCAGCTTTGTACCTGCCCTGTGCCTACTAACACTTCCCAGCCTTCCATGCGGCACCAAGTCAGATGCCTTACTGAGACCAGGACATCCACCATGGCCCTGTCCAGTTGCCTAGTTACCCAGTCATAGAACTCCACCAGGTTGGTTTGGCAGGATCTGCCCCATATGAAGCCATGCTGTCTGCTGTCCTGTAGTCCTTTGGCCTCTAGGAGGGCCACCAGCCTCTCCTTTAGGATAGTCTCCATTAGCTTACCCACAATGGATGTGAGGCTCACTGGCCTGTAGTTTCCCGGTTCATCCTTGGGGCCACTCTTGTGGAGGGGCACCACATGAGCCATCCTCTAGTCCTGAGGTACACACCCCGAATGTAGTGAGGCATTAAATTGGTCTGGAAAAGGGTCCTGCAAGGGCCTCTGCCAGCTTCTTCAGTACCCTGGGGTGGATGCCATCTGGGCCTGGCGCCTTGTCCACCCTCAGTGCCTTCAAACCCTCTAGAACTCTGCCCTCCATGATTTCCCCATCTGTCACCCCCTCCCTCCTGTTTCTGCCATTTCTCCCCCTTGGGCATCACCCCCCCTTCTCTTTAGTAAATATTGAGCAGAAGTACTCATTTAGTGCTTCTGCCTTATCATACCCTAACTTCCACCCAACCCCCTCCTTCCTAATCCTTACTATGTGTTCCTTACAGCTCCTTTTCTCTCTGATGTACCTAAAGAAGTCCTTCTCCCCTTCTTAATGCCTTGTGCCAGCCTGAGTTCTGTAGATGCCTTGGCCCCCCCTTACTGCCCTTGTCACCTCCTTCGATTCCATCAAGTACTCCTCCCTGTCCTCCACTCTCCCCGTTTTCTTGTACTTCCTAAAGGCAGCTTTTTTCCTCCTTACCTTTTCCATGACCTCCTTGCTCAACCAGCTCAGTTTCTTAGCCCTAGCCTTTCTTGCTCTGGGCCTTGTAGCACTATCCCCAGCTTTATGAGCTCCCACCTCTGGTTAGTGTCCATACTAGATTGAATTCTGGCCAGGTACCCTTTTAACACTTCCCTCATCCTCCCAAAGTCGGCCCTCCTGAAGTCCAGCACTCTTGTGCCAGATTCCACTTCTTCCTTGCCCATATCCAATGTGAGCCATACTGAGTGGTGGTCATCCCTGACAGCAGTTCCTCCACTCTAAGTTCTCTCACAAAGTCCCCATTTGCCAGCACAAGGTCAGGGTATTCCTTAACCTGGTAGGTTCACTGACCATTGCAGCAGGGAAGCTGTCCTGGAGGTCGTCCAGCAGTACCTGCTCCCTTCTGTTCCTGGTTGTTGGGGTACTCCAGTCCACTCCTGGCATGTTGAAGTCCCCACAATCACCACACTACCCTTCTCGCAGGTCCTCCTGATCTTTCCCGCTAGTTCCCTGTCCAACTCCTCCATCTGAGATGGCGGCCTGTACACCACTCTCATTCTAAGAATCCTGTTCTTGGAATCCTGGATTTGCATCCAAAGTGACTCTGTACTACCCTCCTCCCGTTCCTCCCTTACGCACTTCAGTCCTTTCTTCACATATAGTGCCACACCCCCTCCATTCCCAATCACCCTGTCCCTACAAAATAACCTGTAGCCTGGTACAGACAGGTCCCAGTCATTGTATTGGGTGGCCCATGTTTCTGTGATCACTGCAATGTCCACCTCTCCCTCTGCCATGAGCACCTATAACTCTGTAGTTTTCCTCCCAAGGCTCCTAGCATTAACGGTAACCACCTTCCACCCTTCCTCCCTCCCATCCTGCCCTCCTTTACTAGAATCATCAATAGTACTTGCCATTTGTCCTTTGTCACTGTTATGGGGGGTAAGCTCATATGGTTTCCCAACCTGTGGTCTCTGCATGTCTCTTGCCCAATTGCCACCCCCGCTCCTAGTTTAAATTCCCTATTTCCTCTATGTACTCCTCCATCCTCTGTTTCAACACTTTCTTTCCCTCCTCACTGAAGTGTAGTCTGTCCTTGGCATAGAGACTACTGTCCTCCCAGGTCCCTCCCACCCTCCCACAGCCCATACCCTTTAGCACAACACCAGGTTAGCCATCCATTAAATTCCTCTATTCTCAGCTTTCTTGTTGTGCTTGCCTTGGGCACTGGAAGTATCTCAGAAAAAGTTACTGATCTTCCTGCCCCCTCACATTATTGTCCTAGTTCCTCAAACCTCCTCTGAACTATACCTACTGCCTTGTCAGCTAGGTCATTCATCTCAAGATGTATAATTAAATGAGGCTTGTCCTTACCCCTTCTAGCATATTTCAGAACAGACTGTCCCACCCTTTCTGCTGTCATTCCTTGCATGGCCTCCACCCAAATGCAACTATGCCTCTCCCGCTTGCTACCCCACCTGACTCCTCTTAGTATTGAGTTCCCCAGCACTAAGATTCCACCACTCTTATTCCCTGCTTGCTTCCATTCATTTCCCTCTCTCATTTCCAGCTCCTCTTCTTCCTCCTGCACATTATTTCCCCCTTTCTCCCCAGTTGCAATTCTTCCAGTAGAACTTCCCCCCATTCTGATTTGGTCCAGGCATTTATCAATTACTCCTCTAATTTCATCATTTTCCTCCTCCATCTTCTTCCTCTCTAGCAGTGCAAAATTATTTTCTGAAGACCCTTCACAAATGCCCGCTCCCTCTCTCTTCATAGTAACCTGTTCTCTCCTTTCCACTCCATGACTTTTGTCACTTCTTCGCCTCCCCTTACAAGTCCCTATCTCCTCCTTCCATACGTCTTTTGTCTCCTGACCTGGTTTCCCCGGCAATTGCTCTTCCTGGTCCGGGCCTCCTTGTCCCTGCTTCCCTTTTTCTGACCCACTCCTCACCACTGTTGGCTTAAATCGCCCTCCCTCATCTCCCATTCTTCCTCCCTCCAGTATTGGGCTAAACCCACCCCCAGTCTACATTGCCTGTTTTAGTTCTTCCTGCAGACCCTCAATCTCCTTTCTAAGTTTCTCTATGTGGTTGCACACTAAACATCCTCCCACACTCCAGGCAATTTTTAGAAAGATTGGTGCACTGCAGTTGTTGCAGCTACCACCCTACCCATTGCTGTCATTGCCCACGAGCGACCCCCCAACCTTCCAGATGCAGGATACAAACACTCCCCAAGTCTCCCCTCTCCCCCCCTCTATTAGTTCAAAACATTCTTTTCTTAATTTCCCTTACCCCCTTTGTTGTACACGTTTAGATAGACTGAGCAACTGCTTTTTATATTCCTAACCTTCCTATCCTCACTCAAAGAGAGACTTTAAGTAGCTATTAAGTAGCATGGATCTTTGATCCACCCTCACCTTGCCAGCCCCTAAGCAACCTGAGTCCATTCCCAACCCCGGGTCACCAGTGTGGCAGGAGGAAGGTGCCCAGTGTCTCAGCCCTCCCTGCCACTGGGCTAGCATGCTAGGTGCACCTTGAGGATCATCAACCTTTAGCTTAATTGAGAGATAGGCCACAAGTAATCCAGAATGCTAGCCACAAGGAAAGAGAGGGGGCCTAGCTCCCTGCCCTGGCACCAAATGAAAAAAGCACCCCCATTTCATGCCATAGCACTGACAAGTTGGTTCCTTTTGAGAGGCCTCTACAACATGGGGGACCTTGTCAGAGAGACCCAAAGGCTGGAACTCTAGCCATTCAAGAACCAGTACAAATGGCAAAAATTGAAGACTGCAGGTAAATGTGAAAGATGCAAATCATGTGATATACTTCTATCATCACTGTTGTGTTTCTTTGTTGTCAGTAACAAGAAAAACTAGTGATATTTGGTGTGTATGTTCCTTTTAACTAAATTATCTCTGTTTTAATGTGGCTCTGTCATTTGCAAGCTGTAGTAAATCGTAGCACTCACTATCAGAACAAAATGGGTTACAAACGCTTACATCTTTTGATTTTTTTTTGCTACTTAATATACTTTATTAGACGCATCCAGTCCAACATATGCATTTAAAAAAGCAACATTGCATTGAGCTTTTCACTTACAATGCCAAAATAAATACACAAATTACACATACTACTAAACAAAACAAAAAAAAAAACAACCCCGAAATTAAACCTTATCCTCCTCCCTTTCCCCTCCCCCTCCACCCCCTCCATCCCCTCCCCATACCCACCCACCCTCCTTCAAGCAGACCACTTTAGGACCTCATATTTGGCTAATATCAATGTTCTCTTCAATTAAAACATTTCACTTGATTTCCCATGTTTACATACCATTTTGGATACATCAGAGGAGCTGAGTCATAACTCTTCGCATCTTTCCACCTCTCAGCTAAGTAAGCTGTGAGTTGCTCCCATTTCTCACTAACTGATTCTAAAGAATGGTACTGTAAGCCTGTCACCTTTTCCACATTAATAGCTTTGTACATTTCTGTAATCCATTCCCCCAATGAAGGTAAATTCTCTTTTATCCAGTACCTCAATATAAGGAGCAATGCCACAGCTGTTATTAAAGCCAAGTAGTATTTAAGTTTACTGGGAATCTCCGCTGAGAGGTGGCCCAATACACATATCTCCCTAGTAAAATAACTAGTTCCCCCAACAATGGGTTACAAAACTCTTTAATTTCTGCCCAAAAGCCTTGGCTATTAGTTCAAGCCCAGATCATGTGACTAAGCGAACCCGGCTCCTAGGTACATTTTGGACATACCGAGAGGTGTTGTCTCCCCATCAAATTTCTTTTAACCGGAGTGACATATAAGTTGTGTAGTATATTGAATCTTATCAATCGGAGCCTGTCCTGTTTAATAAATTTATAATTATTGGACCATATTGAATCCCATTGTACCGAGTCATAAGACATATTCATGGCCGTCTGCCAATATGGGGCTATAGAACCAACATCCTTATCAATCATAGACCTCATCTTTCTATATAACTGGCTATCGGTCTAGGTCGAATAGATATTTCAGCCATTTCTGTAAAAGCTCTATCTGCTTTTGAGGACCAGGGGGGTTTATTTAGAGCCTTCATTATACATTGTTTAATCTGGAGAAATTTGAATATTGGTAGTGGCCGTAATTGGAAAGACTGTTTAAGCTGTGAAGGTGTCACAAATCCTCTTTCTGTCATTATTTCTGACAACTTAATCAAACCCCATTCTCTCCAGGAACTTTGAGTGATAACTCTGCCATCTATTGTCAAATTCGGATTATTAAAGATGGGTTGCCCCAAATCAGAGGTGTGACTTAGATTCAGGCTATTACATAATTGGTTATGGGCTCTCACGGACCATGCTATTGACGTATTCCTTATATACTGTGGAATTTTTTTTATTCCTTATGTAAAGTAAGGATGCTAGTGCTACCTTATATTTACTTGTTAACTGTCTCTCTATTTGTAACCAGGCCAGCTTAGAGTTCTCATTACTTTGTGGATTCTTCCATTGAAAATATTTACTCCCTTGGAAGGCCAAATAATAGAGGAACAAGTCAGGGATACTAAGACCCCCCTGCTCCTTTGGTCTTTTTAATTTTTGAATGGTTCTTCTTGGTTTCTTCCCCTGCCATAAAAAGTCAGACCATATCCCATCTACCCTTTTAAACCAACACTGTGGGAGAGCTAAGTTTAACATTGATAATGGGTACATCAATTGAGGAAATATAGCCATTTTGAGTATATTTACCCTTCCCCAAAGAGACAAGGATATATTTTGCCATCTCTTAAGATCTTGTTGCATTTGCAAAACTACCGGGTCTAAATTTAGAGCTTTTAATTTCCCTAAGTCCTTGGGGATTTCTATACCTAAAAAAGAAATTGACTTGGGAGCCCAGCATAACCCTAATTCCTCTATCATGGCCTTCGTACAGGTAGGGGTTAACGCTAATACTGCTGTTTTATATAAATTCAATTTATAACCTGATATCTCACTAAATTTTTGTATTATGTCCAATGCCAATGGTAATGATGAATGCCAGCATGATAAGTGTAGGAGAATATTGTCAGCGAACATAGATAATTTATACTCTCCTGTTCCTATCCTTATTCTCCTAATTAAGTTGGAAGTCTTTATTTTCAGAGCTAATGGCTCAATGTATAAATTAAATAGCATTGGGGACAGGGGACACCCCTGTCTTGTACCTCTAGTCAACCGACAAATATCAGAAATGACTCCATTACACAATACCCTCGCCGATGGGGAACGATAAAGTATCTCTACCCATTGAACAAACTCCCCAGGAATACTGTATCTAGGCAATAGATCAAATAAGAACTCTCAACTAACTCTGTTAAAAGCTTTTTCCATGTCCAGGGACACCAACACCATATCATTGTCGGAGTCCCTGGACGCAGAAACCAAGTGACAGATTTTCCTAAAGAGGTCACTCGAATATCTCCCTGCAACAAAGCCTGCCTGCTCTGGCCCTATCAACACATCCCAAACCTGCTTTAACCTATATGCCAAACACACTTCAACAATTTAACTTCCACATTGAGTAAAGAAATAGGTCTATAATTACCAGGACTCGAGGGTCTTTTCCAACCGGTTATTACTATATTCTAGCTTCAAATATATCAGATTATTTTAAAGGAGCCTCATATAAATAATTATATAGCTCCTGTAGATAGGAGAGCTATCTCCTTTTTTAAAAGTTTTATAAAAGTCAGAGGAAACCGTCAGGACCGGGCCCTTACCTTCCAGTAATCTATCAATTGCATCTAATATCTCTTGTAATTTTATATTACCTACCAGGAATTCTATTTGTTCTATATTTAACTTTGGCAGTCAAATCTTTTAAAAATTCCTCCAGTTTATTTCTGTAATCTCTCTGTGTTTCAGGCTGTATATAGGTCCTGATAATAGTCCCTGAATATCTGCTTAATTACAGATGGGTCCAAAGTGAGTTGTCCTGTGTCATTATCTTTTTAATACAGCTACCCACCTCCTCTCTGTTGCTTAAGTCTGTTTGCTAATAATTTTCCTGCCTTCTCCCTGTGCCCTATATAATTGTATTTCCATTTAGTATTGATTTTTGTACTAACATTTAATATATGAGAGGCATATTTCACCCTAAGTGCTTGCAGTTCTTCCCATATCTGTTCCTCTGTATCCATTCCAAGCAATTTTTCCAGATTATTAATACATTCCAACCACCCATCTACTTCTTGAGCTCTTTGACGTTTTCTGACTGTGGCCGATCTTATCAGTTCCCTCCTCCATGTCGCTATTAGGGCACCTCACAGGACATCTATTTTTGGATAGAGGCATAGTTATGTTTCCAGGTACTTTCTATATAATTTCTTAGCCTTTCTATCCTATTCTGCTCCCACAATACTTGGTTATATAAGGACCATGATTTAGATGTCCTCCTATATTGGGAAAAACTCACTCTCAGCCAGATCAGGGAGTGGTCCGACAACACTCTTGGGTATATCCCCTCATCTTCTACACCTGTTAGAGCAAAAGTACTAATAAGAAAAAAGTCTGTCCTTGAAAGCACCTTATGTGGAGCTGAGTAAAAAGTGTACTCATGGACCTTCGGGCTTCTAAGTCTCCAAGGGTCTATGAAACCTGAGTTTAACATCAGCTCTCTAAGAGCCCTCTGTGGTGGTGTAAGGCCCATTCATTTATTAAATGATCTGTCCAGGTCATTTTCATATACCAAATTCCAGTCTCCTCCGAGGATATTAGGCACACCCGCTATTATGGCCTCTATTGGTAAAAAGAATTCTGGGGTGTCCTTATTCGGCCCATAAATAGAGCCTAACATCACCTCAATCCTGCTAAACTCCCCCGTACCAATACAAATCTCCCCTCAGGGTCTTTCCACTTTTCAATTTCTTTAAATGGCACGAGTTGTGAATCAGGATGGCCACTCCCCGCCTTCCTAATGGTTACTACTGAGCCCCAAATACCTGTCCCAATCCACACTTTACATAATTGATTTAATTTCTCTGTCGTTATATGCATCTCCTGCAACATAACAATAAATATGTTTGGTATCTCTTAAGATGCCTCAGTGTAACATATTTTTGTGTTATCCTTCCCCTTTGATATTCCAAAAATCACTTTCCAACTCCCATATTCCTCCCTTTTGTTTTCCTTTCATATTAATTGAGGTATATATTTGAGTCCTGAATAAGATAACATTTTTCACTTTATTAATGTCTTGCCTCCTTTCCCCTCTCCTACCCACCCCCATACCTTAAATCCCCTTTTCCCTAGCTTAACTATCCAGGCCAAATGCCCGCTCCCTAACATACTATCCGCCATGCCCCAAAAAGAGCAGCCCTGCTATAGTTCCCCTAGCATCTGATAATCCATAACAACTTTTTTCTTTTAAAAATAAACTACAAACATCAGACAACTATCCAGATGCAATTGTATTTCTACTAAATATAATTTTGTCTTTCCTACATTTCTATCCATCCCCTCTGTTTACCACTTTGCCCGCTTTCTCTACCTCCTCTAGCCCTCGAGCCTTATAACTATTACTGTAAATTATCGAGAGCTAGTTCCCATTACTTATCTTTTGTCTGCCTGAATTCTCCTTCTCAAACCCAATCATCAGTTTGTGTTATTTATAATCAACCTACATAGCTATCTATTAGTTGCCCAATATGTCTGGATTTTGCTGAAAAATGATGTCCCGTTTCCATAAATCTACACAACTGTTAATGATCTTCCTAAGGATGCAATGACCATTCTCAGCCACACGATGTCCCCCCAATAACACTTCTCCCCTTTTGAATTGCTTTAGCATCTGTATTGATAAATGAAGCAAGAACTAATATCTTCCATCACCCAAAACAAAATCCCCCAGGACACAGCCTCCCGCTCTCTTCCCCAAATGTCCCAGTCTCTAATTCCTTATGAAGAAAGGAAAATGTCCCTTCATTATTTCTTCCTCCTGTGGTGTCATCCTTTGAATATGAGGGTATACTAATTATCTTAATGTCCCAGCTGGTTATTTCGAATCAAGTTCCATCCTCAGATTAGAACCAGTCCTATTCCTTGTCGAGAATACCTTCTTCTTTTGTTCAAATTCTACCTTGATCAGTCCCCTTTGCCCAATAGTTGAGGGAGTTGGATCACCAAGTCCAGCTTTGCTTGTTCCACCGATTCATAACGCTGAACTCCAGATAGCAGAGTAACTTCTAGTTGAGCTGGATACAGGGTTCTATGGTGAATTTTAGCAGCCCAAAGTTTCGATTGAATTGTGCGGTAGGCTGCACGCTCCTGCCTTACTTTATAGGTCAGATCTGGCACCATTCTCAAGCGCTTCCCTTCCCATTCGATTCTTTCTGCTTTTCTGGCTGCTTTTAAGATGTGGTCTCTGTCCAGATAATTAAGAACTTTAAACATTAACGGTCTAGGTAGATTATAATGCTCTGGTTTCGGTCTAATTGCTCTATGTGTGTGATCTATAACATAAGTAGGCCCATTAGGTGAAGGGCATGCAATCTTCACACAGAGCTTTTGCATGAAGGCAATGACGTTGCTACCGTCATCACCTTCTGGAAGGCCTAATAATACAAGATTATTGCACCTTGATCTTCCCTCCAGATCATCAATTTTAATTTCCATCCTTTTTAGTGATTTTTTTCAGTTCCACATTATTTGCCTCTAATTTTGCAACATGGTCTTCAACTGATGCAATTCTGGTTTCCGCATCCCCTATCCGAGTGCCCAGACCTGACATCAAGCCCTTCCACTCTTTAAACTCCACTATTAAAGTAAATAGGGTGGATTTGATCATGCCAATGTCCTCTTGCATTTGTTCGTATGCCACAGACTGAATATTTGTTGCTTTTTCTGATTCCAGAGAAGTGCTTCTGCGAGGCCTTTTAGCTTCTAGCCCCACCACGACTTCATCCTGCCGGTCTTCCGATGACTCTGACATGTTGTCTTTCCTTCTGCTTTTGATACAACAAAGTACTCCTTTCAACTCTCTTTCTATTTAGGGGAGGTAAACCCTGCTATTGTTTTATTTTTAGTAGAAAACTGGTATATATTTGTACGAGTAAGTGGAGCTACTATGCACTGCTGCTACTCTCTCCAGGGCATTGCGTGATCTCCGCTTACATCTTTTGTTATTGCAAATCCCAGAATCTCCTGCAGCTGGCCTTAGAACAGTATGCAGTAGTGAGAGGTTCAGTAGCCTGCATTGTATGTTAGAGTTTATATAAGTTCATTGAGTGTGTCCAGCCCAGCCAGCCTCGGTATAAAGGAAATGTAGTTTAAATGGGAGAAGCCCAGTACCAATCAAGGCAACCTGGAGGTGGATCCAGAATTAAAGGGGTTTGCACTAATGGTGGGTCAGGTGCTCCTTATAGGAGTGGGGGGCAAAAGTTACACTGCAGTTTGTATATGAAAACAAGGCTAACCAATGTTGCTTAGTGAAATAAAATATATAAAACTGCTGGCAAGGGTGTTACCAGGGTATATGTTCTGCAACATGTACATTGGGCCTTCTGCCTAGGGAAAGTGCACAATCATATATGATATGAGTTGCCTATCTAGTCCTCCTCTGTTGCTTGCACTGTACTGTATGATAGTTGGTATGTATGTTCTATTCAACTGAATTAGCTGTTTTAATGTGGCTCTGTAATTTGCAAACTGTAATAAATCGTAGCAATCACCATCAGAACAAAAGGGGCTATTAACACTTTTTACATCTTCAGTTACAACAAATCCCAGAATCTCCTGTAGCTGGCCTTAGAACAGCATGCAGCAGTGAGAGATGCAGTAGCATGCATTGTATGTTAGAGTTTATATAAGTTCTGATATTTTGTTTGCTGGTCCTGTCATCCTCCCTGGGCCATGTACAGTCACACAGGGATGATCTAATTGGAGATTAAACAAAAGTTTTATCATGCACTATGGGCTACTGAATCTCCCACTGCTGCCTACTATTCTGATATATCTGATAATGCAACTCCCCCCTCACACACACATCACAAAGGCATTCACAGGACTTGTTTTATGATCAGTATACTTGCTAGAGTTACTTCAAATAAAAAGGACTTGATTCTGCGTTTTCTTTTCTTTTTTCCCCACTTTCTACTTGAAATGAATGGGGCAAAAGTCACAATTCAAGAAAGGCAATCAGGTACAGTGGGTGGAACAGTGGGTGGAAACATAGAAAGGAATGTGGAGTTCTTTTACTCATTCTAAAAGACAGTCAGACACAGTAAGCAGAACAGTGGGTGGCAACTTAGGAAGGAATTCAGAGCCCCTTTACTCATCCCAAAATATCTGCAGGGCTGCGCCCACTGCAGCCCTAAAAAGACACCAAATGCAGAAATAGGAAAAATGGCACCTACACAAAGCTATAGTCGTAACTGTTCAACAAATACCTATGAGTAAACATACCCAAAAACAAACACTCAAAGTAAAAATCACCAGCAGACTACACACTTTGTGGCTCACAAAATATAGTGAACATTTGTGCTGTATTTTGCAGGGGGCTCTGCCCCCCCATCCCCCTGTCATTAATATATAAACAACCCCAGACATAGAACAAAACACGATACTAAAGAATATTTTGCCATCTGGCAATAGTGACACCCTGAATATTACTGAAAGAAAAACACAGGACATGGCACAGACCATAGTTCTCCTCTTGCCTAATGAGACCACTTCATCTACCATGCTTCACGAGGCATCAGAACCTTTTTTCCCCTGTGCCCTTCACTCCATGTGCCTTTCTTTCCAATGACATTCATTCCAGAGACCTTTTTTCTGAGCCTTTTTTCTGAGTACCTTCTACTCTTCCTCATGTACTGCTTTTGAAGGTAGAATCAAAATGGATCAACAGGTTACTTACACAGAAGAGATTTTTAAAAAGTGTGAGTAGTAGCCACCGGTAATAATGTGAGCAATTAATTACAAAATTAGCTATAACAGCTGTTGTAAAAAAATCTGAGAAAACTAATAACTCACTGAAGATAAATCTAAGGATGTCAGAAATTAATTTGTGTTAAAAAAACTAAATGGTGAATTTTTATTGTGGATCAACAAATACTAATGGTTTAAAAGATCAATGAACTTTTGAATATCCAATTCTAGTCCACTCAATATACATATCAGATTGTCAATGTATCGCCCCAAAAATGTTATATAATCAGAAAATGGATTTGTATGGGGTTCTTAGGTGGCTCCCTCCTCCCACCAACCCATAAAAACGTTGGCACAGGAGGGAGCCATCGCTGCTCCCATGGCCATCCCCTGAACTCAGGAAAAAAATGTGATGTTAAATGGAAAATAGTTAGAGGTTAAGATGATGCCCAAAGCTTCTGTGATTAATAATCTGATCAAAGACCCTGGGGAATTGAAGGGGAGGAATGGTAGGTGAGTAAAAGGATCAGCACAGGAGAGAAGGGGAGGGACAGGGAGAGGAACAACAGGGGTGAGATCTGGCATTGGGGTTCCCTTGTCAAACAGGTATGCAATACTGGCCAGCTTAGGGGAAAGGGGGGGCAGGTGGTGGGATGAAGGATTGAGGAGACCCAGAGTTTAAGGCTGGGGCAAAGGGAACACAGAAGTGAGTAACATGGGGTGGCAAGGAGGAAAAGGTAATCAGGGTAGAATAAAGGATGGGGGAGGAATTAGAGTATAGGATAGAGAAGGAAGAGTGGTAGCCAGAAAGGTTAGCCAGGGAGAAATGGGATTAAGTGAGGTCGGAGAAGCAGAAAGTGGGAATAGTGGTGGTGGTGGCAGAATGACAACCAGAATAGATAGGAAGCAGTTAAATGGAGAGGCAGATGGTTTACTAGGAGTAGATAGGAGGTCAGAAAACATGTCTGTGTGAGATGGAAGAGTGGTAATCATTGGGGACTCCATAATTAAAGGTATCTATTGGAGGAGGAAGGGGGATCCAAGGACTAAAAGAATGGTAGTTTGTATGCCGGGGATGGTAGAGGGGTGGGTATAATCAAGAATCAGGGAAGTTGTAGGGGAGGTTGTTGGAAAACCTAACTTAGTCATCCACCTTGGAACCAATGATTTAGCAGGGGAAGAGATGTGGGAGGTGCAGGGTAGGTTCAAAGAGTTTGCAAGGGCTGCAGACAAATAGTGAGCTCTTTGGCCTTTTTCGGAAGTGATCCCAGTCCCCAGAGCCAGCACAGTAAGGAAAAAGAGGATGAAGGAGTTTATGATTGGCTGAGGAGCTGGTGCAGGAAAGAAGTGTTCAAATGTATCAGAGGCTGAGGGGGGCACGTGGTCAGACAAGAGGCTGTATTTGGCAGAGACTGCACCTTAGGATTGAGGGCTCAAATGTACTCCGAGATGAGCTGGGAAAGTACACTGACAGTGATCTGAACTTTAACTGCTAGGGGGGAAGGGGTCAGGAGGCCCAGAAACTTCAGGACAAGGTCTGTGGACCTCCCCTCACACCAGCAGTAGTAATCAGGAGGGTGGGCAAAGAGGCAATGGGTGGCAACCAAGTATGGTGGCTGAAGGGGAGATTGCAGGGGAATGGCAGGTCAGAAAAAGTGCAAACAGTAAACAGAGAGGCACAGAGCTGAGGTGGAGGGTGGCATAACTCGGTGCTCGTAGTCTCAGTAACAAGAAGGCACACATGCAGGCCCTCTTAGTAGAGGGGAAGGTAGACATAGCAGGAATTACTGAGACCTGGGCTACAACACAGCATGACTGGGACTTCTTGATCCTGGGTTACAAGTTATATAGAAGAGACAGAGTGTGAGGCAAAGGGGGTGGTGGCTTACATCAGAGAGGGGATAACATCCATGAGGAGGAGACTGAAAAGGAAAATGTAGAAACACTGTAGATTCAGCTCCAGACCAATAGAGGGAGGAAGTTCAGGTTGGCGGTAGTCTACAGACCACCTAACCAGGAGGAGGATTAAAACAGGGAGCTGTATTCACAATTACTGGAGGCTGCAGGAAAGGGGGAGATGGTATTAGTGGGGGACTTTAATCTGCCCAAGGTGGATTGGGGAATACTGGCCACATCTTGTGCCAGGAGACAAGTGACCCTGGATGTGAGAGAGGGCAGCTTTCTGACTCATGGTGTTAGTGAGTCCAACAGGGAGGGGTCAATCCTTGATCTGGTGGTCACAACTGGGGAGTAAATACAAGAGATAATGGTCAAGGAACCCCTGAGGGGTAGTGACCACAGAACAGTGTGATTCAGTCTGGATATGGGCAGGAAAAGCATCTCCATCATGACCAAACTTCTGGAATTCAGGAGAGCAGATTTTAAAAGGATGAGTGAGGTGCTAAGGTTGCACCTGAAGGATATCAGAGTGGACATGGGGGTGGACCAAAAATGGGCCATCATCAAAGATGCAATACTGGCTGTCACAGCAGAGTGTGTTAGGCTTAGAGGTAAGAAATTGGTGGCTAAATCACCCATCTGGTTCTACTCTGAGGTTGCCAGGGTGGTGAAGGACAAGGCGACAGCCTATAGGAGGACTGCAAGTGAAGCGGATAAGGAACACTGCCAAAGTTGGCTAAAGAGGCAGACAAGGTGGTGCAGCAGGCTAAGGTGCAGAAGGAACTACAGCTAGCTGAAGGGAATAAGAGTGGGTAGAATGCCTTCTTTTGCTACATAAGCAAGAAAAGGGACAATAAGGACAGGATAGTTAGGCTTAAGAAGGGGGATGTATGGGTGGAGGAAGAATGGTTCAAGGTGGAGGTACTGAACAACTTCTTCTGCTCTGTTTTTACCAGGAAAAAAAATTGGGCCAGTGCCACATGGGAGAGAAGGTGACAAGGGGGGGAGGGAGCACTGATGTAGTGATAGAAGTGGATAGGGTGAGGGATGAGTTTCTGACACTGAAGGTAGACAAGTCCCCAGGACCAGACGGCATACAACCAAGGGTGTTGAAGGAGCTGGCAGAGGATCTTGGGGGACACTGGTGGGCCTCTTCAGTAGCTCACTGGAGTCAGGCATGGTGCTGCAGGACTGGAGAATGGTGCATGTGGTGCCTGTCCACAAGCGTGGACCCAGGGATGACCCAGGGATCTATAGGCCAGTCAGTCTGACCTTAAACATGTGCAAACTCATGGAGACCATACTTAAGGAGAGGCTGGTAAGGTACATGGAAGAGAGTGGTCTCCAGGACAAGAGGCAGCATGGATTTGTGGGAGAGAGATCATGACAAATTAATTGACTGACTTCTTTGACTGGATCACCTGAGCAGCGGAGAGGGGCCGTGTGGTGGACGTCATTTACTTGGACTTCAGCAAGGCCTTCAACTCAGTGCCCCATAAGAGGCTGATCAAGAAACTGGAGGATCCAAGGGTTGGGAAGAAAATGACCAGGTGGGCAGAAAGCTGGCCGAGGGACAGAACCCAGATGGTGGTGGTGGGGGTGAGAGTTATCCAGCACCAGGGAGGTCACTAGTGGAGTCCCATAGGGATCAGTGCTGGGGTCAGTATTATTCAATGTCTTTATAAATGACACTGGGGAGGGCATGTTGGAGGGTGGACACAGTGGAAGGGATACATGAACTGTTGGAAGACCTCAGAAAATTTGAGAGATGGTTGGTGATCTGGCAACTTAGCTTCGGTGCCAAGAAATGCAAAGTTATGTACATTGGAGCCAAAAATCCTAGGACTGAGTACTACCTGCAAGTGGTCTGGGTAAACAGCAATGGAGGAAAGAAAGCATCTGGGTGGTGATTACTAGTGACATGAAGCAGCCCTCTCAGTGCAACAATGCAGCAAAGATTGCAAGCAGGATGTTGGGGTGTATAGCCAAGGGAATCAGCAGTAGACGAAGTGAGGTCATACTGCCCTTGTACAGGTCACTGGTGATACAGCATCTAGAATACAGGGTAAGATACTGTTGTCCATACCTTACAAAGGCCATCAGTGTGCTAGAGAAAGTCCAAAAGAGGGCAACCAAGATGATTGTAGGTCAGCAGGGGAAGTCCTACAAGGAGAGGCTGGGAGCCCTGAGATTGTACTTCCTGGAGGAGAGGGGGGAGATTGAGAGAGAGAGAGAGAGAGAGAAGAGAAAGAGAAAGGAAGAAGAGATATGATAGAGACCTTCAAATACTTGAAGGGGATAGAGTGGATAGAGAAGGTCTCTTCAAGCTAAGAGACAACAGAACCATGGGGGGGGCACAGTTTAAGGCTGGTGGGGGGATTTAGGAGGGATGTTAGAAAGCATTTCTTATGAAGAAGGTGGTGGCTAGATGGAATGTGTTGCTGGAGGAAGTGGTATCAGAAAAGAGAATGGGTGGCTTTAAAAGGGCCTGGGATAGGCATAAGGGGAACCCATGGGGCTGTGAGGTGGGGCAGACAGGGAAGAAAGGGAAATCAAGGATGGGCAGGGTCAACGGCATAACCTAGGGACCCTGCAATAATGAGCAGACTTGATAGATCAAATTGCCTTCTTCGGCTGGCTCTGTCATATGTTTGCATATAATATAACTGGCATCTCCAGTCCTGTTTTACCATCATGTACACGCTGCTGCAATTCCAAAGTCATTGTTGACTAAATTTTACAATGAAGTTACCTCTACTATATTCCAGTAGTAACAGTTTTGCCAGATTCAGTTCTGTAGTTTCCCCAAAAAGTATGTTGTCACTTATGTAGGATGGCAATAAAGATACAATTTGTTTTAAATAGAAATCTACAGATTTCACTAGACCCTCTATTAGTGAGCCAATGCCGGACATGATTGGAGTCCTGGGGATTAATATTGTCCTGATGAGTTTGTGGAAGTAAGTACAGTGTGGAAGTCACAGGGTTATTATTATAGATGAAATGTCAGTTTCAGTAATATAGCCATCCAGAATTGTTTGTTCCAAGAAGGGTTTAAGTTGTCGTTTGGGCATAAGATGTTCTCTCAGCTTACAATAACTGGTGCAGTTTGGAACTGGCAGTAAGCTTCTTGCAGGTATATTTGTTCCTTCAATAACACAGTATTCCCACCTTTATCAGTTGGTTTCATTACCATCCCTTTCAGTTCTTTTAGTTCTCTAAGTGCTTGTGATTGCTGCATTGACAAATCGTTGCAGTTCATGATACTGTGATGATGCGCCATGATTTTTGTAATGTCCCTCATAACCATTTGTTGGTGAAGTAGAATTGCTGCACTCATTTGACAGGGAATTAAATGAAGATTTAATGTGGAAGGAGGTTTTTCTGTGCTTGTGCAGTGATACTGTCTTCATTAACTTGGTTATATAATTTAAACTGCTTGCTTTCTGGTATCTTATCCAGTATCTCTGATTATTCCAGCATGTCATTAACAAAGATATGACTTTATATTTCAAATGTGTTCTCAAGGAGCGCTGTGTCCTAAGTCTCAATAAAATCTGGTGTGACCTCCCTCTTTGTCACTTGACTGCCCATGTTATGAGTATTGTTTGAAATATGCTTTGTTAGTTTAATCAATCTGAAAAAATTAAATAAGCCAAGATGGATATTGAAACAATTAACAGATGGAGATGGCATAAAGCTAAACCCATAATATAAAGATGCATATCTGTACGTCTGTTAAAGGGTAGTCTGATGCATGTTTATGTGTATAATTACTGTGTCTCTTATGGTTATGGAAGTGTATTCTCAAGTTCTTTGGGTGAGAGAACTGTGGCAGGTAAAGGACTTGAGAAGAAACTCTTGGAATCATAAGTGATGTAGTAAATGTACATTTAAACATATTGACCCAGATATTCAGACTACGCCAGGCAGAGGCACAAGCTTGGGAACAGCACAACTGGGATGCGCTGGGGCCAGGGCCAGGGCCAGGTGATATTCAACGGTGATGCAACATTGAATATGGCAAGGTCAGTGCACATGCTGCGCATGGCACAGTGGCATTGTGCCAGTGCAAGCCACAGTTAGGGAGAACGGGGATGCACCAGCACAAATGCAGATGCGCTAGGTGCATCACCCGTGATATTCAGCAGGGGGCATGCAGATAAGGTCATAATATATGCAAGGTGCAAGTGGGGCCATTTGCATGTCATTATGGCTCCATTTGCATGCCTTGCACAGGGCAGCCCAGTGACATGCTCCTGATGCCCTGCACAGCATGACGTGTGCAGTGGGGATCCTGGGGCATCCCCCACTGCAGAGCCACGATCGCTGTATATTGCAAAGGGAACAGTCCCTGGTAGTCTAGTGGTCCCCCCTTCCTCCTGAGTCACTGAGTAACACCATAAACAACACTCGGTTGTCTATTGGTCCCCCCTCCCAATTCTCCAAGTCCCCGAGAAATGACAGTAACAACCCTCCCTGGTGGTGCAATGGAACCCACCATTGCCCTGATCGTAGTAGAACACACGCAAAATATAACCCTGGTGGTTCAGTGGTTGCCCCACCCTCCACCCACACCAACCCTTTGCCCACCCCACTCCCCATCATCAGCCCGGACAGCTGCCAACCCTATCTGCATACCACCTGGTTGCCTGCCAAATGACAGGTACAGTATGGGTTGTAAGCCCATTGGTCCCCAGTATGGACCAATGGCCTTGCAGAGTAGCTCTTTCTCATTATAAGGATTAAGTTGGTCTCCAGCCTGCATACTGAATGTCAATGACAGGTACAGTAGGGCTGTAAGTCTATTGGTCTCCCTTGTATGGGACTAATGGTCTTGCAGGGCATATTGTATTAGATAGTCCCAAATATGTGGAATGATTCATATCAGCTATGTTTGGATTGTCTAGTACAGTATGTCTCTGCAAGCCTCATTGGTCCACACTGAGACCAATGGGCTTACAGCCCATACTGTACCTGTCATTGGCAGGCAGCCAGGTGGTATGCAGACAGGTTGCAGCTGTCCGCTGATGATGGGGGGAGTGGGGTTGGCAAAGGGTTTGGTGTGGGTGGGAAGGGTGGAGGGTACCACTGGACCACCAGGGATATATTTTGTGGTGTTCTACCATGATCAGGGCAATGGGGGGGGGTTCCACAGCACCACCAGGGAGGGTCATTACTTTCATTTCTTAGGGACTCAGGGACTTGGGGGGACCATTACACTACCAGAGCAATGTGTCTGCTTGTGGATGGTGTTCTGGGCGGGCGGATGGCCACCCATGTCTGGCAGCTGCTGTGTTGTGCACTGCAACACAGCAGACCACCTGTGGGTGGCCGGGAGTTGTTCCCACTCCTCACAGGCTCAACTTTGAGCCCCCCTGTGCAGCACAATGCATGGTTGTGCCAGCATAAGCACCGTACATCCCAGGATGAATATCTGGATGTACCGCATATGCATGGGCACGCCCCTTGCATCTGCGTCGCATAGGATTACATTGCGTCCCAGCGCATCGGGACTTGTGCTGCGCCAGGCAGCCTTTTTCAGCATCCCACTGGGGCACAATGCAGGGCTGCAGCAGTGCAACTTTGTTGTGCCAGGTGCAACACATTTGACTATCCAGGCTGTTATATGTAACACATGCTGAAGACTGCTGTTTAAAAAACCAAAAAGTTAATTTGAATTCAAGTATTTTACTTTGTGAAAAGTTATAGAAACCCCTGTGAGTGGAAATGGACTATTCTAACTGAACTTAACACGTATTACTGGCTTGTCTGGGGACTGTGGCTGGATGGATTGAAAAAATAGTTTAACAGCTGCTGGCTTGTCTGGGGCAGGGGGAAGGGTTTCTTTGCCCAGTAACAGACCAGCCAATCAAGTTTAGTCGAATCTCTCTTTAAATGTTTACTAAGGCATTGTCTGTTCATTCTACTTGCTGTGGGGAGAGGTAATAAGGGAGTTTGAGTATAAGGTGAGTTTGTCTCTGAGAATTTGTATCTGAGGTTATTTTTCTTGTAAGTTTTGCTGGTGGTTTTTGAATTTAAATTAAATCTTTAACAGTTGCTGGCTTGTCAGGGGACTGGGGGAAGGGTTCCTCTTCCTAGTAACAAAGCATCCAATCCAACTTATTTGGATTTTAGTTTAATCTCTCTTTAAATGTTCACGGAGGCATCTTTTGTTCATTCTACTTGCTGTGGGAAGAGGTAGTAGGGGAGTTTCAATATGAGGTAAGCTGGTCTCTGAGAGTTTATTTATCTTTGAGGTTTTTTTTGTAAGTGTTGCTTGTGGTTTATGAATTTAGATTAAATCTTTAACAGTTGCTGGCTTGTCTTAGGACTGTGGCTGGATAGATTGGAAAAAAAAAAACACCCACAGTCACCAGCCCTTCTTAAATACTGAAATGTCACTTTGGGTTGTGCTTGAAAGCTGTGAGGGTGGAGCTTGGGGAGCTGCAAACTTCCTGCATGAGCTAACTCTTGAAGCTAATAGTCAGGTGGTGAAAAGTTCAGACACTCAAGCTTTTACTAGTTAGATTTTAAGGTTTAAATGTTTTAAAGTTGCAAGTCTGAAAGTCAAACTGACAAGTTTGGGTTAATGAGGTGTAACTGCATATTTAAAGTTTAAAGTTTAAAGTTCAAAATGACAAGGTCATGTATAAATGTGTTAACTAGAATTACTGAGTTAGCAAGCTAGGGACTAATGGGGTACAGAAGAACTTGGAAGCAAGCTAGTAGGGTCATATCTGGTATCCAACTATTACTGTACAGACTGTGTGATAAGAAATTGAGGTTATGTTTAAGTTAAGTGTGAATGATGGAGCAAAGGAAAATGGGGCATTATGGGGGATCACAGTGGGAGATGGAGGAGCATGAATAAGGGTGGCTGGAGACATCAGAATAGTGGATGGAATGGGGGCCTCCATGGAGTGAGTGTGACAGGCACAGGGAGGATAGTGGGGTGCAATGGTTGTGGAGCAGCTGTTTGGTTGGATATACTAAGAAAATTGGGGGGTTGTCTAATTTGTCACAGACTGAGAAGACTGGAAGAGGAGGTATAGGTGCTCTGGAGGGAGCTGGAGAGGGTGAGGGAGGAAGGGCTAGGTCAGGAGGGACCCCGGAGAGGAGTAGCTGGGAGAAGCAGAAGAGGAACAGCTAAATCCCATGAGGATGGAGGGAGAGAGCCTGGAGTTAGGAGAACAGAGGGGCAGTAAGTGGAGAAAAGACTCAGGGCAGTGGGACGGAGGAGATGGGCACCACTGCAGGAGTAGCAAGTAATAGGTTTGCAGTGTTGGCATAAGAGATGGTAGGGGAGGTGATGGAGACTGGTGTGTAGGGGGAGGGTAGTGAAGGCCTAGGAGTCAGGAGTCAGGCTGGGAAGGAAAGAGAGGGGAAGGGAAGAGCAGGGTAGAGGCAGAGAGAGAAGCGGAAATGGGGGAGGAAGATGTGGGAGTCGCAAATTGTGTGGATAGAGGTGATAAAGAGCAGGGCAATGTGGACTCTGGAAATTTGGACAGTGAAAACATGAGGAGGGGGTATGGGACAAGAATATAAGGGGTACTAGTGCTGGGGGATTCTATACTGAAAGGGGTCAGATGCTGTGGAAGGGGAGAAAGGCACAGTCTTATCTGGATCAAGGCTATTCTGGGGTTGACTGTGGGCAGGGTGGGGCAGGCACTTCTCAAGTGCCCATGGAAGGGGAGGAGGAAACCTCACATAGTGATGCACATGGGTACAAATGACTTAGCAGGGCAGATGGTAGAGGTGGCAAAGAGGAGGTTTGAGGATTTGAGTAGTCAGTGTGAGGAGGTGGGGGGTCAGTGGCATTCTCTGAGGTACTCCTGGTACCATGTGCAAGTACAATGAGGGAAAAAGGATAGAGGAGTTCAATGCATTGCTGAAGGACTGGTGTCATATCAGAGAGTATGAATAAGTGTCAGACTGGTGCAGTACCTGGGGCAATAGTGACCAATATGCAAGGGACAAGTTACATTTGAGGAGGGAAGGGAAGGAAGTACTAAAATGGGGAATAGAGGGATATAGTTCAACAAAGGTGGATTTAAACTTGGGGGGGTGGTGAGGGGACCGCTGATGGGAAAATAGTCCAAAAAGGGAAGCCTAGTGAGCTCACCCCCCTATTTATGGGTAATGGCTATGGGGAAGTGACACAGGGAGGGATAAAGGGGGGAAGAATAGGGGTAGAGAGGAGACAGGCTGAAGGGTGGACTCACTGAATGTAGGAAGCCTAAGGGACAGAACGGCAGAGTTACAGGCTCTCTTGGCAATGAAGGGGGTGGACATTACGGCCATCACGGAAAAGTGTCCCACCCAGTACCAGGACTGGCGTATGATAATCTCGGGGATCAGGTTATTCAGAAAGGATAGGGCTAAGAGGAATGAGGGGAGTGGTGATCCATGTAAGGGAGGTGATAAAGTGTGTAAGGAAGGAAGGAAGGGGAGGAAGGGAGGACAGAAGCACTATGAATGCAGTTCCAAGATACAAAGAATAGGACACTGAGGATGGGGGTAGTGTAGAGGCCACCAGCTCAGCAGAGTGACACGTACAGGGAATTAGCTGAACAAATTAGGAAGGTCTGCAAGAAGAGGAGCACAGTGGTGGTGGCGGTGGACTTCAACCTACCGGGGGTGGAGTGGAGCATCCCTCCACCACGAGTGCAAGGGAGTGGGTCCTGTGAGAAGCATTTCAAGACAATTTTATGACACAGCTGGTCCAGGGGCCGACTCAGTTTGAAAGAACTCTGGACCTTGCATTGGATAATGAGAAAGCTGTAAGGAATCTGGAAGTGGAGGAACTACTAGCTGGGAGTGACCACTATTCGGTGTGCCTCACACTCAACATGGGGGAGGAAACAGGGGGCATGGGTACAAGGGTGACTGAGTTCAGAGGAGTGGACTTTAAGAAGATGGGGGAATTTTTGGCAGGCACCTGGCAGGTATGCAACACATGGATGCAGACCAGAAATGGGACATCATAAAGGAATGGCAGGCAGAAGCTACAGAGTCTTGCACTAGGATGAAAAGCAAGAAGGGAAGGGGAAAGAAACCCAGTTGGCTGATACAGGAGGTTATGGAAGGGGTGAGGGCCAAGAGGGCAGCATTTCGAAAGTACAGGAAATCAGGGAGAGGTGAAGATAAGGATATGTACATAGAGAAGTCCAGGGAGGTTACCAGACTGGTCAGGGCAGCCAAGGTGTCCAAGGAGCTGAGACTGGTGCAGGAAATTAAAAGTGGAGAAAAATGCTTCTTTCACTACACCGGAGAGAGAAGGAGCAAGGATCAGATGGCGAAGATTAAGAAGGACGGGGGGTGGAGAAAGGGTGGAGCAGACAATGACACTGAACAAATACTTCTACTTTGTATTCACGCAGGAGAAGGGGGCAGATACTACTGGTGGGGGTGGGTAGGGGAGTATGAGATGACAGATGTAGTGATTACAGAAAGCAGGGTACTAGATGGGTTCAGTAGCGTAGAAAATTCCCAGAGGGCCTGGGTGCAAGGCGATGTTACAGGGCCCCTTCCCAGTTTTGAATAAACATCAAAATTATGATTTGGGACCCTCAAACCTTGAGGGCCCGGGTGCCACTGCACCCCCTGCACCCTTGTAGCTATGCCCCTGGATGGATTGAAGGCATTAAGGGTGAACATAGCACCTGGACCTGATGGCATTCACCCTAGGATAATAAGGGAGTTGATAGAGGTCCTATCAGGGCCACTGACTGACCTGTTCAATACCTCCCTGGACACGTGATATGTACCACAGGACTAGAGAATAGCTCATGTGGTGCCCATCCATAAAAGTGATCCGAAGGATAAACCAGGAAACTATAGGCCAGTGAGCCTTACATGAATCATGGGAAAGCTCATGGAGACCATCCTAAAAGAGAGGCTAGTGAGCTTCTTGGGGGAAAACAGTCTTCAGGATGGTCAACAGCATGGGTTTGTAGTGAGCAAATCCTGTCAGACAAACCTTGTAGAGTACTACAACAGGGTGACACGGGAACTGGACAAGGGCCATGCAGTGGATGTTCTGTATTTAGACTTCATCAAGGCCTTTGATTCAGTGCTGCATGGGAGGTTGGGAGAAAAACTGGAATATGTGGGACTGGACCAAAAATGGTGAAATGGATCACAAACTGGCTAAAGGGAAAGCAACAAAGGGTGGTGGTGGTGGGGACCTCAAGTCACTGAGAGTGGTGATAAACGGGGTACCACAGGGATTGGTACTGGGACCAGTGCTGCTTGGGATTTTTATTGCAGATATTTCACACAGGATCCAGAGCAGGATCCATCTGTTTGTAGACAATACCAAGATGGGAGCCATGGTTGATGATGTGGAAGGAGTTGCAGAAGGACCTGACTAAGCTGCAGAAGTGGGAAGAAACATGGCAGTTGGGGTTCAACACCAAGAACTGCAAGGTTCTGCACTTTGGGGCCAGGAACCAGGGAAGGGATTATCACTTGAATGGGGTACAGTTGGAGAGCTCCACAAAGGAGAAGTACCTAGGAGTGATCATTATGGGGAGCATGAACAACTCTGCTCAGTGCAGGAAGGCGGCAGTAAAAGCCAACAAAGTGCTGGGGTGTATTGCAAGAGAGATCTCCTCCAGAAGGAGGAAGGTTATTCTTGTGGCACTTGACCAGCTGGTTATGATTGTCATATGATATTTGTAATATAAAAATATAGTAGGTGATTGTCTCACATAAGACAGCCTGTGCTTATGGGTCCCCCCCCACCCAGGTTTCAGTGAAGCTACAGGATATATTAAACTGACCAGGAGATCTCTGTAATGTAATTAACTTCCTTGAGAAATGGCATTTTATGGCCTTTTTATGACCTCATGCTATGAAGTTGGGAAACTAAAATATAAATTTTATTACAGGACAGAACATGGCTATCTTACACCTACGTGAGGGATTGCAGGGTTGCAAACCTCAAGGGAAACTGGTGTATCAAAGACTTATAATTTGGGAAATGAGTTTTTGTTGATGTCACCTTATTTAATTGTCAGCGTGGCTCAGTTGGTAGCACATCCGCCTCTGGACCAGAAGGTCATGGGTTCCCGTCCCACACCGGGATGGACTTGCACCTAAAAATCACTGGCATCTGAGTGCAGTATTGGGGGGTGCTGTACTGCTGGGGTGTGCCATCCTTCAGATGAGACGTTAAACCGAGGTCCCTTCTGCCCATCCTGGTGTTGTCCTGGTGGGTGTCCAGGTGGAAGTATAAGAACCCAGGGTACTCTTTGTAAAAAGCAGAGAACATTGCTGGTGTCCTGGCCAACATTCCCTTTCCCATAAACTGGTTCATGCAATTATCCAGGCTGTGTGTGGGTGATGATGTGCGATATGACCGCCACCACACATTCAGTCACTTCACTACCAGTCTAGCATTGCTTGTAAAGTGCTTTGGGATACTGTCTATGAAAAGCGCTATATAAATGCTGATTCTTCTTCTTCTCCTTCTTAATATACTTCCTGATAGAACATCATGTTTGCATTTTTTTTCTATTCTAAAAGGAGGAGCTAGATGACTCACCAAGGCAGTGGGGAGATGGGGTTGAAATGTATCCTTGTAACTGGGGACTATGACATATCATTTTGGGACTCAGAGACACAGCTCTCTGATCTAACTTTAAAATGCACTTATAGAGGTAATACATTAGATAGAAAGAGTCTAACTGTATTGTGGTAGGAGTTTTTGTTTTGTAATCTTCCCTTGTTCTTTTATGTGATTGTGAGCTGTGAGATATATTGTTCTGTGTTTACATTTCTCATATTTTTATCATCTTTTAGTAAAGTACCTATTATTTGAAAGACTGCCTGGGTGTCTGCCAGTTCTTTTTGCATGTGACTTATAGAGGGTTAAGTCTGACAATTGTTCAACAGTTTTGTGGTGTTATTAAACTGGGAAAAGGTAAGAATATATCTAAGGTCTCTTACAGAGTTTTAAAGGTTAATTTTTGGAAGCCTGGCTGGGTGCCCCTGGTGTAAAATTCTACAGCAATCCCCGAAGAGGGTACGTATCTGAGCCTGTACATTGGGTATGCTAGCATAAGGTTCACAGTTTGAATCCCCTCAGAACTTGAGACTAAAGGTGATTCAGACCCAAAAGCAGACAGGAGGGTTACCCTGTCTGTTACCTGTTCACACTATTACTATTACTATATCTGAGGTTGGCACTGTGGGAGCAGAGGGCCTGACCTGCTCAGTGCATTTGTGACGATTTGGTTAGCAGCAGTGCAATAAAAATTGGTAACACATGCTTTAACTGTTCAGTGTGTCAGCTTAATACTGTTCAGCTCAATTGCAAAATAAGGCAGTGATTTATTTTTAAAAAGGAAACAGAACTATATAATTTTACTTACAGTCAAGTTTCTTCCTGTTTTATTTTTTTTTAACGTGCAAGCTAGAGCAGCCAGAGTTAGGGAAGAAGATGGCTTCTATCTACAGTGAGCACTCTGCAGACTACCTGAAGCAGTTGTGCAAGAAGAGAGGAGTCCTGCACAAGGGACAGCCACCAAGTAGAACCTCAAGGATGCTCTGATGGGCGTTGATGCCCACAGTATCGAGTCACAGACTGTGACTGTAAAGGACTAAACCTTGGGTGTGGAGGGGCCAGCATCCAGTGCAGTGTCCTGATCTGGTGAGGAAAGCAGGGTCAGTACAAGCCAAGGGCCACAGCAGCAGGGGAAGGTCACCAGCCTTCTGGAGCCAGAAGCAATCCGGCTGCAGATTGCGTTGTGAAGAATGGAGCTGGAGTTCCAAAGAGAGACTGAATGAGAACGGCAAGAAGCAGAGCGAGAGAAATGAGCCACAGAAGAGAAGAGGTAGCGAGAACAGCGAGAGGCTGACTAGGAACAGCAGGAGGCTGACCTTGAAGAGCGTGAGCGCAGAGTTGATATGAACTGGAGAAACTACGACTCCAACCACCAGCACCAGAGCAGGTAAGTGGCTTGGGTTTAACTGGAACTACAGGACTGGGTTACAAATTATATTCCAAATTGATAGCTGAATTTAAAGTGGGGGAGGATATGGATGCCTTTATAAATTCCTTTGAAAAAGTCTGTATTCAGGCAAAGATTTCTAGAGGGTCCTGGAGCTTCCTGCTATCCCCGCTACTTACCGGGGAAGCTTGGGATGCATTGGGTCAAATGGGAAATGAGACCAGTAATGATTACAGCAAACATAAAGTTGCACTTTAAAAAATTTTGATTTAACTGCAGAAGCATACAGTGCTAAATTCCATAAGCTCAGGAGAAGCCATGATATGAGCTATGAGGAGCTAGCCACAAAACAACGTCAGTTTTTAAAACGTTGGTGGGAAGGAATTGAAGCAAATTCTGTAGAAAAAACTGAAATTGCTATTTTGTTAGAACAGTTTATTTGGGCATGCCCAGCACAGCTGAAAACCTGGCTGGAGGACCGAGATCCCAAAACAGTGCAAGAGGATGCTGAAGTCTTGGACCGCTATACCAAGAACAGACCTGCTCTGAGAGTGAATAGGGTGGGTGTGGCAGTGCAGAAAGGGAAAAGCATGCCTTCAGGGCAGCTAAAACCCTTACTGCCTTCACCGAAACCAGTTAGCCCCAGGTTTCAAAGAAAATATTTTTCTGAGAAAAGAAACGAATGTTGGGTTTGTAAAGAAACTGGGCATATCCCCAGACAGTGTCCCAAAAGGATGAGCAATACACAAAATGGGGCTAGGAAACAAGTGGGTTGTTTGTGTGTCCCTGGAAGCATGCCTGTGAACATGAGGGAACACATGCATCCAGTCATGGTGAATGGTACACAGACACAAGGTTAAGGGACACAGGACCATCCCTGATGCTGGTAAAAGGGGATCTGGTAGATCCTGGTCAGCTTATACCCAATAAATCTGTAACTGTTCAAGGGTTCACTGGTGAGGAGACCACATTGCCACTCGCTAGTGTTCTCCTAGACTGGGGTGAAACAGGGGGAACTGTGCAATAGGTGGCTGTAGCCAAAACTTTAGCAGTTGACGTCATCCTTGGCAACAATCTCAAACGGGGGATGTGTGTGCAGTTACCTGTAGCCATGCGGCAAGGGAAAATTGTAGTTCCCTAGACCCCACAGAAGCCATTGTGGAAACCACTGCGAGGCTGGTTTCCCATCCTGTGTCTCCTGATATGGACACTAATGAAAAGGGGGTAGAAATGTCCCCAGTAGCAGTTAACCACACAGCTATGGAGGGTTACTCTGAAGAAGGAGGGGTGACCCATTGTCAGAGAGTTAGGGATGAGAGTGATCCTGAGTGCCCTGTTGCTTGTGCTAGGGTCCCTAGTTTAGAGACTGAAGGGGACCTTTCCCATGCCTTGGGAATGTGTAAGGAGTTTGCAGCTGCTCAGAAAAGTGACCCTAGTCTAGAGAAGCTGAGGGCTTGGGCAGACTTTGACAGAGCACAGTAAGGTGATGGTAAACATAAGGTTTACTGGCAAAATGGACTGATGTATACTCTGGCTGTAAAGACAGAGGGAGAGGTGATAGGCAGGCAGCTTGTCGTTCCCCAAGGGTTCCTCAAGAATGCACACAATATTCCCTTGTCTGGTCATCAGGGAATCATGCACACTATGCAGCGGTTGGCTCAGAATTTCTATTGGCCCAACTTCACCCAGCAGGTGAAGGAGTATTGCAGGTCTTGTCACCGGTGCCAAGAAATAGGGACAGCAGGTAAGAAAACCCAAGCCACCCTAATTCTATTGCCCATAGTGTAAGAGCCATTCCAGAGGGCGGGAATGGATATTGTGGGGCCTTTAAATACATGCAGCTCCTCCAGGAAGAGGTCTATCCTGACTGTGGTGGGTTATGCCACCCAGTATCCAGAGGCAGTTGTCCTATCCTCACTGAGGACAGACAAAGTGGCAGATGCTTTACTCAGGATTTTCTCCCATATTGGGTTTCCACAGGAGGTTATCACTGATCGAGGGGGTTCCTTCACGTCGGACCTGATGAAATGTTTATGGGAGAAGTGTGGGGTAGTGCAGAAGTGCACAACACCTTATCACCCACAAGCCAATGGGCTTGTGGAAAGATGTAACGGTACCCTGAAGTAAATGCTCCAAGCATTTGCTGAACAGCATGGCAGAGACTGGGAGAAATACCTTCCCCACCTGTTTGCAAACAGGGAGGTGCTCCAAGAGTTGACAGGATTTTCTCCCTTCAAGCTCTCATATAGCACTGGGTACGTGGGCCCCTAGACGTGATCCAGGAGGACTGGGAAGGCAAGCACATGACCCAGGGCACTCCCATAGTGGATTACGTCCTTAGGTTTAGGGAAAGGCTGAAGGAGCTTATGGGGACAGCCCTGAGCAACCTGGCAGTTGCCCAACAGAAACAAAATGTGTGGTATGACTGCAGAACAAGAGCCCACTCATACACAGTGGGTCAGGAAGTCATGGTCCTTATCCCAGTCCGGAAAGACAAGCTGCAGGCTGAGTGGGCAGAACCGTACAAAGTAATTAGAAAGGTAAATGATGTGAACTATATCATAGAGTTACCTGACAGAAGACATACAGAAAGAATGTACCATGTCAACATGATGAAGCCATAAGCTAATAGGGCTGACATGGTGTTTGCAGTATGTAGTCCTGGGGAGGAGACGGACAAAGGAGACCCCCTTCTGGACTTGCTGGAAGAAAGCAAGTGGGAGTCCTCTGTGGAGGCAGTTAAATTGTCACCCCAGCTGGCCCCGGGGTTTTAGCAGACTTTGCCCCACTGTTTGGCACCAAGCCTGGACTAACCCCCTTAGCAACACACAATGTGGAGACAGGGACACAGACACTCATACGGAGGACAGCATATCAGGGGTCAGAGGCTGTTCAAAAGGACATTAGGAGGGAGGTGGAGGAAATGCTGGATTTAGGGGTAATCCAGAGATCCCACAGCCCCAGGGCCTTACCAACCAAGGGAAAGATCACCACGTAGTGTACATGAGTAAAAAGTTACTTCCCAGGGAGCAGGCTAATTCTACTGTGGAAAAAGAGTGTCTTGCTATAGTGAGGGCCCTAAAGAAGTTAGAGCCATACTTAAATGGGCAGCATTTTGAGGTACAAACTGACCACAGCCCCCTGGTTTGGCTGACACAAATGGGAAAAACTAATGGTAGACTATTAAGATGGAGTCTTGCCTTGCAAGGGTATGACATGATGATCTTACATAGGGCTGGAGTGACCAGTCAGAATGCAGATGGCTTATTGCATCTATATGAGGAGTGAACTGACTTGGGAATCTCATCCCATGCAGGGGATAGAGCCCCCAAATTCAGTCTTGGTGGAGAGGATTGTGATGCTTGGCCAGCTGGTTATGATTGTTGTATAATATTTGTAATATAAAAATATAGTAGGTGATTGTCTCACATAAGACAGCCTGTGCTTATGGGTGTTCCCCCCTAGGTTTCAGTGAAGCTATAGGATATATTAAACTGACCAGGAGATCTCTGTAATGTAATTAACTTCCTTGAGAAATGGCATTTTATGGCCTTTTTATGACCTTTTTTTTTGAAGTTGGGAAACTAAAATATATATTTTATTACAGGACAGGACATGGCTATCTCACACCTAAGTGAGGGATTGCAGGGTTGAAAACATCAAGTGAAACTGATGGATCAAAGACTTATACTTTGGGAAATGAGTTTTTGCTGATGTAACCTTATTTAATATACTTCTTGATAGGACATCATGTTTGTATTTTTTTCTATTCTAAAAGGAGGAGCTAGATGACTCACCAAGGGGGTCAGGAGATGGGGTTGAAATGTATCCTTGCAACTGGGGAATATGACATATCATTTTGGGACTCAGAGACACAGCTCTCTGATCTAACTTTAAAAGGCGCTTATAGAGGTAATACATTAGATAGAAAAAGTCTAACTGTATTGTGGTAGGAGTTTTTGTTTTGTAATCTTCCCTTGTTCTTTTGTGTGATTATGAGCTGTTTGATATATTGTTCTGTATATACATTTTTAATATTTTTATCATCTTTTAGTGAAGTACCTATTATTTGAAAGACTAAACTCCAAGACACCGTGTGCTCAGCAAGAAATGAGCTGGGTGCAGGGCTAAAGGGGTTGCTAATCCCTGCTCCGTACAAAACCAAAAAGTCAAAGAAAGTCCTGCACTCCAAGTGCCATTGAAACCCAGAACAATATTTTCATTCAATCCAAGGCTTTATTTTAAGGGTTTCAACTATAACAAAGCATTTAGCTCCTACAGGCAGCAAACCCACAATCAAATTTCCTCCCCAGTGCTTTGACCAGTAGAATGGTCTTCCTCAGGGGGTGGAGGATGTATGATTATCCCTCCCTTAAATAGTCATTCCACTTTTGGTGCCCCTGTAGTTTGGGAGCAGAATAAAAACTTGATTTGGTTAACCACTATTAAGTGGCCCTGGAGGAATCTGGATCATGAAAACAAAATTTTACTAAATTCATTATTTCATATAGTAATTTTTCTTCTTCACATTCTATTTTTAACATAAACTATGTAACAACACAACATGGATAATATTTATACGTAAAAAAAGAGAAAACAGAAAAAAATAAGTATTTAAAAAAGAGCTAAATTCAATTGGAGGATTGTTATATATTCAGATTATACAGTAATTTTGAATCAATTTACCATTAGTAACCACACAATATCCAAAACATTTATAGATTTCATTTCTAAATGGTTGTATCTTACTTAGAGTTGAAATGCAAATTGTCCAAACAATGGAACCAATCCAGGCAGTGATCATTCCCTTATTATTTTCAACAATAGCTTTCTTGTAGGGGGATCCACCATCCAAGGGTTAACCATTTCTGAATCTGAGAAAATAAAAATAATGTATTATGGTTACTGTCACAGAGGAATATTTTATTCCCTTCACAATAAACTTTCAACTATTCTTATTACCATTATTTTTACCAATTACTTCATTAGAAATGGTTTTAGATCCCATTCAGTACTGAGACCTTTAGGTTGTAAACTGTTTAAGGTAAAAATCCAATAGCTTTCTCGTTGCAGCAGTTTAATCAATCTGTTTACCCCTCTTGGGTGTCTCATTACTTGTTCTAGAGCCATGAATTTTGTGCCCTCCACTCTGCTCCCATGCTTTTCCAGATAATGTCTGGCTAGTGGTTTAAGTACAAGTTCTGCCCTAATATTGCGTATGTGTTCCTGTATATTTTGTTTTATAGGACGTATAGTTCTTCCAACATATAGTAGCTTACATGGGCACCAAATGCAATAAACCACATAGTTACTGTTACAATTTAGGAAGGTACGGATATCCACTTTAGCTTCGTACCCTTCTAATTCAAGTACCTTTCCTTGATTACAGTAAGTACAGACATTACATTTACCACATCTGTACATTCCAACTGGTGCTGGTGGGAGCCACATTCTACTTTCATGTGTTAGAGACACATATCTGCTTTTGACCAATTTGTCCTTCAAATTCTCAGCTTTGGAAAAAGATATTCTGGGGGTGTCACCCAATTATGTTTTTAAAATTGAATCATTCAACAGCAGAGGCCAATATTTTCTTACTATAGCACCTACTTGTCCAGCTTGACTAGTAAACTGTGTTACAAATGTGACTGGTGTTTTAACTTTTGTTTCATCTATCTTTTTTTTCTTTTTCGGTTTCAATAAGTTCTTCCTGTCCTCTTTTTTAGCTTTCTCCATGGCTCCAGTCAAAATATCCAAAGAATAACCTCTGGCAATAAATCTCTGTACCATTTCTAAGGCCTGCATCTCAAAGTCCTCATCTTTTGAACAATTTCTCCTTAACCTTAAAAATTGACTGTATGGTATTGAATTTATCAACGATTTAGGGTGAGCGCTATCTGCTCTCAGAAAACTATTAGTTGATGTTGCTTTCCTAAATGTTTTAGAATGAATCCTATTGTTCTCCACAAACAAAGTCAGGTCCAAAAAATTAATTTCTTCCTTACTGTAACTGTAAGTAAACTTTAAATTAAAGTCATTTTGCTCATTTAACCATTTCATAAACATTTCTAGTTCTTCTTCAGTCCCTTGCCAGATACAAAATATGTCATCAATAAAACGATTCCATTGTTTGATATTGTTTAAAAAATGATGTTCTGTCTCTGAAAATATTTTTGTTTGCTCCCAATTCCCAAGAAACAAATTAGCATAAGTGGGAGCCATAGCTGCTTCCAATTGCTGTTCCTTCTAGCTGTAAGTAATAAGACGTATCAAATTCAAAATAATTGTGTGTTAAAACAAAATTTAAGGATTCCAAAATAAAGTCTGATGGGAATTCAGCAGAATTTGAATTTTTGTTTAGGAACTCTGAACATGCTTTTATATCACCATTATGTTTAATGCTGGTATATAATGATTCAACACCAATACAAAAAAAAATACTGTCAGGGTTCCAAACAAAATCTTGTATTTTCTCCAAAATATCCATTGTATCTCGTAGGTATGATCTCACATCTGGTAAACATTTTTTAAGAAAAAAATCAATACATTTATTTAGATTGTCTGTGAGAAATCCAATCCCCGAGACTATAGGTCAACCAGGTGGATTCTGCAAGTTTTTATGACTCTTAGGTAGAATATAAAATGTGGGTACAGTTGGAGTGTCACAAAAAATATATTTTAGTTCATCTTCGGTAATAAAGCCAGAGGCTTGTCCCCATTCTAGAAGATGTAAAAGCTCTTTTTTGAAAACATCTGTTGGATTAGAAACTAGTTTTTTGTATGTTGTCTGGTCATTCGTTCTTTTTGCATGTGACGTATAGACGGTTAAGTCTGACAACTGTTCAACAACTTCATGGTGTTACTAAGCTGGGAAAAGGTAATAATATACCTAAGGTCTCTTATAGAGTTTTAAGGGTTAATTTTTGGAAGCCTGGCTGGATGCCCCTGGTGAAAGATTGTACTGCAATCCCTGAAGAGGGTACGTATATGAGCCTGTACATTGGGTATGCTAGCATAAAGTTCACAGTTTGAATCCCCCCAGAACTTGAGACTAAAGGTGATTTGGACCCAAAAGCAGACAGGAGGGTTACCCTGTCTGTTACTTGTTCACACTATTGTGCTCTGACATTGGCACTGTGGGAGCAGAGGGCCTGACCTGCTGAGTGCGTTTGTGACAATCTGCCCCTGTATAGATCATTGGTCAGGCACCACCTGGAGTACTGCATGTAGTACTGATGCCCATTCCTGAAGAAGGACATCAGATTGTTGGAGGGGGTGCAGTGAAGAGCCACAAAGATGATCCAGGAATTAGAGAGCAAGCCGTACGAGGACAGGCTGGGAGACTTGAATATGTATTCGCTGGAGGAGAGGAGGGATATGATCGAGACCTTTAAATATCTGAAGGGGATAAACAAGACCAACACAGAAGGGATTTTCCAGATGAGAAGGGGGAGGAGGCATGAGATGGCATGGACTAAGACTGAAAGGGGGAAGATTCAGGAGGGAGTTGAGGAGACATTTTTTCACTGAAAGAGTGGTGGACAAATGGCACTCCTTACCAGACAAGATAGTGTCCTATGAGATGGTGGGCAGTTTCAAGAGGGGTTGGGACATTGTAAAGGGAAGGATACTGGGAAGAGGCAGCAGGATGAGCATCTGTGGGATGAGGTGCTAGCTGCACACTTGAGCAGAGTCACTAGACCATGAGGCCTGTTTCTGCTGCCAATTTTGTATGTTTGTATGTACTTATTAGAACTATGTGCATGAGACACTTTCTTATAGTTATGAGTACCTGGAATATTTAGACATGAACAATCCTGACTGGCTAAGAATATTGTCTTACTTTATAATAGCTTAATTGCCATCACCTTCTCTTTCTGAGTGTCCAGAACAGTGATGGATACTTTATTCCTTTTGCCTCTCATCCTTCTCTGTGATTTTCATTTCCTTTTTGTTTGTCTGAGAGGAGGGTTGTATTGCCCAATAAAAGATTGATTGTTGTGTGAGCTCCTCTCAGTCTCACAGTTTCTGTTGGTACCATCTGTCTTGCTGCTCTAAAATTTACATCCTCCAGAAGATCTTTGCTATCATTTGCCCTAGCTCTGACATCTAGCTCCTCTGGCTCATGTGTGTGTAACCACCCAGTCCCCTGGGGTTACTAGAATCCCATTAGTACTAGTGTTAGGCAGGTAGAAAAGGCAGCTGGTAAGGAGCTCATTTAGGGCCTGCTTACATAATGACATCATTGTTTACTCAGCTAGCCTGAGTGGGGATGATTATGTCATTTAGAAATCTCGCAGCAGCATAACCATTTTTGGGTCAGCTGCACAGGGGAAGTTTAGAATGTTTAGTCGAGTATGAGTTTGGAAGTCAGAGTGGCAGGAGGTCTGCCAGTTGGGGCTCTGTCATAGAGAGCCCTGTGTTTCTCACCCTAGTTTGGATTTAATCTCCAGTTGTCAGTGAAGTGGTGGAGACCTTTTCAGCAGGATTCTTTGTTTTTCACTCCAGGGAAGTGAGAGGACCTGCCAGTTCAGTGGATCCAAGGGGCAATCCCCTGAAGGTCCTAGAGTGTGTACAGTTGCTTTTGAGAAGGACATTTGTGTGAGAATTTCTGACAAGCTGCCATGGAAAAGGGTTCTTTCTGTGTTGTTTCCATGTCTAAAGGAAAGAGCAACTAATCTGTGAGTACAGAATGGGAGACAAGTTCTCCATTTAGGAAGTTATCTGGGGTGTGTGTGCCCAAGATAAGGCTAGATCACACAGGCCAGGACCCCTGTTCACCTAAGTCTGTTAATCTTAAGTAAAGTTCATAAGGTAGAAAAAATGGGCAGACTGGTTGGGTCTTGTGGTCCTTATCTGCCGTCAACTTCTATGTTTCTATGTTTAAAGTTTGGAGTCTTTAGCAATTCAGTGGGGACTGAAGGCTTCTTTTGGTACAACCCTGAAGGAATGGCAGAGACTATCAGCTGGGGCAAAGGTTGGGAGTAATACCATCTGGAGTCTATAAGGTAGGGCTAACTGGTTCATTGATGGGTGCCAGGTTTCCCTGGGCAAAGGCCATTGCCGCAGGAGGCTGTTCTGAGTGTGTGGTTCAATTCACAAGCATACACTCTTGGAAACAGAAGATGTTCTGAGTGTGTGGCAACAGTTCACAAGCATACACTCTTGGGAAATGGAAATGTTCAGGTGTGTGGTTCAAGCCACACCATGGGAAAAAGAAGTGAAATGTTTTTGTAGAGAACTATACAGCCTACCAAAGAATGCAAAGAACCAAAGTGACTATGGGTCACTGCAGGAGGCCTTAAACCACATTGATGTGTGGTGCAGGACTAACACACTCCCCCTGAACCCCGACAAATATACGGTTATGCATTTGGGAAAAATAAAAAAACATATATCATATAGGTAACACACTACTTAGAACTGTGATGGAGGAGGGTGATTTAAGTATCACTATAATGAATGACCTGCAATTTAAGACCCACTGCAGTAATGTGTGCAGAAAGGCAAATGGAATATTTAACTGCATACTAAAACATATAGCCAGTAGAACCATAGAAGTTTTGGTTCCCTTGTATGGATCCCTGGGGAGGCCAATACTCGTGTACGGTGCACAGGTGTGGTCTCCTTACCAGAAAAAAGAGATAGGCATGCTGGAGACGGTCCAGAAGAGAGCAACAAACTCCATTAGGGGTTTAGAGGACAAACACTATATTACCAGATTTGGGGACTTGAATATGTTTTCACTGGAGTACAGGAGGATAAGAGGAGACATGTGCCTGCTGTTTAAAGCCCTGACAGATCAAGATCTTTGGGAGAAGCTAGGGCTAACTTTTAGGGATCACGTCCATAGTACTTGGGCACATTCACTACAGTTAGGAGGAGAAAATTGTAAAACCTGGCAGTGACAAAGATGGTTTAACCAGAGAGTGATCTCGGTACAGAACTCCTACCTGAAAAAGTTGTAGACAGCATATCAGTGGAGAGTTTAAAACTGAAACTGGATAAACTACACCAAGTGGGTATCCTAACATATTAATAAAGATGAGCACTATGGACACAGGTCTTATTAGCTCTGTATAAATCTACGTTACCTATGTTACCATATGTCTGGAAAAGGAATGCACTTGTTTGCTGTGACCAACCATTGGGGGTCCACTTGTGCTTTAGTAACATCTGTGAATAAAGCCATACTGCACAATCCCAGCTGCTGCATTAGACACTTTGATCAGATTACTTTCTGTGTGGCATTATTGGGGCCCCCTCAGCAGTTAGATCTAGCATACTCCTAGCATCCCCTCCCCTTGACCTGGTTGCTTTTACAAAGGCTCAATTTGGTAATTGTACCTTCACCCCCTTCCTTTAGATAATGAGCCTGGTATACAATCTACAGCTAGAGGTGGTACCAATCTGAGTATTTCTGCTAAAAGTAAATGGTATGCCATATGTGGGTACTAGTTATTTTAATGGGGGGTGCCAACTAGTCAAAAGTGCCGTGGGGGTTACATGTGTACTTGATTATTTGTATAATCTTCTTTTGCTTGAGTTTGTTCTCCTTCCTCTCAATTGATTCTGTCTCAGACCTCGTAATTCACTCTGTTGGTTGAGTGTCAAGTTTTTTTTTTTATAAGATCAATATCATTAAATAGTTAAAGCCCCTGCTGTATCAGTTCAGTTTCAGTCTACACCTGCTCATTATTCACAGCATCCTCAAGGATGAAGGTGTCAATCAAATCACTCAGCTGGTGTTGATTCCCATCTATGTCTGTGGATAAGATTATTGAGGCTGCAAGAAGAGGGCATTGTGTTAATATGCAAGCCCCTACTCTAGGTGCCCCTCCTTTGCTTATAGGTTTGAAGCGAGTATTGGTTATAATGCAGGCTGACATATTTTGTTAGCAGTTTCTCAAACCTGTAAAAGATCTGTTGTCTTTTATATGCATCACTGTAAGGCACTGTACTGGAGACTGAACAACAAAAGACCCCCACTCCTGTTGGAGATAAGATAAGTAAGTGGCCGATTCAGGCAGAAAGAATATTATATTTGTAAAATTTGCCATCGGGGGTGTGCACTGACTTCTCTGTTTTATCTGTATTGGAATCTAATGTTTGATCTCCTGCTGCTTGTGTTCTCTCAGCACATGTGAGACACTGGATAATTGTATCTTTGCCCTTGCTGCAGGTGTTGTCATGCCTAGACTGCTGGCAATAGTTCACAGTCTTTGTGATGCTAAGTTAAAGGGGAGAAGATGCTCCAGTGTACAGCCTCCTGGCTCATCTGGTACAGATTTTTGGATATAAAAATGGACCTGCTGGCTGGCATCTGTGCTGCAAACCCACCAAACAGAAGAGCACTGGAACAGGAATAAAGGGTGTGAAAAATCAGCAACTGCAGATGTTTCCAAATGAAACTGACTCCTTTCCAATAATCCTAATGTGGCCCCCTCCCCAGTGTCTAGGGGTGTGATGATATAACATTCAAGGGGAGGGGGTGACCACACAGCAGAAAACTCACCACAAGAAAATGGCTGCATCCGTAGCCTCCAAACTTCAGGGGAAGGGGTGCCCTGTTTTTGAAACTGCTGCCGCTGAAATGTAATGGTAGTTAACTGGCAAGCAACAGTTCACAAATGAGTCCAATATCCAAACAAAATTTAAAAGAATAAAGTCCATTAATGTGGCGGGTCACTTGCAACAATTACTACATGGAGCAAGGGATTTCAAGGGGGCCAACAAGCAGTACACAGGCACATATAGCACCCAGCAGCATCGTGGTAACTGTGACTGATGTGGTTTCCCACTCAATTTATCATTCCAGGAGCTGAATCAGGCTTCACAGTGGCAGCAGCACAATCGGTGAGCTGAATAAGGCCACGGTACACCCTAAATGCAGCTTCCACCAAGTCTCTTGATCTTTCACATCTCAAACATGTTCGAGGCACTTTACGGTGGGGGCACATTCCTCAGCCCTTCCCAGTACTCCCTCACTCCTCCAAGTCTTCCATGCACAGGGATGCTCAGCTTATCTATTCTTGGCTGCAGCTCACAGATTCACTAGCCATTTCTGCACTTTTCTCAGTGGCACTTCCATCGCAGGGTGAACTCTCAAACATTAAAGTTCACTCTAAGTGGATCACTGCTATTTACATGAGCAGGTCACTGCAGCCACTTTCAGCAGATCACTGTGGGCACTTAAGCAGGTCACTGCAGCTCTCTCTTTACACTGATCCCAATCTCTGCACTCACTGAGGGGCAAATTTCAGCTCCCCATTGTCACACAGGGCCTTGTTTGACTGGAGCTGGGGCTTCTAGCTGCCATTTCATTCCCGCTGCAGACTGAGCTGTCACCATCTCTCCTCCTGAGCTGGGCCTAGTGGGCCAGGATGGGCAACTTGACTTGTTTTTATTCGGTCCCTTCCCTTCTTGCACTCCTACTGTATCTCTCCTTTCTCACCCAGAAATCCCAATTTATACCATCTGTGCCTACCCTTACCTCCTGACCCGTAGGTGGTCCCCAGTGGTGACAGGAGTTAACCATTTAAGTTCTAGTAAGATCCCAGAGGGGCTTACACTAAGTAATGGTAAGGCAACAGTAGCAAACTCTGCAATAAATCTATAGCAGGATTTTAACTTCAAGAAGCTCCTCACCTCTGTAACTAAGTGGGGCAGTGGCCAGGGTCACAGAGCATCCACTTTATACAGATCTGTTCCTACTCCATAACAAGAGATCAGGTGTCGCTGATATTTTGCTTTGCCACAGTAAGGATTGAATTTGGCTGGTTTCACCTTTAAGTTTGCATTCCCCAGTTTCTTCAGAACAGTCTTCAGCTTGTGCAGGTGTTCTTGGATGGTCCACCCAATGACAATTACTTTGTTCAGATACACCAGTCACGATGTCACTTGTAGATCTGAGATCCTGATATCCATATGAAATTCAAACATCCCAAGGCATTACTCATTGTAAATGTCAAAACCTTAACTTCAAACAGTCCTTTGTTTGTTCTTCAATGTAGTCTTCACCTGGTCCTCTGGGTGGACTTCTACCTGACAATGTTCTCTGGCCAGCTCCAGAGTGGAAAACCAACAAGCCTTTGCCAACAGGTTAGGCTATCAAGAGTGCAAGGAAGAGGCAAAGAGATGGAAACTGGAAGTACTGTAGGCCTCATCATGGAGGGCAAGGCAATTAAGTGGCTAAGGGAACTGAAAATAATCAAGGCGCTGGGTCCTGACGGGCTCCACCCTTGTGTATTAATTGGGTTGATGGAGGCTCTAACAGGGCTGTTAGCAGAGCTGTTTAACTGTTCCCTGACCATAGGTGTATTTTTGAAGGACTGGAGGGAGGCATATGTGATTCCACTTTCACAAGAGAGGGGATATGGGGGATCCAGGCAAACCCAAGTTGGTCAGTCAGACCTCTACGTTGCAGAAACTGCTCAGTACCATCATTAAGGGTCGATGGTGGAATTCCTCAAGTGTAAATAATTTAAGCTAAATGTATGAGTTAGTAGAAACAAAAAGTTGAAACTGTTGTACTTTTTTTTTTTCATTTTGTTTTATAAAGTGGGGTATAAAAATCTGATCAGTTCAAACAACTTCATTGGTTAAAACACGACATCTGACCGTTGATTACTTACCTTGAAACTGTACAGTTCATAACTAACCTGGCCTAATCTACCTAGCAACAACCTAACTAGAACCTTTTTCCATTAAAATAAAAATGTTTCCCACGTTTTAAACACACAAAAAAAACACAACAGGGAATAGGTTTCTTCGAAATCAATGCAGTTCCAGGGTTAATTCAGAGGCACACGGCCTTTGTCATCAAACTCACCTATTTCACTGAGCAACAACCTAACTAAAGGAAAATAAAATCTTTTTTCCATTAAAGTTGTTTTTTTTCCTCCATTTTATAAGCACAACACACTCTGGGGCATGTGTTTCTGGAGAATTACTGCATTTCTTGGGTGTGTTGAAAGTCATTTGACCATTGGCCTTGTGCCTTCCAATCTACCCTGGTCATGCATTACCTGTCTAGAAACACATGTCCTGTTGTGTGCTATTACTTACATAGGACCATTCTTAACTTGAAGCACTTTACAATTTGAACAAATACAAAGAGATATACAATAAAAATGGACACAAATCGTAATACTGGGTAGAAAAAATTAAATCTGCAACAGAAAATGTCAATAAGGCCAGGGTATGCTTTTTCAAAAAGCTACTTATGAACCACTTCCAAGTGGCTGTCTTCTGACATAATAATGTAAACATATCTTGTTAAAGCTTTCCATTGGACATGGGCTAAAGACAATGCCTTATCCTTAGGGAATTGGGGGGGAGTCACTCAGCAAACAGTGGTACAAAGGGCTCTGTCAGGGAGGTGGGTGGTCAGCAGTTAATGAATTTATTTATTTTATTTATTTGGATTTTGTTTACAGGGTAGACCCACTGAGATGAATGTCCCTTTTTCAGGGGTGACCTGGAGTTAGTTACACAGTAGTCAACAATGAATTACAATATAGTCAATAGCACAGAGATACATCACAATGTAGAACAAACACAGTTTTGTTAATTACAAGAAAGCTTCACAATACAATATAATATGTAGACATAGCTATAACATTAAATTTCACAAATTAAGATACAATGAATTTGGTAGACATGGAAGGTAGGTGACGAGCATTAATTACAAGTGCATTGTATTACAGATGGGAGGTTAACTCTAAGGAGACTTTTAAATGACCCTAGAGAGGTACACTGTTGGAGGGAGACCAGGAGGCCATTCCATAGCTGGGAGGCCTTATCTGAGAAGGAATGTTGGCTAGGCAGGGACCTAGCTTTAGGGACCTCTAGGAGTGGCTGCACTGAGGAGTGGAGAATTCTGACAGTGGTTCTTAATTTCACTAGACCAGATAGATTAGTTAGAGATCCCATAAGGATTTTGAAGGTAAGGCTTAGGGTGAAGTAGTTTAGCCTATCAGCCAGTGTGGACCGCTTCAGGGATGAGAGCACAGTACAATGGTGCTCCCTGTTGTCTGCTCCAGCTGTGAATCTACCTACCTTATGGTACATTTGTTTAGCCTTGCTTAGCTCAGTGTCTTTCAAAGAAGCTAGTACAGGTACTCCATATAACAGCAAGGGGGGAAGAACAAGGGTACTGGCTATGGCGTAACATGCCTTATCTGTAAGGCAGGACCTAAGTCAGTAGAGTGGGCCAAGTTTTGTGGATAGTAGCGAGTTGTGTGTTCCATGTGTGGTTTCAAGGACAGTTTCTGATCAATTAGGGTGCCAAGGTATTTGAAGCTATTCTCTACCTCAGGTTGAGCTTTCACTGAGGAGACAATACAAAGAAGAATTGAACCTGTCAGTACCAAGATTCTGTGACCCAAGGAGCATTGTTTTCATTTTCTTGGTGGTTAGGGCTAATTAGTTGTCCACCAGCCATTTTTCCAGTATTGCAAAGTCTAGGTTCAGGCCATCATCGATTGTTTTTATATTTGTGTGAGATCTGTAGAGGACGGCATCGTCCTCTATTAACAATGTTTTAGCCTGGCAGCAGTTTGATGACAAATCATTAATGAAAAGAGAAAAAAGTAGTGGCCCCAGTATGGAGCCCTGGGGGACTCCATCACTCCATCATGAATTGACCTTCGGGAGGAAAGAGAACCACCCCATCTCACAGCCTGGGAATGGTCCGTAAGGTAACTTTCCATCCAAGTACCAGACAGCGAATCAAGTCCTAGGTTCTTTAGTTTCATGATAAGTAGATTATGGTTTACTAGGTTGAATGCCTTTGTTAAATCAATAAAGATTGCTCCAGTGACTTTCCCAGAGTCAGTGGCCTGAAGAGCATCAGTGGTGAAACGAACAAGGGCTGTATCTGTGCCATGATTTTTTCAGAATCCATGTTGGGCAGGTGTAAGTAATGAGTAGGTTTCAATATAGTGTATCAGTTGGCTATATATAAGTCATTCTTGGATTTTTGATAATGCACTGAGTATGGAAATCGGGTGATAGTTTTCTATAAGTTCTTTACTGTACATCCTCCTTTGTGTATTGGGACTACATTAGCCACCTTCCATTTTTGGGGGGACCACCCCTCGGAGAAAAGAGAGGTTGCAGATTTTGGTCAACGGATGGGCAATAACTGGTGCAGCAAGTTTAAGGAGCCTAGGTTTTAGGCCATCATGACCTGTCATCTGGTCTGATTTTAACTAGAGCAGCTGTTCCATAACTTCCTTAATCGAGAATAGTTTAAGGTGAAAGTCTGGGTTGGTGGACTGAGTTGTAGATGTAGAAGGAGGGGGAATGGTAGACTTGGCTTTGAAGCCAGCCAGGTTGGTGAAGTAGTTATTAAACACTTCAGCTAGTGTTAGAGGATCCTTAGTACTCTTACTATGGATTTGGCGCTCTTGCGGCAGGGAGGATGGACGTCTGTATAACAAATGGTTGATTTTCATCCAGACCCACTTGGAATTTTGTAGGTTGTTTAGCTGTAGATTTCTCAGGTATGACCGCTTGGCCTGTTTTAGGGTTGCCTTACATTTATTCCACAGGTTTTGATAAGTGTGCCAGTCATGTAGGCACCCTGAGGCTTTGTAGGTCCTCCATGACTTTTCCCTCTCCTTCATAAGCTTACAGAGTGCAGGGGAGATCCATCTTGAGCAGAGTCCCTTAAACCTTCTTTGCACTAGCAGAACATGTTTATTTACCATTGCTAAAAAGTTGCTGATGAAGTATTCTAGGGCTTGGTTGACATCTTGTAAGGTGTTCATGGCTTTCCAGTTTATGTGCGCCATGTCCTTAGGAATGCACTTCTGTCTAGCGTTGAATAATCCCTAGTCACTTTGAGTCTAGGGGAAAACCTTATGGGAGACATTATTCCAGAAGCAGAATATTGGTGAATGATCACTGAGGGAGTCAGAAAAAATTCCTGCTGTGAGTGCTCTGTCTGGTCTGCTAGTCAGTATCCAATTGATCAGAGTATGGCCTCTTGATTTTGTTTATTCTGCTGTGTGGGTTCAACAATAAGCTGGTGAAGATGCGTGTCATGAACTATGGTTCTACAGCCTCCTGAGCCTTTTTCCAGCCAGTTAAGATTGAAATCCTTGAGTAATATGAGGTTAGATAAAGCCAAGTCCTTCAGCCATCTGAGGAGAATGGGGAGTATTGATTTAGCTTCCATAGGGGGACTATAGTTGTAGCCTATGTAGAGAGAGATTTAGTGTTACCTAGGAGCACTCTGACAAGCAGGATCTCACAAAGGGAGAAGCCAAGGAAGGGTAAGAGGATCTCATTTACAGTTAAGGAGGTCTGGGTATATGTAAGCACTCCCATCCCCCTTTTTTCTGTCCCTTACGGTCTTTTCTGAAGCAGTTATAACCAGGTAGGTCAATTTCAGGTGCAAGTATGCAGGGTCTGTGCCAGGTTTCTGTTATAGCTAGAATATCAGGTGAGTAAAGATTCTCCCAGGCTTCCAGCTCTGGCATCTTAGTCCACAGGCTGTTTATGTTAGAAATTTTTAGGCCCTTCTGGCTGCTCCAATATGGGTTTGAGGGTGAGAAGAATCTAACACCAATGTGAGTAGAGCCTGGGTTAGATTCTATGTCCCCTGCCAACTGTAACAATAGGAGTACAGCACAACTGCATGAAGGCAGACAGGATCCAGCCTGCTCAAGGCCATAAATGACAGAGCAGAAGAATCACCTTCCCTTACTAAAAATGGCCTGTTACAACCTGTTATTGGTATATTCCAGCAATATTGTAGAAACCATGCTATAACCAGGTTGCCACACTATTGCTGCATTGTCACAGTTTATCATGCAAATTAGGTTGCTGCTGTCACAGACCCACTCCTGTGGGGCAGGGTTCCCTGGGCTTACAGTGAACTCCCCTGAGTGTGGCCTGTATGGTGTGGGTCATGATCCCCCCGTCCCTTCAGGAAGCTCGTTGGTTTTACAACTGAGCATCTGCCAGGAGGTCCAGGGGCTTCCCTCTGTCTGTGTGAATGGTAAAAATACAGCCTGAGTCTGTGTTCCTGCGAGAGAACTGTTTTAGCCACTGTGCAGTGGAAAAAAGCCACAAGCATTCACAGGCCTTCAGGTGCCCTATAAACCCTATATTTACCTTTTCCTATGAAATACAGGCACTGGTTCAAACCCCACAGACCCCTTCATGAGACCTCATATATCTCCCTCTACATCCACACTGCCTCTTCCCCTGTTCTGGTAGTTGCAGTTGATGCAGTTAGGGTCCATTAAAGATGTTCTAGTTACCTGTTTGTTGATGGAATTCAACACAGGGGTCTCATTTGATCAGTTTTCTCATCACAAACAGAACTGACTCCACAAACCGTAGTCTGGCTGTAAAAAGGTAGTTTCAAAATGGTTGCCTCTGGGATTGCCCTACTGTGATTGGCTGGCTAAAGACCAATCCCTACCAGCGATGGAATGGGAACCCCTTTGTCTGCTGGCTGCAAAGAACCAACCGGATGTCAATGTTTGGATTTTAAATTTCAACTACAGATTTTCTTGCTGGAAGGTCCCCCCGGTTAGGAAAAAATAAACCAGTTTTACTCCTACCTTGTGTGCCAACAGCAAAAAGGCATAGAAGTGTTACATCACAGGTTCTTCAAAATGCAGCCACAGTGCAGCAGTGATGTGGTCGTGGGGCGGGTTACTGCAAGTTGCTGTACTTATTTCCTTCCAAAGTGTGTATTGATCTGCCTAAATTGTGGCAGTATTGTGCCACCAGTCACATTTCACTTGTGCACTCCATCTGTCTTACTGTATAGCTTTCAGAGTCTAGTCTTTGTTGCTCATAAGAGTGGCTTCAGATCGTGGGTAGGCTCCTCTTTTTAATTGGTAGACCAGCCATGAGCTCGGCCAACCTATGTGGTTTTGTATAATGCAGCCCTAAGAGGGTAAGGAAAGGATTCAGATGGTGCAGACTCTGAAATGAGACTGGCCAGGATTAGGAAGACAGACTACATGGAAGTATTGACAGCTACCCTGCCACCAATAGAATTGGTGACTAGTGCTATGTTAGAAATACTGCCTAATCAGATAATTATACTTTCCCTCCAAAATAAATGTATGTTTTGAAAATAATTGACCAATGACAATGTACGCAGTAGCTGCAATAAAACCCCTTTTTTAATGGTACAGAGACATTGGCAACATCCAATCAAGTGTAAATAAAAATTGTTGCTGCCTCACTCACCAGTCTTCATTTTAACACTGAGATACTAAAAGTGAGACAGTGACTTGGGACAGGCTTTTAGAGAGACACACACATTTTAGAGATTGCTGTCATTTACACTGTCTCTGAAAAGTCTAAGCACAGCAGAAGGCTACTGAACTACTGCTTGGATTCTGGGAAGTTCAGTTGTGCAGAGAGCTGCACAATTTGCAAGGAGCGGTCATTTTGGCAATGATTTGCAACTGCCAAACTGTGATATCTACTGGTTTGGTAAGGGTGGCATGAGGTGGAAGCAGCTCATGCCAACTATGTACTGACTTTTAGACAGTCACCCTTCCCCAGACATACTGAACATCCATCTTGGAGGTTATGATTTGGGCAACAAAAAGGGTATAGACTTAACTGAAGCAGTTAAATCTGATTTGACTGCACTTAAAGAAATGTTACCTGCCTGTAAGGTTCTATATTCAGACATTACAGAGTGGATGATTTGGAGAGGCCAACAGCATGCACCTGGACTTGAAAGATCACATAGAAAGGTAAACATTCAAATTAATGACTTCCTTAGTGATCTGGGTAAGCATACTGTATGACACCCCAAAAATCAAACATTACAAACATTGGCTTTATCTAAACTATGGTGTGCATCTCTTAGATGCTGGCAAAACAATTTTCTTGGGGGACCTCTGATATGGAATTTAGACAGTGCTGTGATGTGTGGTCAGATTTATTAGCATTTCCATCATGTTGCCCCACAACAGCTCTTTTCAGAGCTGTATATACCTTGGTTAAAAATTAGATAAGATACACCTACATAATGTACACCTGCCATTTTCTTTTCTTTTTCTTTTTGATGATGTCTCTACTAGTATGGTCTTTAGACAGGGCTAGGGTCTTGAGGGCTGCAAGGGGTAGGACTCTGTTGCTGGATGCTGACTGGGAGGGGGAGCCATCATTCCTGGCTGCAGAGAGGGTGGGGCCCATGATTACTGTATGCAAGGAGGGTGTGGACCCTGATTGTGGATGCAGCGAGGATACACCTGTCATTTTCTATTTTTAATCATTTTTTTTGATGACACCCCTGCTAGTGTGAGCCTGAGTGGGGCTACGTGCATGGGGGCTGCAGAGAGGGAGTGTACGACCCTGCTGCTGAGTTCACAGTGGAAGTGGGGGAATATGATTTCTGGGTGCAGAGAGGGTGGGGACACTAATTACTGGGTGCAGGGAGGGTGTGGACCCTGACTGCTGGGTACAGGGAAGTATGGGACCCAGACTGCTGGATGCAGAAATGGTGGTAACCCTCATCACTGGGTGCATGGAGAGTGGGGGGACCCTGATTACTGGGTGCATGGAGGTTGCAGACCCTGATTGGTGGGTGCAGAGAGTGGGGGACCATGATTGCTTGGTGCAGGGAGGAGGGGATCCTGATTGCTGTCTGAAGGGATGGTGGGTAACTTCACTGCTGGGAGCAGAAAGTGTGGGGACCCTGATTGCTCAGTGCAGGAAGAGTTGGAACCCTGACTACTGTTTGCAGGGAGGTGTTCACCCTGATTACTGGGTGCAGAGAGGGTGGGTACAGTGATTGCTTGTCACAGGGAGGTTGGACATCCTCACTGCTGGGTGCCGGGAGGGCAGACCCTGATTTCTTGGAGCAGGGAGGAGGGGATTGTTATTATTGTCTGAAGGGAAAGTGGGGACCTTGACTGAAGGTTGCAGGAAGGGTGGGGACACTGATTGCTTGGTGCAGGGAGGTGGGGATCCTGATCACTAGGTGGAGGAAGGGTGTGTACCCTGATTGCTGGGTGCAGGGAGGATGGAGACACACTGATTACTGGGTGCAGAGATGGTGGGGACACTGCTTAGTGGGTGCAGCATTAGAACAACAAGTCACACAGGACTTGCAGTGCCTTACTGAGAGCTGCAATGGCTCAGCCTTAGGCAGGGGGTGAGAACAGGCCCTGACTATGACCTATTCACACAGTTCACACCTTTGGTTGGGAGGGACACATTCAGATTAGTGCCACCATAGCAGGGAGAAGGGGCAGCACACTCATACCTGATAATGGCATTCTTTCAATATTGTATTGTCTTACTGTTGTAGTAATTGGAGCTATTACACTTTACACAATTATGTGACAGGAAAGATAGTCAGCTAGTGAAACAAAGAAACAAAATGACAAAGTCAGATGTTAAGTTATACTTTATAGATGACCAGACTGTCACATATTAAATGTGTGTGTGTGTGTTTCTTTCAAAACAGATAAAATGCCTTTAACATGTTAGTAATGTCGTGAACCAGAAACTGGGTATACTTTATAAATTTTGTTCTTTTTTTCCCTTGGAAACCAGGAAATCAGTTGCTGTTGGCGCATTGCTTCCACACTTTGATTATGTATGCTACTTGTATTTAAATTTGAGTTGTCGAGAGTATAACGTTTTGTCTGTTACTTACATTATATGCTGATTTATTTTATCAGTTCCTTAACGAATGCATGACTGTGACCTTTCTTTACAGCTAGGTTGGTTGTCGCCAAGGGCAAGAATTGATTTTTTTGGTTATTTGGTTCATAAAGCTATTTTTTCTTCAGGTTCATTTCCTTTAACTGATATGGTTGTTGTATGTCTAGTGCTTTCTAAACTTAGGTCTGCAAATGGTATATTACTGAATTCAATTTTTCATAAAAATAAGTATGGTTTACATTCATTTTCTTTTGCAGCACCCTCGCTTTGGAATGGTTTGCCTGCATCTCTCCACTCTGTGTCATTTCTCTCCTATTTAAAATTTACTTTTCAGCAATTTTTATTACAACATTCTATGTGTAAATGTGTTAATTAATTTACGGTGTTGTTTGTTATAAATTATTTTATATCTCCAGGTCAGACCTGAAAAAGGACTTGTCCAGTGTTCCTACCCAGTTAACAACTAAATAAATAAATAAATGCCAAAGACCTGGAAGGATGAGGAGGTACTTGCCCTGGTCAAGGCTGTCCAGAAACATCATGTGGAGGGGCACCAATTTACCACAAAAGAAAAAGTAGAAAAGAGTTAGTCACTTCCTCAGTGACAAAGGCATAGAAAAAGACAAAGATGCTTGTTGTCACAAGCGAATGCAGGTACAGCAAAAGTTTTACAAGATCAAAAAATCTGGAAGTGTCTGAGTAGGGGACAGGGACTGGTTAAACAGGCCTATGAGATGTGGATCAAGGCAGGGAAACCAGAATTCAATGACAGATACTGTACCATAGAAGTTAATATGCCTATACAATGGCATCAGGAAAAACAAGCATTTGTCAATGCCGAAAGTTCACCAGTGGTAAGGCATTGCTTTTGTACTGGCTTTTCAGATTTTAACCCAGTTTTTTCAACATAATTTTTTTTTATGAGTACTCCTTTTGAACATGACAGGTGTCATTTATAAAACAATGGCTGAAACGTCATTGTGCATCAAAAGTGTTGAAACACATTGTGGGAAGGATTTCAGAAATGGTAGTTGTCACATTCATGAGGTAGTGTCAAAAAATGGCTATGTTGAAAAGTTGGGTCAACATATTGAAAATTACCACAGTTTTATTTTTTATTTTAGTCTTTGGTAACCGGGTTAGGCCCACTAGGCACAAGTGCCTGTTTTCAGGTGTGACCTGGGAGCACTGGGTTGTCAAGTGACTTGTTTAGAGTCACACAGTATGCAAGTGGAGATAGTGAGAATCAAACCCACGTCTGATCTGCTGGATGTACCAAGCTCATTCACAGCTCGTTACTCTAACCTCTAGGCTATACTGCCAGCCCAATTATGAGTGTGCATTCAATAATTGTAAAGTAGACTCATAACTTTATTTTTTTCATATTTTTACCCTGAATTTTCAACCTAGCCTTCTTATGACCCCACATAGCCTTTTTATGAGCCCACATTTTCAAACCTTTCCCAAAAGGTGATTTTGTACAAGTGTGAAAACACATTTTGCCCAGGATTTGAAAAATGACAGCTGTCACATTCATGAGGTGCTGTGAAGAAATTACTATGTTGCAAATTTTGGCTGAAAATATTGAAAATTACCAAAGTTACGAGCCTGCATTCGCAAAATTGAATGCAAGCCCATACTGTAACTTTGCTGTTTGTTAATATTTTTGCCCCAAATTTTCAACATAGCCTTCCTATGACTCCATCTCATAAACAAGTGCAGAGAAAATGTTCAACTCTTGCTTAAAAGGTGATTTCATGCAGCGACTGTGAAATCACCTTTCGGGACATGAAAACACATTTTGGCCAGTATTCTAAAAATGACAGCTATCACTTTCATGAGGTGCTGTGAAGAAATGACTATGTTGAAAATTTGGGGTCAAAATATTGAAAATTACCATAGTTATGAACCTGCATTAGTAAATTTCAATGTAGGCTCATAACTTCGTTTTTTTTATTATTTTTATGCCAAATTTTCAACATAACAAGCAAAAAGAATGGTGACTGGACAATCAGCCAAGCTACAAATGTAAACACATGGAAGTGAAAAGAAAAGCAGAGCTCAGGCCAGCACACTCAAACACATTCCAGACTACTGACCATCTGATTCCAATGCTACATTTATTAAAGTTAAAACGGAGCTGATACCAAACAAGTTGTCAACCTGTTTGGTGTCGGCTCCATTTTAACTTTAATAAATGTAGCTTTGGAATCAGACATTCAGTAGTCTGGAATGTGTTTGCTTGTGCTGGCCTGAGCTCTGCTGCTTTTCTTTTCACTTCAAATTTTCATCATTGCCTTCATATGACTCCAGCTCATGAACAAGGGTGGAGAAAATGTTCAACTCCTTCTTGAAAGGTGATTTCTCATGGAGACCACAAAATCACCTTTCAGAACAGATTTGCCTAATGTCACTTGCATTATTCATGAGGTGGGGTCCACAAAATGGCATGTTGGAAATCTGGGGCAAAAATATAGCAAATTGTCCAAGTTATGCCACTATGTTCACCCCCCATTGAAATACTGTACATTGAACAGCATACCTGATTTCCTCAGTTCATGGTCCAGCTTTGAAGAGTGAAGATGTGTCTCTGGTCCCGAGAAGATTACGCCATTGGATACCTACTGGGTAAGTAAGGGCTTGGGTGGGGTGGTGGGTGCTGAGTGGGAGGGTCTGGTGGGGGGGAAGAACTAATGATGCAACAGACATTGATGGACCATTTTCTTTTTTACAGTGTGTATTAAAAGAAAGCAGAGGGAAGGTTTTCTTTATTTCAGGTTTGGATACTGGGGGATTGGGCACCTCCAGTGTCAGTGTTATGTTTGGGGTGGGGAGAGGTGGTGGGAGCTGAGTGGGAGGGTCAGGTCGGGGTGACGGTTGCAGGGGTGTCAGTGGGGATGCCAGCAACAGACATCGATGGACTGTTTTCTTTTTTATAGGCTATATAAAAAAATAAAAAATAAAATAAAATACATTGAGGGACATTCTTTATTTCAGTGGACACTGGAGATTGGGCACCCCCAGTGTCAGTGTTATATTTGGCAGCACCAGAAGTGTGCTGTCTGGTGATGCATAACTAAGTCATGGGGGGGCAGTTAGGGTGGTGGTAGAAACAGACATTGATAGATGGCTTTCTTTTTTTTAGGGTTTTAAAAAAATTGGGGGATGGTGGGGGGAAGGGACATTCACTGATGGAGAAGGGAGAGACAGCGAGGAAGAGGAGGCACAGTGGAAAGCCACTCAGCTGTTTGCTGATGTGGCTTCATGCAAATCAAAGAACTGAAGTCCTCTCTGATTGGAGCGTCTTCGGTCCTTTGAAGTACACAAAGTTTCAGCCCACCAAAAAGAGAGCTGCATCAGGAGCACAGTGGATGGTCATTGGTCTACACTGCTGAGTCCCTGCTATTCTAAACTGCAATGGGCTTGTTAGGGACACAACCCTCAGAAGTGCTGACTCATAGCAAGATGTTCCCTGCACATGCGTGGTGAAAATAAAAATGACAAAATGTTTTTGCTATCAATATTATTCCTGATCTATAAAAATGAAATAACTTTATTAATAAGTAAAAGTAAAAAAATAAATGTGTATTAGAAATAATCAGAACATACATAAACAGAGTTGTTTCAATCTGATTAACAGCACTGCACAGTCTCTAGTGTACGAGTGTTAGTAACATGTTGTATACAATAATGTGACAATTGTAATGATATAGTAACAAATGATGACTAACAAATGAGAGGCTGCATGGTAATGTGAAATTATAACATTCCAACTCCATTCTGAGGTACAGGCACATCTGAGTGCCTTCAACTGTCTGTGAAGTAAAATACAGATGTTGTGGCCTCATACCTTACTGTGCCTTCACATCTACATTAGAATCATTTAATGCACACTCTGTTAAGCCTTACCAGTTAATTAAAATGACAATGAGAATTGAGGCATGTGCAGTACTGTCACAAATTATTGTACTCTATAGTTCATTGAAGTCAGTCATGCGCATGCCACATCTTACAACATACATGGGTGATGTTATAATTTACCATTCCTGCACATCCTCTCAAGTCTAATTGCATTCTTAATGGACACCCACTCACATAGTCAGACACAGGTTCAAGTAATGACTAGCTTTACAGTCCAGCACAGTCCATTACCTAATATATAATGCTCTTCAGAGCATGTGGTGATGCTCTAATAGGTGCACACCTTTCTGTGTGTTCAATCACCTGCGACATGTCTATAATAAAGCATCATCATCACACATCATGTATAGCATTGTCTATCTTATAAATTGGCAATCCATATTTGTGCAGTGGTGTGGCAAAAAAGTACTCTGTGTCACACAGACTACAACTGCATTAAAATCATGTGCTTGATCCGCCCATAATAGTCACGAGTGTAAGGTGATAAAAAGCACTTATCTGTTTGATCATAACAACATTTTATAGCCAAACAGATAGAAAAAATATCTAATTGATGTCTTGCGTTAATAGTTATGCTGTTCATAAACAAGGTACATAGTCTTAGGAAAGGTACAAAACTGGTTCACAGCTTACCCAGTCAACAGCTCCTGTAGTGGTTCACCCCAACCCATCACAAGGTTTCAGTACTGCATAACAGTGTAGCAGTTCACCTATGCAGTATGAGTGAGTTGCAGTGCTGCAGTCACAGCCAAGTTCTCTGCAGAGCTTGTACATCTCCTAACATATAAAGCTTTTTATACACAGCTTTGCGTAACCCCCTCCTCCCCAATGTAACAGCAGGACACAAAATGTTTTTATACCACATTTGCAATTCTTCCAACAATACTACCATGTTATTAAAGTGAAGTAGAACGTAGTAAAACCTCTTCTTCTGTCTTAAATATGTTGCATAGATGAAAAGATATTTTCTTGCAGTTAACTTAGCTTATGATATGTCTTTAATTACTGGCTGTCATTTTCTATACACGGATAATGTTATTTTTATTCCACATTAAAACTGCCTGGTTTATATTTTGTGTTATAACTAGGCAGTTATAATCAGTACCTGTCAATCTAACTTATTCACAATACCACCAATTCAACTCTCGAAGTAAAAAAAAAATGTAGCAAAAGTGCCATCCTGAGAAAAACAAACTCTAGCCAGAGTCAATAGGGCTGTGAAGAGCTGCCAAGTGACCAAAGTTACAGATGTGCATAAAAATTATTCAACACCTGGGTCTAACTTGGTCAGTTTTTGGAGGTGTTGCACCAAATTTTCAACATGCCCTTTTTGGGACCCCTCCTCAAGAAGAGTGCCAGTGCAATTTTGTCCACTTGTCCTGAAAGATGATTTCACAAAGCAAATGTGCTATTCTGTGCCAGAGGTGCAAAAACACATTTTGGGCAGAATGTGAAAAATGACAGCTGTGCTGTTTTGAAGGAAGTGTACAAAAATGGCAATGTTGAAAATGTGGAGTGAAAATATTAAAAATTGGTGAAGTTAGCAGGTGCATAGAAACTACATAATGCAAGCTCATAACACAGTCATTTTTTGCAATTTTTCACCACGTTTGCAAAATGGACTTTTTGGGACCCCACCTCATGAACAGTGGCACTGTCATTTCATGAATCTGTCCCGGAAGGTGATTCCATGCAGCGACTATGAAATCACCTTTTGGGACTGAGTAATAAAATGACAGTGACAGTTTTCATGAGGTGGGGTCCCAAGAACCCCATGTTGAAAATTTGTGGCCAAAATTCTAAAACATGGCCCATTTATTGACATAAGTTGAAAACCCCACTGAATGCCATTATGGCACGCTTACCTTTAATTCTTTAGTTTGTGGTTTGGCTTTGAAGACTGCAGACGTGTCCCGGTCAGGAGGAGAAGACAGTACCAACCTCTGGAGGTAAGTATGGGGTGAGGGGGGTGCAGGGAGGTGGGTGCTCAGTGGGAAGGTGGGGTGGGGGAAGGGGATTGGAGTGATGATGAGGAACTGTTTTCCTTTTTACAGAAAAAAAAACCCACATCAGGGGATGCTGGATGGTTTTCTTTATTCACAGGAGAAAAAGAAACAAGACATATTTGAGCACACTGGGGTGGGCTCCCAGTGTCCCTCATGAGCATAGGGGGGTGGGTACATGATGGCGACATGGGGATTGGGCACCTTGATTTTGGCGGGGGTGGGGGAAAAAGAAAAAGGCACACTGGGGTGGGCTCCCAGTGTGTGGCATGAGTTGAGGGGGGTGCACATAATGCCGACATGGGGATTGGGCATCCCAATGTTGGTGCGGGGGAAAATGATAAATATTTGACACACTGGGGTGGGCTTCCAGTGTGCTACATGAGTTGGGTGTGTGTGCCACATAATGCCAACATGGGGATTGGGGACCCCGATGTCAGTGCAGAGTCAAGAATGGAGGGAGTGGGGAGGACAGCAACAGTTGGAGGCTGTGGGAGTTTTTTTTTGCTTTGTTTTCCAGTGCTGGCAGTGGCCATTCACAACATGATGGCACCAGCAGAACTGTGCATGCACACGAGTCATGCATGCACAGTTCATGCACCGGAATGCGACAGTAACAGCCAAAATACTGCGGCTGTTATTCTGTAGCAGCCGATTGTGGACGAGGATTTCAAGCTCTGTTGGACATCTGGAAGGATACTTCCAAATGCCCAATGGAAGGTTCCATGATTGCTGTTTTTTTAAGCTACAATCTGATCCTAAAAGTGTTCTAGGCTCTACCCACAGCCCTAAAAAATGGATTGCAGTTGACTGTGAGCTCAAGTGCAGCCAAAAAATGATGCCCAGTAATTAAATAAAATAAAACATGAGTGGGTGGGTGTAACCAGAAATGTTACACACACCTTCAGTGTGGGATGCTTTTATAAATCCCTTGGTCTTCGCCCTCTGGGTTTATGTAGCATCCAACACCTTGGGTGTGTGTAAAATTCTGGTTACACACACCTACCCACGCATGTATTATTCTATATTTATATCTTCTCTGTTTCTGTAGAAATCCGGGCTTCCCTGCCACAGCAGCACAGAAGTCCAAGCTGGAACCAGTCCAGCAGATCAGGTGGAGGAGAATCCTGTGGCTCCAGATGAGGAGGTGCAGGTTGTTGAGCCTGCTGGTATGTAAGAACTAGAGAATGACACACATTACTTAAGCAATAAGGTATAACCAAGGGTTATGTTAATGGTCTGTTAATCACCCTCTACAGGTGTAATATTGCACAAGGTGTTGCTGAGTGCCACATGCCCCTAGAGGGTGAATAACTGACCAGTAACATAGCCCCTGGGAGTGCTTTATTGATCTTATACAAAAAAATATTTTTAAACAGTGTTAAACCTTGCTCAGCATATGATTAGGCTCTGCATGTGTGTTAGTAAAAGACTAACATAAGGCTGATAGAATGCTTACAGCCAATCAGAAAGATCTGCTTCTCAGACCCTTTTTATAATATTAGACATCTTGCATACAAACATTTACAGTACCAAGCCGGCCCAGTGGTGTGGAGGGCTGAGGAATCATGCCTTACCTCCTGCCACACCAGCCACCCATGTTCAGTGGCAAGTGTGGGTTGTTGGAGGTCAGCTGGGGAGAGAGAGGCTTGGGCATCTGGAGGAAAGCTCTCCTCTCCCAGGGAGGGGTGGAGTGGTTGTCCAACCAAATGACTCCCCCTAGGTGGCGGCCTGATGGTAGAACAGGTCAGGGATGCCAATGAAGGAAGAGTGGTGTGGGACTCTGCAGCGTGCGTTTGCCTCCACATGTGCGTGCTCATGTGTCACATCCCAGCATCGGGAGGGAAGGGAGAAAATAGAGTAAAAGAACACCCTAGATGGCAGGATGATGAGTGACCGCCCACAGGCTCTGCACTGGTGGCCGGGCACAACCACAGTCCTGTGGCAGAGGACAACGGTCAAGATAAACCTCGGGGTAGCCGAGTGATGAGGCTGGGAGGGTTGATTAGATGTGTGCCTCTGGGAAGAACCAGGAGATAAACAGAATACAGGAAAAAAAGGAAAAATAAAGCATCTACAGTACTATCATGCCTTACATTAGTAGCAGTTCATATGCTTGATAACTGGAGAAGTAGCTTATCAATGATGTATCTCAGATAGTCACTTGGGGAAGATAGTGGATGAAGGGTAGGATGGTAAGCAACATTGTGTATTTCATAACTTACATATGTAATAGATCCAGTGAAGTTTGATAGCCAGCAGAGCAAAAGTTTCAATAGGACACTCTTATGTCAAAGTACCATGTTTGCTCAATACCTGGCACACAATATTTCTGTATTATCATAGTGCTAAATGTTGTGCATAGTACTCCTTGTTTCTCTTTTCTTTTCTTTTTAGCTATTTTATGGAAAAGCAGAACATAATACATGTTTCATATAACCCTTATCCACCACAGTAACACATATAAGTGTCAGCTGAATACCAAGCAAACAATATGCATGTTTTTGATATATTGGTAACGTTTTAGTATATAACTTTTGTTTATGTATTACAGAGCATCAAGGTATTGGTGTCTGATATAACAGCACTAAAAAATTGAGTTGTTATATAATAGAAAACAATGGAAATACTTTTTTGTCATGCTTCATAACAGCAATATGCATTACTAGATGTTAACATTATTCATTATTAGGTAATACTTGAAGTGCAATATAGTATAATTTTCAATATGACAGTAGGTTCCCTAGGAAAAATACAGCATCTATGTATTAACATAATGGTAAAGTATGTCTTTTTCTTTTTTTTGTGTATTACATATCAACTAACATACAGACAGGGCACCAGTGGTCCTACCGAACAAGGCACAGAGGGAGGTAGCCAGAAACACCAAGACCCCTCTGTGTCCGAACATCAGGGCCCGCTGTGTGCTGGTTGGTTAGATACAGAACACCAGCCCAAAGAAGAAGCTGAATAAATACATTTTTAATGCTGTTTTAAAACTCTGGATGGTCAGACACTCTCTCACCAGTAGCAACACAGACATATAACAGTACAAGACACTGTAATCACTATGTTACGGTACAGAACCACATTGGTATGTTCAGTATCATCACATATTTGTATTCTGAATCACACAGTCTCATCACAGTCATAAGAGCAGTAGATGATAGAGCTGTAAGAATCATTGAGAAAGTGGTATATGTGCAGTACTGTTTTCTTCCAGGAGGTAAGATGTTACTTGTTCTACATAGAATTCATAACATAGCAATGTGTCATGTGATTCTACAGTACAGATGGTCCTGTCCATATCAAGGCACAATGACACATAATGTACTAGACTAGCTGTCTCAGAAAATGTCTGTAAGCTTATGAGCTATAGAAACAACCTGAAATTATAGAATTCTTCTCAGATAAGAGTCAGTCATTCAAGATGTTAGATAAAGTTAGCACTGGCAATTTTAATTGTAATAATATCTAACAGTCATAAACAGAGAATATGTTCCTAACTACATACTTTTATTTCCCTTTCCATAGATCAGCCTCTGTGGCACCACCACATGGTTGCTGATGAGACAGGTAAATCATCTGTCTTATTAAACAGACAGTATGTGCAAATACAATGCCTTAGAAAATGTTTTTTTTTATTTGCTGGGCTCTGATTGGCTGGTACCCCTGCCGGGGTGGTGCATTAACTGTCAGAAGATGCCCAGCAAATAAAAGGTTTCAGTCTACAATCCCCATAAGCCAAACTGGTATCCATGTGCCAGCTGAAAATTCAAAAAACAGTAGCCGCCAATTTTTCCTCTCACTAAGCAGATGACAGAGCGAGGGCCCCCCAGTGAAATTCCCCATGTACATTTTAAAATCACACAGACACTAATTCACCAAAAAGGAAAGAATGTCAGCTAAAATGCATTACCTTTCAGGGAAGCACAGTGTTTTTAGCTCTGACACAAGTCAGTTCTTCGACATCCTATTGTCCAGCCACTTGCTTAAATGCTGCAAGTCGGCACTGTGCCTCCATCAGTCGGAATTAAAGTAAAGGATGCACCACTCTGTGCAGCAAGTGGTACACTGTGGCTCTCATTCATCAACTGCTTGCTAACACCTGCATCTTTCTGGAGATGTTAAAAAATAAGACAAGTTGCAACCCCTGCTTGCACAAACCACAAACATGACAGTGTATTCTTTTTTCATTTAATCAAAATTAGTTACCTTGAGTTCACATTACATTGCTGGTTGCGCTCCTTCTTTGTCTGCCATACACACTTCAAAGTGCTCCAGTCACATAACATCTCTCCCCCAGTGACTTTGAAGTCACAATCGACCACCCCCCACACTAAACTGATCACTTCAAAATATCAGTATGTAGCTGCAGAAGAGGCCAGTAAAAAAAAAAGGCAGATGACACCCTATAGAGCAGTAAAGTACAGTACACAGTAAAACAACTGTGAAAGGCTACACTGCCCTCTACTGACAATCTACTGGCAAGTACACCAATAGAGGGACTACTTTATCAATATAGCAACCTTCTATTTATTTAACTCCTATCTTATGAATGTCTTTTTTTTATTTGATAAAACTTTCACATGTAGCCCGTTTTCTAAGCACAATAATACCCTCCAGGGTGGGGGATACTGGGCAATAACAGACCTTCCAGTGGCCATAAGGCCCTCTACCTGTGGCGTTGGGCCTCATTAAGCCCCTGGGCAGTCCAGTATTACCCAATACCACCCACCCTGTCAGGTATTATTGCTTGCACAGATGCATCACAACTAAAGAATACTAAGTAGAACAGAAGCCTTTTTAACAGTGGTGCATGTATGTACAAATACAAATTCATTTTCTGAGTAAAATAACACTTCATCATGTTCAGTAGCAAAGAATAAAGCTGTACTGTGATTTGCTGCTGTCCTGGGTAGTAGTGCACTCACCACGCTTCCACAGACAATAATACACTCAGTATGCAGCCAAATACCTCATTACACACTTGGGTGGGCGGTGATCACACCACTACCCACGCCCTGTCATGTGTCATTCTTACAACATTTACAGATATCATAACACCAAGACAGTATAACTTGACTTCATGTCTTGTGCAATGCTATTTTCTTTGTAGTTCAGTATTTCTTATGGTAAACTGGTATTCAATTTGAAAACAATTCTTACAACACATGTACATAACACTAAGACAGTATAATATCTTTATTTCATGTCTTGTATATCGCTTTTTTCTTTGCATTTCACTATTTCTTATGGCAAACAGGTATTTGATTAGAAAACCGAAGATTTTTTTGCAGTTGAAGTCCCAATAACACGGCATTTATCTTGTTCTGTGTGCCACAGACATAATGTAGCAGTGCTGCTGATGCCATACAACTACTTTCATTCTCTCCCCCCTCACAATACACCTTGCATACTTATTTTTGTAACATATCCATCTCCAAAGCCTGAGCCTGCTACCACAATGTTGTACTGCTACAACCTCCACTCTGCATGGCCAACAGCAAAGGAACATTATATACTGCATGAAAAAGCAGTGTTTATGGAGTCATTCACATAAAGTAAAAATATTTACAAACTTCTACGTGCATAGTTGCTAACAGACCATGCAGTAATTTGTAGCATTCTGTCAATATGGTAACTGGCAATAGAAAAATGTATGCGTACTGAACTTTACTCACCTGGACAAACTGGATCTGAAATGCATGACATAGCTTAACAAATTGTTATTTGAAGAAAACATTACAGGTTTTTTCAAAATCTGCTTGCCTATTGTCACTGAACAATATTGTACCATGGCTTTGTATTAGAACTTCTCTTCAACACCAGCAGATGAGACAATGGGCTAGATTCACAAAAAAAAAATCACAAAGCATAGTTGCGCAGTTGTTAAATCTTGCTATTCGTAGTCGGGTAGCACACCACGCTATTTGACTGTGAATAGGGCAAGTACGAATCAGTGCTAACCCAGTACCACCACCGCTAACCCCATTAGCATTGCCCAACATGCAGCCCAGAGAATGGCCTCATAATCAATAGTGCAGTTGCACTATTTGGAATTCACAAATGCTGCCATGTAAATAAGCCTATTGGACATGCAAGGTGTTATGTGGCCATTTGCATGCCCATTATGGGCCCATTTACATAGGTTGCAGTTTAGCACATCTCACCCCCAGCTCCTGCCCCATAGGCAGCCATGTATCTCCCTCCCCCCAGCCAATCACTGGCCTGAGAATGAAGACATTGTTTTCCCTGGTGTCTAGTGTCACCAACTGCCAATTTCCAGCCTGAGAATGAAGAAATAGTTTTCCCTGGTGTGTAGTGGTCCCTCACCCGGTCAACTACTGCCCTGAGAATGAAGAAATTGTTTTCCCTGGTGTCTAGTGGTCCTCCCCACCACACTAACTACTGGCCCAAGAATGAAGAAATAGTTTCCTCTGGTATCAAGTGGTCTCCCTCCTGCTGATCATCGGACCAATAATAAAGGTTCTCTGGTGGCTATCTGTCCTTCCCCCCACCTGATCGCCAGCTCAATAATAACATAAAGGTTCCCTGGTTGCTAGCAGTACCTCTACCAACCCAATATAAGAATATAATTTCCCTGGTGGCTACCAGTCCTTCACCCCCACCTGATCATCCACCGATATAAGAATAGATTCCATGTGAAAATGGCGATTGCAGAAAGGCGATTGCCGTTAGGGCAAGTGTACATCATCGAAAATCAGCTTCAGCATTGTACACTCCCAGTGCACAGCAAAAGGGCACCGGGAACTTGTTGTTTTTTTGTTTTGTTTTTTATGTGGGGGCTGCCCTGCACCCCTACTAAGAGTTTTCAACTCGGGGTGCATAGTCGGGGTGCAAATGCGAAAAAAAACAAAAACATTGCATGAACAAAACGAACTGCACCCTGAACCGAACCCAGCACCCTCACAAAACCCTAGCCTGCCACCCACCCACCATGCCACAGGGCCAGCTTGGCAGCCCATTACTGCACTATACCTCACAAACCCTCCGTCTCCTTCCACACATTGCATGGCGTGCTCGCTCCCCCCATGCATGTGTACATATAGCAACATCCTGTCACTATATTCGTGGACCCCCCCCCCATCCGGCCAACCTCCCTGCCCTGTAGCCCTGTGGACAGGCACTGTGATTGAGTTTCCCTTTTTGAAAGTGCTCAATTGCGGCCGCCATTGTCATGAGCTACCTAAGAATATACTGTCCCTGGTGGCTAGCTGTCCCTCCCCTACTCGATCATGCACCCAATATAAGGATATAGTTTCTCTGGTGTCTAGTGGTCCCACCCCCCACCACCCAATCCCATGCCTGGTAAAATATACCATTTCCTTGCTGTCTAGTGTCACCCCCCACATCCTGATCCCTGTAAACTACCATGACACCATTAGTTCAAGCAAAAGCAAGCTTGTGCTCTACTAGGTAACAGGAGGGGTACAGACAGGGCAGCCAGCCATTGAACAAATTGCAGAAGCATAAACAGTTGCACTCCCAAGGATACAAAGAATCATTGTTATCCTTGGGAGTGCGACTGTGTATGCTTTTACCATGACACCATTCCCTGGTGTCAAGCATCCCCCCCCCCGTCCTGATCCCCTGTATCATAATGGTATCCATTCTTTGATGTCTAGTGAACCCCCCAGCCCCCACCCAGCAGATAATGCCTCACCATCCTGCTCCCCTCTCATCCTGACCCCTCAGCTGGAGACCAGCACAGCCCTCCGCTCTCCACCATGACCAGTTGCCGACTGAGCTCTCAATGAGTGAGTACTGTATACAGTATGCACTTACTGATTGACAGCTCAAGTGATGAAGACCTAAATGGTCGAAGTGCAGGAGCAACTGGTTGGAGATGCCACCATGGTTTGCTTGTCTTTGTTAATTGCTTTGTGCATAATAAATTCCAAATTTGCAGCAGCTTACTGGACTGAGATTGAGAGTCTTTATTGGCCTTGAAGTGCAGTCCCCAGCTGTATCTAGGTTGCTTCCTGAATCCCTGTTGTGGATATGGCAGCTTGCATCTGCCACAAGACCCCTAACACCCTTGTGCAACCATACGCTTGGCACAGACCTGGTTCAGGTCTGGTCTGGCACACTGGGTCCCCAGTTTGGTGCAAAAGGCCTTCCTGCATAGGCCATGTCAGTGTATTGGTAATGTAGCCGCATGCTGGGCACCATGGGGAGGGGGCCACTGTGGGCACTGCACCACAAAGGGCTCATTATTTATGTATTTATGTAGTTTTTCCTTACAGGGTTAGTGTACTAAACAAATACAATGCCAGAGACTGCAGGCGGGTGGAGGCACATGTTCCCTCCTGCCCAGGGAGGGCTCTGGGGGTAGCACATGAATTGTTATACCAGCATCTGGCTGGTCTAACTGTCCCAGATGGTGTGCTCTCTAGGAGTGCTTTCTGAATCCCCCTGTTGGAAACATGGCAGCTTGCATCTGCCACAAGCCCCCTAATGCCCTGGCACAGCCATAAACTTGGAGCAGATCTGATGCAGGGCCAGTCTGGCATACAGTGTCCCCAGTTTGGCTCAGGGACCTTCCTCAGTAGGACACTCCACAAGTTGTGATGCAAGGTACCCCTTGTGTTAATTCTGTTTGATGCAGGCATGTTATGTTGACTTCAGAGCTTTCTGAATTGAGCCCCCAGTGTCATCCTATGGGAATTTGCATTTATTTTTAATGATTTTTTTGTACTGTCCCTAAATGCTTAGGTGGCAGTTTATGTATTATTTGTGTAGTACTTGTTGAGATCTTTCATTTGATATATAGATTGTCTCTTAACTCGAAATATTGAGGGCGTTATGGCATCTTCAAGTTAAATTATGTGAAAAAAACTAAGTCCAAAATCTTTTGCCATTTGAACGGATCCCTTTTCGTATAAATGAAAAAAGACTGTACTGAGCATGCTCAGAACCTTTGGAACAGATTAATATTTTTCAGCAAACCAGCGAAAGGCACACCTGTGAGCAAAGCCCTTTCAACCCTGAAAATTTCAAAGCAAAATTCCAAACCGTTTATGTGCAAGACAATGACAAAAAACTGCAGAAAAACAACAATTGTTTTACGTTTTTTCACTATCTGCATCTCAGAATAGGCCCATCTGACTGGAAGAAAGCTCAGCACATCAATAGATCTATCCCATGAGACCACTCATGCAAAGTTTTGTGCAAATCTGTTGAACAGTTGCAAAGATATTAAAGTGAAAAATTTGAGGTTTAACATGGAACGTCATGCTCAGCCCTAACTATAGTGGCATGACCACACCACTATAATATAAATAAATGTCAATTCCGGTGCTGGGTGACTGACCCAGGCCTCCCTCCACCACAACCACTTGCCACCTGTATCTCTCAGTGATTGTCACCTAAATTAAAATTTCCCACTTTCATCCAGTATGTAAAAGTACCCCACTGACCTTGATCCCCTCATGAATAGAAAAAACAAATGTCATGAATGTATAAAGACATTCTATATGTTCAGAACATGGCCCTCACAGTATGCAGCACATCCAGACCCCCTAATCTCATTGAAGTGGGTCTGGCTGCCACCACTGACTTTGGACGTTCCTGGCCCAAAAGCAGGGAATAGATTCTACTTGGGGACTTTAATATGAACTGGAACTCATGCCAAGCCCACAAAGTGAGGGACCTATTTGCAAACCTTTGCTTAAGCCAGATTATTACCATTCCTACCAGGGACAGCTACAAACCCAGGTAAGAGTCTACCCTGGACTGTGTCATAATCTTTAACTTCTCCTTTGTTTGCAACTCCGGGATGCTCCCAGACTTGCTAAGTGACTATAGCCCAGTTTTCTGTCACTGGTCCACCAAGCTCCCTCATGCCCCCCCACCTACATTTTTTCCAGATGCCTGAAGGGCTTAAACACAGAGGCCTTCCACACAGTTCTGTCTTCAATCAACTGATTTTTCTTAGACTACGCAGAGAATACCAACACATCCTGTGACTGTTTCTTTCAGAGCTTTACAAATATCTGTGATAGCCTATGTCCTGTGAAGCAGCTCAGAATTTGAGGTAAGAAGCAGGACTGGGTCTCAGGGGACCTCCTAATGCTCTTTAAAGCCAATAGTAACATGTCAGCCCAATATTTATTTATTTATTTGGTAATTCGGATACAACCTTTGAGTGTACACTCTTTTACAAAGGTTCCACGTCAGGATGTAAAACAGCAGAGACATAACAAAAACTTGACAGTTAACACAAAACATAAGATTGCTATGTAATACAGAAAATAGATAAATAATACATTTGAGTAACCTAGACAACTGAAATTAAACAGCAGGAGGAGAGTCCCAATTAGCAATGTACGGCATAGCTGCCCCAGGGGGGTCTGTCAAGGTAGAGTATCGGAAATGGTAGGAGAAAGAAAGAAAGAGGGGGGGGGAGTGTGAATGAGGGGTAGATTAGAGAGAGAAAAAGCGGAGGAGGGGGAGAGAGAGAAAGGGAGTCGGAGAAGGAGAATATTTAGGGGGAGAGTGTGTGGTAAGGGAAGGTGTTGGAGGAGTATGGAGGGGAGAGAGTTGCAGGGAGCTAGAAGAGGGGTGGCAAGGGATGGCAGGTGGGGGTCCAGAGTAGGTAAAACAGGAAGAAAGCACAGACAGACGAGGGGGGTATCCGGGTTGAGGATATGGACTCAGGTAAGGGAGTCAGAGGTGTTTAAGAGGGGGTATCCAGGTTGAAGATATGGATTCAGGTAAGGCAGTCGCAGGTGTTTGAGTTCAGCAGGTATTGCTTCATTTCTCTTTTAAAGGACCAAACATTTGTTGTATTAAGAGCTGCAGCAGGGATCTCATTTAGCCATAGTGGAGCTCGGTACATGAAGGATCTTTGCCCTAGGGAAGTTCTATGAAATGGGACATCAAGTTGTGCTGTCAGTGTTCTTCATGTGTTGTATTTGGAGCGTGCTTCCTTTACTAGATCTGCAATGCAGGTAGGGGTTAGGGAGAGCATGGCCTTTCTTCCTAGCAGGTAAGTTTATATATAGATATAGACAGTCAAAGGACCCTATCCACTTACAGGACTACGTGACTTTGCAAAATAACTGTAAAACCGTGGTTCACAAAGCCTAAATTGGCCTCTTAAAATGTGGCCATACCTCCAACCTTGGTAACCCAGAATAGTGTAGTTTAACATCAACAGTATCATGGGTAGATCTAAGAGATCCCAGTCCTAGGTTATTGAGTGCAGGGTTGGTGTCAACTGCAACCCCAAGACTTTTGCCTCCCTGTTCAATGACTGCTTTGGTGACCTGGATAAATACTGTCATCTTCCCCATAGCTCCTCTCCTCAGGTACCTCATGCCTCATCACATAGCACCCTCCCTCCTATGTTTTACTTCATTTACCTGACTATGTGGCAAGTAGCCAAATACTTGAGATGCTCTAATCCAAAATCCATCTCTGGCCTTGATGGCTTAGACTACTACCTCATTAAACTGGCCAGTGAGGCACTGGCTTACCCCACCTGTCATATTTTTAACTACTCCCTCTGCACAAGTGACTTCACCAAGCTCTTGAAACTGTCTGCTATTATTCCCATCCAAAAATCTAGACCCAAGCACCCCGTCTCCAACTACTTTACTGCCCCATCTCTCTCCTTGCCCCACTTTCAGAGGTTTTCAAAAGGATTGTGTCTGACCAGATGTCTGCCTACATACAGTAGTATGACTTGTTGACCAGTACCCAGCATGGATGGATTCTACCCTTAACACAACATCGAGACAGCCTTGGTGAGTCTCGCTGACTATGTGCATTGAGCCTTGGACATTTGAGGACTCCTCCAAGGCCTTCAGTCTTGTGGACCATGATCTGCTGTTCCATGCCCTCTCCTTTTTCAACTTCTCACATGCGACAACCCAGTGGTCCAAAGATTACCCATCCAGCAGGATGCACAGGACTGCAATTGACAGCATCCTCTTGGACTTTTGTCCCATGTACTGCATGGTCCCCCAGTGTTCCATCCTTGGCCCCCTTCTCTTCTTCTTGTTTCTAAATGTACTCCCCAGCTCTTGCCCATCCACCAAACCTTTACTGTATTCTGATGATGCTGTCTTCTGGAGCTTGGGCAGGGACGTGGCGATCTTAGATAAAGACATTCAACATGACTTTGACCTCCTCCAGACATGGTTCTAAAAAAATAAACTGGCACTCAACACCAAAAATAAAACCAACAATGCCATGGAATTTCTTGAGGACACACCAGAAAGGGGCCTGCTCTCCATTTACCATCCATGATTTAGGGCATTGCAATGGAGCTTATCTCTCAGTTAAAATGCCTAAGTCCTCTTAGACAACACACTATCCTTTGACACTCACATCAATAGCCTGGTGAAAAAAACGTGCTCCATAGGCTTGGTGCCTTACACAGGGCCACAATGTTCTTGACCTATGAGACAAAGAGGCTACTCACCCACAGTCTGTTGCTCCCTATAGTTGATTACAGTTCCCTTGTCTGTGCTACTGCTCCAGCCTGGGCTCTCGATAAAGTGTGCACTGTGTGCAGTGACATCTGTTACTTCATGACTGACCTGCCTTACTGCACTTACTATTGCCAACTCTAATTCTGCTGCCTGCCTCTCACTGGATGATGGCTTTGCCCATAGGTTAGGGGTTTTCCTACATAAGGTGGCACTTGGCCTAATCCACCCTTGTATTCCCACACTATTCACCTGCTCCACCAACAAGTTGCAGACATCTTCACAGGCCAAATTAATTTTCTCACTCCCTTTTCAGGCACACTACTGCAGGAAAAATAACTCTTTCCTTCAGGGCACTAGGATCCTACAACCTCCTACTTTCCCACCTCACCCTTGGAACCAGCATTCATATATTTCTCATTAACCTCCACCAATTCCTGTTAGACAAAACACAATGTCAATGTTCTTAATTGCTTCTCTTACCTACCCTATGAGAGCCTGGATTGCACTACTGTATATTCTCTTCATCTACCGCTAAATGTGATGCCTGACTGTGCTACTGGAAATTGTGACACCAGATTGTACTATTGCAACTTGTCGCTGGCTATACTCAGGCTGATTATTTTTCTCTGTTCCTTGTTTTAAACTGGTTGCTTATGAAAACAAACTATTTCATCTTGCTATCCAGTATAATAAATAAAAATGAAAACATGAAATTAAGTTGATGTCTGACAGTGGATGACTGGCTGATTGGCACAACTCTCCCTCTTCCATGGCTGGTCACCAATCTAAAATGATAACCCCCCACACTCACATGCCCACTGGCACCTACGCCTACCTCCTACCCCCTCACTGACACCCTATTCATTATTAAATGTCATGATCCCATGGTGGGCAACTGGCACAACCTTCCTGGCACCACAGTCAGATATGCTGGTTAAGCTACAGATCTGAGGCCATGCCCCAAAGGTCTGCTGCTTCAAGTTACAGGTCTGTGGCCTCAGGTAATGAAAGCTACTAGTGATATCCTGCTATATGCATGGCTCTGTGCAAACCAGTTACGATTGATATTCTGCATAGTGGTTGGCCCCAGTATCCTGTGCAAAGAAAGTTATGACATATATCTTTCTTTATAAAGGGCCCATACGGCCATGCATGAAAAAAGTTATGACTGATTTTTTTACTTCATGCAGTCCCCACAGGGCTCAGCAAAAATAGACTTATAGCTCATATTGGGCTTTCTGTAGAGCAAGCCTGAAGGGACTGGTTTAAAGAAAGTTATGACTGATTTTGTGCTTCTCACAAAGTTACGAGAATGGTGTTATTCATGCAGGGTCTGAATGAAGAAACTTATGACTGATTCTGAATTCACTACATTGAGTAGCAGATTTGTGAGACAGTCTCAGAGCTGCTGCTTGAAGCAGCAGACCTGAGGGGCATGGCTCTAGACCTGTAACCTGAAGCAGCAGACCCACGGGACCCAGTCTTGGACCTGTAGACTGAAGCAGCAGACCTGTGGGGCATGGCCTCAGACCTGTAGTATGAAGCAGCAGACCTTTGGGACATGGCCCCAGACCTGTAACTTGAAGCAACAGACCTGTGGTGCACAGGCCCAGACCTGCAGCCTGCAGCAGCAGACCTGTGGGGCATGGTCCCAGACATAGATATACAGAAGGTGATATCAGATAAGGACTGTGTGGCCCACCTAATCTGCCCAATTTCCATATCTAATGTATTACCACAGACTAATGACTAGTTGATCTGCATCTTACCCTCTCTACTACTAGAGTACTCTTATGTCTAGTCCATGCATTCCTGAATTCCACTACTGTTTTTGGCCCCGCCACCTCTACAGGGAGGCTGTTCCAAACATCCACTACCCTTTCTGTGAAAAAGTACTTTCTCACATTGCCCTTAAGCCTACACCTCCAGCCTCATATCATGCCCCATTGTTATTGTACACATTCTTTGTTGAAAGATGCTACCCCCTTGTATGTTGTTTAATACCCCTGATATAGTTGAATGTGTCTATCATATCCCCCCTCTCTCTCTCTTCTCCTCCAGGAAATACATATTAAGGTCCTCTAGTCTTTCCTCATATGACTTTTGTTGCAGTCCTTGTGTAACCATCCAGTCCACTGGGGTTATTAGAATCCTATTAGTACCAATCTTGGCAGGTAGAAAAGGCAGCTGGTAGGGAGCTCATTAGGGGCTTGCTACATAATGACATCATTGTTTACTCAGCTAGCCTGAGTGAGGATGATTATGTCATTTAGAACTCTCGCAGCAGCATAACCATTTTTGAGTCAGCTGATCAGGGGAAGTTTAGAATGTTCAGCAAAGAGTCAGAGTGGCAGGAGGTCTGAAAGTTGGGGCTCTGTCACAGGGAGCCCTGTGTTTCTCACCCTAATTTAGATTAACTCTACAGTTGCCAGTGAAGTGGTAGAGACCTTTTGCAGCAGGAATCCTTGATTTCACTCCAGGTGGAGTGAGAGGGACTGCCAGTTCAGTGGATCCAAAGGGCAATCCCTTGAAGGTCCTAGAGTATTTACAACTGTCTTTGAGAAGGTCATTGTGTGAGAAATTCTGTCAAAGCTACCATGAAGAAAAAGAGTGTTTTCTAGTTTGTTCTCTGGGCCTTAAGGAAGGAGCAACAGATAAGTGAGTACTGATGCAGAAACTGTTCTCATTAGGGAGCTGGCTGAGGTGTGTGTGCCCAAGACAAGACTAGATCACACCTATCAGGACCATGCATATACTTCGGTGTCAAAGTTAAAGTTTAGAGTTCGTAGTCTTTAGCATTTCAATGGGGATTGAAGGCTTCTTTTGGTCTAACCCTGAAGGAATGGCAGAGACTGTCGGTTGGGGCAATTGGTGGGAGGAACGCCATCTAGAGTCTACAAGGCAGGGCTAACTGGTTTGTTGATAGGCGCTAAGGTCCCCTCGGTAGAGACCAATGACCAGGATGAAACTTAAATATGTGGTTTAGGTCATAAATTTACACCGTGAAATGTGTTTTGAGAATGGCTCAAGTATGTGGTTCAGGCCACGTGCACTTTGGAAAAAATGGATAGAGACATTTCTGTGGAAAACTGTACTGTCTAGCAAAGAGTTTCTGGAAAAAGAGTGTACTTGTTTTGCCATGACCAACCATTGGAGATCCACTTGTGCTTTAGTAACATCTGTGAATAAAGCCATACTGCAAAATCCCAGCTGCTACACTGGACATTCTGATCATTGCTTTCTGTGTGGCGTTATTGAGGCCCCCTCAGCAGTTAGGTCTAGCATACACCTAACAAACTCTCCCTTGGATATGGTAGTATTTACAAAGGTTAATTTTGGTAATTGTACCCCACCCCTTTTCCTTTAGATAATGAGCCTGGTATACACTCTAAAGCTAGGGGTGGTATCATTCTGAGTATTTCTGCTAAAAGTAAATGGTAAGCTACAGTATACGTGGGTACTAGTTCTTTTAATGGGGGGTGCCAGTTGCCAAAAGTGGTGTGGGGGCTACACTTGCACCTTCTCGGGACTGCCTGTATTTTGTCTATGTCCTTACGGAGATGCGGCCTCAAGACCTCTACAAAGTATTCCAGATGAGGTCTCACTAGTGATTATACAGTGGCATAACCGCCTCCATGGACCTGTAGCCTGAAGCAGCAGACCTGTGGGGCATGGCCCCAGACCTGTAACTTGAAGCAGCAGACCTGTGGGGCATGGCGCCAGATCTGTAGATTGAAGCAGCTAAACTCTGGGGCAAGGCCCCAGACCTGTAATTTGAAGCACCTGACACATGGGAAATGGCCTCACACCTGTAACTTGAAGCAGCAGACCCATGGTGCACAGCTTTGGACCTGTAGCCTGAAGCAGAAGACCTGTGGGGCATGGACCAAGACCTGTAACTTGAAGCAGCAGACTTGTGGGGCATGGTCCCAGACTTGTAATGTGGAGCAGCAGATTTGTGGGGCATTTTCCTAGACCCGTAACTTGAAGCAGCAGACTTGTGAAGCATGGCCCCAGAACTGTAACTTGGAGCAGCAGACTTGTGGGGCATGCTCCCAGACCTGTAACTTGAAGCAGCAGACTTGTGGGGCATGGCCCCAGACCTGTAATGTGGAGCAGCAGATTTGTGGGGCATTTACCCAGACCTGTAACTTGAAGCAGCAGACTTGTGGGGCATGATCCCAGACCTGCAACTTGAAGCAGCAGACTTGTGGGACATGGTCTCAGACGTATAACTTGGAGCAGCAGACTTGTGGGGCATAGCCCCAGACCTGTAACAAGGAGCAGCAGACTTGTGGGACATAGTCCCAGACCAGTAACTTGGAGCAGCAGCCTTATGGGGCACAGTCCCAGACCAGCAACTTGATGCAGCACACTTGTGGGGCATGGCCCCAGACCTGTAACTTGGAGCAGCAGACTTGTGGGGCATAGTCCCAGACCAGTAACCTGGAGCAGCAGACTTGTGGGGCATGGCCCCAGACCTGTAACTTGGAGCAGCAGACTTGTGGGGCATTGCCCCAGACCTGTAATGTGGAGCAGGAGACTTGTGGGGCATGGCCCCAGACCTGTAACTTGAAGCAGCAGACTTGAGGGGCATGGTCCCAGACCTGTAACTTGGAGTAGCAGACTTGTGGGGCATAGCCCCAGATCTGTAACTTGGAGCAGCAGACTTGTGGGGCACAGCCCCAGACCTGTAACTTGGATCAGCAGACTTCTGTGGCATTGCCCCAGATCTGTATCTTGGAGCAGCAGACTTGTGGGGCATGGCCCCAGACCTGTAACTTGGAGAAGCAGACTTGTGGGACATTGCCCCAGACCTGTAACGTGGAGCAGGAGACTTGTGGGGCATGGCCCCAGACCTGTAACTTGAAGCAGCAGACTTGAGGGGCATGGTCCCAGACCTGTAACTTGGAGTAGCAGACTTGTGGGGCATGGTCCCAGACCTGTAACTTGAAGCAGCAGACTTGTGGAGCATGGCCCCAGACCTGTAATTTGGAGCAGCAGACTCATGGGGCATGGTCCCAGACCCATAACATGAAGAATAGACTTGTGAGGCATGGCCCCAGACCTGTAACTTGGAGCAGCAGACTTGTGGGGCATGGCCTGAGACCTGTAACTAGGAGTAGCAGACTTGTGGAGCATTGTCCCAGACCTGTAACTTGAAGCAGCATACTTGCGGGGCATTGTCCCAGACCTGTAACCTGAAGCAGCAGACTTGTGGGGCATGGTCCCAGACCTGTACCTTGAAGCAGCAGACTTGTGGGACATGGTCCCAGACCTGTAACCTGAAGCAGCAGACTTGTGGGGCATTTTCCCAGAACTGTAACTTGAAGCAGCAGACTTGTGGGGCATTTTCCAAGACCTGTAAATTGGAGCAGCAGACTTGTGGGGCATTTTAAAAGACCTGTAACTTGGAGCAGCAGACTTGTGTGGCATGGCCCCAGACATGTAACTTGGAGCAGCAGACTTTTCGGGCATGGTCCAAGACCTGTAACTTGGAGCAGCAGATTTGAGGGGCATGGCCCCAGACCTGTAACTTGAAGCAGCAGACTTGTGGGGCATGGTCCCAGACCAGTAACTTGGAGCAGCAGACTTGTGCGGCTTTGTCCCAGACATGTAACTTGAAGCAGCAGACTTGTGGGACATGGCCTCAGGCCTATAACTTGGAGCAGCAGACTTGTGGGGCACAGCCCCAGACCTGTAACTTGGAGAAGAAGACTTGAGGGGCATGCTCCCAGACCTGTAACTGGAAGCAGCAGACTTGTGGGGCATGGTCCCAGACCTGTAATGTGGAGCAGCAGATTTGTGGGGCATTTTCCCAGACCAATAACTTGAAGAAGCAGACTTGTGGGGCATGGTCCCAGACCTGTAACTTGAAGCAGCAGACTTGTGTGACATGGTCACAGACCTGTAACTTGAAGTAGCAGACTTGTGGAGCAAGGTCCCAGACCTGTAACTTGAAGCAGTAGACCTGAGGGGCATGGCCTCAGACCTGTAACTTGAAGCAGCAGACTTTTGGGGAATAGTCCCAGACCGATAACTTGGAGCAGCAGACTTTTGGGGCATAGCCCCAGACCTGTAACTTGGAGCAGCAGACTTGTGGGGCGTAGCTCGAGATCTGTAACTTGGAGCAGCAGACTTGAGGGGCATGCCCCACACCTGTAATTTGGAGAAGAAGACTTGAGGGGCATTGCCACAGACCTGTAACATGGAGCAGGAGACTTGTGGGGCATTTTCGAAGACCTGTAACTTGAAGCAGCAGACTTGTGGGGCATGGTCCCGGCCCTGTAACATGGAGCAGCAGACTTGAGGGGCATTGTCCCAGACCTGTAACTTGAAGCAGCAGACTTGTGAGGCATGGCCCCAGACCTGTAACTTGGAGCAGCAGACTTGTGGGGCACGCTCCCAGACCTGGAACTTGAAGCAGCAGACTTGTGGGGCATGGTCAAAGACCTGTAATGTGGAGCAGCAGATTTGTGGGGCATTTTCCCAGATCTGTAACTTGAAGCAGCAGACTTGCGGGGCATGGTCCCACACCTGTAACTTGAAGCAGCAGACTTGTGGGACATGGTCACAGACCTGTAACTTGAAGCAGAGGACTTGTGGGGCATAGTCCCAGACCTATAACTTAGAGCAGCAGACTTGTGGGGCACGTCCCAGACCTGTAACTTGGAGCATCAGACTTGTGGGGTATACTCCCAGACCAGTAACTTGGAGCAGCAGACTTGTGGGGCATGGTCCCAGACCTGTAACTTGAAGCAGCAGACTTGAGGGGTATGGCCCCAGACCTGTAACTTGGAGAAGCAGACTTGTGGGCATAGTCCCAGACCAGTAACCTGGAGCAGAAGACTTGTGGGGCATGGTCCCAGACCTGTACCTTGAAGCAGCAGACTTGAGGGACACGGTCCCAGACCTGTAACCTGAAGCAGCAGACTTGTGGGGCATAGCCCCAGATCTGTAACTTGGAGCAGCAGATTTGTGGGGCACAGCCCCAGACCTGTAACTTGGATCAGCAGACTTCTGTGGCATTGCCCCAGATCTGTAACTTGGAGCAGCAGACTTGTGGGGCATGGCCCCAGACCTGTAACTTGGAGAAGCAGACTTGTGGGGCATTGCCCCAGACCTGTAACGTGGAGCAGGAGACTTGTGGGGCATGGCCCCAGACCTGTAACTTGAAGCAGCAGACTTGAGGGGCATGGTCCCAGACCTGTAACTTGGAGTAGCAGACTTGTGGGGCATGGTCCCAGACCTGTAACTTGAAGCAGCAGACTTGTGGAGCATGGCCCCAGACCTGTAATTTTGAGCATCAGACTTATGGGGCATTGTCCCAGACCCATAACATGAAGCAGCAGACTCATGGGGCATGGTCCCAGACCTGTAACATGAAGAATAGACTTGTGAGGCATGGCCCCAGACCTGTAACTTGGAGCAGCAGACTTGTGGGGCATGGCCTGAGACCTGTAACTAGGAGTAGCAGACTTGTGGAGCATTGTCCCAGACCTGTAACTTGAAGCAGCATACTTGCGGGGCATTGTCCCAGACCTGTAACCTGAAGCAGCAGACTTGTGGGGCATGGTCTCAGACCTGTACCTTGAAGCAGCAGACTTGTGGGACATGGTCCCAGACCTGTAACCTGAAGCAGCAGACTTGTGGGGCATTTTCCCTGAACTGTAACTTGAAGCAGCAGACTTGAGGGGAATTTTCCAATACCTGTAACTTGGAGCAGCAGACTTGTGGGGCATTTTCCAAGACCTGTAACTTCGAACAGCAGACTTGTGTGGCATGGCCCCAGACATGTAACTTGGAGCAGCAGACTTTTCGGGCATGGTCCAAGACCTGTAACTTGGAGCAGCAGATTTGTGGGGCATGGCCCCAGACCTGTAACTTGGAGCAGCAGACTTGTGCAGCTTTGTCCCAGACCTGTAACTTGAAGCAGCAGACTTGTGGGACATGGCCTCAGGCCTGTAACTTGGAGCAGCAGACTTGAGGGGCACAGCCCCAGACCTGTAACTTGGAGAAGAAGACTTGTGGGGCATGCTCCCAGACCTGTAACTGGAAGCAGCAGACTTGTGGGGCATGGTCCCAGACCTGTAATGTGGAGCAGCAGATTTGTGGGGCATTTTCCCAGACTTATAACTTGAAGCAGCAGACTTGTGGGGCATGGTCCCAGACCTGTAACTTGAAGCATCAGACTTGTGGGACATGGTCACAGACCTGTAATTTGAAGTAGCAGACTTGTGGGGTAAGGTCCCAGACCTGTAACTTGAAGCAGCCGACTTGTGGGGCATGGCCTCAGACCTGTAACTTGAAGCAGCAGACTTGTGGGGAATAGTCCCAGACCTATAACTTGGAGCAGCAGACTTTAGGGGCATAGCCCTAGACCTGTAACTTGGAGCAGCAGACTTGTGGGGCATGGCACCGGACCTGTAACTTGAAGCAGCAGACTTGTGGGGCAAAGTCCCAGACCAGTAACCTGGAGCAGCAGACTTGTGGGGCATTGTCCCAGACCTGTAACTTGAAGCAGCAGACTTGTGGGCATGGCCCCAGACCTGAAAGTTGAAGCAGCACACTTGTGGGGCATAGTCCCAGACCTATAACTTGGAACTGCAGACTTTTGGGGCATAGCCCCAGACCTGTAACTTGGAGCAGCAGACTTGTGGAGCATGGTCCATGACCAGTAACCTGGAGCAGAAGACTTGTGGGGCATGGCCCCAGACCGGTAACTTGAAGCAGCAGACTTGTGGGGCATCGTCCCAGACCTGTAACTTTGAGAAGCAGACTTGTGGGACATTGCCCCTGATCTGTAACTTGGAGCAGCAGACTTGTGGGGCACAGCCCCAGACCTGTAACTTGGAGCAGCAGACTTGTGGTACATGGCTCCAGACTTGTAAATTGGAGAAGCAGACTTGTGGAGCATTGCCCCAGACCTGTAACGTGGAGCAGGAGACTTGTGGGGCATGGCCCCAGAACTGTAACTTGAAGCAGCAGACTTCTGGGGCGTGGCCCCAGACCTGTAACTTGGAGTAGCAGACTTGAGGGGGCATGGTCCCTGACCTGTAACTTGAAGCAGCAGACTTGTGAAGCATGGCCCCAGACCTGTAATTTGGAGCTTCAGACTTATGGGGCATTGTCCCAGACCCATAATTTGAAGCAGCAGACTCATGGGGCATGGTCCCAGACCTGTAAATTGAAGAATAGACTTGTGGGGCATAACCCCAGACCTCTACCTTGGAGCAGTGGATCTGTGGGGCATGGCCCCAGACCTGTAACTTGAAGCAGCAGACCAGTGGGGCATGGCACCAGATCTGTAGATTGAAGCAGCTAAACTGTGGGGCATGGCCCCAGACCTGTAATTTGAAGCACCTGACACATGAGATATGGCCTCACACCTGTAACTTTGAAGCAGCAGACCCATGGTGCACAGCTCTGGACCTGTAGCCTGAAGCAGAAGACCTGTGGGGCATGGACCCAGTTCTCTAACTTGAAGCAGCAGACTTGTGGGGCATGATCCCAGACTTGTAATGTGGTGCAGCAGATTTGTGGGGCATTTTTCCAGACCTGTAACTTGAAGCAGCAGACTTGTGGGGCATGGTCCTAGACCTGTAACTTGAAGCAGCAGACTTGTGGAACATGATCACAGACCTGCAACTTGAAGCATCAGCAGACTTGTGGGGCATCGTCCCAGACCTATAACTTGGAGCAGCAGACTTGTGGGGCATAGTCCAAGACCAGTAACTTGGAGCAGCAGACTTGAGGGGCATGGCGCCAGAACTGTAACTTGAAGCAGCAGACTTGTGGGGCATGGTCCCAGACCTGTAAATGGAGCAGCAGACTTGTGGGGCATTGTCCCAGACCTGTAACTTGAAGCATCAGACTGGTGAGGCATGGCTCCCAGACCTGTAACTTGAGCAGCAGACTTGTGGGGCACGCTCCCAGAACTGTAACTTGAAGCAGCAGACTTGTGGGGCATGGTCCCAGACCTGTAATGTGGAGCAGCTGATTTGTGGGGCATTTTAAAAGACCTGTAACTTGAAGCAGCAGACTTGTGGGGCATGGTCCCAGACCTGTAACTTGAAGCATAGGACTTGTGGGGCATAGTCCCAGACCTATAACTTAGAGCAGCAGACTTGTGGGGCACAATCCCAGACCTGTAACTTGGAGCATCAGACTTGTAGGGCATACTACTAGACCAGTAACTTTGAGCAGCAGACTTGTGGGGCATGGTCCCAGACCTGTAACTTGAAGCAGCAGACTTGTGGGGCATGGCCGCAGACCTGTAACTTGGAGCAGCAGACTTGTGGGGCACAGCCCCAGACCTGTAACTTGGAGCAGAAGACTTGTGGGGCATGCTCCCAGACCTGTAACTGGAAGCAGCAGACTTGTGGGGCATGGTCCCAGACCTGTAATGTGGATCAGCAGATTTGTGGGGCATTTTCCCAGACCTATAACTTGAAGCAGCAGACTTGTGGGGCATGGTCCCAGACCTGTAACTTGAAGCAGCAGACTTGTGGGAAATGGCCTCTGACCTGTAACTTGAAGCAGCAGACTTGTGGGGAATAGTCCCAGACCTATAACTTGGAGCAGCAGACTTTTTGGGCTTAGCCCTAGACCTGTAACTTGGAAGAGCAGACTTTTTGGGGTAGTCCCAGACCATTAACTTGGAGCAGCAGACTTGTGGGGCATGGTCCTAGACCTGTAACTTGAAACAGCAGACTTGAGGGGCATGGCCCCAGGCCTGTAACTTGAAGCAGCAGACTTGTGGGGCATAGTCCCAGACCTGTAACTTGGAGCAGCAGACTTCTGCAGCATAGCCCCAGACCTGTAACTTTGAGCAGCAGACTTGTGGGGCATTGCCCGAGATCTGTAACTTGGAGCAGCAGACTTGAGGGGCATGGCCCCACACCTGCAATTAGGAAATGCAGACTTGTGGGGCATTGCCTCAGACCTGTAACGTGGAGCAGGAGACTTGTGGGACATGGCCCAAGACCTGTAACTTGAAGCAGCAGACTTGTGGGGCATGGTCCCGGACCTGTAACATGGAGCAGCAGACCTGTGGGGCATTGTCCCAGACCTGTAACTTGAAGCAGCAGACTTGTGAGGCATGGCCCCAGACCTGTAACTTGGAGCAGCAGATTTGTGGGGCATTTTCCCAGACCTGTAACTTGAAGCAGCAGACTTGTGGGGCATGGACCCAGACCTGTAACTTGAAGCAGCAGACTTGTGGGACATGGTCACATACCTGTAACTTGAAGCAGAGGACTTGTGGGGCATAGTCCCAGATGTATAACTTAGAGCAGCAGCCTTGTGGGGCACAGTCCCAGACCTATAACTTGGAGCATCAGGACTTGTGGGCATACTCCCAGACCAGTAACTTGGAGCAGCAGACTTGAGGGGCATGGTCCCAGACCTGTAACTTGAAGCAGCAGACTTGTGGGGCATGGCCCCAGACCTGTAACTTGGAGCAGCAGACTTGTGGGCATAGTCCCAGACCAGTAACCTGGAGCAGAAGACATGTGGGGCATGGCCCCAGACCTGTAACTTGAAGCAGCAGACTTGTGGGGCACAGTCCCACACCTGTAACTTGGAGCAGCAGACTTGTTGGGCATAGCCCCAGATCTGTAACTTGGAGCAACAGACTTGTGGGGCATAGATCCAGACCTGTAACTTGGAGCAGCAGACTTGAGGGACATGGTCACATACCTGTAACTTAAAGCAGAGGACTTGTGGGGCATAGTCCCAGACGTATAACTTAGAGCAGCAGACTTGTGGGGCACAGTCCCAGACCTATAACTTGGAGCATCAGACTTGTGGGGCATACTCCCAGACCAGTAACTTGGAGCAGCAGACTTGTGGGGCATGGTCCCAGACCTGTAACTTGGAGCAGCAGACTTGTGGGGCACAGCTCCAGACCTGTAACTTGGATCTGCAGACTTCTGGGGCATTGCCCCAAATCTGTAACTTGGAGCAGCAGTCTTGGGGGACATGGCCCCAGACCTGTAACTTGGAAAAGCAGACTTGTGGGGCATTGCCCCAGACCTGTAATGTGGAGCAGGAGACTTGTGGGGCATGTCCCCAGACCTGTAACTTGAAGCAGCAGACTTGAGGGGCATGGTCCCAGACCTGTAACTTGGAGTAGCAGACTGTAGGGCTTTCCCAGACCTGTAACTTGAAGCAGCAGACTTGTGGAACGTGGCCCTGACTTGTAATTTGGAGCTTCAGACTATGGGGCATTGTCCCAGACCCATAACTTGAAGCAGCAGACTCATGGGCATGGTCCCAGACCTGTAACATGAAGAATAGATTTTGAGGCATGGCCCCAGACCTGTAACTTGGAGCAGCAGACTTAGGGGCATGGCCTGAGACCTGTAACTAGGAGTAGCAGACTTGTGAGCATTGTCTCTAGACCTGTAACTTGAAGCAGCATACTTGCAGGGCATTGTCCCAGACCTGTAACCTGGAAGCAGCAGACTTGAAGGGGCATGGTCCCAGACCTGTACCTTGAAGCAGCAGATTCCTAGGGACATGGTCCCAGACCTGTATCCTGAAGCAGCAGACTTGTGGGCATTTTCCCAGACTCATAACTTTAAGCAACAGACTTCAGGGGCATTTTCCAAGATCTGTAACTTGGAGCAGCAGACTAGGGCATTTTCCAAGACCTGTAACTTGAGCAGCAGACTCAGGCAAGGCCCCAGACATGTAACTTGGAGCAGCAGACTTGGGGCATGGTCCAAGACCTGTAACTTGGAGAAGCAGACTTGCGGGGCATGGCCCCAGACCTGTAACTTGGAGCAGCAGACTTGTGGGACATAGTCCCAGACCAGTAACTTGAAGCAGAAGACATTTGGGGCATGGTCCCAGACCTGTAACTTGAAGCAGCAAGCTTGTGGGGCATGGCCCCAGACCTGTAACTTGGAGCAGCAGACTTGTGGGGCATAGTCCCAGACCAGTAACTTGGAGCAGCAAACTTGTGGGGCATGGTCCCAGACCTGTAACTTGAAGCAGCAGACTTGTGGGGCACAGTCCCAGACCTGTAACTTGGAGCAGAAGACTTGTGGGGCATGGCCCCAAACCTGTAACTTGAAGCAGCAGACTTGTGGGGCATTGTTCCAGATCAGTAACTTGGAGCAGCAGACTTGTGGGGCTTTGTCCCAGACCTGTAACTTGAAGCAGTAGACTTGTGGGACATGGCCCCAGGCCTGTAACTTTGAGCAGCAGACTTGTGGGGCACAGCCCCAGACCTGTAACTTGGAGCAGCAGACTTGTGGGGCATGCTCCCAGACTTGGAACTTGAAGCAGCAGACTTGTGGGGCTTGGTCCCAGACCTGTAATGTGGAGCAGCAGATTTGTGGGGCATTTTCCCAGACCTATAACTCGAAGCAGCAGACTTGTGGGGCATGGTCCGAGACCTGTAACTTGAAGCAGCAGACTTGTAGGGACATGGTCACAGACCTGTAACTTGAATCTAGCAGTGACGGGCAATGGTCTCAGTCCTGTAACTTGAGCAGCAGACTGTAGGGGCATGACCTCAGACATGGACTTGGAACAGCAGACTTGTGGGGTATAGTCAAAGACCAGTAACTGGAGCAGCAGACTTGTGGGGCATGGTCCTAGACCTGTAGCTTGAAGCAGACCAGGGCATGCGCCCTGACCTGTAACTTCTGGAGCAGACTTGTGGGGCATGTCCCAGACCAGCAACCTGGAGCAGCAGACTTGTGGGCATGGTCCCAGACCTGTAACTTGAAGCAGTGAGACTTGTGGGGCATGGCCCCAGACCTGAAAGTTGAAGCAGCACACTTGTGGGGCATAGTCCCAGACCTATAACTTGGAACTGCAGACTTTGGGGCATAGCCACAGACCTGTAACTTGGAGAAGCAGACTTGTGGTACATTGCCCCTGATCTGTAACTTGGAGCAGCAGACTTGTGGGACACAGCCCCAGACCTGTAACTTGGAGCAGCAGACTTGTGGGGCATGGCTCCAGACCTGTAAATTGGAGAAGCAGACTTGTGGAGCATTGCCCCAGACCTGTAATGTGGAGCAGGAGACTTGTGGGGCATGGCCTCAGAACTGTAACTTGAAGCAGCAGACTTCTGGGGCGTGGCCCCAGACCTGTAAATTGGAGAAGCAGACTTGTGAAGCATTGCCCCAGACCTGTAACTTGGAGCAGTAGACTTGTGGGGCATGGCCCCAGAAGTGTAACTTGAAGCAGCAGACTTCTCGGGCGTGGCCCCAGACCTGTAACTTGGAGTATCAGACTTGAGGTGGCATGGTCCCTGACCTGTAATTTGAAGCACCTGACACATGAGAAATGGCCTCACACCTGTAACTTGAAGCAGCAGACCCATGGTGCACAGCTCTGGACCTGTAGCCTGAAGCAGAAGACCTGTGGGGCATGGACCCAGTTCTCTAACTTGAGCAGCAGACTTTAGGGGCATGGTCCCAGACTTGTAATGTGGTGCAGCAGATTTGTGGTATTTTTCCAGACCTGAAACTTGAGCAGCAGAATTGTGGGGCATGGTCCTAGACCTGTAACTTGAAGCAGCAGACTTGTTGAACAAGGTCACAGACCTGTAACTTGAAGCATCAGCAGCCTTGTGGGGCATCGTCCCCGACCCATAACTTGAGCAGCAGGACTTGTGGGGCCTAGTCTGGACCTGTAACTTGGAGCAGCTGAATTAGGGATAGTCCAAGACCTCAGTAACTTGAGCAGCAGACTTGAGGAGCATGGCCCCAGACCTGTAACTTGAAGCAGCAGCCTTTTGGGGCATGGTCCCAGACCTGTAACATGGAGCAGCAGACTTAGGCATTGTCCCAGAATCTGTAACTTGAAGCAGCAGACTTGTTGAACATGGTCACAGACCTGTAACTTGAAGCATCAGCAGACTTGTGGGAAGTGCAGTCCCAGAATCTGTAACTAGAAGCAGCAGATCAGTGAGCATGGCCCCAGACCTGTAATTTGGAGCATCAGACTTATGGGGCATTGTCCCAGACCCATAACATGAAGCAACAGACTCATGGGGACATGGTCCCAGACCTGTAACATGAAGAATAGATTCTAGAGGCATGGCTTCCAGACCTGTAACTCTGAGCAGTAGACTTGTGGGGTATGGCCTGGAGGAGACGTAACTAGGAGCAGCAGACTTGTGGAGCATTGTCCCAGACCTGTAACTTGAAGTAGCATACTTGCGGGCATTGTCCCAGACCTGTAACCTGAAGCAGAAGACTTGGGGGCATGGTCTCAGACCTGTACCTTGAAGCAGACTTGTGGGACATGAACCCTCAGACCTGTAACCTGGGGCAGCAGATCAGCATTTTCCTGAACTGTAACTTGAAGCAGCAGACTTGTGGGGAATTTTCCAATACCTGCAACTTGGAGCAGCAGACTTGTGGGCATTTTCCAAGACCTGTAACTTCGAGCAGCAGACTTGTGTGGCATGGGCCTCAGACATGTAACTTGGAGCAGCAGACTTTTGGAAGCCATGTCCAAAGACCTGTAACTTGGAGCAGCAGATTTTGTGGGCATGGCCCCAGACCTGTAACTTGAAGTGCAGATTTTGTGGGCATGGTCCCAGACCAGTAACTTGGGAGCAGCAGACTTTAGCAGCTTTGGTCCTAAGACCTAACTTGAAGCAGCAGACTTGTGGGACATGGCCTCAGGTCCAACCTGAGCAGTAGACTTCCAGGGGCACAGCCCCAGACCTGTAACTTGGAGGAGAAGAAGAGCTTGGGCATGCCCAGACCTGTAAACTGGAAGCAGCAGACTTGTGGGGCATGGTCCCAGACCTGTAATGTGGAGCAGCAGATTTGTGGGGCATTTTCCTGACCTATAACTTGAAGCAGCAGACTTGAGGGGCATGGTCCCAGACCTGTAACTTGAAGCAGCAGACTTGGGGACATGGTCACAGACCTGTAATTGAAGTAGCAGACTTGTGGGTGAGGTCCCAGACCTGTAACTCTGAAGCAGCAGACTTCCAGGGGGCATGGCCTCAGACCTTGTAACTTGAAGAAAGCAGACTTGTGGGGAATAGTCCTTAGACCCATAACTTGGAGCAGCAGACTTTGGGCATAGTCCTTGACCTGTAACTTGGAAGAGCAGACTCAGGGGCATAGTCCCAGACCATTAACTTGAGCAGAGGACTTGTGGGGCATGGTCCTAGGACCTGTAACTTGAAGCAGCACTAGGGCATGGCCCCAGGCCTGTAACTTGAAGCAGACTTGGGCATAGTCCCAGACCTGTAACTTGGAGCAGCAGACTTGTGGAGCATAGCCCCAGACCTGTAACTTGGAGCAGCAGACTTCAGGGGCATTGCCCACATCTGTAACTTGGAGAAGAGACTTTGGGGGCATGGCCCCAGACCTGTAATTTGGAGAAGCAGATTCTAGGGTATGGCCCGGACCTGTAACTTGAAGCAGCAGACTGTGGGGCTTTGGTCCCGGACCTGTAACATGGAGCAGCAGACTTGTGGGGCATGGTCCCAGACCTGTAACTTGGAGCAGCAGACTTGAGGGGCACGCTCCCAGACCTGTAACTTGAAGCAGCAGACTTGTGGGGCATGGTCGAAGACCTGTAATGTGGAGCAGCAGATTTGTGGGGCATTTTCCCAGACCTGTAACTTGAAGCAGCAGACTTGTGAGGCATAGTCCCAGACCTGCAACTTGAAGCAGCAGACTTGTGGGACATGGTCCCAGACCTGTAACTTGAAGCAGCAGACTTGTGGGGCATAGTCCCACATCTGTAACTTGGAGTAGCAGACTTGTTGGGCATAGCCCCAGATCTGTAACTTGGAGCAAGACTTGTGGGGCCCAGCCCCAGACCTGTAACTTGGAGCAGCAGACTTGTGGGGCATTGCCCCAGATCTGTAACTTTGGAGTAACAGACTTGTGGGGCATTGCCCCAGACCTGTAACGTGGAGCAGGAGACTTGTGGGGCATTGCCCCAGACCTGTATTTGGGAGCATCAGACTTATGGGGCATTGTCCCAGACCCATAACTTGAAGCAGCAGACTCATGGGGAATGGTCCCAGACCTGTAACTTGAAGAACAGACTTGTGGGGCATGGCACCAGACCTGTAACTTGGAGCAGCAGACTTGCGGGGCATTGTCCCAGACCTGTAACCTGAAGCAGCAGACTTGTGGGGCATGGTCTCAGACCTGTACCTTGATGCAGCAGACTTGTGGGACATGGTCCCAGACCTGTAACCTGAAGCAGCAGACTTATGGGGCATTTTCCAGACCTGTATCTTGAAGCAGCAGACTTGTGGGGCATTTTCCAAGGCCTGTAACTTGGAGCAGCAGTCTTGTGGGGCATTTTCCAAGACCTGTAACTTGGAGCAGCAGACTTGTGGGGCATGGCCACAGACATGCAACTTGGAGCAGCAGATTTGTGGAGCTTTGTCCTAGACCTGTAACTTGAAGCAGCTTACTTGCGGGGCATTGTCCCAGACCTGCAACCTGAAGCAGCAGACTTGTGGGGCATGGTCCCAGACCTGTACCTTGAAGCAGCAGACTTGTGGGACATGGTCCCAGACCTGTAACCTGAAGTAGCAGACTTATGGGGCATTTTCCAGACCTGTAACTTGAAGCAGCAGACTTGTGGGGCATTTTCCAAGACCTGTAACTTGGAGCAGCAGACTTGTGGGGCATTTTCAAGACCTGTAACTTGGAGCAGCAGACTTGTGGGGCATGGCCACAGTCATGCAACTTGGAGCAGCAGACTTTTGGGGCATGGTACCAGAGCTGTAACTTGGAGCAGCAGACTTGTGGGGCATAGTCCCGGACCAGTAACCTGGAGCAGCAGACTTGTGGGGCTTGGCCCCAGACATGTAACTTGAAGCAGCAGACTTGTGGGGCATAGTCCCAGACCAGTAACTTGGAGCAGCAAACTTGTGGGGCATGGCCCCAGACCTGTAACTTGAAGCAGCAGACTTGTGGTGCACAGTCCCAGACCTGTAACTTGGAGCAGCAGACTTGTGGGGCATTTTCCAAGAACTGTAACTTGGAGCAGCAGACTTGTGGGGCATTTTCAAGACCTGTAACTTGGAGCAGCAGACTTGTGGGGCATGGCCACAGTCATGCAACTTGGAGCAGCAGACTTTTGGGGCATGGTCCCAGAGCTGTAACTTGGAGCAGCAGACTTGTGGGGCATAGTCCCGGACCAGTAACCTGGAGCAGCAGACTTGTGGGGCTTGGCCCCAGACATGTAACTAGAAGCAGCAGACTTGTGGGGCATAGTCCCAGACCTGTAACTTGGAGTAGCAGACTTATGGGGCATTGTCCCAGACCCATAACTTGAAGCAGCAGACTCATGGGGCATGGTCCCAGACCTGTAACATGAAGAATAGACTTGTGAGGCATGGCCCCAGACCTGTAACTTGGAGCAGCAGACTTGTGCGGCATGGCCTGAGACCTGTAACTAGGAGTAGAGACTTGTGGAGCATTGTCCTAGACCTGTAACTTAGCAAGCATACTTGCAGGGCATTGTCCCAGACCTGTAACCTGAAGCAGCAGACTTGTGGGGCATGGTCCCAGACCTGTACCTTGAAGCAGACTTGTGGGACATGGTCCCAGACCTGTAACCTGAAGCAGCAGACTTGTGGGAATTTTCCCAGACCTATAACTTGAAGCAACAGACTTGTGGGGCATTTCAAGACCTGTAACTTGAGCAGCAGACTTGTGGGCATTTCCAAGACCTGCAACTTGGAGCAGCAGACTGGGGCAAGGCCCCAGACATGTAACTGGAGCAGCAGACTTTTGGGGCATGGTCCAAGACCTGTAACTTGAGAAGCAGACTTGTGGGGCATGTCCCAGACCTGTAACTGGAGTTGCAGACTTGTGGGACATAGTCCCAGACCAGTAACTGAAGCAGAAGACTTTTGGGGGCGTGGTCCCAGACCTGTAACTTGAAGCAGCAGACTTGGGGCATGGCCCCAGACCTTAACTTGGGCCAGCAGACTTGAGGGGCATAGTCCCAGACCAGTAACTTGGAGCAGCAAACTTGTGGGGCATGGCCCCCGACCTGTAACTTGAAGCAGCAGACTTGTGGGGCACAGTCCCAGACCTGTAACTTGGAGCAGCAGACTTGTGGGGCATTTTCCAAGAACTGTAACTTGGAGCAGCAGACTTGTGGGGCATTTTCAAGACCTGAAACTTGGAGCAGCAGACTTGTGGGGCATGGCCACAGTCATGCAACTTGGAGCAGCAGACTTTTGGGGCATGGTCCCAGAGCTGTAACTTGGAGCAGCAGACTTGTGGGGCATAGTCCCGGACCAGTAACCTGGAGCAGCAGACTTGTGGGGCTTGGCCCCAGACATGTAACTTGAAGCAGCAGACTTGTGGGGCATAGTCCCAGACCTGTAACTTGGAGTAGCAGACTTGTGGGGCATAGCCCCAGACCTGTAACTTGGAGTAGCAGACTTGTGGGGCATTGTCCCAGACCTGTAACTAGAAGCATCAGACTTGTGGAACATGGCCCCAGACTTGTAATTTGGAGCTTCAGACTTATGGGGCATTGTCCCACACCCATAACTTGAAGCAGCAGACTCATGGGGCATGGTCCCAGACATGTAACATGAAGAATAGACTTGTGAGGCATGGCCGAGACCTGTAACTTGGAGCAGCAGACTTGTGCGGCATGGCCTGAGACCTGTAACTAGGAGTAGCAGACTTGTGGAGCATTGTCCTAGACCTGTAACTTGAAGCAGCATACTTGCAGGGCATTGTCCCAGACCTGTAACCTGAAGCAGCAGACTTGTGGGGCATGGTCCCAGACCTGTACCTTGAAGCAGCAGACTTGTGGGACATGGTCCCAGACCTGTAACCTGAAGCAGCAGACTTGTGGGGCATTTTCCCAGACCTTTAACTTGAAGCAACAGACTTGTGGGGCATTTTCCAAGACCTGTAACTTGGAGCAGCAGACTCGTGGGGCAAGGCCCCAGACATGTAACTTGGAGCAGCAGACTTTTGGGGCATGGTCCAAGACCTGTAACTTGGAGAAGCAGACTTGTGGGGCATGGCCCCAGACCTGTAACTTGGAGCAGCAGACTTGTGGGACATAGTCCCAGACCAGTAACTTAAAGAAGACTTTTGGGCATGGTCCCAGACCTGTACACGAAGCAGCAGGTGTGGGCATGGCCCAGACCTGTAACTTGAGCAGCAGACTTGAGGGGCATAGTCCAGACCAGTAACTTGGAGCAGCAAACTTGTGGGGCATGGCCCCCGACCTGTAACTTGAAGCAGCAGACTTGTGGGGCACAGTCCCAGACCTGTAACTTGGAGCAGCAGACTTGTGGGACATGGCCCCAGACCTGTAACTTGAAGCAGCAGACTTGTGGGGCATTGTTCCAGATCAGTAACTTGGAGCAGCAGACTTGTGGGGCTTTGTCCCAGACCTGTAACTTGAAGCAGCAGACTTGAGGGAAATGGCCCCAGGCCTGTAACTTGGAGCAGCAGACTTGAGGGGCACAGCCCCAGACCTGTAACTTGGAGCAGCAGACTTGTGGGGCATGCTCCCAGACCTGGAACTTGAAGCAGCAGACTTGTGGGGGCATGGTCCCAGACCTGTAATGTGGAGCAGCAGATTTGTGGGGCATTTTCCCAGACCTATAACTCGAAGCAGCAGACTTGCGGGGCATGGTCCGAGACCTGTAACTTGAAGCAGCAGACTTGTGGGACATGGTCACAGACCTGTAACTTGAACTAGCAGACTTGTGGGGCATGGTCCCAGTCCTGTAACTTGAAGCAGCAGACTTGTGGGGCATGGCCTCAGACATGTAACTTGGAACGCAGACTTGTGGGGCATAGTCAAAGACCAGTAACTTGGAGTAGCAGACTTGTGGGGCACGGTCCTAGACCTGTAACATGAAGCAGCAGACTTGTGGGGCATGGCACCGGACCTGTAACTTGGAGCAGCAGACTTGTGGGACAAAGTCCCAGACCAGTAACCTGGAGCAGCAGACTTGTGAGGCATGGCCCCAGACCTGTAACTTGAAGCAGCAGACTTGCGGCGCATGTCCCCCAGACCTGAAAGTTGAAGCAGCACACTTGTGGGGCATAGTCCCAGACCTATAACTTGGAACTGCAGACTTTTGGGGCATAGCCCCAGACCTGTAACTTGAAGCAGCAGACTTGTGGGGCATCGTCCCAGACCTGTAACTGAAGCAGAAGACTTGTGGGACATTGCCCCGACTCAGTAACTTGGAGCAGCAGACTTGTGGGGCAGGCCTCAGAGCCTGTAACTTGAGCAGCAGACTTGTGGGCATGGCTCCAGACTTGTAAATTGGAGAAGCAGACATGTGGGAGCATTGCCCAGACCTGTAACGTGGAGCAGCAGATTTGTGGGCATGGCCCCAGAACTGTAACTGAAGCAGCAGACTTGTGGGCGTGGCCTCAGATCCTGTAACTTGGAGTAGCAGACTTTTGGGGGCATGGTCCCTGACCTGTAACTTGAAGCAGCAGACTTGTGGAGCATGGCCCCAGACCTGTAATTTGGAGCTTCAGACTTATGGGGCATTGTCCCAGACCCATAACTTGAACAGCAGCAGACTCATGGGGCATGGTCCCAGACCTGTAAATTGAAGAATAGACTTGTGGGGCATGACCCCAGACCTCTACCTTGGAGCAGCGGATCTGTGGGGCATGGCCCCAGACCTGTAACTTGAAGCAGCAGACCTGTGGGGCATGGCACCAGATCTGTAGATTGAAGCAGCTAAACTGTGGGGCATGGCCCCAGACCTGTAATTTGAAGCACCTGACACATGAGATATGGCCTCACACCTGTAACTTGAAGCAGCAGACCCATGGTGCACAGCTCTGGACCTGTAGCCTGAAGCAGAAGACCTGTGGGGCATGGACCCGTTCTCTCAACTTGAAGCAGCAGACTTGTGGGGCATGGTCCCAGACTTGTAATGTGGTACAGCAGATTTGTGGGGCATTTTTCCAGACCTGTAACTTGAAGCAGCAGACTTGTGGGGCATGGTCCCAGACCTGTAACTTGAAGCAGCAGACTTGTGGAACATGGTCACAGACCTGCAACTTGAAGTATCAGCAGACTTGTGGGGCATCGTCCCAGACCTAAAACTTGGAGCAGCAGTCTTGTGGGGCATAGCCCAAGACCTGTAACTTGGAGCAGCAGACTTGTGGGGCATAGTCCAAGACCAGTAACTTGGAGCAGCAGACTTGAGGGGCATGGCTCCAGAACTGTAAATTGAAGCAGCAGACTTGTGGGGCATGGTCCCAGACCTGTAAATGGAGCAGCAGACTGGTGGGGCATTGTCCCAGACCTGTAACTTGACGCAGCAGACTTGTGAGGCATGGCCCCAGACCTGTAACTTGGAGCAGCAGACTTGTGGGGCACGCTCCCAGACCTGTAACTTGAAGCAGCAGACTTGTGGGGCATGGTCCCAGACCTATAATGTGGAGCAGCTGATTTGTGGGGCATTTTAAAAGACCTGTAACTTGAAGCAGCAGACTTGTGGGGCATGGTCCCAGACCTGTAACTTGAAGCAGAGGACTTGTGGGGCATAGTCCCAGACCTATAACTTAGAGCAGCAGACTTGTGGGGCACAGTCCCAGACCTGTAACTTGGAGCATCAGACTTGTGGGGCATACTCCCAGACCAGTAACTTTGAGCAGCAGACTTGTGGGGCATGGTCCCAGACCTGTAACTTGAAGCAGCAGACTTGTGGGGCATGGCCCCAGACCTGTAACTTGGAGCAGCAGACTTGTGGGGCACAGCCCCAGACCTGTAACTTGGAGCAGAAGACTTGTGGGGCATGCTCCCAGACCTGTAACTGGAAGCAGCAGACTTGTGGGGCATGGTCCCAGACCTGTAATGTGGATCAGCAGATTTGTGAGGCATTTTCCCAGACCTATAACTTGAAGCAGCAGACTTGTGGGGCATGGTCCCAGACCTGTAACTGAAGCAGCAGACTTGTGGGACATGGCCTCAGACCTGTAACTTGAAGCAGCAGACTTGTGGGGAATAGTCCCAGACTATAACTTGGAGCAGCAGACTTTTGGGCTTAGCCCCAGACCTGTAATCTGAAGAGCAGACTTTAGGGGTAGTCCCAGAATATTAACTTGGAGCAGCAGACTTTGTGTGGGCATGGTCTCAGACCTGTAACTTGAAACAGCAGACTTGCGGGGCATGGCCCCAGGCCTGTAACTTGAAGCAGCAGACTTGTGAGGCATAGTCCCAGACCTGTAACTTGGAGCAGCAGACTGCTGCAGCATGGCCCCAGACCTGTAACTTGGAGCAGCAGACTTGTGGGGCATTGCCCGAGATCTGTAACTTGGAGCAGCAGACTTGAGGGGCATGGCCCCACACCTGTAATTAGGAAAAGTAGTCTGTGGGGCATTCCACAGACCTGTAACGTGAGCAGGAGACTTAGGCAGGCCCCAGACCTGTAACCTGAAGCAGCAGACTTGTGGGCATTGTCCCAGACCTGTACCATTGAGAGCAGATTGTGAGGGCGGCCTCTGTGACCTGCACTGAGCAGCAGATCAGGGGTATGCCCCAGACCTGTAACTGAAGCAGCAGGACTTGTGGGCATGGCTTAAGACCTGTAATGTGGAGCAGCAGATTTGTGGGCATTTTCCCAGATCTGTAACTGGAAGCAGCAGACTTGTGGGGCATGGTCCCAGACCTGTAACTTCTGAAGCAGCAGACCTGTGGGACATGGTCACATACCTGTAACTTGATGCAGAGGACTGGGGGCATAGTCCCAGACGTGGCAACTTAGAGCACCAGACTTGTGGGGCACAGTCCCAGACCTCATAACTTGGAGCATCAGACTTGTGGGGCATACTCCCAGACCAGTAACTTGAGCAGCAGATCGGTGGTATGGTCCCAGACCTGTAACTTGAAGCAGCAGACTTGTAGGGGCATGGCCCCAGACCAGTAACTTGAGCAGCAGACTTGTGGGCATAGTCCCAGACTCAGTAACCTGGAGCAGAAGACATGGGCATGGCCCCAGACCTGTAATTCTGAAGTAGCAGACTTGTGGGGCATAGTCCCACACCTGTAACTTGGAGTAGCAGACTTGTTGGGCATAGCCCCAGATCTGTAATTCTGGAGCACGAGACTTGTGGGGCAGCCCCAGACCTGTAACTTGAGCAGCAGACTTGAGGGGCATTGCCCGAGATCTGTAACTTGAGCAGCAGACTTGGGGCATGGCCCCCAGATCTGTATCTTGGAGTAGCAGACTCAGTCAGATGTGGGTAAGTAAGTAAATTTTACATAGGATTGAAGAAGGTGGAAGGACTGACATATTGATGCTTTTCACATTTCTGCACCTTTGGGCAGCTTCAAAACCCATACTAGATCGGTAATGAATGGAATGGAGTTGGGGAGAGAGGTCAGGGCAAAGTTTATTTTGGGGGGAGGGGATTCAGAACTCCAGCCAGGAAAAAAATGGTTAGTAACTGGGTGGGTTTAAGACCAGATGTGATGCACTGCTCTGGGGTATAGACATATGAATCTTACACATCTGAATTTATCCTGATTTGCATACCACTTTTCAATCACAACAAATACGTTTTACCTTTTAGAGACATTCCAGACATTCCAGAGCTTGCCTTCTAGGGCTACCTGGCACCTAGCCTCCACTGGTTGTTGCCTCTCCCCCTGTTGAAATCTGAACTGGTTCCTCTGCCATAAAGTATAAATTTACAAGACATCCTCAGTGTGAGCAACATGTTTTCCAAGAGAGATGGATGAGGGACAGCACAGTTTTCTGGGGCAAAATGAGGGCTGTCCCTTGTAATCAAGGACAGTTGAGCAGAATGGTAGGCACAGACTATTGGAGCCCCACTATAGTCAGGTTTATGCCCCTCCCACGGTAACTGATTACCTCAACCCCACGCTCAGGCACGTTATGACATAGGGCAAGGGAGAGTGCAGGGGCACATCCCATTGAAATGAATAGGGGTATTTTTTATTACTATTTTATTCATTATGATGGGGGAGTTGGAGATTAATGAAGGCCACCCCTTCACTAACAAGGACGTTGTTAGTAGAACAGTGTCTTTCATTAATCTCATACTTACCATTATAATGTATAAAACAGTAATAAAAAATAATTCCACTTATTTCAAAGGGGCATGACCCAGCACTCTGTTCCATGGACATCATCTCTTAAAGACTCCTGCTTCTGGCTCCTTAGTACTCAGGTAAGAGACTCTCAGCTTACACTTATACTTTGTGGGTTGTCTGTAATAGCACGGCCACACCTGCTACAATGTGTGTGTGTGTGTATGTGTGTGTGGAGGAACTGGCTATGTGGGTGGGTGCTGAGTTATTGCTACTTTTTGTGTTTACCCCTTAAAGTCTGTTTGCATGGATTCAAAACTATGAAGAGAAAATAGTAGGAGTACAGGCCAGAGACAAGTGATTAAGTAGTTCTGTGGGTAAGTGTGTATGAGGGGTGGGAAGAACCACATGTGTTTCTGATGGTATGTGTGCTACGGTTCAGCTGTGCAGCTGAGATGAGGGGACAAGAAAACTAAAAAGTGTATAAGTGGCTATAAGAATGCCATATGCATGCAGATGTGTGTAGATTTGTATTGAAGTACAAGCTAGCTTTTATATATGCAGACAGCATAGCTCAGTGGTTAAGGGCACTGAACTGCAAACCTGGAGACCTGAAGACCTGGATTTAAATCTCACCAACCTACACTTGTGTACTGTATGATCCTGAGCAAGTCACTTAACATTTATGTGTGCAGTTATCAGTGACCACTTGCTTTTTGCACACATGCCACATGCATACAGTCTGTTCCAATTTAACATTAAAAAGTATGCTTGCCACACTTGCTTGCTGCATGCATGCCACATGCAAGCAATCAGTTCCATCTTAACATAAAAATCATGCTTTATGTGTGCAGCATGCAAACATTTCATATAATAATTTCTGTAAGGGTAGGTGACACAAATGCAGTAGCACTGATGTGCTACCTTCATGGATTTGTATCTGCAGCCACACCTGTGTGTATGTATGTTGTACAGCATGCATGAGTACTTGAAGCTGCAGATAGAAGTACTGCTGCAATATGGATATTATGGTTTCAGTGGAGAATTTAGAAATTTTTCAAGTGGGTAGTAGTTTTGCCTAGGAGGCAGCACTTTTCCTGAAAAAAAAGTTAAAGATTACATTTTAAAACAGCTATTTTGCTGGCCTGGGGAGGCTGAGCGATACTACATAGCTGGATCCTTAGTGCATGTTTTTTTTTTTAAACTTTCTTTTCTTGAGTATATGGTTAAAAAAAAAAAAACAACATACAAAATATTTCCGTTTAAAAGCATTGGTGTAAACAGGGCAAGATTTAGACATTGGGCCCAGCAAAGAGCTAATTTAACTTGCAGTATTTGGTGCATGGAATGAAAATCATGATTGGTGCCAAAAGAATGCTGCAAGACCTTTGTGCCATATGTTCGGCGCACCAGGGACTTGCGTCATCAGCAAGATGTTTGAAGATTTGGGCCCATTGACTGGTAATAAGTCCAAAGACTTAGATGGTAATTTCATATATGTTAGTCTGAAGTTTTTAAGTCATCTACTCCATGCTGGGAGTGTTTTAATGGCATTGCAATGAAATTTGGTAAAATATTTTGTATACTGACCATGCAGCATCAGTTCTACTGTGAAGACCATCACAACGACATTGTCAGCAGTCACTGTGATGGTCTATGCTACCCGAAACCATTGCTGGGGAGGTGTTTGTCCCCATCCCTGAACTAACTCTGACTGGAGTTAGCAATCTAAAGTACAGGAGGTGCGGGGGGCAGAGCCCCCCCCGCATGGGGGTGTGGGGGGGTGAAGCCCCCCACAGAAAACACTTGTTCTCGAGTGACAGCACAACACCAATTGACACTGTTGTGCTGTCACTATGTCGTTGGTCAACAAGAAATTTGTTGCTGCGGCATAGTGGAACCAAAAAATTTGACCATAGCTTTTTTTCACTATATAAGACTCCAGGCATCTTCAAGTTTTATATGGTGGTACAATTTTCTAATGCCACTAAAATCTTGTGTATTTTACAAATGTTTTAATTTCATTTTTTTCCTCAAGAAAAGAAGATGGCCACCACATTTTGCATCGAAATAGCATTGTAGGGGCATGGCTAGCCATCATGCTGAGTGGCAGGATTCTGGTGGAGTGCCTACCTTAAAGGTTTTAAACCATAACTTTATGCCTATTACTGCAGCTGTTGTCAAATGTTTTACCAGATTCTTATTCCTGACGTAAAGAGGAGTTGGTAGATCTAATTTTGACCCAGTTGGCCATTGGGAACCAGAAGAAAAATACCACTCAGGCTCAAGGGATGCAAAATTTTCTTCAGCCACATGGAAGGCAGCTGGAAGCAGTGAGTGGTTCCAGCTTGGCAGTGACTGAAGACTGAACGGGGGCAGCATTAGAGGCCATAGAAAGAATTGCATCTCAGTTATGTAACTTAGTCTCCACAATGGACAGAAAACTTGACTCCATAACATTTAGACTAGTGACTGTGGAGCAATTGAGTGACATGATTAAAGTCAGCACAACATATGCCAGTTCCACTGTAGATCATGCTATGGTGGTTGCCAACAATCTTGTTAGAAAGAACGCTTTACTAAGGATCCATTTGGAGAATTTGGTGAATTTATTGCGAGCCTGCAACATCAGTGTGCTGGGTCTCCCCAAGGGACTGGAAGGGGAGAATATAGTCGATTTCATGGAGTCCTGGCTGCATGAAGAACTGAAACTTTCAAATGCTCCCCAGTTGGAAAGGGCCTACAGAATAACCTTGCGGTGAGCAGCCACACGAACTATACATTCACGTGCTGTCTTACTCGATTTGAGACAGGGACAAAGTGTTTGTGGCAGCCAAAAGACATTCTGTGAGTGTGGAAGGAAAAACTACTACTTTTCAGGACTGGTCTTGTGTCACATGGTAATGGCATAAGGCCTTTGATGGGTTAATTAAAGAGCTTCAGCTGAGGCAGATTCCTTTGCTCTCTTGCACCTGTAAGATTACACCTCACTACTGAAAATAAAGTGTACTCCTTCTCTGAACCAAAGAAGGTGGTTAAACTACTAGAGCAACTGAAAGCATCATGAAGCCAGAGGCGTGGAAGGGCCAAGGCTCATGTGCAGGAACTACAGTAGCTGACGCTTCTGGAGAAGATGACACTTGAATTCACTGTGCAGGTAGACTGTTTGTATTGTTATTATTCCCTAGTTAAGTCTCCTTGAACTCAGCCATTTATTTAAGAGGTCGGGCCGACAGCTCAGTTACATCTAGTTTACCTTTTTGTGGCTCTATTACTTATGGATTTTGACTATATCTGAACCCTGCAAGAGACTTATAATTAACTGATCTGTCTTTTAGGTTGGTTTCTCTGGGTGATATGGGGATAGGGAAAGTTTCAAGTTTTCATTACCTGCAGTTTATGTATTAAAGTTTTTTTTTATTGTAATTATTAAATATTTCAACACATAAACAAACATTACAGTAACCACATAGACCATTATAAGACTGTAGATGTTCAGGACACGAACTCCAAACAATTTACATAAGCATTCTATAAGACTGATGCCTTTAAATCTGGTCCTTAGAGTAGTACCTTGTTATAATTGATACATACTTTAGTTGCTAATGTGGTCACTAAACAGACTATACTACAGTAACTAAACTCACATAACCCCTCTCCCCAAACATAGGCATCCTTCCCTTCATCCTAACATTATTGCAACAATAGCTAATCAATATTTCTCCAAGTTGCATCAGTAGCTTGTTCTGATTTTGTTACTCTGTGAGCAGTTTTGTGCACTTTTCACCTTCCATCTGACTGGGTCTGGCTTGGCTGAGAATTAGATCAGGGATATTTCACAAGCGTTCTAATAGTGGTACACCTTCTTTATCATTCAAAATTCATTAAAAGGTAGCCACCTGGTTGTGAATTCTCTTTCTGCAAATGAAGGTGTGCTGTTATCCGTTCCATTTCTTTAATCTGTAAACAGCAGGCTAGCTATTGTGACTCATCTGAAAGTCTATCAGCCAATTTCTGGTAAGGGTTTTGGCTACAGCTGTTATCAGTATATTAAACTGATATTGCCCTCCAGGGCCATGAAGCTCCACAGGGAATCTGCCCAACACTAAAGCATCACAGCTATCAGTGATTTGGGTGTGTAATATAATTGCCATTTTCTAGCAGATGGCAGTCCAAAAGGCCTTGATTTTCAGGCAGCTCCAAAAAAAGTGTTCAAGGGTGCCCTCCCCACCACACCCTCTCCAATAAATATCTGTTGGGTGAGTACCGTAATGCTTGGTAATAACAGATGTTTTAAAAAAACCTGGAGAGCACTTGCCAACAAAATTCCTGCTAGGTTGGCGATGCTGTCATTTTGTTAGCCTTTTTCCAAATCTGAATCCAGGCCTGAGGTAATTTGTACTCCCAGGTACCTAAAGCCCTTGGAAGTCCATCTAAGATTTGTACAACTTCTGAGTGCTGGAGAAACTTTCCCTTTGATCATCATGATTTCAGATTCAGACTCATTTATTTTGAAGCCATATATTTCTCCATATTCCTGTAGTAGACCCATAACCTTTGGGAGTGTTTCTACTGGATTTTGCAGGTACAGGAGGGTATCATCTATGTACAGCACAATGCAATTTTCTATGTTGCCTATTTGCATTCCCTCAGTAACCCTACTTAACCAAATTGCTTTAGATAGAGGTTTCATACTAAGAGCAAACAGGAGAGGTCAAGGGGCATCCTTGCATTGTGTCTCTGAATTTGGAAGGGACCCCAATATGGTGTCACTAATTTGAATCTGGGCAGTAGGATTTGAGTACAGTGCCTTAATCCATGACCAGAATGTGTCCCCAAAATTGAATTTGTCTAGGGAAGAATCTAAAAAGGTCCAGCTGAGGATGTCAGATGCCTTCCCTGAATCCAACACCACCACAACTCCCTGGTTTCCCAATGGTTTACTGTGAACAGACACCATAGTTGTTAGAAGCCTTCTAATATTATTGTGGAGGTGTCTGCCTTGTATAAAACCAGATTGATCTGGATGGACCAGTTGTGTTACTACTTGCTGGAGATAATTTCAAATAATTTTAGCAAAGATTTTAATGTCCTGATTTAGTAATGAGATGAGTCTGTACCCTCCATGAATGAAATATCTTTACCTGGCTTGAGCAATACTGAAAGATTAATGCCCTCCCCAATTATCTGGAATTTTGTCTAAGTCCTGATATTCATTACAAAGTGAGACCAAAATAACAGCAATTATGTCTGAAACTTCTGATAACGTTTGCTGATAAAGCCATCAGGGCCAGGGGACGTATTGTGTTTCAAATCTTTGATTACCTGAATCATTTCTAACTGAGAAAAGGGTCTCTCCAAATTTTGAGCTTGCACTAAAGTTAACTTTGGTAGGGTGAGTTGGTCTAAAAATATGTTTATTTTATTTGCCATACTGTTTATCTCCTCTTGTTTGTAAAGTTTGGCATAGAAGTTCTTAAAGGTGTCTGCTATCTTTCTTGGCTGTGTTTCTGGGGTTATGTCTCCTGACTCACTTTTAATTTTATGAACATACCTGTCCGTTGCCTGCTTATGTAGCCTATATGCTAATAGTCATCCCACTTTGTTACCTCTTTCATAATATTTTGTGAAATAAATCTTAGATTATTCTCTTTGTACTGAGTTGTTCATCTCTTTCTTTAATTTTTTCAACTCTTCCCTGTATTCAGGTTTTCCCTCTTTTTATGCATTATTTCTATTTCCTGTATCTTGCCTTCTAGTTGTTTCTGCCCCAACTGGCATAAGAAATGGCATCATCCCACAGAACAGCTTTATGTTCATCCCAGAAATATTTCTGTTTAGAGCCAGACTCTGTGTTTTCTTGGCTATTATATTTTATGGTCTCTTTTGTCTTAGATACTGTAGAACTACATATATTTGCTGACAAAAAAGTATTTTCTATAACCATGCTTGTCCTTTAATGCACAGCATTTCTTTGACAGCATTCTTTTACTGTCACTGTAATAACCTAGCCGGCAGCACCACATGGTGTCTGAGTGTCTTAGCGTAGTGCCATAGAAACGCAATAATTAAATTTATCGAGACCCACGGAAAGATGAATGCTTGTGTTCTAACTTTATTCTTTTATTAAGTGCTCCCAAAATAGAAATAAAATAAAGAACCAAAGAGGTGAACTGAACAGCTGAATCACTATAAAGCCGAAATGGTGGACCTCGCATTGAGCATCAGTCCTCGTCTACACCCTGAGGTAAAACAAAAAAAAAACAAGCTTAACACAACAATGAATGTTTGTAGGATTTATAAAAAAAATTAATCAAACTGTTTAACCATTAAGACATTCCGAGTGTGCCAGTGAGATTCCAGCTTGCTCAAATCCGTGTATGCAGTCCTCCTTCTGTGTGGATAGTTTTAGAAAGCTTGTTGTAAGTCACTGGGCACATTGGCTCTTTAGGTGAGCTGTGCACAGGTCCCCAGAAATTTAAAACTGCTTGTGCCACTTTTCAGCTGCTCAGAATTACAAAGGCATACCAGTCTGTGAATTCATGTTTTAATGCGTCTTTAAAAGCTTGTTAATCGAGATGTCCAGGGGTTGCAATAAATCAGTGCAGGATGATGTTATGACTCTCAAAGTTGATGCTAACATCTTCAGTGGTGTGATCACTGAATAAATCCAAAAAAAAGCAATGAACGTTGAACATCAGGGAGGTTCAGGGTATTTTTAATGTTTTCAATATAGGGTGCAATCACAGTGTCAGTGTACAGGATGGTGGTCTCACTACTGGCCCAGTGGTTCTCAGTGTGCATGAAGCAGCAGTCATCAGGAAATTGAAAGGAAGGATGGCACTGATGCATTTTGCCCTGATAAATGACTTGAGGGGCAAGACAGTGACCAAAGAGCACCCTAGTACCACTCTGACCTGCCTTTTATCACCCAGGCCAGAAACCTCAATTTTTTTCCCCATGCACTCCATTGTCCATTCTGAGGAAGGGATAAGATTTACCACAGTCTCATCGAGGTTGATGATAAGCTCGACTGGTATCAGTTCCTGACTGGCTGCATTTGAAACATGCTTAAGAAACTGGGACTTCTGAGACTGAAAATCAACTGGCATTTTTCGTGCTACCTTTTCCCCTTTGCACTTGTTGAATCCCATCGTGTTTAAAAACAGCCACGACCACTGGTGAGAAAAAGACAGTGAACCACCATTCTCAGCTAACATTTGGGGGTGGGTGGTTTTCACTTTTACCTGTGGCAATAGCAGCAAGAACTCTACCATTCACCACTGCCTTCAGCTTGCAGGATGCGAATAATGTTTTTAACTCAGTCTCTACTTTCTCCATCTGAATGGGTGGGTGCCCTTGGGGTTTTATAAGCAGAGTCTTGGGGATATTTTCTGGGTCTGGTGGAACCTTCAAATTTGCCAAGTAGTCCCATTTAAATGTTCCGATGGTATTTTGATTTATTTTGGTTTTACATTCCGATACATAAAAACAAACTGCATTCATCACACCACGCTGACAGGCATATTCACCCAACTCACAGCAAATCTTGGGAGAGCACACCTTGTATTGCACTTTTGAATGCTTGGAATGGTAGGTGGAGAGGCTGTGCGTAACTCTTCAGTTACATTTTCGGCCATGAGCTGAGATTCTCCTGCTGTGACCGCAAGTACATCTGCGTCCAGGTTGGTGGTTTGTAGAGTAGAGAGGTCCCACATCTGTACTTTCTTAGGGGTAGTACTGAGCCAGCGTATGAGTGACATTTTGTGCAAGTGGACTGCAACTGACAATCGGCTGAACTGACTACTTGACAGGTCGGATTGTCAGCTGATGCAGAAGGTTTGCCCAATAGCAGCTGCGATCATTTTTTGGCACAAACGTGTGATAGAGGAGTTGACCGGGATTAAAACTTTATGCAGAAATTTATAGTTCTACAGTATTTAGCTCTCATCATGCAGAAGTTCAGCATTTAGTCTACAGATGGATCTTTTATCTGAGGGGCCTAGATCCAAACTGAGACTGACTTTTGCGTGGTCTGATAAATATATTGGATAAATTTCCACCTCCTTCACTGTATAGCTCCATGTTTTTTGAGCATATATCCAGTCTATGTGGGAGTAACTATCTTGGGCATGAGAGTAAAATGTGTAACTTTTGTATGTAGTGTTTTGGTCCCTCCAGGTATCCATAAACCTTGTTTCTTCTCTAAGAGTTTGAGTAACTTTACTCCTCCTTATTACCTATGTGTGCTCCCTGGCATTTATTCAAGACTGGATTTTTGACACTGTTCAAATCCCTCATAATATGATTTGCCCTTCTGTCATCTTCATCACCCTACCAAAAACCTGCCTATAGAAGTCAGTGGTAGGCAGAGATTAGGACTGTACACGTTGACAATATGTTGTATCTGCCTGCTATTTTCCTCAACACGGTGGCCAGCCTACCATCTGCGACTGTGTAGGAAGAGCTTTTCAAAGGAAAGACCTTTCTGCATCAAAACTGCAACCTGCTTTCTTGGCCATTTGATGAGAAGCCGCTATTACTTTCTCCCTACCCAACTTCTATGTAACTTGTTATGTTCCACTTAAAATAAGTGGGTTTTTGGAGTAGTCTTATGTTGCATAATCCTGGTGAGATCTCATAAACTATTAAATCTTTTTACTACTAAGTTAATTCCCTTCACATTGAAGGATGTCATTTTAAGTGACCCCATGATTTTGATTTAATCTTGCAAATATTCTTTACTCACTTTAACTAATGGATTCCCAGCCAAGCCAACCCATGCCTTTACTCCTTGGACTGTCTCTTTTATACCTTTAAATATAATTGCCCTAACATGCCTTTTGTGAGACGCCTTTTGTACCCCAAAACCTGAAACATATAACCATGAAGCATAATAAACATTTTAAATGACAACATTTAGTTGCCTACAATACACAGCCATAAAATCTAACTTTTATACTGAATAACAAAACCAGCATGTGAAAGAGAAATAAATACAAAATAAAAATTCAAAAACAGCAGTCAACATTTTTAGAGAAAACTGAGATGGGCTTAAAAGGAAAAACAGAAGTGAAAGAGCAAATACACTCAACAGTAAATTGCTCCGCAGACCTTGGAGCTCAGAGGGAGTTTCCCTCTGTCCTAGAGTTAAGGTACTCAACTACAGTTCCAGTCACACCAGTCTGCCCACCTATGGGCGTTGCCTGTCTCTAGCAGATGTATGCACTCCAAGGAAGATGTTATAATTATAGACAAGTAAGGAAGAAAGGAAAAAGAGAAACTTTCTCTCCCCTATTTAACCTTTGGTGTCACAGTACATAGTCTGTACATATTAAATGTCACCATTGACTGAAGAAAGAAAAAAAATAGAATGCTAAGAGCTCAGGGCTACTCTCCCCCATATTTGTGAGCCATCTATAATCATGGATATTTTGATTCCTTCCCCTATTCTCACATTCCCTCTTATCGCCTTCCCCATTACAGCTGCCTTGCACTGAACAGTTATATATATTCTCTACTCTCTATGACCAGCATTATTCCGCACCCCTCTTCTTTTTGTTTGTTTCCCTTCCCCCAGAGTCGGAAAACCAGTGATCATTCCATGCAACTTACTCCTGAAAGACCTGGCACTTAGACTTGAGGAAGATTTTGCTGACTCTGTAACCTGGGCCATGGGTCAGCAGGAAGCCCATATTATGTCTACTTTTTGGTTCAGTCTTGCTTGGCTCATTACATATAAAGATTTATCTACCCTGACTAAAATTTTCTTATGAATTATGGTTCCCATGCTGAGTATATGTGGGACCTGAGACTCACAATCTAAGTTGCAGTCCTGTAGCTGATGGTCACAGATCAGCTATGTCCCTAGCCCACTTCCAGCACATTGTCTGCATCATAGCTCTCTCCTGCATGTCAGGTCAAAGTGTCTCAATTAACCTACTAGCCATATAATTGGTGGTGTGAGAGATAGCTGATTTATCTTTGATCATTATGTTAGTGTTCTTCAGGACCATTTTTGTGCTTGCCATCAGATGCATGGACTGACAGGCCAAGAGGTAGTAAAGGAGGAGGGAGGCAGGCAGGCTTCTACTTGATAATCATCAGCTTTGCAAACTATCACCCCTCTGCATGCTGCCTGGGTTGTGCAGGCCCAGTCAAACCATGAAACCAAGAATTGATGCAGGGCAGTCCCAATGTGCCACTGAAGCCCTGGGTTGCCACTTGAACCCCGGACCAAAACCCATTATGGTGCTTGCTTAGTGCAAGTTTTGTGTGTATCCTTTATACTTTGTGCCTGCATTATGGCTGTTTCTCTATTCTCTCTATTCTGCTCTGCCCATCTATCCAACTTAATTTGTTGGCCTTACCATAACATAATTCCTTTTATATTATGTGATCAGCATTGAAAAGATCTAATGGAGCCAAAACAGGTAGACAGGAAAACAATACAAATTTTAAGTAGTAGTCAGTTGTAACTTTTTATTTCTGAAGTATTTTCCTTTTTCCTTTTACTCATTAGAATGTATTCTATGTGTTAATATTATGCTGGATGTGTGGAACAGCTCTTAGCATGGCAGTATGTAACTCTACTACCCCACACTACATCATCAGCATTATGATCTCACTGACAGTGACATCACAGGTGAATGACCTGGCAGTCACTCACTTGCTGTTTCTAAGTAGCAGTTATGTCATAGTCAGGGAGGTCACAATGCTGATGATGTAGTGTGAGTCTGTAGAGCAAGATATGTCAGCTGCCAGGCTTCTGGGTGTAGGCTCAATACCACATTATGGAATAATGGAGTCACTGTCGGTCCCAACGTACCCATAATTGCTTTCTTAACTGAGATCCAGAAGGCTGTCAACACGGGATGTTCCCAGAATACATAATATGGTGCCCCTCCCCTGCACATTTCTCCATCACCTGTCTGCATGACAGGTGGTGAAATATTTGGACTTGGCAGGGGCAAGAAAGAACCTGGAAACTGTCTCACTTGAACTCTCACCATGATGCTGAGGCTGAAGTTCATTGTACTCCTTCCCATACAATGTCCCACTGTTTGGGTGGGAAACAGAAATTACCCTCTTGTTACCATCAAAGTTAAAGTAATTTAATGGTTGTAAGCCCTCTCTCCTTAATCATTAGTTGATATAGAGTGGACATTTGGTATGGTTGTCCTTATTCCCATACTTATTGCACTACTGGGTGCAGGGGGCATTGATGCTTGACCTGACTTCTGTGTTACTTAAAAAGCTGCGTAGCTGCAAAAAATTGGAAGTGGTCCCTGTTGGGTAGGTTAAATTCTTTGTAAGGTTCCAAAATCTTTGAAAATGGGACCCTGCCACAGTTGGGCTACCTTCCATAGTCCCCACTTACCCCAGAGTTCAAATGTGGCATCTGAATAATAATAATAATACATTTTATTTCGCACAAGCGCCTTTCAGACCATCAAGGCACTTTACAAAAAGATAAAAGCAATCAAGATAAAAACTGTAAGCATGACAATAAAATAAAACACAGGTTCTAAATTATTCAGTGCCACCAAAAGCATGACACCATAAAAAGGTTTTCAGTGCCTGTTTAACCTTCCCCCCTCCCCAGTCGTGCACTCATGAAGTCAGAGAGTCTAAGGAAGGGATGTAAGATATGAATGTGAGAGCCCAAATCAGTTTTGAAAATGTACAGTAACTGCTGCCTCTGTTTGGGTCCAATTATTCAGTATGCTTTTAGTCCACAGATATAAAATAAATATGGTGACATCTGAGGAAGGTACCCATGCTAAGAATCATGTTGGCTGTGTATCTAAGTTGGATTGCTCCACTGGTACTCATCCTGTTTCTTCTTTAGCTTCCAACAGAGCAATACTGGTGATAACTGGGCTGCAAAATAATACTGTTTAAGTCAGGTTCCCATTCCCCTCTTCTTCTTGTGAGTATGTCATCTAATTATGGGTTTCTTTTTATACAATATAAATTTGCTAAGAGCTTATGTAAATCCTTCCATTCTTTCTTAGCAAATCATTTGAGCAGTGTAGCAACAAGGAAAAGTAATCTTGGCAGAATATTCATTTTGACTGTTTCTATAGGGTCATTAAAAGATAGTGGGATTTCAGACCACCTGCTAAGGTCTGATAGCACTGCCTGTATTAGTTAGGTGCGGCTGGTTTGGTGAAGATCCTCCAGCTTCACTGGTATCTGCACATCCAGATCGCAAGCTTTAACTGTGACCCACATGTATGGGATGATTGCTTTAACTTCTCATGTAAGGGGGGGTCACTGTTGTGTAAAGTTTCCATTTCGAGTTGTTAATTTTGAAGTGGCTGTAATCTCTTAGGCGTTCTAGAAAGGATGACATAGATGTCAATGGATCTCTTATGTTAACCAGGGTATTATCAGCATAAAGTGATACACAGTGCTCCTGCCCTGCAACTGTGATGCCTTTAATTACTGTATTTTGTCAATGTGCAGTTGCTAATAGCATGATACTAAGAGCAAACAGTAGAGGGAATGGGGCTACCCCGATCGTATCCCCCTGAAGATATTAAAAACTGTCTGATAGAGTCCCACTGACTCTAATCGTAGCTGTAGGCATGGTGATGTAAAACAGAGAGCCACTCTCTGAAGGTCTGCCCAAACCCCATGACATTTAGCATTTCTAGCAAAAAGACTCAATTAAGGCAGCCAAATACCTTTTTCATGTCTGTTACGAATGCCACCTCTGTGTCTGCACCTGACCTGGCCCCTGACAGAACATTTAATAGTATTCTGACATTATTCATTAGAAATCTCTGGGGTATAACATGGACCAGGGTAAACTCTCTGGAGCTATATTCATAGACCTATCTAAGGCCTTCGACCTTGTAGACCATGCACTGCCCTGCACTCAGATGTGGTCCCTTGGCCTGTCCCCTCATGCCCTGAAATGGCTAACAAACTACCTTCAGAGCAGAGTACAGCTGACCAAATTCATCAAGGTCCTCTCCGATCCTACTCCAGTGACCTCAGGTGTCCCTCAGGGCTCGGTCTTGCTGCCCCTTCTCTTCTCTTCTCTTCTCTCTATTTGTTAACCATCTCCCAGACACAGTAACAACCTGTAGTGCCACCCTTTTTGCAGATGATCTGGTTATCCTGGCACACTCCCGAGACACTGTGACTCTCAACCATCAGTTGACTGAGGACTTTAAGAATATTTAGTCCTGGGTAACCAAACACAAGCTGGTCCTCAACCTGAAAAAACCCAGGCCATGATATTTGGGTCATCGGCCAAGATAAAAGCCTCTCCTGCCCCTCTGTGCATCAATGGTGTGGATTGTGCTCTCCTCTTAACTGTAACTTCCATCAAATACCTAGGGGTGACACTTGACCCCCAACTGGACCTAGGGATTAGCATCCTAAATGTCTGCAGAACTGTAAAGTGTAAACTGGGTCTGGCCTACAGGGCAAAGAAAAATCTGACATCTGCTGCTTGTCTGGCACTTGCCAGAGGTGTGCTCTTCCCTCACTCAGTTATGGCCTTCACTAATTTGCCCACACCTCCAAGGCTCTCCTTACCGGTGGCACATGACCCACAGTCATTGTTTGTCACTTTGCCCCTGGCAGCCCTCGCCTCACCCATCACTGTGAGCTACAATTTAAAAACTAGGCTGGCTTTCCTCAGCAAATCACTTGAACTTTGGGCTGGGCTGCTTCATGGGTAAAGGGATGAGAACTGGCACCCCCTCCCCGGGGCTGGCACAGCTTCTCTCACCTCGTGACCCCTCTTCCTACTCCCTCGGGTCTCAGGGTCCCAGGCTGCTAAAAGTCCCCTTTACCCGAACCTTCATGGAGGATAGGGACTTTGCTGCATGTGCTCCCAGGCTCTGGAACTTCCTTCCTGACCATGTTCACTAAGCTCCCTCCCACAGTGCCTCAGGGTCCCTGTGGGAGCATCTGAAGATTGAACTCCGTTTGTAGTGTCCCAAGCCTCCTTAACTCAATGGTCTCTAAGTTGGACTCACACTTGGTTACGAGATTTACTTGACTACATACTTCAGAACTAATCTGTTTATGAGGATCTGCTAATGCTCTCACATTACATTCCTAATGTTCTTATGCACACTATGGCAAGCGTTTGTGCCATTGAATGATCTAAACTATTTATTGTTGTACATATGTATATTAACTAATACTGCTTGCTTTAGACTATTCTATGTTAGACTGTTTCTCGTGACTCAATGTACTCAGCTACTCACTGTTATGTACTCTGATGTATCTGTATCCTTATTGTGCTCTCCCAGGTTGTTCCTGAAAATAGGCATATAACTTGTCTAGTGTACCTACCCGGTCAACAAAAGCTAAATAAATAAGTAAAACCCCATTTGATCTGGGTCGATGTGCTTTGCTATTACAGACTGAAGTCTTGTAGCTAATATTTTAGTATAGATTTTTTTTATCTTTCTTTAGGAGGGAGATGGGTCAGTATGAAGCATAGTCACATTTGGGCTTGCCCAGCTTTGGTAATACCATGATGACTGCTTCTTGCCAAGTTTCAGGCACTTCGCCATTTTCTTGGCAGTTACAGAATATAGACAGCAGCATGAGAGTTAAAACACATCTATCTGTCTGTCTGTCTGTCTGTCTATCTATCTATGTCTTTTGGTAACTGGGTAAGGCCCACTAGGCATAAGTGCCTGTTTTCAGGGTGACCTGGGAGCACTGGGCAGTTAAGTGACTTTCTCAGAGTCACACAGCATGCAAGTGGAGGTTGTGAGAATCAAACCAAGGTCTGGTCTGCTGGATGTACCAAGCATTCACAGCTCATTACTCTAACCTCTAGGCTATACTTCCACCCAATGTGTCTTAGAAAGTTTGTCGAGCCCATCTGGTCCAGGAGATTTATTACTTGCAAATGAGTCTATTGCTGCTATAATTTCTTCCTCCTTATGGAAAACTCCAGGAACAGTTCATCTTCCTCAGGGAGAGAAGATCCAGTTTGCCAAGAATTGTGTGGGAATCTGTCTTAACTCTCAGGGGGACTTTGGAGTCAACTATAAAAGTTTGGCATAAACATTTTGAAATGCTGTGGCTACTGCACTTGTGGTAATAAAATTGTTGCCCCTCAAGTTGGGGTCTTGAATTTGCTGTACTGTTCTGTCTGCAGCAGCTTTACTGAGGTGGAAAGTAAGAAGTTTTGAGGCCTTGCCCACTACTTCATGAATCCTTTGTTTTGTGAACCTTAAGGACCCATCAGCCTGTTTCTTTAAGAAAGAACTGAGATCTGACCTTGTTCCCTGTATAGCGGAAAGGGTGTGATGGTCCCTTGCCGACTTGTGAATCTGTTCCAACTCTGGAGCTTTCTTTTCAAAGTTTAGTTTGATTGGTATATTTTGCTTTCTGAGGGATGCAGCTTAACCAATAATTTTACCTCTGACCATTGTTTTAACCGTGTCCCATACCACCTGTGCTGACACATCTTTGGTACTATTAAGTTTGCAAGCTTCTTGAATCTCCTGGGCTATGGATTCCTTAATTCTCTCCACACTAAGGAAAGATTTGGTAAGTCTTCAGAGTGTTCTGTCTTTCACTGCCTATTTTGTAGCTAAACTTGACTAGGGTATGGTCAGATTGGGTTGCCGATGTGGGAACCAATACCAGGTCAATACAGAAATAGGATTGATTCAGGTGTGCAAAGAAAGTATAACCTTTTCATTCTGATATAGGCGGCACCATGCATTGGTAAAGCCTGATTCAGACATCAGAGATCAAAATCCCTTTGCAGTTCACACACTGGTTTGGGAGGCCATTATTGAACAGTCCATGCAGGGGTAGGGTGTGCAGTTAAAATCTCCAGCCAACACTATATTGTGTCTCCTTAATTGTGTTGCCCTACCAAACACCTCTTTATAGAATTGATCTGCCTGCTCATTTGGGGCATATATGTTTATTAAAGCCAGATCCTCCCTCTGTAGTGTCCCTTGTGCCACTACCAATCTACCATCTGGGGTTGTTTGAGTGAGCGTGAGTTCCAGTGGGAGTCTCTCATTAATAGCCATTCCCACCTCTGTTGTGAGGTGTGATGTGAGGCTGCTATCACCTGATTCACCCACACTCATTTTAGTTTATCAAGTTCTGTACCTGAAAGTTAAGATTCTTGGATGAATGCAACATGTACATCCAGCTTTTTTAATTCTGCCAAGATACTTATGCATTTAATTGGTGAGTTTAAGCCCTTAACATTGTCTGTCACTAGTTTTAAGACTGGCATTGCATATTCTGTAAACACAGATAACTGTCTGAGCCCAATGTATGTCTACTTATTAGTCAATGAGTTGTTAGCATGTGAAATATTTCATAAAATACTGCAAGACAAAATAACAGTATAACAAGAAATCATTTAACTGAGAAAACATGAAAGGTGGGAATATGATCCAGGCTCCTGCTCTGAACTTGTAGGGACCTGTACAGTAGTGCATGGTTTTCTATATGTAGCTGCATGGGGCCTGTGCTTATGGAGCAATAATTCAGTGTTGTATGTTTACACCTGTGGCTGTAGAGGTGCAGGTGTCTCAGGAGCCTACATTTCTGTAGACAGAAGTACTGTTGCAATTTTGGCTTCATAAAGTTTGTGGTGCCTGCGTTTCTGCAGCCAGAGGTCAGTGTGTACATGTTAAACCTCTGACCGCAGAAGTGCGTACCCAAACTCAGTGTATGTCTTACAGTGCGGATGAGAGTACTTTATTAGGAAGTGCAGGCCCCATAGGAGCCTGTGCTTCTGCAGATAAAAGAACAATTATAATTTGGTTATCATAGATTTGTATCTGTACCTGCAAGGGCCTGTGCTTCTGCACACAGAAGCAGTGCTGTGATTTTAGTATTGTGAAATTCTACCTACAGCCAGACATGACTGTGTATGCCTTCTTGGTGCGTACACCACACATACAAATCTATGAAGACAGCAGATCAGTGCTACTGCATTTGTGTTGTCTGAAAATAGTTTTATGTTGCTTGTCTTACCTGATGATGGCTGTCTGTGTTTGCTTGTGTGGTTCTGTCCTTTTGCTGCTTGGTGGGGGGTTATGGTTGGAAACCCCAACACCACATTTTCTTTGTAGCATTAATCTGAACCCCAACTGGTGCTTTAACACAGGTTTTTGCAAGAATATATAGATTGCAAAACTAAATTAATTAAGACAGTAAGGTTGAAAATGTAAGCGGCACAAAGTAAGGAAATGAAAGCATTAGTGTTTGGAGTCTCAGGAGTCTTGGCAAATTGGAAGTGTTGGTGTTCCTTAGGGTCCCTCAACCAAATGCTTTCCCCTTTCCCTAGTCTCATAGCCCAAGCTCAAAGCACAAGCTACAGATCCAAGTCAGTGCCCCATAGGCTTAATGCTTGAGCTAGACAACTATGGCTCTCCCAATGTGGCTACAGAGTCAGGCATAGCTTTCTTTATGCAGGGCCCTGCATAAAGCAGGAGATCATGTATAACATTCTTCATACTGGGCCCTGTGTGCTCTGTGAGAAGCATGAGATCAAGGTCATTCATAAGTTTCTTTGCATAGGCCCCTGTGGCCCTGTGCAAATCATAAGATCATGTCTTTGTTTGGTCACAGGAGTGGGTTGGGCGTTAGGGTTCAGATTCCCAAGGAACACCACTGATTCAAAAGACTCCTGAGACACCAAACCTAATGTTGTCATTTGTTATATTCAATAAAAAACACAATATTTAGGGCCAAGAACAACCAAAGCACATTCCTTTCAGAATAATATGTCAATCACTCAAAGCACAGATCCCTGTCCAGATAATTGATTTCACCTTTTTTAGTGTTCATATGGGTGACTGATGAATGCTAAACAAAGTGATGAAACATAATATAGACTCATAAAATATTTGTTCGTCACTCAGGATTTTTAACAGATGTTATTTTCAGTTAAAATACACAATATGTGGAGGCACAAACTACCAAAGCACTTTCCTTTCAGAGTAATACATTGACTACTCAAAGCATAGACCAACCGTCAGCTAATTTTCTTGTTTTCAGAGAGCAAAAGATTTTACTTTTTTAGTTTCATATGGCGAAGTGATTACATATAAAATGTGAGTGATAAACTCATAGCCATGACTCATAAAACATTTATGATTTGATCGCTTGTGATTTTTAACAAATGTTATTTTTATTTAAAAACACAATATTTAGGGCCATAAACTACAGAAACACATTCCGTTCAGAGTAATATAACCCCCACTTCAGACACAGACCACACCTCCAGCTAATTTTCCTGTTTTCGGAGAGCAAAGATTTTGCCATTTTTGAGTGTTCCTATGGGTAAGTCATTTGAATGCTAACATTGTACCTAACAAATGCATTTTTGCTGTATGAGTGCATAAAGTTATGCTTTCACAAAACTACAGTTATCCTTCAAATGTTAATTTTTGCTGCTGAGCATGTGCAAAAAATGGAACAGTGTTTCTTACAAATATCTCAAAAATGGCATAAAGTATGAAAACAAAAATTACAAAAGCGCATACCTTGGGAAAAACAGTATTAAATCTGAAAGTTTCAAATTTTAAATACAACCCATTTTTGAGTTATTGGTAAGCAAAAAAAGTCTTCATGGTGAATTTAGGTGTTTCAGTCTTCTAGAACTTGACCCCCACTGAATTGAGCAATACACAATTCATAGGAAACAGAGATGCTGGCACCAACTCTGTACATGTTAATTTTCAGGTGAATAGGTCAAATGAAGGACACACTGTTAAGAGAGCAAAAATTGGGGTTTAACACAGAAATGTTTGATTCTCCAGGACAGCATTCTGTTATTGAATTGGATGTGCTTTACATAAAAGTTGACACTTAGGAAGCATTCACTTTTAACAAATAAATTGTGCCTCAGTACAACTTCAAATATCACGTTAACCCTGTGGCTCCAGATATTCAAACTGCGCCAAGCTGTGGCGCAAGCCTGGGTGCAGCGCATCTCGGCTAAACAGGGGCGTTCATGGGCGATATTCAATGGAGCTGCGCCATGGCACAGCATCGTTGAATATCACACCCTGGCCACCCGCAGTGTGCATGGCGCAGTGGCACTGTGCCAGTGCAAGGGGCCAGAGTGGAGCAGGGGGATGCGCTAGTGCAAGTTCCATTGCGCTATGCACAGCAACCGTGATATTCAAAAGTGCACATGCAAATGGGGCCAAAATGTATGCAAGGTGCAAATGGGGACATTTGCATGTCATTATGGCCCCATTTGCATGCAGGTGCACCTATCCCCAGTGACTTGCGCCTGGCGCACTGCCAGGCAGCAGCCGTTGAGGACCAGCGCCCTGCACAGCACAGCAATGTGCCCCACAGCCCGATCGCGGGCTGAAGTAAAATAGATCATGTCCCTATATCCCTGGTGGTCAGTGGACTGCTTCGCAGCCGATTGCGGGCTTAGGTATCAATAAAAGCCCAGTATCCCTGGTGGTCAGTGGACCGCTGTCAGCCTGATCGCGGGCATTTGTATAAAAATTATGTCCAATATCCCTGGTGGTCCAGCAGACCCCCTCCCCACCTGCCCACAGCCCCACTGCCCCTCCCCCAGGTCAGCAGCGGGCAGCAGCACCCCACCCGCCTGCCGCCCGCCGCCCACCGACTGACACCATAGGTAGGGCTGTACACCCATTGGTCCACAGCGTGAGCCAGGGCATGCAGCCCATACCATACTACACATTCCAGATATGTGAATGGATCCATTCACATATCTGGAATATGTAATGTATGGAGCTACATGCCCGATGATCGCTGTGAACAATGGCGTGCAGCCTACTGATGACTCAAAGCGATGAAGTGATAACGAAGTGGGTAAATTACCACCGCCATGACCGAGGGAGGCGAGGCGAGGAGAAGTCTGCTGAACCACCAGGGATGTTGGGCGTATTTTATACAAATACTCATGAACTAGGCTGACAGTGGTCCACTGGACCACCAGGATATTGACTTTATTTATACCTAAGCCCGCGATCGGCTGCTAGCGATCCGCTGGACCACCAGGGATACGGATTTTATTTTACTATACCTAAGCCTGCAATTGGCTGTGAGCAGTCCTCTGGACCACCAGGGATATTGGACTTTATTTTACTACACCTAAGCCCATAATCGGGCTGTGAGCGGTCACTGGACCACTAGGGATATTGGACTTTATTTTACTATACTTAAGCCCACGATCGGGCTGACGGCGTCCACTGGACCACGCAGGAGATAGGACATGATTTTCTGAACAGATGCCCACGATCGGGCATGGGGGTGCCACCACAGAGGTGCAGCCGGAGCTCAGGTGGCCACCCACTGGTGGCAGCTGCCGTGTTGTGCCCTGCAATATGGCATCTCACCTGTGGGTGGCCAGCCGTTGTTCCTTTTTTTTCTGGCTCACCTGTGTGCGGCGCAAGTAGGGGTTGTGCATGCATGGACTCAGCACATCCCGGGCTGAATATCGGGATTTGCAGAGTATGCATGGGCATGCCCTCCCACCTCGCCGCATACATGACTGATGCCAGGCACAATTCCCGTTTGAATATCACGCCGGGTCACATCAGTGGGTTGTGTATGGTGCAACACTGTTGCGCCATGCGTAACCCTTTTGAATATCTGGGCCTGTGTTTATTGCTGGGAGCTGTGGATTGAGTCTGTTTGTTTTAAATAATCAATGTAGCTTAGAAAACAAAGCATATAGTGGGTAGCCAGGAGTTACATGCTTTTACACTATGTGGGGGAAGCTGTGCTTTTCCTATATAGTCTAAATCTGCCAGCATGCTAAGGGTTAAATGTCACAAACTCATATACTGTACTATAAAAAAAAATCAAATTTGTGTAACCATGCCAACTGGGCTTGTTTCCATCTCTGAGTTAAGATCATATCATGGACCTCTCAAGCTTTTTTTTTGGTTTTATTTATGAGACTTTTCATAACCTTTACAGCATTAACACACAGTAATTGAACATAACATAGAATAATACATGGGGGGGAATGGATAATAAGAATGTAATGCACACCTGAGGTGTGGGATGCTACTGTTTATCAAAGCATCCCTCACCGAGAGTGTGCATTAAATTGAGTTTTCCACCACCCCATGTGTTATTTTCCGCTGATGAGGGATTGCTAGAGATTCCCAGGGTTCATTTAAAACATCTGGTGCCCATGCTTTCTCTTTTTCAGCACCAGTCCTGTGGAATTCTCTACCTCATCAGCTAAGAGAATGCCTGACAGTCGATAGATTTAAAACAGATTTAAAGACATATTTATTCAGTTTAGCCTTCTCAAATGCTGTCTAACTTATTGATTGATTTATTGCTTTAATGTTTTTATGCTATGTTTATATTTTAATGTGCAGCGCCTTGGTTTTGAAAGGTGCCATATAAATTAAGTTTGATTTGATATGATTTTATGTAATTGCTGGCATTAGTTTTTTCACACTTAGCATTTCATTTTGTGTGATTTGTAGTAGTGTCTGGCCACTAGATGGTGCTGCTGTGGAGGCTGTCTTTAGTTGTGAAGCCCCTCAGTCTTCAGCTTGTTTTAATTTATCATTGTTCCTGTTTGTTTCAAATTAACATTTACTTTTTATTTATTTCAATTGGTCCCCAAAGCTGGAGTGGTTGAGATGGTGGACAGAATAGTGCCGTGACAACAGCAGTTGTGATCAGGCTGAGGATGCAGTCCAGGTTCACAGAATAAATGAAGAGGTCTGTTTATTTTATTATGAATCAACCTGAGAAGAAGACAATGTCATTTTGGGAGTGTGTTGAGTGAATTTGTGCTGTGCAGAGTTTTGTCCATGCAGACTGCCGGGGTGAGATTTTGGCTGCCGACTGCTGTAGAGTTGTCTGCTCAGGATTACTGCACACATGGGGACAGTGAGGAGCACATTGCACATGTTCACCATTATAACCTGTGGGTTATAACATAGAGAATAATGTATAGGCAGGTGGTTATTATGAGAATTTTACACACACCGAGGTGTGGGATGCCCACACATAAACCCCGAGGCTGACCCAGTTCTTACGGCATCCACACTGGAGTGTAATTCTCATACTACTCCACCTGCCCTATTACTTTATTTTTATAATTGCTGGGCACAATTTTTAGCAATAATCTATTCAATTTGCAAATAAATGAGTCAGGCAGCTGTGGTATAATGAAGAATTTATTTGTGGTGGTTGTATAACATTGCAGTTTTAATGAATTTAAAACTTGTTTTTATGTTTGGAAAATAAACATTTCAGTAATATTTCAACATTTGTTAGCATCTTATAACTTCCGGTTCGTTTTGGAACTGTGAAAGGTTGTAAAACAGTTAACTATGTAAAAGTCTTGAAACTTTTAAAGTAACACTTCATTTGGTTATGTGATGGCTCCAAGGCATGTTGGTGCTGTTTTTCCTTCTTGCTGTTGCGTTCTCTGGGAAGAGAAGAGGAAAGCGTTAGGTCACCGTGGGTTAGGAGTGTGTGAAAAGTGTATGTTTTTGCTTACCTCTAGTCAGTGCCATCGGTGTCTTCTATGGCGGTGGACGCTTCTTGTACTTCGTTTCTGGAGCATTATATATCTTTATGGAGACTGCCTCATTAAAGGTGCAGTGTGGACCAAAGATGGCTTGAAGTCTGTTGGAAAAAGGCTGCTCGGCTGTGTTCTGGAGCTGTGAAGTGGCAGAATGCTGAGGATCTTTGCAGGAGCTAGATGCCTCTTCTGTGTCAGATGTGGAGAATGTGAGGAGCTTGCTTACTTTTCGTTGTTTGTCTTCGGAGAGTACAGAATAATTATTAATAGACTGCACATTTCTCTGGCCTGATATTTGTTGTACTTCAGTGGGGGCCATGCTACAGTCTAAGAGCCTCTGGATCATGTTGTTTTCGGGTAGAGTGGTTGGTTATTCGTTTGCAGTCTGGAATTCCAGACTGCAGTTTCATGGTTGTCATCATGGCTCTTAGTTTGTTAAGTCCCACAGTCATGCTTCTGAACCAGAGGGAGTTTTGTTTTTTATTAATGTTTGGGGCTAAGTAGAATGGGGAGTCTTTGGTCAGCATTTCTGGTGGTCTGTTAGTTTTGTAGAGATGGAAAGCTGCTATTATGTCTCTTTCTGGATTTTGTTTATTTTGATATATTCGGGGTTTAAGTGGTCTTATATTTCTAGGGTTTTCTCAGTTCTTGTTTTAGTTTGTCTTTCTTTGTATTCAAGAAAGCTATTGCCTTCTGTGTCTGTGTCCTCAGTAATGTCACCCCAGGTGAGGTCGCATTGTTCTTTTGTTCTGAGTGCAAATTGTAGACCAATGTTGAAGAATAAGAAATTGAGCAGACCACTTGGTTGTCAAAAGACCGTGTGCCTGAACTGTAAAGTAGTTCAATGTCTTGCTCTGTGAGCGGAGACGCTTTTAATAGTCTGTTCCTTTACCTAGTTGCTTTAGGTGTTTTTGTTTAGCAGCAAGTGTTTTTCTGGTTTGGATAAAATCGGTTGCTAGCCCTTTAAATATACTATGAGGATAGTTACGGGCTGCTAGATGCCTGTCTATGCTGGCGATGTTGCCACGGAGTGTTCCTGGCTCATATTCAGAGCCATCCTGACGTTTGAGACAGTAAATAAAGTTGGCAATGTGTGTATCTCGGTCTTGTGCAGAAAAGGTGGTAAACTCATTTTCTACTGAGGCTTCTGTGAGGAATTTACGGAACAGACGGAGGTCACTGTCTGTTTTTCTTTTTGTATTTTTATTATCCTGCTCTAATGTAAATGCTTGTCTTACTGAGGAATCTACTATTTCAAACCTGGTGTCCATTGTTTCAGTACGTTGTGCTGTTGGTATCGCTATTTCTTAAATCCATTTTTTTTTTAGGTGCACGTATTTGTTTTGTGTGACAACACTGGATCTGACAGGCCACCCAGGCTGCGAGACCGTGGGTCAGTTACTTTGTTCTGTCTGGCGCTGTGCTCTAGACACAGTAGCACGTATTTGCTATTATAACTAGCTGAGGTAGTTATAACGCAAATTACAACTCGCTTTAATAGAAAAAATTGTGCCCAGTAATTATAGCGAATTATAACTGCATTTCCCATGGAAAAAAAAACTAATGCCAGTTATTACATAAAATATTGCATTCAATTTGATAACATTTCAATTACAGTTAGTGTTAATAGTATGTCTGTAACTTAAAAGATAAAGTCCTCAAATTGGGACGTAGATCCATGTGATATATATATATATATGTATATATATATATATATATATATATATATATATATATATATATATATATATATATATATATATATATATATATATAAATAAAATGGGATTTTGCAGAGTTATAATTTTGATTAACTAAAAAGAAAAAAATATATATATGCCAGCTAACTCAGCAATAAAGCCCAATTACAATTGTTAACCCCATAAATAATAATAATTCATATATACAGGTTATAGCCACAAGCCTACAGGTTCAAATAACTGAAGAAAGAACTTTCTCTCCATCCCTTTGCACAAGCCATCAACATCAAGTTCAAAGATAAAGATATTACCATTCAAAAGTAAAACAATTTTATTACTATATTCCTATGAGTAGTCCATTATTAATTACTATTTAGTCCTCAATAAATCATCCTTCTATTTAATCCTCCAGAAGAGGCATTTCTTCCTCTTTTTCTGCTTCATGTTTCTGTTTCTCATTTTCTCTCTCCATTTTTTTTTTAGAATATTTGGCTTTAGTTTTTCAGGCTCAAAGAACAGTCTTTTGTCATCACTACATGTGAGCCAACATTTTACCTGGACTAGAACTTTAAATGTAGCTCCAGTTTCATTAAGATCATCTTTATATTGTAAGAATTGCTTACGCCGCTGTAGTGTTGCTGGAGCTATACCTGTAGCAGGAAAAATATGACAAACTATTTCCTTAAAGGGGAAGTCTCCCATAGTTTCACACCAATATTTTCCCAGCTCCTTATGTGTAACTGTTGTGTGCCTTCTCCAGTTGCCAGCAGTCCTATTGCTGTCCAAATCTAGATTATAAATAAAAATATACAGCCCCCAGAAGTTATCAGCGTGTTTGTCCTCCATTTTACCATCAATGCTGCTGGAGGATGATGTCATCAGAGCAACAGATAATGGTGCTGCACTAAATGATGTTCCACCAGTAAACAGAACTCACAATGTTTGGTTCCCAACTTGAGTAATGGAGGAACCCTTTAAGTGTTGTGCATAACCTGAAGTGCAAGTCTATAGGCACTAGGACCATATGAGTGTGATGCAGCACTGATTTGACATGTATATACAGTATGCCTATAAGGAAGTGCCTGTACGTGTTGTGTTAATGTTTCTGTTAGCAAAACAATTTACCTAATAAATGACTCTGGGTACAACAAGATTCTTAAGTGGTATTATATAGCTGTTGTATTATGTTCTGTGTGTGTTAGCATTCTCTGTTTTGATTGACACCAGCAGTGAGACACAATCTTGTAGAAATGCCCCTTTCCCTTTGTAACTAGGCAGTCAGTGATTGGATGGCTGATGTAAGGCAATACAGAGTTCAGCTATAACAAGGAATAGGTTACCAGGACAACATCAGCTGCAGCATATGGAAGAAGGATAATCTAGTGGTTAAAGCACAGGCAAAAGAACTGGGAAACTCTGGTTCAAATCCTACTAAAGTCCCTTACTCTCTAACCCTTAAGAAGTTCCCCTAACCTCCTTGGGAACTGTAATGGCCCCTCAGGTCCATGACTTTAAAATTGCCCCCATTCTCATTATAAATCCTTAGCATTTATGTGAGAGCTACAACACTTCACTTTGAAGGTACTGAAAACAAGCTGTGGCAGCCCCCCCCCTTTGTAATGCCAGCATTTGAAATAGGATGTCACTCACAAATCAGATGCTACACTTCAGCTGTTGTAGTTAAGAAACTAATCAGTCTCAGTGTTTGTAGTGCTCTGTGTTTGCTTAGCTCATTCCTCCTGTGTCATGTGTCATTCTGTGTCTTGGTATTTCCAGTCAGAAACCCAGATGTAAGGAGCATTTGAAATGTAAAACAATACACTTTATAAAGTAAGTGATCTAGCTCTCCACTTCCAGGCTGCTGAAGGGGTTTATAATTTGTGCAAAGGAGGAATTCAGTCTTGTGTGATCCTTTGGGAAACTGCTCAGGCCTACCTTGTAAATGAATCTTCTCAAGGTGTTCACCTGGTGCAATACTGATTGACTGCTTGATTGTCTGATGGACTGACTCACCCTTTCTACTACTCTTACAACATGCTGCAACTGTCTCACAGAGAGAAATGAGCAGTACAAAGCAACAGATTATATTTCCTGTGAATGAAATACTATTAGATGTATTATTTGCTCTACCCATGCAGTATTAAGGCTACAAGTACTATTCCCTGTGTGAGTTGCATGACAGAGCTGTCTTAAGCCATTGCAAACTTAAACTAAAATCAGGATAGACAGCACTGTTACCCATACCTCTCAAGTGTCCCTCATTACGAGGGATATCCCTCATTTTGCCCTTAAAATTGCTCTGTGCCTCATCCGTCACTCATGGAAATGGTGCTGCCCACATGGAGAATGTGCTGTAAATTCAGATTTTAAAGCAGAAACTCTTAATATTCTAAAACACTAAATCCAAAATAAACTTTGTACAAGTAAACACTATGATTTTCACAGTGTTCTGAGCTTGTATCTCCAAGTTTGAGGATGTGTCCCTCACTGTCCCTCATTTTGAGTGTCCAAAAATATCCATGTCCCTCATTTCAGTGACAAAAGGTTGAGAGGTATGTTAATACCCTTATGTTTCTTTCTGCATTGTTGCTGCAGTGACGTCAAGGAATGGGAGGGGCTGTATTACAAGTGACCCATTTGCATGTAAATGGAGGCTTGCTTGATATTTTACTACCTTGTGTCAGAGCCTCAGACTCTAGATATGTGTTGCAACAGCAGAAATGACTGATTTCGTATTGACATATGTACAGTAACTGATGTAAAGTATAATAAATACATCAGACATATCCAAATCAGAAATATACAGTAGTCTTCTCTTGAAAATGTAATGCCCACAGTTTTCTGGCTGTGGTAAGAACAAGGTTATGGTCAGTATCAAAAGCAAGAGAAAATATAATAGTATTAATGGGACCAGAGGTATATTTAAAAACATCAACAGTATTTTGAGCCTGATTAAACACAGCTGTGAAATCAGAGAGAAAGCAATTCAAAGCTCACATCTTGATTTAATGTTTGACTTTGCCTTTTATCTTTCTGCTGAAAAATAGAGTATGGTTTCCTAATTGGAACTAAAAAAACTTGAAAGAAAACACAATTGCACATACCCCAGTAATGCAAAGCATCATGGGAAACATATAAACATTATTTCATGGGGATTTGCATGTTTCCCATGATGCTTTGCATTACTGGGGTATGTGCAATTGAGTTTTCTTTAAAATTTGGCTGTACGGACGATATCCTCTGGGATAACCCATGCCTCAAGGCATTTGTTCTGGGGTTCTTTTGTAGTTCTTTTCCTTCTCTATTTTGGGCTCCCCATGACCCAAACCAATAAAACCCCCCTTAAGAGGTGGCTGACTCCATCTCTCTGGGCTAAGACACAGATATGGCATACAGATGAGTCCAAATGAGGTAGAAACACGTGTATGTGTTCTCAGCCTTTGCTAATTGTGCTGTGAAGTCTTCTGGCACCTTGCAATTCTGCTTAAAATAGAGCCAGTCCAAATTCTGTCATGGGAGTTTGCATATGTTTCCCATGATGCTTTGCATTACTGGGGTATATGCAGTTGTGTTTTCTTTAAAATTTGGGTGTACGGCCAATATCCTACAAGATAACCCATGCCTCAAGGCATTTGCTCTAGGGTTCTTTTGTAGTTCAAAAAACTCTAGTCACAAAAGGTAGCTTAAGAATGAACACACACAAGTCCTTCAAAAGATCTCAAAGGAGACAAATCTCTTATCACAGAAAGTTGGAATTCTACTAATCTTAAATGTTTATACCACATGGTGTTCTCCATTACCTCTGTTTTGCTTTGCAGTGCTACAATAGCTTTTAAGTTTGTAGTTGAAAGAGCTTCATTTATAAGTGTCTTTTGTTTATTAGCAGCAACCTCTTTTGAATATTGTCCTCTAAATCTTGTACTGTTTTCAACCCAGACTTAATAGTTTTAAGTTCAGTATCAACAGTCAGTTCTCTTGATCATTAAATCAAACTTCTTGCCAAAAGCCTAAAAAGTAAAAGATCTGAAAAAGAGGAGGATGACTCTTTAAACTCTTAAATTCATGTTTAGCTGGCAGTGTTGGGAAAGTTACTGATACCGTCCCATTAAAGAAGCTGAGAAAATTCTTCCAGGTAGGCAGAGACCTGGAGATAGCATGCCAGACCAGTGTGGAGGAGTGGAGTAGACTCTGTGAGCCCCATTACCCCACAAGAGATGAACTGACAAGTGGCTCTCTTGTCTTGATCCTCCTCAGTTCTTCTCAGTGACTCACTTCCTGTGTGTCTGAATGTCCAGCCACACTGCCCACCACAGCAAATGATGAATGAGTCCAGTTAAGTAGTCCACCCCACTGCAGTCTCTCCTCTTCTACTGTATACTCAACTGGTGTGTGGTCAGGAAGTCAGTGTCCCATCAACTGTGCTTGGCCATGTGGGAGCTGCTGGCTGTTGGGTGACCAACTGCCAAAACCTCTGGGTAAAGTACTCAGCCAGACAAAGTCACTCAGCAGCATCTGGTTGGGTTTACCTTAGGGCTTGTTGTAGTTGACCACCTGACTTGCATGACTATGACATTTGATGACATGTCCCCTCAGTCAGCACTTCCACAAGGACAGGACAGTGGTTCTGACTGGACATGAGGACAATCACACAGTGTTAGCTAGGAGGGATAGTCATCACAGTAGTGTCAATTATATAGTAGATGTGATGATGGCTGGGCTTGTGGTGGCTGCCCAGTCCAGCCCATGTAGTACTACTACAGCTGAGGGCCAGGGCAAGTTAAGCAGAAAATGAAGAAAAAGAAACGTAATTTGCACTTGGTGCCTCTCACTGCTTCTTTGTTTGGGTTGGATTGGACACGGTACTGTTAACTTCAAGGAGCAAGGGACTTGTGCTCAGCTGCCAGCAAGATAAATGCAGTGTGATTTTGGTTCAGCTCATCAGAAGGACTTGGTAGGACAGAGTTGGCTGTGCTGGAGGGGATGGACTGCATAGGTACTTGCAAGTAGGCTGGCTGCTTGTTGGGGGGAATTGGATATGGAATAAGAACTGGATTCTGATTCCGACTGAGAAATTTGAATCTGGAACTTAGTTTTCAGAATTAGGATTATTGACCTCAGAATCTGAAATTCCTAATTCCAGATTTCAGACTGGAATACTATTAAATCAGATTCCAGGTTCCAAAATCTAGTCATCCTTAATCTCAACACCCTTGATGGAAACACAACCTTTTGTATGGTAGCCCATACATTATTATATATATACACACTCATACAGTATATTTTCATGCACAGAAAGTGGTCAGTTTTACTACATTTAAAATACCTGTTTTCCATATATTGAAACATGTTTCTTTACTGTATGAGCAGGCTGATATCTAAAACTTGAACTGTACTGCAATACTTGGGTGGGGTGCTACACAACTGAGGTATTAGGGTATTTTCACAAGGGTTGGACACAAATGAAAATGTAGACTGCATCTGCATCTGTGTCCACCAGATTACAACTGAGCAACCCTACTGAAAATGTGATTTGCTTTTTTTATCTGTGTCTTGTTTTGTTTTTTTATTGCTGCAATTGCTTCTATTTTGGGACATGACATTCAAATCTAGTTAGCGAACCTAGTAGCTGGACTAACAGTTTGGATGTATTTTCCTTTGAAAATAGTGTCTGACAGATCCTGGATGGATCCTTTGAAAATCAGATGAAATGAGAAACTGAGTTCTCTATGCCCCTATGATGGTTGCACAGGTAAAGGTAAAAATATTTTCTATGGCATTTGTGATAGATATCTCACCTATCCTTCTAGCTCCATGCTTCCTCCACACAAGAGAGACATGCAACCTTCTCTGTTCATCACTCCCCTTTCCTCCGCTGGACAATAATCTGCCTTCTTCTTCCATCTGCCTTTACTTTGGAACCAACTCCCTCACTCCAGTCATCATTCCACCTCATTAATATGCCTCAGGCATCAGCAGAAACTCATTAATCCACCCACCTGCACCTGTTTTGACTGGCATTATATTGCTTGATGCCAGTGTCACTTTTTCATATTATGCACTTTATCCCATTCAATGCTGGTACCAGTTATGTATTCTTGCTGCTAATTTGTCCTCACTTTATCTGACTCATGTATTTTACTTTATTTGTTACACTGTTTCCCTCCTCTAACCTTTCCATGGGTTGCACCTGGAAATGTGCCTCAGCTTAATATGCTTTTTATTGGTTACCAGTTTTCAAATAAATAAATAGATATGGTTATTATTTTATTTTTCTTTGTACTTATTTTTCAGTCCTTAAATAACATGACCTTGATAGACATGTTTATCATTTTTAGTTCTCTCTAGAAACAGCTTTTTTGTTGTTAACAAAATGGCTTTGACAAATATCCTTTAACAATCTAATTGTATTCTTCACGCACTTAGCAAGATATCTTAGCAGGAGATCTTGTACTTGCCTATAATAAGGTGTTGTCAGATGCCCTGGACTCCATCGCTCCTGTTTGTGTTTGACCATTTACTCTTCACCCAAGGTCTCCATGGTTTGATGGGACCTTGAAGGAGCTGAAGAGCATTGGTTGAAGGCTTAAGAGGGTCTGGCAAAAATCTGGTTTGGATGCTGACCGACTTACATTGATGGACCATTATACTGTCTATCAATCGACAATCACCCGCAAGAAGGCAGAATTCCTGTCCAGGGAGATTGCTGCCATGTAAAATCGACTAGCTCAGCTCTTCAGGACTGTAGACAGATTGTGCAATCCAATCTGTCTTCAGTCAGGTGGAGCCTTGTCACAGGAAAGGTGTGACAAGTTTGCTCAGTTCTTTGTGGATACGTTTGCCACCATCAGGTCCAGTATCCACCAGGTCCCTCTGTGGGGATTGTGGAGGTCGGTAGGAGGTCATAGCACCCAGTTGGTCTGGACTGACTTTCGCTAGCCAGATATCATGGACAACGTGAGGATCATCCAGGGTCTTTGGCCAACCAACTGTAGTTTGGACCCAGGCCCAACACATCTCCTTGTGGGGTGCACTGAGGAAATCAGTCCAGTCCTGGCTGAAATAGTCTGGAGGTCTTAGGAGAGGGGTCCTTCCTGATTCCCTTTAAGGAGGTGGTTGCACAACTGCTCCTGAAGAAATCCTCCCTTGACCCGGACTGTCTCGCCAACTACAGACCTGTCTCTAACCTTCCCTTTGTCAGGAAGGTTATTGAAAAGGTGATTGTGATGCAGCTGGATGATCATTTATCCACCAACAATGTCTATGACACTCCAGTTCGGTTTTAGGAAGAGGCATAGCACTGAGACAGCCCTTGTTCGAGTGCTGAATGATCTCCAACAGCAAGAGATCAGAGGACCCATTCCATCTTGGTCCTCCCTGATGTCTTGGCAGCATTTGAAACGATGGACCATGGTGTGCTATTGGAGTGCCTGAAGTTCATCTGTGGACTGTCTGATACTGTCATCAGATGGCTTCAATCATTTCCGTGGGTAGGGCACAAAGAGTGGTCTCAGGAATTTATTCCTCTTACCCTCTCCCCTATCCTGTGGGGTACTGCAGGGCTTCATTTTGGTGCCCATGTTGTTTGCTGTGTACATGCTGCTGTTTGGAGACATTATTAGGTGGTACAGTTTGAGTTTTCACTGCTATGCAGATGATATTCAACTGCATATGTCCATTGTGCCTGAACAGGGAGATATTCTCTCGGTGTTTAACAACTGCCAATCTGAGATCCAGGATTGGATGAGTGCTAGTTGGTTGAAGTTGAATCTGGGCAAGACTGAGGTGTTGATTGTGGACCTGGATCATCAGAGGTGTGGTGTGTCGGCTGGACAGCACTCGGGCCTTTGGCTCGGGGGTGTCGAGCTTACCTCCTCAGATCGGATGTGGAACCTGGGTGTTATTTTTGATAATGATTTGACCCTGAAATCCCAGGTGTCGGCTGTTGTCAAGACCTCCTTCTTCTGTCTGGGGAATATCACCCGGGTGAAACATCTGATCCCTCCTGAGGCTCTTCCAACGTTGGTCCATGCCTTTGTGACCACCTACCTTGATTACTGCAATGCTCTGTACCTGGTCTACCGGGGGTTGATATCCGCCACCTGCAGCTGGTGCAGAATGTGTCTGCCAGGCTTTTGACTGGTACTTCTAGGACCAGGCATATTTTGCCTATGCTCTGTGGACTGCACTGGCTGCCAGTCTGGTGGCTTATCACCTTCAAGGTCAGTTTGCTGCCCCATAAAGCCCTACATGACCAGGGACCTGCTACCTGCAAGATGTCCTCTCTCCCTATCACCTCTCCTAGTCACTCCAATCCACTGATGAGGGATTGCTAGAGATTCCCAGGGTGCATTTACAAACATCTGGGGCTGCTTATTTCATTTGTGTCCCTACCCTGTGGAACTCTCTACCTCGTAGAACTGTAACTTGGAGCAACAGACTTGTGGGGCATGGTCCAGACCTGTAACGAACAAGCAGACTTGTGGGACATGGTCACAGACCTGTAAATTGAAGCAGAGGACTTGTGGGGCATAGTCCCAGACCTATAACCAGAGCAGCAGACTTGCAGGGCACAATCCCAGACCTGTAACATGGAGCATCAGACTTGTGGGCATACTCCCAGACCAGTAAATTTGAGCAGCAGACTTGTTGGGCATGGTCCCAGACCTGTAACTTGAAGCAGCAGACTTGTGGGGCATGGCCCCAGACCTGTAACTTGGAGCAGCAGAATTGTTTGGCATAGTCCCAGACCAGTAACCTGGAGCAGAAGACATGTGGGGCATGGCCCCAGACCTGTAACTTGAAGCAGCAGACTTGTGGGGCATAATCCCACACCAGTAACTTGGAGTAGCAGACTTGTGGGGCATAGCCCCAGATCTGTAACTTGGAGCAACAGTCTTGTGGGGCACAGCCCCAGACCTGTAACTTGGAGCAGCAGACTTGTGGGGCATTGTCCCAGATCTGTAACTTGGAATAGCAGACTTGTGGGCCATGGCCCCAGACCTGTAACTTGAAGAACAGACTTGTGGGGCATGGCACCAGACCTGTAACTTGGAGCAGCAGACTAGTAGGGCATTGTCCCAGTCCTGTAACTTGAAGCAGCAGACTTGTGGGGCATGGCCCCAGACCTGTAACGGAGCAGCAGACTTGTGGAGCATTGTCCCAGACCTGTAACTTGAAGCAGCATACTTGCGGGGCATTGTCCCAGACCTGTAACCTGAAACAGCAGACTTGTGGGGCATGGTCCCAGATCTGTACCTTGAAGCAGCAGACTTGAGGGACATGGTCCCAGACCTGTATCTTGGAGTAGCAGACTTGTGGGGCATAGTCCTGGACCAGTAACCTGGAGCAGCAGACTTGAGGGGCATGGCCCCAGACCTGTAACTTGAAGCAGCAGACTTGTGGGGCATAGTTCCAGACCTGTAACTTGGAGTAGCAGACTTGTGGGGCATAGCCCCAGATCTGTAACTTGGAGCAGCAGACTTGTGGGGCACAGCCCCAGACCTGTAACTTGGATCAGCAGACTTCTGGGGCATTGCCCCAGATCTGTAACTTGAGCAGCAGACTTGGGGGCATGGCACCAGACCTGTAACTTGGAGAAGCAGACTTGTGGGGCATTGCCCCAGACCTGTAACGTGGAGCAGGAGACTTGTGGGCATGGCACCAGACCTGTAACTTGAAGCAGCAGACTTGAGGGGCATGGTCCCAGACCTGTAACTTGGAGTAGCAGACTTGTGGGGCATGGTCCCAGACCTGTAACAGAAGCAACAGACTTGTGGAGCATGGCCCTAGACCTGTAATTTGGAGCATCAGACTTATTGGGCATTGTCCCAGACCCATAACAAAGCAGCAGACTCATGGGGGCATGGTCCCAGAACTGTAACATGAAGAATAGACTTGTGAGGCATAGCCCCAGACCTGTAACCTGGAGCAGCAGACTTATGGGGCATGGCCTGAGTCCTGTAACTAGGAGTAACAGACTTGTGGAACATTGTCCTAGACCTGTAACTTGAAGCAGCATACTTGCGGGCATTGTCCCAGACCTGTAACCTGAAACAGCAGACTTGTGGGGCATGGTCCCAGACCTGTACCTGAAGCAACAGACTTGTGGGACATGGTCCCAGACCTGTACCTAAAGCAACAGACTTGTGTGGCATTTTCCCAGACCTATAACTTGAAGCAGCAGACTTGTGGGGCATTTTCCAAGACCTGTAACTTGGAGCAGCAGACTTGTGGGGCATTTCCAAGACCTGTAACTTGGAGCAACAGCCTTGTGGGGCATAGCCACAGTCATGCAACTTGGAGCAACAGACATTTGGGGCATGGTCCCAGACCTGTAACTGGAGCAACAGACTTGTGGGGCATAGTCCCGGAACAGTAACCTGGAGCAACAGACTTGTGGGGCATGGCCCCAGACCTGTAACGAAGCAGCAGACTTGTGGGGCATAGTCCCAGACCTGTAACAGGTAGCAGACTTGTGGGGCATAGCCCCAGATCTGTAACAGAGCAGCAGACTTGTGGGGCACAGCTCCAGACCTGTAACTGGATCAGCAGACTTCTGGGGCATTGCCCCTGATCTGTAACAGGCAACAGACTTGGGGGCATAGCCCCAGACCTGTAACAGGAAAAGCAGACTTGTAGGGCATTGCCCCAGACCTGTAACGTGGAGCAGGAGACGTGGGGCAGGCCCCAGACCTGTAACGAAGCAGCAGCCTTGAGGGGCATGGTCCCAGACCTGTAACTGAGTAGCAGACTTGTGGGGCATGGTCCCAGACCTGTAACGAAGCAGCAGACTTGTGGAACATAGCCCCAGACTTGTAATTTGGAGCTTCAGACTTATGGGGCATTGTCCCAGACCCATAACGAAGCAGCAGACTCATGGGCATGGTCCCAGACCTGTAACATGAAGAATAGACTTGTGAGGCATGGCCCCACCTGTAACGGAGCAGCAGACTTGTGGGGCATGGCCTGAGACCTGTAACTAGGAGTAGCAGACTTGTGGAGCATTGTCCTAGACCTGTAACTGAAGCAGCATACTTGCAGGGCATTGTCCCAGACCTGTAACCTGAAGCAGCAGACTTGTGGGGCATGGTCCCATTCCTGTACTGAAACAGCAGACTTGTGGAACATGGTCCCAGACCTGTATCCTGAAGCAGCAGACTTGTGGGGCATTTTCCCAGACCTATAACTTGAAGCAACAGACTTGTGGGGCATTTTCCAAGACCTGTAACTTGGAGCAGGAGACTTGTGGGGCATTTTCCAAGACCTGTGACTTGGAGCAGCAGACTCGTGGGGCAAGGCCCCAGACATGTAACTTGGAGCAACAGACTTTTGGGGCATGGTCCAAGACCTGTAACTTGGAGCAGCAGACTTGTGGGGCATGGCCCCAGACCTGTAACAGAGCAACAGACTTGTGGGGCATAGTCCCAGACCAATAACAGAAGAGAAGACATTTGGGGCATTTCCCAGACCTGTAACTTGAAGCAGCAGGCTTGTGGGGCATGGCCCCAGACCTGTAACTTGGAGCAGCAGACTTGTGGGGCATAGTCCCAGACCAGTAACATGGAGCAGCAAACTTCTGGGGCATGGCTCCAGACCTGTAACTTGAAGCAGCAGACTTGTGGGGCACAGTCCCAGACCTGTAACTTGGAGCAGCAGACTTGTGGGGCATGTCCCCAGACCTGTAACTTGAAGCAGCAGACTTGTGGGGCATTGTTCCAGATCAGTAACTTGGAGCAGCAGACTTGTGGGGCTTTGTCCCAGACCTGTAACTTGAAGCAGCAGACTTGAGGGACATGGCCCCAGGCCTGTAACGGAGCAGCAGACTTGTGGGCACAGCCCCAGACCTGTAACTGGAGCAACAGACTTGTGGGGCATGCTCCCAGACCTGGGAGCAAGCAGCAGACTTGTGGGGCATGGTCCCAGACCTGTAATGTGGAGCACAGATTTGTGGGGCATTTTCCCAGACCTATAACTCGAAGCAACAGACTTGCAGGGCATGGTCCGAGACCTGTAACTAAGCAACAGACTTATGGGACATGGTCACAGACCTGTAACTGAACTAACAGACTTGTGGGGCATGGTCCCAGTCCTGTAACAGAAGCAACAGACTTGTGGGCATGGCCTCAGACATATAACTTGGAACAACAGACTTGTGGGGCATAGTCAAAGACCAATAACTTGGAGCAACAGACTTATGGGCATGGTCCTAGACCTGTAACTGAAGCAGCAGACTTGTGGGGCATGGCCCGGACCTGTAACTTGGGCAACAGACTTGTGGGACAAGTCCCAGACCAGTAACCTGGAGCAACAGACTTGTGGGGCATGGTCCCAGACCTGTAACTTACAGCAACAGACTTGTGGGCATGGCCCCAGACCTGAGTTGAAGCATCACACTTGTGGGGCATAGTCCCAGACCTATAACTTGGAACTGCAGAGTTTGGGGCATAGCCCCAGACCTGTAACTTAGAGCAGCAGACTTGTGGGGCATGGTCCCAGACCTGTAACTTGAAGCAGAAGACTTGTGGGGCATAGTCCCAGACCAGTAACCTGGAGCAGTAGACTTGTGGGGCATGGCCCCAGACCTGTAACTTAAAGCAGCAGACTTTTGGGTCATAGTCCCAGACCAGTAACTTTGAACAGCAGCAGACATGTGGGGCATGGCCCCAGACCTGTAACGAAGCAACAGACTTGTGGGGCATCGTCCAGAGCTGTAACGAGAAAGCAGACTTGTGGGACATTGCCCCTGATCTGTAACGTGGAGCAACAGACTTGTGGGAACAGCCCCAGACCTGTAACGGGCAACAGACTTGTGGGGCATGGCTCAGACCTGTAAATTGGAGAAGCAGACTTGTGGAGCATTGCCCCAGACCTGTAACGTGGAGCAGGAGACTTGTAGGGCATAGCCCCAGAACTGTAACGAAGCAGCAGACTTGAGGCGTGGCCCCAGACCTGTAAATTAGAAGCAGACTTGTGGAGCATTGCCCCAGACCTGTAACTTAGAGCAGGAGACTTGTGGGGCATGCTCCCAGACCTGAACTTGAAGCCAGCAGACTTGGGGGCATGGTCCCAGACCTGTAATGTGGAGCAGCAGATTTGTGGGGCATTTTCCCAGACCAATAACTCGAAGCAGCAGACTTGAGGGGCATGGTCCGAGACCTGTAACTTGAAGCAGCAGACTTGTGGGACATGGTCACAGACATGTAACTAGAACTAGCAGACTTGTGGGGCATGGTCCCAGTCCTGTAACTTGAAGCAGCAGACTTGTGGGGCATGGCCTCAGACATGTAACTTAGAACAGCAGACTTGTGGGGCATAGTCAAAGACCAATAACTTGGAGCAGCAGACTTATGGGGCATGGTCCTAGACCTGTAACTTGAAGCAGCAGACTTGTGGGGCATGGCCCCGGACCTGTAACTTGGAGCAGCAGACTTGTGGGGCAAAGTCCCAGACCAGTAACCTGGAGCAGCAGACTTGTGGGGCATGGCCCCAGACCTGAAAGTTGAAGCAGCACACTTGTGGGCATAGTCCCAGACCTATAACTTGGAACTGCAGACTTTGGGGCATAACCCCAGACCTGTAACTGGAGCAACAGACTTGTGGGGCATGGTCCCAGACCTGTAACGAAGCAGAAGACTTGTGGGGCATAGTCCCAGACCAGTAACCTGGAGCAACAGACTTGTGGGGCATGGTCCCAGACCTGTAACCAGAAGCAGCAGACTTTTGGGTCATAGTCCCAGACCTGTAACACTGAACAGCAACAGAACATGTGGGGCATGGCCGAGACCTGTAACGAAGCAAGCAGACTTGTGGGGCATCGTCCCAGACCTGTAACGGAGAAACAGACTTGTGGGACATTGCCCCTGATCTGTAACTTGGAGCAACAGACTGTGGGGCACAGTCCCAGACCTGTAACTTGGAGCAGCAGACTTGTGGGGCATGGCTCAGACCTGCTAAGTGGAGAAAGCAGACTTGTGGAGCATTGCCCCAGACCACAAACCTTGGAGACAGGAGACTTGTGGGGCATAGCCCCAGAACTGTAACAAACAGCAGACTTCTGGGGCGTAGCCCAGACCTGTAAATAGGAGAAGCAGACTTGTGGAGCATTACCCCAGACCTGTAACTTGGAGCAGGAGACTTGTGGGCATCAGCCCCCAGAACATGTAACAGAAGCAGCAGACTTCTGGGGCATGGCCCCAGACCTGTAACTAGGTAGCAGACTTGAGGGGCATGGTCCCTGACCTGTAACTTGAAGCAACAGACTTGTGGAGCATGGCCCCAGACCTGTAATTTGGAGCATCAGACTTATGGGGCATTGTCCCAGACCCATAACGAAACAACAGACTCATGGGGCATGGTCCCAGACCTGTAAATTGAAGAATAGACTTGTGGGGCATGGCATCAGGCCTCTACCTTGGAGCAGCGGTTCTGTAGGGCATGGCCCCAGACCTGTAACAGAGCAACAGACACCTGTAGGGCATGGCACCAGATCTGTAGATTGAAGCAGCTAAACTGTGGGGCATAGCTCCAGACCTGTAATTGGAAGCACCTGACACATGAGATATGGCCTCACACCTGTAACTTGAAACATCAGACCCATGGTGCACAGCTCTGGACCTGTAGCCTGAAACAGAAGACCAGTGGGGCATGGACGCATGCTCTAACTTGAAGCAGCAGACTTGTGAGGCATGGTCCCAGACTTGTAATGTAGTGCAGCAGATTTGTAGGGGCATTTTCCAGACCTGTAACGCAAGCAACAGACTTGTGGGGCATGGTCCTAGACCTGTAACTTGAAGCAGCAGACTTCTGGAACATGGTCACAGACCTGTAACTTGAAGCATCAGCAGACTTGTGGGGCATCATTCCAGACCTACAACTTGGAACAGCAGACTTGTGGGGCATAGCCCCAGACCTGTAACTTGGAGCACCTGACTTATGGGGCATAGTCCAAGACCAGTAACTTGGAGCAGCAGACTTGAGGGGCATGGCCCCAGACCTGTAACTTGAAGCAGCAGACTTGTGGGGCATGGTCCCAGACCTGTAACATGGAGCAGCAGACTTGTGGGGCATTGTCCCAGACCTGTAACTCGGAGCAACAGACTTGTGAGGCCACGCTCCCAGACCTGTAACTGAAGCAGCAGTAGACTTGTGGGGCATGGTCCCTGACCTGTACTAGTGGAGCAGCTGATTTGTGGGGCATTTTCAAGAACATAGAACAGAAGCATGACTTGTGGGGCATGGTCCCAGACCTGTAACAGAAGCAGCAGACTTGTGGGACATGGTCACAGACCTGTAATTGAAGCAGAGGACTTGTGGAGCATAGTCCCAGACCTATAACTAGAGCAGCAGACGACTGTGGGCACAATTCCAGACCTGTAACTTGGAGCATCAGACTTGTAGGGGCATACTCCCCCAGACCACTAACTTTGAGCAGCAGACTTGTTGGGCATGGTCCCCAGACCTGTAACAGAAGCAGCAGACTTGCGGGGCATAGCCCCAGACCTGTAACTGGGCAGCAGGATTGTTTAGCATAGTCCCAGACCAGTAACCTAGAGCAGAAGACATGTGAGGCATGGCCCCAGACCTGTAACAGAAGCAGCAGACTTGTGGGGCATAATCCCACACCTGTGTAACTAGGAGTAGCAGACTTGTAGGGCTGCCCCAGATCTGTAACCTGGAGCAACAGACTTGAGGGGCACAGCCCCAGACCTGTAACAGGCAACAGACTTGGCAGGGCATGGTCCCCAGACCTGTAGCTTAAGCAACAAGACTTGTGGAGCAGCCCCTAGAACCTGTAATTTGGAGCATCAGAACTTGTGGGCATTGTCCCAGACCCATAACTTAAAGCATCAGACTCATGGGGCATGGTCCCAGACCTGTAACATGAAGAATAGACATGTGAGTCATGGCCCCAGACCTGTAACTTGGAGCAGCAGACTTATGGGGCATGGCCAGAGTCCTGTAACTAGGAGTAGCAGACTTGTGGGGCATTTTCCAAGACCTGTAACTTGGAGCAGCAGCCTTGTGGGGCATGGCCACAGTCATGCAACTTGGAGCAGCAGACATTTGGGGCATGGTCCCAGACCTGTAACTTGGAGCAGCAGACTTGTGGGGCATAGTCCCGGAACAGTAACCTGGAACAGCAGACTTGTGGGGCATGGCCCAAGACCTGTAACGAAGCAACAGACTTGTGGGGCATAGTCCCAGACTTGTAACTTAGAGTAGCAGACTTGTGGGGCATAGCCCCAGATCTGTAACAGAGCAACAGACTTGTGGGGCACAGCTCAGACCTGTAACTTGGATCAGCAGACTTCTGGCATTACCCCAGATCTGTAACTCAGTGCAACAGACTTGGGGCATAGCCCCAGACCTATAACAGAAAGAAAGCAGACTTGTGAGGCATTGCCCCAGACCTGCTCAACGTGGAGCAGAGACTTATGGAACATAGCCCCAGAACTTGTAATTTAGAGCTTCTGACTTATGGGGCATTGTCCAGACCCATAACAAGCAACAGACTCATGGGGCATAGTCCCAGACCTGCTTTATGAAGAATAGACTTGTGAGGCATGGCCTGAGACCTGAAACTAGGAGTACAGACTTGTGGAGCATTGTCCTAGACCTGTAACTGAAGCAGCATACTTGCAGGGCATTGTCTGAGACCTGTAACCTGAAGCAACAGACTTGAGGGGCATGGTCCCATTCCTGTACCATGAGCAACAGCAGACTTGTGGGACTTGGTCCCAGACCTGTATCCTGAAGCAGCAAACTTGTGGAGCATTTTCCCAGACCTATAACTTGAAGCAACAGACTTGTGTGGCATTTTCCAAGAACTGTAACTTGGAGCAGGAGACTTGTGGGGCATTTTCCAAGACCTGTAACTTGGAGCAACAGAGACTCATGGGGCAAGGCCCAGACATCTAACTGGAGCAACAGACTTGCGGGGCATGGTCCAAGACCTGTACTAGACAACAGACTTGTGGGGCATGGCCCCAGACCTGTAACTTGGCAACAGACTTGCAGGGCATGGTCCGAGACCTGTAACTTGGAGCAGCAGACTTGTGGGGCATGGTCTAAGACCTGTAACTAGAAGCAGCAGACTTGTGGAGCATGGCCCCGGACCTGTAACTTGGAGCAGCAGTCTTGTGGGGCAAGAGCCCCAGACCAGTAACCTGGAGCAGCAGACTTTGGGGCATGGTCCCAGACCTGTAACGAAGCAGCAGACTTGTGGGGCATGGCCCCAGACCTGAAAAGTTGAAGCAGCACACTTGTGGGCATAGTCCCAGACCTATAACTTGGAACACAGACTTGGGGCATAGCCCCAGACCTGTAACTAGAACTAGCAGACTGTGGGGCATGGTCCAGTCCTGTAACTGAAGCAGCAGACTTGTGGGGCATGGCCTCAGACATGTAACTGGAACAACAGACTTGTGGGGCATAGTCAAAGACCAATAACCTGGAGCAACAGACTTATGGGAGCATGGTCCCAGACCTGTAACGAAGCAGCAGACTTGTGGGGCATGGCCCCGGACCTGTAACTTGAAGCAGCAGACTTGTGGGGCAAGTCCCAGACCAATAACTTGGAGCAGCAGACTTGTGGGGCATAGTCCCAGACCTGTAACAGGAGCAGCAGACTTGTGGGGCATGGCCCCAGACCTAGTTAAAGCAGACAGACTTGTGGGCATAGTCCCAGACCTAGTAACTTGGAACAGCAGACTTTGGGGCAAGCCCAGACCTGTAACTGGAGCAGCAGACTTGTGGGGCATAGTCCCAGACCTGTAACTTAAGCAGAGAGACTTGTGGGGCATAGTCCCAGACCAGTAACCTCGAGCAGCAGACTTGTGGGGCATCGTCCCAGACCTGTAACAGAGCAGCAGACTTTGGGTCATAGTCCCAGACCTGTAACTTTGAACAGCAGCAGACATGTGGGGCATAGCCCCAGACCTGTAACAGAGCAGCAGACTTGTGGGGCATCGTCCCAGACCTGTAATGGAGAAGCAGACTTGTGGGCATTGCCCCAGACCTGTAACGTGGAGCAGGAGACTTGTGGGGCATAGCCCCAGAACTGTAACTTGAAGCAGCAGACTTCTGGGGCATGGCCCCAGACCTGTAAGTGGAGAAGCAGACTTGTGGAGCATTGCCCCAGACCTGTAACTTGGAGCAGGAGACTTGTGGGGCATGGCCCCAGAACTGTAACGAAGCAGCAGACTTCTGGGCGTGGCCCCAGACCTGTAACTTGAGTAGCAGACTTGAGGGGCATGGTCCCTGACCTGTAACGAAGCAGCAGACTTGTGGAGCATGGCCCCAGACCTGTAATTTGGAGCATCAGACTTATGGGGCATTGTCCCAGACCCATAACGAAGCAGCAGACTCATGGGGCATGGTCCCAGACCTGTAAATTGAAGAATAGACTTGTGAGGCATGGCCCCAGACCTCTCAACGAGCAGCGGTTCTGTGGGGCATGGCCCCAGACCTGTAACTTGAAGCAGCAGACCTGTAGGGCATGGCACCAGATCTGTAGATTGAAGCAGCTAAACTGTGGGGCATGGCCCCAGACCTGTAATTTGAAGCACCTGACACATGAGATATGGCCTCACACCTGTAACTTGAAGCATCAGACCCATGGTGCACAGCTCTGGACCTGTAGCCTGAAGCAGAAGACCTGTGGGGCATGGACCCAGTTCTCTAACTTGAAGCAGCAGACTTGTGGGGCATGGTCCCAGACTTGTAATGTGGTGCAGCAGATTTGTGGGGCATTTTTCCAGACCTGTAACTAGAAGCAGCAGACTTGTGGGGCATGGTCCTAGACCTGTAACTTGAAGCAGCAGACTTGTGGAACATGGTCACAGACCTGTAACTGAAGCATCAACAGACTTGTGAGGCATCATTCAGACCTACAACTTGGAGCAACAGACTTGTGGGGCATAGCCCCAGACCTGTAACAGAGCACACCTGACTTGTGGGGCATAGTCCAAGACCAGTAACTTGGAGCAACAGACTTGAGGGCATGGCCCAGACCTGTAACGAAGCAACAGACTTGTGGGCATGGTCCCAGACCTGTAACATGGAGCAACAGACTTGTGGGGCATTGTCCCAGACCTGTAACGAAGCAGCAGACTTGTGAGGCATGACCCCAGCGATGTAACTTGGAGCAGCAGACTTGTGGGGCACGCTCCCAGACCTGTAACTTGAAGCAGCAGACTTGTGGGGCATGGTCCCAGACCTGTACTGTGGAGCAGCTGATTTGTGGGGCATTTTCCAAGAACTGTAACTTGAAGCAGCAGACTTGTGGGGCATGGTCCCAGACCTGTAACTTGAAGCAGCAGACTTGTGGGACATGGTCACAGACCTGTAAATTGAAGCAGAGGACTTGTGGGGCATAGTCCCAGACCTATAACTTAGAGCAGCAGACTTGAGGGGCACAATCCCAGACCTGTAACTTGGAGCATCAGACTTGTGGGGCATACTCCCAGACCAGTAACTTTGAGCAGCAGACTTGTTGGGCATGGTCCCAGACCTGTAACTTGAAGCAGCAGACTTGGGGCATGGCCCCAGACCTGTAACTGGAGCAGCAGAGTGTTTGGCATAGTCCCAGACCAGTAACCTGGAGCAGAAGACATGGGGCATGGCCCCAGACCTGTAACTTGAAGCCGCAGACTTGTGGGGCATAATCCCACACCTGTAACTTGGAGTAGCAGACTTGTGGGGCATAGCCCCAGATCTGTAACTTGGAGCAACAGACTTGTGGGGCACAGCCCCAGACCTGTAACTTGGAGCAGCAGACTTGTGGGGCATGGTCCCAGACCTGTAACCGAAGCATCAGACTTGTGGAGCATGGCCCTAGACCTGTAATTTGGACATCAGACTTATTGGGCATTGTCCCAGACCCATAACAAAAGCAGCAGACTCATGGGGCATGGTCCCAGACCTGTAACATGAAGAATAGACATGTGAGGCATGGCCCCAGACCTGTAACTTGGAGCAGCAGACTTATAGGGCATAGCCTGAGTCCTGTAACTAGGAGTAGCAGACTTGTGGAACATTGTCCTAGACCTGTAACTGAAGCAGCATACTTGCGGGGCATTGTCCCAGACCTGTAACCTGAAACAGCAGACTTGTGGGGCATGGTCCCAGACCTGTACCAAAAGCACAGACTTGTGGGACATAGTCCCAGACCTGTACCAAAGCAGCAGACTTGTGTGGCATTTTCCCAGACCTATAACTTGAAGCAACAAACTTGTGGGGCATTTTCCAAGACCTGTAACTTGGAGCAGCAGACTTGTGGGGCATTTTCCAAGACCTGTAACTTGGAGCAGCAGCCTTGTGGGCATGGCCACAGTCATGCAACTTGGAGCACAGCAGACATTTGGGCATAGTCCCAGACCTGTAACAGAGCAACAGACTTGTGGGCATAGTCCCTGAACAGTAACCTGGAGCAACAGACTTGAGGCATGGCCCAAGACCTGTAACTTGAAGCAGCAGACTTGTGGGGCATAGTCCCAGACCTGTAACTTGGAGCAGCAGACTTATGGGGCATGGCCTGAGTCCTGTAACTAGGAGTAGCAGACTTGTGGAACATTGTCCTAGACCTGTAACTTGAAGCAGCATACTTGCGGGGCATTGTCCCAGACCTGTAACCTGAAACAGCAGACTTGTGGGGCATGGTCCCAGACCTGTACCTTGAAGCAGCAGACTTGTGGGACATGGTCCCAGACCTGTACCTAAATCAGCAGACTTGTGTGCATTTTCCCAGACCTATAACTTGAAGCAACAAACTTGTGGGGCATTTTCCAAGACCTGTAACTTGGAGCAACAGACTTGTGGGCATTTTCCAAGACCTGTAACTTGGAGCAACAGCCTTAGTGGGGCATGCCACAGTCATGCAACTTGGAGCAACAGACATTTGGGGCATGGTCCCAGACCTGTAACTTGGAGCAACAGACTTGTGGGGCATAGTCCCGGAACAGTAACCTGGAGCAGCAGACTTGTGGGGCATGGCCCAAGACCTGTAACGAAGCAACAGACTTGTGGGGCATAGTCCCAGACCTGTAACAGAGTAGCAGACTTGTGGGGCATAGCCCCAGATCTATAACAGAGCAGCAGACTTGTGGGGCACAGCTCCAGACCTGTAACTTGGATCAGCAGACTTCTGTGGCATTGCCCCAGATCTGTAACTTGGAGCAGCAGACTTGGGGGGCATGGCCCCAGACCTGTAACTTGGAAAAGCAGACTTGTGGGGCATTGCCCCAGACCTGTAACATGGAGCAGGAGACTTGTGGAACATGGCCCCAGACTTGTAATTTGGAGCTTCTGACTTATGGGGCATTGTCCCAGACCCATAACTTGAAGCAGCAGACTCATGGGGCATGGTCCCAGACCTGTAACATGAAGAATAGACTATGAGGCATGGCCTGAGACCTGTAACTAGGAGTAGCAGACTTGTGGAGCATTGTCCTAGACCTGTAACTGAAGCAACATACTTGCAGGGCATTGTCTGAGACCTGTAACCTGAGCAGCAGACTTGTGGGGCATGGTCCCATTCCTGTACCTTGAAGCAACAGACTTGTGGGACTTGGTCCCAGACCTGTATCCTGAAGCAGCAGACTTGTGGGGCATTTCCCAGACCTACAACTGAAAGCAACAGACTTGTGGGGCATTTTCAAGACCTGTAACTTGGAGCAGGAGACTTGTGGGGCATTTTCAAGACCTGTAACTTGGGCAACAGACTCATGGGGCAAGGCCCCAGACATGTAACAGGAGCAGCAGACTTTTGGGACATGGTCCAAGACCTGTAACTAGAGCAGTAGACTTGTGGGGCATAGCCCCAGACCTGTAACATGAGCAGCAGACTTGCGGGGCATGGTTCGAGACCTGTAACTTGAAGCAGCAGACTTGTTTGACATGGTCACAGACCTGTAACTAGAACTAGCAGACTTGTGGGGCATGGTCCCAGTCCTGTAACTTGAAGCAGCAGACTTGTGGGGCATGGCCTCAGACATGTAACTTGGAACAGCAGACTTGTGGGGCATAGTCAAAGACCAATAACTTGGAGCAGCAGACTTATGGGGCATGGTCCTAGACCTGTAACTTGAAGCAGCAGACTTGTGTGGCATGGCCCCGGACCTGTAACTTGGAGCAGCAGACTTGTGGGGCAAAGTCCCAGACCAGTAACCTGGAGCAGCAGACTTGTGGGGCATGGTCCCAGACCTGTAACTTAAAGCAGCAGATTTGTGGGGCATGGCCCCAGACCTGAAAGTTGAAGCAGCACACTTGTGGGCATAATCCCAGACCTATAACTTGGAACTGCAGACTTTGGGGCATAGCCCCAGACCTGTAACTTGGAGCAGCAGACTTGTGGGGCATAGTACCAGACCAGTAACCTGGAGCAGCAGACTTGTGGGGCATGGCCCCTGACCTGTAACTTGAAGCAGCAGACTTTTGGGTCATAGTCCCAGACCTGTAACTTTGAACAGCAGCAGACATGTGGGGCATGGCCCCAGACCTGTAACTTGAAGCAGCAGACTTGTGGGGCATCGTCCCAGACCTGTAACTTGGAGAAGCAGACTTGTGGGACATTGCCCCTGATCTGTAACTTGGAGCAGCAGACTTGTGGGGCACAGCCCCAGACCTGTAACTTAGAGCAGCAGACTTGTGGGGCATCGTCCCAGACCTGTAAATTGGAGAAGCAGACTTGTGGAGCATTGCCCCAGACCTGTAACGTGGAGCAGGAGACTTGTGGGGCATGGCCCCAGAACTGTAACTTAAAGCTGCAGACTTCTGGGGCGTGGTCCCAGACCTGTAAGTGGAGAAGCAGACTTGTGGAGCATTGCCCCAGACCTGTAACTTGGAGCAGGAGACTTGTGGGGCATGGCCCCAGAACTGTAACGAAGCAGCAGACTTCTGGGGCGTAGCTCGAACCTGTAACAGGTAGCAGACTTGAGGGGCATGGTCCCTGACCTGTAACAAGCAGCAGACTTGTGGAGCATAGCCCCAGACCTGTAATTTGGAGCATCAGACTTATAGGGCATTGTCCCAGACCCATAACAGAACGCAGACTCATGGGGCATGGTCCCAGACCTGTAAATTGAAGAATAGACTTGTGGGGCATGGCCCCAGACCTCTACTGGAGCAGCGGTTCTGTGGGGCATGGCCCCAGACCTGTAACAGAAGCAGCAGACCTGGGGCATGGCACCAGATCTGTAGATTGAAGCAGCTAAACTGTGGGGCATAGCCCCAGACCTGTAATTTGAAGCACCTGACACATGAGGCCTCACACCTGTAACTTGAAGCATCAGACCCATGGTGCACAGCTCTGGACCTGTAGCCTGAAACAGAAGACCTGTGGGGCATGGACCCAGTTCTCTAACTGAAGCAGCAGACTTGTGGGCATGGTCCCAGACTTGTAATGTGGTGCAACAGATTTGTGGGGCATTTTTCCAGACCTGTAACTTGAAGCAGCAGACTTGTGGGCATGGTCCTAGACCTGTAACTTGAAGCAGCAGACTTGTGGAACATGGTCACAGACCTGTAACTTGAAGCATCAGCAGACTTGTGGGGCATCATTCCAGACCTACAACTTGGAGCAGCAGACTTGTGGGGCATAGCCCCAGACCTGTAACTTGGAGCACCTGACTTGTGGTGCATAGTCCAAGACCAGTAACTTGGAGCAGCAGACTTGAGGGGCATGGCCCCAGACCTGTAACTTGAAGCAGCAGACTTGTGGGGCATGGTCCCAGACCTGTAACATGGAGCAGCAGACTTGTGGGGCATTGTCCCAGACCTGTAACAAGCAACAGACTTGTGAGGCATGACCCAGCATGTAACTTGGAGCAGCAGACTTGTGGGGCAGCTCCCAGACCTGTAACCAAGCAACAGACTTGTGGGGCATGGTCCCAGACCTGTAACAGAGCACCTGACTTATGGGGCATAGTCCAAGACCAGTAACTTGGAACAGACTTGAGGGCATGCCCCAGACCTGTAACAGAACGCAGACTTGTGGGGCATGGTCCCAGACCTGTAACATGGAGCAGCAGACTTGTGGGGCATAGTCCCAGACCTGTAACTTGGAGCAGCAGACTTGGGGGCACGCTCCCAGACCTGTAACGAAGTAGCAGACTTGTGGGGCATGGTCCAGACCTGTACTGTGGAGCAGCTGATTTGTGGGGCATTTTCCAAGAACTGTAACTTGAAGCAGCAGACTTGTGGGGCATGGTCCCAGACCTGTAACTTGAAGCAGCAGACTTGTGGGACATGGTCACAGACCTGTAAATTGAAGCAGAGATCTTGTGGGGCATAGTCCCAGACCTATAACTTAGAGCAGCAGACTTGTGGGGCACAATCCCAGACCTGTAACTTGGAGCATCAGACTTGTGGGGCATACTCCCAGACCAGTAACTTTGAGCAGAAGACTTGTTGAGCATGGTCCCAGACCTGTAACTTGAAGCAGCAGACTTGAGGGCATAGCCCCAGACCTGTAACGGAGCAGCAGAATTGTTTGGCATAGTCCCAGACCAGTAACCTGGAGCAGAAGACATGTGGGGCATGGCCCCAGACCTGTAACTAGAAGCAGCAGACTTGTGGGGCATAATCCCATACCTGTAACTTGGAGTAGCAGACTTGTGGGGCATAGCCCCAGATCTGTAACTTGGAGCAACAGACTTGTGGGGCACAGCCCCAGACCTGTAACTTGGAGCAGCAGACTTGTGGGGCATGGTCCCAGACCTGTAACTAGAAGCAGCAGACTTGTGGAGCATGGCCCTAGGCCTGTAATTTGGAGCATCAGACTTATTGGGCATTGTCCCAGACCCATAACAAAGCAGCAGACTCATGGGGCATGGTCCCAGACCTGTAACATGAAGAATAGACATGTGAGGCATGGCCCCAGACCTGTAACTTGGAGCAGCAGACTTATGGGGCATGGCCTGAGTCCTGTAACTAGGAGTAGCAGACTTGTGGAACATTGTCCTAGACCTGTAACTTGAAGCAGCATACTTGCGGGGCATTGTCCCAGACCTGTAACCTGAAACAGCAGACTTGTGGGGCATGGTCCCAGACCTGTACCTTGAAGCAGCAGACTTGTGGGACATAGTCCCAGACCTGTACCCTAAAGCAGCAGACTTGTGTGGCATTTTCCCAGACCTATAACTGAAGCAGCAAACTTGTGGGGCATTTCCAAGACCTGTAACTTGGAGCAGCAGACTTGTGGGGCATTTTCCAAGACCTGTAACTTGGAGCAACAGCCTTGTGGGGCATAGCCACAGTCATGCAACTTGGAGCAACAGACATTTGGGGCATGGTCCCAGACCTGTAACGGAGCAGCAGACTTGAGGGCATAGTCCGGAACAGTAACCTGGAGCAACAGACTTGAGGGCATGGCCCAAGACCTGTAACAAAGCAGCAGACTTGTGGGGCATAGTCCCAGACCTGTAACAGGCACACAGACTTATGGGGCATGGCCTGAGTCCTGTAACTAGGAGTAACAGACTTGTGGAACATTGTCCTAGACCTGTAACGAAGCAGCATACTTGCAGGGGCATTGTCCCAGACCTGTAACCTGAAACAGCAGACTTGTGGGGCATGGTCCCAGACCTGTAGCGAAGCAGCAGACTTGTGGGACATGGTCCCAGACCTGTACCTAAATCAGCAGACTTGTGTGGCTTTCCCAGACCTATAACTTGAAGCAACAAACTTGTGGGGCATTTTCCAAGACCTGTAACTTGGAGCAACAGCAGACTTGTGGGCATTTTCAAGACCTGTAACTTGGAGCAGCAGCCTTGTGAGGGCATGCCACAGTCATGCAACTTGGAGCAACAGACATTTGGGGCATGGTCCCAGACCTGTAACTGGAGCAACAGACTTGTGGGCATAGTCCCGGAACAGTAACCTGGAGCAGCAGACTTGTGGGGCATGGCCCAAGACCTGTAACGAAGCAACAGACTTGTGGGGCATAGTCCCAGACCTGTAACTTAGAGTAGCAGACTTGTGGGGCATAGCCCCAGATCTGTAACTTGGAGCAGCAGACTTGTGGGGCACAGCTCCAGACCTGTAACTAGGATCAGCAGACTTCTGTGGCATTGCCCCAGACCTGTAACTTGGAAAAGCAGACTTGTGGGGCATTGCCCCAGACCTGTAACATGGAGCAGGAGACTTGTGGAACATGGCCCCAGACTTGTAATTTGGAGCTTCTGACTTATGGGGCATTGTCCCAGACCCATAACGAAGCAACAGACTCATGGGGCATGGTCCCAGACCTGTAACATGAAGAATAGACTTATGAGGCATGGCCTGAGACCTGTAACTAGGAGTAGCAGACTTGTGGAGCATTGTCCTAGACCTGTAACGAAGCAACATACTTACAGGGCATTGTCTGAGACCTGTAACCTGAAGCAACAGACTTTGGGGCATGGTCCCATTCCTGTACTGAAGCAGCAGACTTGTGGGACTTGGTCCCAGACCTGTATCCTGAAGCAGCAGACTTGTGGGGCATTTCCCAGACCTACAACTTGAAGCAACAGACTTGTGGGGCATTTTCAAGACCTGTAACTTGGAGCAGGAGACTTGTGGGGCATTTTCCAAGACCTGTAACTTGGAGCAGCAGACTCATGGGGCAAGGCCCCAGACATGTAACTTGGAGCAGCAGACTTTTGGGACATGGTCCAAGACCTGTAACTTAGAGCAGTAGACTTGTGGGGCATGGCCCCAGACCTGTAACTTGGAGCAGCAGACTTGCGGGGCATGGTCCGAGACCTGTAACTTGAAGCAGCAGACTTGTTTGACATGGTCACAGACCTGTAACTAGAACTAACAGACTTGTGGGGCATGGTCCCAGTCCTGTAACAGAAGCAGCAGACTTGGGGCATGGCCTCAGACATGTAACGGAACAACAGACTTGTGAGGGCATAGTCAAGACCAATAACTTGGAGCAACAGACTTATGGGGCATGGTCCTAGACCTGTAACAGAAGCAGCAGACTTGTGTGGCATGGCCCCGGACCTGTAACTGGAGCAACAGACTTGTGGGGCAAAGTCCCAGACCAATAACCTGGAGCAGCAGACTTGTGGGGCATGGTCCCAGACCTGTAACAAAGCAGCATTGTGTGGGGCATGGCCCCAGACCTGAAAGTTGAAGCAGCACACTTGTGGGCATAATCCCAGACCTATAACTTGGAACTGCAGACTTTGGGGCATAGCCCAGACCTGTAACTGGAGCAACAGACTTGTGGGGCATAGTACCAGACCAGTAACCTGGAGCAGCAGACTTGTGGGGCATAGCCCCTGACCTGTAACGAAGCAGCAGACTTTTGGGTCATAGTCCCAGACCTGTAACTTTGAACAGCAGCAGACATGTGGGGCATGGCCCCAGACCTGTAACGAAGAGCAACAGACTTGTGGGCATCGTCCCAGACCTGTAACTTGGAGAAGCAGACTTGTGGGACATTGCCCCTGATCTGTAACTTGGAGCAGCAGACTTGTGGGGCACAGCCCCAGACCTGTAACTTGGAGCAGCAGACTTGTGGGGCATCGTCCCAGACCTGTAAATTGGAGAAGCAGACTTGTGGAGCATTGCCCCAGACCTGTAACGTGGAGCAGGAGACTTGTGGGGCATGGCCCCAGAACTGTAACTTGAAGCTGCAGACTTCTGGGGCGTGGTCCCAGACCTGTAATTGGAGAAGCAGACTTGTGGAGCATTGCCCCAGACCTGTAACTTGGAGCAGGAGACTTGTGGGGCATGGCCCCAGAACTGTAACAAGCAGCAGACTTCTGGTGGCCCCAGACCTGTAACAGGTAGCAGACTTGAGGGGCATGGTCCCTGACCTGTAACAAGCAGCAGACTTGTGGAGCATAGCCCCAGACCTGTAATTTGGAGCATCAGACTTATGGGGCATTGTCCCAGACCCATAACGAAGCAGCAGACTCATGGGGCATGGTCCCAGACCTGTAAATTGAAGAATAGACTTGTGGGGCATGGCCCCAGACCTCTACTGGAGCAAGCGGTTCTGTGGGGCATGCCCCAGACCTGTAACGAAGCAGCAGACCTGTGGGGCATGGCACCAGATCTGTAGATTGAAGCAGCTAAACTGTGGGGCATGGCCCCAGACCTGTAATTTGAAGCACCTGACACATGAGATATGGCCTCCACCTGTAACTTGAAGCATCAGACCCATGGTGCACAGCTCTGGACCTGTAGCCTGAAGCAGAAGACCTGTGGGGCATGGACCCAGTTCTCTAACTGAAGCAGCAGACTTGTGGGGCATGGTCCCAGACTTGTAATGTGGTGCAGCAGATTTGTGGGGCATTTTCCAGACCTGTAACTTGAAGCAGCAGACTTGTGGGGCATGGTCCTAGACCTGTAACTGAAGCAACAGACTTGTGGAACATGGTCACAGACCTGTAACTGAAGCATCAACAGACTTGTGGGGCATCATTCAGACCTACAACTTGGAGCAACAGACTTGTGGGGCATAGCCCCAGACCTGTAACAGAGCACCTGACTTGTGGTGCATAGTCCAAGACCAGTAACTTGGAGCAACAGACTTGAGGGCATGGCCCCAGACCTGTAACTAGAAGCAGCAGACTTGTGGGGCATGGTCCCAGACCTGTAACATGGAGCAGCAGACTTGTGGGGCATTGTCCCAGACCTGTAACTTGAAGCAGCAGACTTGTGAGGCATGACCCCAGCGATGTAACTTGGAGCAGCAGACTTGTGGGGCACGCTCCCAGACCTGTAACTTGAAGCAGCAGACTTGTGGGGCATGGTCCCAGACCTGTAACTTGGAGCACCTGACTTATGGGGCATAGTCCAAGACCAGTAACTTGGAGCAGCAGACTTGAGGGGCATGGCCCCAGACCTGTAACTAGAAGCAGCAGACTTGTGGGGCATGGTCCCAGACCTGTAACATGGAGCAGCAGACTTGTGGGGCATAGTCCCAGACCTGTAACTTGGAGCAGCAGACTTGTGGGGCACGCTCCCAGACCTGTAACTTGAAGTAGCAGACTTGTGGGGCATGGTCCCAGACCTGTACTGTGGAGCAGCTGATTTGTGGGGCATTTTCCAAGAACTGTAACTTGAAGCAGCAGACTTGTGGGGCATGGTCCCAGACCTGTAACTTGAAGCAGCAGACTTGTGGGACATGGTCACAGACCTGTAAATTGAAGCAGAGATCTTGTGGGGCATAGTCCCAGACCTATAACAGAGCAAGCAGACTTGTGGGCACAATCCCAGACCTGTAACTTGGAGCATCAGACTTGTGGGGCATACTCCCAGACCAGTAACTTGAGCAGAAGACTTGTTGGGCATGAGTCCCAGACCTGTAACTGAAGCAGCAGACTTCGGGCATGCCCCAGACCTGTAACTGGAGCAGCAGAGGTGTTGGCATAGTCCCAGACCAGTAACCTGGAGCAGAAGACATGTGGGCATGGCCCCAGACCTGTAACGAAGCAAGCAGACTTGTGGGGCATAATCCCATACCTGTAACTTGGAGTAGCAGACTTGTGGGGCATAGCCCCAGATCCTGTAACTTGGAGCAACAGACTTGTGGGGCATGGCCCAGACCTGTAACTGAGCAACAGACTTATGGGGCATGGTCCCAGACCTGTAACTTGAAGCAGCAGACTTGTGGAGCATGGCCCTAGGCCTGTAATTTGGAGCATCAGACTTATTGGGCATTGTCCCAGACCCATAACAAAGCAGCAGACTCATGGGGCATGGTCCCAGACCTGTAACATGAAGAATAGACATGTGAGGCATGGCCCCAGACCTGTAACTTGGAGCAGCAGACTTATGGGGCATGGCCTGAGTCCTGTAACTAGGAGTAGCAGACTTGGAACATTGTCCTAGACCTGTAACGAAGCAGCATACTTGGGGCATTGTCCCAGACCTGTAACCTGAAACAGCAGACTTGTGGGGCATGGTCCCAGACCTGTACTGAAGCAGCAGACTTGTGGGACATAGGTCCCAGACCTGTACCCTAAAGCAGCAGACTTGTGTGGCATTTTCCCAGACCTATAACTTGAAGCAGCAACAGACTTGTGGGGCATTTCCAAGACCTGTAACTTGGAGCAGCAGACTTGTGGGGCATTTTCAAGACCTGTAACTTGGAGCAGCAGCCTTGTGGGGCATGGCACAGTCATGCAACTGGAGCAACAGACATTTGGGGCATGGTCCCAGACCTGTAACGGAGCAGCAGACTTGTGGGGCATAGTCCGGAACAGTAACCTGGAGCAGCAGACTTGTGGGGCATGGCCCAAGACCTGTAACGAAGCAGCAGACTTGTGGGGCATAGTCCCAGACCTGTAACAGATAAGACTTGTGGGGCATAGCCCAGATCTGTAACGGAGCAGCAGACTTGTGGGCACAGCTCAGACCTGTAACGGATCAGCAGACTTCTGTGGCATTGCCCCAGATCTGTAACTGGAGCAACAGACTTGGGGGCATGGCCCCAGACCTGTAACGGAAAAAGCAGACTTGTGGGGCATTGCCCCAGACCTGTAACGTGGAGCAGGAGACTTGTGGAACATGCCCCAGACTTGTAATTTGGAGCTTCTGACTTATGGGGCATTGTCCCAGACCCATAACAGAAGCAGCAGACTCATGGGGCATGGTCCCAGACCTGTAACATGAAGAATAGACTTTGAGGCATGGCCTGAGGACCTGTAACTAGGGTAGCAGACTTGTGGAGCATTGTCCTAGACCTGTAACAAGCAGCATACTTGCAGGGCTTAGTTAGAGACCTGTAACCTGAAGCAGCAGACTTGTGGGGCATGGTCCCATTCCTGTACCTTGAAGCAGCAGACTTGTGGGACTTGGTCCCAGACCTGTATCCTGAAGCAGCAGACTTGTGGGGCATTTTCCCAGACCTATAACTTGAAGCAACAGACTTGTGGGGCATTTTCCAAGACCTGTAACTTGGAGCAGGAGACTTGTGGGGCATTTTCCAAGACCTGTAACTTGGAGCAGCAGACTCATGGGGCAAGGCCCCAGACATGTAACTTAGAGCAGCAGACTTTTGGGGCATGGTCCAAGACCTGTAACTTGGAGCAGCAGACTTGTGGGGCATGGCCCCAGACCTGTAACTTGGAGCAGCAGACTTGCGGGGCATGGTCCGAGACCTGTAACTAGAAGCAGCAGACTTGTGGGACATGGTCACAGACCTGTAACTAGAACTAGCAGACTTGTGGGGCATGGTCCCAGTCCTGTAACTAGAAGCAGCAGACTTGTGGGGCATGGCCTCAGACATGTAACTTGGAACAGCAGACTTGTGGGGCATAGTCAAAGACCAATAACTTGGAGCAGCAGACTTATGGGGCATGGTCCTAGACCTGTAACTTGAAGCAGCAGACTTGTGGGGCATGGCCCCGGACCTGTAACTTGGAGCAGCAGACTTGTGGGGCAAAGTCCCAGACCAGTAACCTGGAGCAGCAGACTTGTGGGGCATGGTCCCAGACCTGTAACTTGAAGCAGCAGACTTGTGGGGCATGGCCCCAGACCTGAAAGTTGAAGCAGCACACTTGTGGGCATAGTCCCAGACCTATAACTTGGAACTGCAGACTTTGGGGCATAGCCCCAGACCTGTAACTTGGAGCAGCAGACTTGTGGGGCATGGTCCCAGACCTGTAACTTGAAGCAGAAGACTTGTGGGGCATAGTCCCAGACCAGTAACCTGGAGCAGCAGACTTGTGGGGCATGGCCCCAGACCTGTAACTTGAAGCAGCAGACTTTTGGGTCATAGTCCCAGACCTGTAACTTTGAACAGCAGCAGACATGTGGGGCATGGCCCCAGACCTGTAACTTGAAGCAGCAGACTTGTGGGCATCGTCCCAGACCTGTAACGGAGAAGCAGACTTGTGGGACATTGCCCCTGATCTGTAACTGGAGCAGCAGACTTGTGGGGCACAGCCCAGACCTGTAACAGAGCAGCAGACTTGTGGGGCATGGCTCCCAGACCTGTAAATTGGAGAAGCAGACTTGTGGAGCATTGCCCCAGACCTGTACCGTGGAGCAGGAGACTTGTGGGGCATGGCCCCAGAACTGTAATTGAAGCTAGCAGACTTCTGGGGCATGCCCCAGACCTGTAAGTGGAGAAGCAGACTTGTGGAGCATTGCCCCAGACCTGTAACTTGGAGCAGGAGACTTGTGGGGCATGGCCCCAGAACTGTAACGAAGCAGCAGACTTCTGGGCGTGGCCCCAGACCTGTAACAGAGTAGCAGACTTGAGGGGCATGGTCCCTGACCTGTAACAAGCAAGCAGACTTGTGGAGCATGGCCCCAGACCTGTAATTTGGAGCATCAGACTTATGGGGCATTGTCCCAGACCCATAACAAGCAGCAGACTCATGGGGCATGGTCCCAGACCTGTAAATTGAAGAATAGACTTGTGGGGCATGGCCCCAGACCTCTACCTTAGATCAGCGGTTCTGTGGGGCATGGCCCCAGACCTGTAACTTAAAGCAGCAGACCTGTAGGGCATGGCACCAGATCTGTAGATTGAAGCAGCTAAACTGTGGGGCATGGCCCCAGACCTGTAATTTGAAGCACCTGACACATGAGATATGGCCTCACACCTGTAACTTGAAGCATCAGACCCATGGTGCACAGCTCTGGACCTGTAGCCTGAAGCAGAAGACCTGTGGGCATGGACCCAGTTCTCTAACTTGAAGCAGCAGACTTGTGGGCATGGTCCCAGACTTGTAATGTGGTGCAGCAGATTTGTGGGGCATTTTTCCAGACCTGTAACTTGAAGCAGCAGACTTGTGGGGCATGGTCCTAGACCTGTAACTTGAAGCAGCAGACTTGTGGAACATGGTCACAGACCTGTAACTTGAAGCATCAGCAGACTTGTGGGGCATCGTTCCAGACCTACAACTTGGAGCAGCAGACTTGTGGGGCATAGCCCCAGACCTGTAACTAGGAGCACCTGACTTGTGGGGCATAGTCCAAGACCAGTAACTTGGAGCAGCAGACTTGAGGGGCATGGCCCCAGACCTGTAACTTGAAGCAGCAGACTTGTGGGGCATGGTCCCAGACCTGTAACATGGAGCAGCAGACTTGTGGGGCATTGTCCCAGACCTGTAACTTGAAGCAGCAGACTTGTGAGGCATGACCCCAGCGATGTAACTTGGAGCAGCAGACTTGTGGGGCACGCTCCCAGACCTGTAACTTGAAGCAGCAGACTTGTGGGGCATGGTCCCAGACCTGTACTGTGGAGCAGCTGATTTGTGGGGCATTTTCCAAGAACTGTAACTTGAAGCAGCAGACTTGTGGGGCATGGTCCCAGACCTGTAACTTGAAGCAGCAGACTTGTGGGACATGGTCACAGACCTGTAAATTGAAGCAGAGGACTTGTGGGGCATAGTCCCAGACCTATAACTTAGAGCAGCAGACTTGTGGGGCACAATCCCAGACCTGTAACTTGGAGCATCAGACTTGTGGGGCATACTCCCAGACCAGTAACTTTGAGCAGCAGACTTGTTGGGCATGGTCCCAGACCTGTAACTTGAAGCAACAGACTTGCGGGCATGGCCCCAGACCTGTAACGGAGCAGCAGAATGTTTGGCATAGTCCCAGACCAGTAACCTGGAGCAGAAGACATGTGGGGCATGGCCCCAGACCTGTAACTTGAAGCAGCAGACTTGTGGGGCATAATCCCACACCTGTAACTTGGAGTAGCAGACTTGTGGGGCATAGCCCCAGATCTGTAACTAGGAGCAACAGACTTGTGGGGCACAGCCCCAGACCTGTAACTTAGAGCAGCAGACTTGTGGGGCATGGTCCCAGACCTGTAACTTGAAGCATCAGACTTGTGGAGCATGGCCCTAGACCTGTAATTTGGAGCATCAGACTTATTGGGCATTGTCCCAGACCCATAACTTAAAGCAGCAGACTCATGGGGCATGGTCCCAGACCTGTAACATGAAGAATAGACATGTGAGGCATGGCCCCAGACCTGTAACTTGGAGCAGCAGACTTATGGGGCATGGCCTGTGTCCTGTAACTAGAGTAGCAGACTTGTGGAACATTGTCTAGACCTGTAACTTGAAGCAGCATACTTGCGGGGCATTGTCCCAGACCTGTAACCTGAAACAACAGACTTGTAGGGCATGGTCCCAGACCTGTACTGAAGCAGCAGACTTGTGGGACATGGTCCCAGACCTGTACCCTAAAGCAACAGACTTGTGTGGCATTTTCCCAGACCTATAACTTGAAGCAACAAACTTGTGGGGCATTTCCAAGACCTGTAACTTGGAGCAGCAGACTTATGGGGCATTTTCCAAGACCTGTAACTTGGAGCAGCAGCCTTGTGGGGCATGGCCACAGTCATGCAACTTGGAGCAGCAGACATTTGGGGCATGGTCCCAGACCTGTAACTTGGAGCAGCAGACTTGTGGGACATAGTCCCTGAACAGTAACCTGGAGCAGCAGACTTGAGGGCATGACCCAAGACCTGTAACTAGAAGCAGCAGACTTGTGGGGCATAGTCCCAGACCTGTAACTTAGAGCAGCAGACTTATGGGGCATGGCCTGAGTCCTGTAACTAGGAGTAGCAGACTTGTGGAACATTGTCCTAGACCTGTAACTTGAAGCAGCATACTTGCGGGGCATTGTCCCAGACCTGTAACCTGAAACAGCAGACTTGTGGGGCATGGTCCCAGACCTGTACCTTGAAGCAGCAGACTTGTGGAACATGGTCCCAGACCTGTACCTAAAGCAGACTTGTGGCATTTCCCAGACCTATAACTTGAAGCAGCAAACTTGTGGGGCATTTCCAAGACCTGTAACTTGGAGCAACAGACTTGTGGGGCATTTTCAAGACCTGTAACTTGGAGCAGCAGCCTTGTGGGGCATAGCACAGTCATGCAACTTGGAGCAACAGACATTTGGGGCATGGTCCCAGACCTGTAACTGAGCAACAGACTTGTGGGGCATAGTCCCGGAACAGTAACCTGGAGAGCAGACTTGTGGGCATGGCCCAAGACCTGTAACGAAGCAGCAGACTTGTGGGGCATAGTCCCAGACCTGTAACAGAGTAGCAGACTTGTGGGGCATAGCCCCAGATCTGTAACTGGGCAACAGACTTGTGGGGCACAGCTCCAGACCTGTAACTTGGATCAGCAGACTTCTGTGGCATTGCCCCAGATCTGTAACTTGAGCAACAGACTTGGGGGCATGGCCCCAGACCTGTAACTTGGAAAAGCAGACTTGTGGGGCATTGCCCCAGACCTGTAACGATGGAGCAGGAGACTTGTGGAACATGGCCCCAGACTTGTAATTTGGAGCTTCTGACTTATGGGGCATTGTCCCAGACCCATAACTTGAAGCAGCAGACTCATGGGGCATGGTCCCAGACCTGTAACATGAAGAATAGACTTGTGAGGCATGGCCTGAGACCTGTAACTAGGAGTAGCAGACTTGTGGAGCATTGTCCTAGACCTGTAACTTGAAGCAGCATACTTGCAGGGCATTGTACGAGACCTGTAACCTGAAGCAGCAGACTTGTGGGGCATGGTCCCATTCCTGTACCTTGAAGCAGCAGACTTGTGGGACTTGGTCCCAGACCTGTATCCTGAAGCAGCAGACTTGTGGGGCATTTTCCCAGACCTATAACTGAAGCAACAGACTTGTGGGGCATTTTCCAAGACCTGTAACTTGGAGCAGGAGACTTGTGGGGCATTTTCCAAGACCTGTAACTTGGAGCAGCAGACTCATGGGGCAAGGCCCCAGACATGTAACTTGGAGCAGCAGACTTTTGGGGCATGGTCCAAGACCTGTAACTTGGAGCAGCAGACTTGTGGGGCATGGCCCCAGACCTGTAACTTGGAGCAGCAGACTTGCGGGGCATGGTCCGAGACCTGTAACTTGAAGCAGCAGACTTGTGGGACATGGTCACAGACCTGTAACTAGAACTAGCAGACTTGTGGGGCATGGTCCCAGTCCTGTAACTTGAAGCAGCAGACTTGTGGTGCATGGCCTCAGACATGTAACTTGGAACAGCAGACTTGTGGGGCATAGTCAAAGACCAATAACTTGGAGCATCAGACTTATGGGGCATGGTCCTAGACCTATAACGAAGCAACAGACTTGTGGGGCATGCCCCGGACCTGTAACAGGAGCAGCAGACTTGTGGGCAAAGCCCAGACCATAACCTGGAGCAGCAGACTTGTGGGGCATGGTCCCAGACCTGTAACTTGAACAGCAGACTTGTGGGGCATGGCCCCAGACCTGAAAGTTGAAGCAGCACACTTGTGGGCATAGTCCCAGACCTATAACTTGGAACTGCAGACTTTGGGGCATAGCCCCAGACCTGTAACTTGGAGCAGCAGACTTGTGGGGCATGGTCCCAGACCTGTAACTTGAAGCAGAAGACTTGTGGGGCATAGTCCCAGACCAGTAACCTCTAGCAGCAGACTTGTGGGGCATGGCCCCAGACCTGTAACTTGAAGCAGCAGACTTTTGGGTCATAGTCCCAGACCTGTAACTTTGAACAGCAGCAGACATGTGTGGCATGGCCCCAGACCTGTAACTTGAAGCAGCAGACTTGTGGGGCATCGTCCCAGACCTGTAACTTGGAGAAGCAGACTTGTGGGACATTGCCCCTGATCTGTAACTTGGAGCAGCAGACTTGTGGGGCACAGCCCCAGACCTGTAACAGAGCAGCAGACTTGTGGGGCATCGTCCCAGACCTGTAAGTGGAGAAGCAGACTTGTGGAGCATTGCCCCAGACCTGTAACTTGGAGCAGGAGACTTGTGGGGCATGGCCCCAGAACTGTAACAAAGCAGCAGACTTCTGGGGCGTGGCTCCAACCTGTAACAGAGTAGCAGACTTGAGGGGCATGGTCCCTGACCTGTAACGAAGCAGCAGACTTGTGGAGCATGGCCCCAGACCTGTAATTTGGAGCATCAGACTTATGGGGCATTGTCCCAGACCCATAACAGAGCAGCAGACTCATGGGGCATGGTCCCAGACCTGTAAATTGAAGAATAGACTTGTGGGGCATGGCCCCAGACCTCTACCTTTGAGCAGCGGTTCTGTGGGGCATGGCCCCAGACCTGTAACTTGAAGCAGCAGACCTGTAGGGCATGGCACCAGATCTGTAGATTGAAGCAGCTAAACTGTGGGGCATGGCCCCAGACCTGTAATTTGAAGCACCTGACACATGAGATATGGCCTCAAACCTGTAACTTGAAGCATCAGTCCCATGGTGCACAGCTCTGGACCTGTAGCCTGAAGCAGAAGACCTGTGGGGCATGGACCCAGTTCTCTAACTTGAAGCAGCAGACTTGTGGGGCATGGTCCCAGACTTGTAATGTGGTGCAGCAGATTTGTGGGGCATTTTTCCAGACCTGTAACTTGAAGCAGCAGACTTGTGGGGCATGGTCCTAGACCTGTAACTTGAAGCAGCAGACTTGTGGAACATGGTCACAGACCTGTAACTTGAAGCATCAGCAGACTTGTGGGGCAACATTCCAGACCTACAACTTGGAGCAGCAGACTTGTGGGGCATAGCCCCAGACCTGTAACTTGGAACACCTGACTTGTGGGGCATAGTCCAAGACCAGTAACTTGGAGCAGCAGACTTGAGGGGCATGGCCACAGACCTGTAACTCGAAGCAGCAGACTTGTGGGGCATGGTCCCAGACCTGTAACATGGAGCAGTAGACTTGTGGGGCATTGTTCCAGACCTGTAACTTGAAGCAGCAGACTTGTGAGGCATGACCCCAGCGATGTAACTTGGAGCAGCAGACTTGTGGGGCACGCTCCCAGACCTGTAACTTGAAGCAGCAGACTTGTGGGGCATGGTCCCAGACCTGTACTATGGAGCAGCTGATTTGTGGGGCATTTTCAAGAACTGTAACTGAAGCAAGCAGACTTGTGGGGCATAGTCCCAGACCTGTAACTTGAAGAAGCAGACTTGTGGGACATGGTCTCCAGACCTGTAAATTAAGCAGAGGACTTGTGGGGCATAGTCCCAGACCTATAACTTAGAGCAGCAGACTTGTGGGGCACAATCCCAGACCTGTAATTGGAGCATCAGACTTGTGGGGCATACTCCCAGACCAGTAACTTTGAGCAGCAGACTTGTTGGGCATGGTCCCAGACCTGTAACTTGAAGCAGCAGACTTGCGGGGCATGGCCCCAGACCTGTAACTTGGAGCAGCAGAATTGTTTGGCATAGTCCCAGACCAGTAACCTGGAGCAGAAGACATGTGGGGCATGGCCCCAGACCTGTAACTTGGAGCAGCAGACTTGTGGGGCATAATCCCACACCTGTAACTTGGAGTAGCAGACTTGTGGGGCATAGCCCCAGATCTGTAACTTGGAGCAACAGACTTGTGGGGCACAGCCCCAGACCTGTAACTTGGAGCAGCAGACTTGTGGGGCATGGTCCCAGACCTGTAACTTGAAGCAGCAGACTTGTGGAGCATGGCCCTAGACCTGTAATTTGGAGCATCAGACTTATTGGGCATTGTCCCAGACCCATAACTTAAAGCAGCAGACTCATGGGGCATGGTCCCAGACCTGTAACATGAAGAATAGACATGTGAGGCATGGCCCCAGACCTGTAACTTGGAGCAGCAGACTTATGGGGCATGGCCTGAGTCCTGTAACTAGGAGTAGCAGACTTGTGGAACATTGTCCTAGACCTGTACCTTGAAGCAGCAGACTTGTGGGACATGGTCCCAGACCTGTACCCTAAAGCAGCAGACTTGTGTGGCATTTTCCCAGACCTATAACTAGAAGCAGCAGACTTGTGGGGCATTTTCCAAGACCTGTAACTTGGTGCAGCAGACTTGTGGGGCATTTTCCAAGACCTGTAACTTGGAGCAGCAGCCTTGTGGGGCATGGCCACAGTCATGCAACTTGGAGCAGCAGACATTTGGGGCATGGTCCCAGACCTGTAACTTGGAGCAGCAGACTTGTGGGGCATAGTCCCGGAACAGTAACCTGGAGCAGCAGACTTGTGGGGCATGGCCCAAGACCTGTAACTTGAAGCAGCAGACTTGTGGGGCATAGTCCCAGACCTGTAACTGGGAGTAGCAGACTTGTGGGGCATAGCCCCAGATCTGTAACTTGGAGCAGCAGACTTGTGGGGCACAGCTCCAGACCTGTAACTTGGATCAGCAGACTTCTGTGGCATTGCCCCAGATCTGTAACTTGGAGCAGCAGACTTGGGGGGCATGGCCCCAGACCTGTAACTTGGAAAAGCAGACTTGTGGGGCATTGCCCCAGACCTGTAACGTGGAGCAGGAGACTTGTGGAACATGGCCCCAGACTTGTAATTTGGAGCTTCTGACTTATGGGGCATTGTCCCAGACCCATAACTTGAAGCAGCAGACTCATGGGGCATGGTCCCAGACCTGTAACATGAAGAATAGACTTGTGAGGCATGGCCTGAGACCTGTAACTAGGAGTAGCAGACTTGTGGAGCATTGTCCTAGACCTGTAACTTGAAGCAGCATACTTGCAGGGCATTGTACGAGACCTGTAACCTGAAGCAGCAGACTTGTGGGGCATGGTCCCATTCCTGTACCTTGAAGCAGCAGACTTCTGGGACTTGGTCCCAGACCTGTATCCTGAAGCAGCAGACTTGTGGGGCATTTTCCCAGACCTATAACTTGAAGCAACAGACTTGTGGGTCATTTTCCAAGACCTGTAACTTGGAGCAGCAGACTCATGGGGCAAGGCCCCAGACATGTAACTTAGAGCAGCAGACTTTTGGGGCATGGTCCAAGACCTGTAACTTGGAGCAGCAGACTTGTGGGGCATGGCCCCAGACCTGTAACAGAGCAGCAGACTTGTGGGGCATAGTCCCAGACCAGTAACTGAAGCAGAAGACATTTGGGGCATTTTCCCAGACTTGTAACTTGAAGCAGCAGGCTTGTGGGGCATAGCCCCAGACCTGTAACAGAGCAACAGACTTGTGGGGCATAGTCCCAGACCAGTAACAGAGCAACAAACTTGTGGGGCATGGCCCCAGACCTGTAACTTAAAGCAGCAGACTTGTGGGGCACAGTCCCAGACCTGTAACTTGGAGCAGCAGACTTGTGGGGCATGTCCCCAGACCTGTAACTAGAAGCAGCAGACTTTTGGGGCATTGTTCCAGATCAGTAACTTGGAGAGGCAGACTTGTGGGGCTTTGTCCCAGACCTGTATCTTGAAGCAGCAGACTTGAGGGACATGGCCCCAGGCCTGTAACTTGGAGCAGCAGACTTGTGGGGCACAGCCCCAGACCTGTAACTTGGAGCAGCAGACTTGTGGGGCATGCTCCCAGATCTGGAACTTGAAGCAGCAGACTTGTGGGGCATGGTCCCAGACTTGTAATGTGGAGCAGCAGATTTGAGGGGCATTTCCCAGACCTATAACTCGAAGCAGCAGACTTACGGGGCATGGTCGAGACCTGTAACCAGAAGCAGCAGACTTGTGGGACATGGTCACAGACCTGTAACGAACTAACAGACTTGTGGGGCATGGTCCCAGTCCTGTAACAAAGCAACAGACTTGTGGAGGCATGGCCTCAGACATGTAACTGGAACAACAGACTTGTGGGACTTAGTCAAAGACCAATAACTTGGAGCAGCAGACTTATGGGGCATGGTCCTAGACCTGTAACTTGAAGCAGCTGACTTGTGGGGCATTGCCCTGGACCTGTAACTTGGAGCAGCAGACTTGTGGGGCAATGTCCCAGACCAGTAACCTGGAGCAGCAGACTTGTGGGGCATGGTCCCAGACCTGTAACTTGAAGCAGCAGACTTGTGGGGCATGGCCCCAGACCTGAAAGTTGAAGCAGCACACTTGTGGGGCATAGTCCCAGACCTATAACTTGGAACTGCAGACTTTGGGGCATAGCCCACACCTGTAACTTGGAGCAGCAGACTTGTGGGGCATGGTCCCAGACCTGTAACAAACGAGAAGACTTGTGGGGCATAGTCCCAGACCAGTAACCTGGAGCAGCAGACTTGTGGGGCATGGCCCAGACCTGTAACTGAAGCAGCAGACTTTTGGGTCATAGTCCCAGACCAGTAACTTTGAACAGCAGACAGACATGTGGGGCATGGCCCCAGACCTGTAACGAAGCAACAGACTTGTGGGGCATCGTCCCAGACCTGTAACGGAGAAGCAGACTTGTGGGACATTCCCCTGATCTGTAACTTGGAGCAGCAGACTTGTGGGCACAGCCCCAGACCTGTAACAGGGCAGCAGACTTGTGGGGCATGGCTCCAGACCTGTAAATGGAGAAGCAGACTTGTGGAGCATTGCCCCAGACCTGTAACGTGGAGCAGGAGACTTGTGGGGCATGGCCCAGAACTGTAACTGAAGCAGCAGACTTCTGGGCGTGGCCCAGACCTGTAAGTGGAGAAGCAGACTTGTGGAGCATTGCCCCAGACCTGTAACTTGGAGCAGGAGACTTGTGGGGCATAGCCCCAGAAGAACTTAACAAAGCAGCAGACTTCTGGTGCATGGCCCAGACCTGTAACTTGGAGTAGCAGACTTGAGGGGGCATGGTCCCTGACCTGTAACTTGAAGCAGCAGACTTGTGGAGCATGGCCCCAGACCTGTAATTTGGAGCATCAGACTTATGGGGCATTGTCCCAGACCCATAACTTGAAGCAGCAGACTCATGGGGCATGGTCCCAGACCTGTAAATTGAAGAATAGACTTGTGGGGCATGGCCCCAGACCTCTACCTTGGAGCAGCGGTTCTGTGGGGCATGGCCCCAGACCTGTAACTTGAAGCAGCAGACCTGTAGGGCATGGCACCAGATCTGTAGATTGAAGCAGCTAAACTGTGGGGCATGGCCCCAGACCTGTAATTTGAAGCACCTGACACATGAGATATGGCCTCACACCTGTAACTTGAACATCAGACCCATGGTGCACAACTCTGGACCTGTAGCCTGAAGCAGAAGACCTGTGGGCATGGACCCAGTTCTCTAACTTGAAGCAGCAGACTTGTGGGGCATGGTCCCAGACTTGTAATGTGGTGCAGCAGATTTGTGGGGCATTTTTCCAGACCTGTAACTTGAAGCAGCAGACTTGTGGGGCATGGTCCTAGACCTGTAACTTGAAGCAGCAGACTTGTGGAACATGGTCACAGACCTGTAACTTGAAGCATCAGCAGAGTTGTGGGGCATCGTTCCAGAACTACAATTTGGAGCAGCAGACTTGTGGGGCACAGCCCCAGACCTGTAACTTGAAGCAGCAGACTTGTGGGGCATGGTCCCAGACCTGTAACATGGAGCAGCAGACTTCTGGGGCATTGTCCCAGACCTGTAACTTGAAGCAGCAGACTTGTGAGGCATGACCCCAGCGATGTAACTTGGAGCAGCAGACTTGTGGGGCACGCTCCCAGACCTGTAACTTGAAGCAGCAGACTTGTGGGGCATGGTCCCAGACCTGTAATGTGGAGCAGCTGATTTGTGGGGCATTTTCCCAGACCTGTAACTTGAAGCAGCAGACTTCTGGGACATGGTCACAGACCTGTAAATTGAAGCAGAGGACTTGTGGGGCATAGTCCCAGACCTATAACTTTGAGCAGCAGACTTGTGGGGCACAATCCCAGACCTGTAACTTGGAGCATCAGACTTGTGGGACATACTCCCAGACCACTAACTTTGAGCAGCAGACTTGTTGGGCATGGTCCCAGCCCTGTAACTTGAAGCAGCAGACTTGTGGGGCATGGCCCCAGACCTGTAACTTGGAGCAGCAGAATTGTTTGGCATAGTCCCAGACCAGTAACCTGGAGCAGAAGACATGTGGGGCATGGCCCCAGACCTGTAACTTGAAGCAGCAGACTTGTGGGGCATAATCCCACACCTGTAACTTGGAGTAGCAGACTTGTGGAGCATAGCCCCAGATCTGTAACTTGGAGCAACAGACTTGTGGGGCATAGCCCCAGACCTGTAACTTGGAGTAGCAGACTTGAGGGGGCATGGTCCCTGACCTGTAACTTGAAGCAGCAGAATTGTGGAGCATGGCCCCAGACCTGTAATTTGGAGCATCAGACTTATGGGGCATTGTCCCAGTCCCATAACTTGAAGCAGCAGACTCATGGGGCATGGTCCCAGACCTGTAAATTGAAGAATAGACTTGTGGGCATGGCCCCAGACCTCTACAGACAGCAGTTCTGTGGGGCATAGCCCCAGACCTGTAACGAAGCAGCAGACCTGTAGGGCATGGCACCAGATCTGTAGATTGAAGCAGCTAAACTGTGGGGCATGGCCCCAGACCTGTAATTTGAAGCACCTGACACATGAGATATGGCCTCACACCTGTAACTTGAAGCATCAGACCCATGGTGCACAGCTCTGGACCTGTAGCCTGAAGCAGAAGACCTGTGGGGCATGGACCCAGTTCTCTAACCTGAAGCAGCAGACTTGTGGGGCATGGTCCCAGACTTGTAATGTGGTGCAACAGATTTGTGGGGCATTTTCCAGACCTGTAACTTGAAGCAGCAGACTTGTGGGGCATGGTCCTAGACCTGTAACTTGAAGCAGCAGACTTGTGGAACATGGTCACAGACCTGTAACTTGAAGCATCAGCAGACTTGTGGGGCAACATTCCAGACCTACAACTTGGAGCAGCAGACTTGTGGGGCATAGCCCCAGACCTGTAACTTGGAGCACCTGACTTGTGGGGCATAGTCCAAGACCAGTAACTTGGAGCAGCAGACTAGAGGGGCATGGCCACAGACCTGTAACTTGAAGCAGCAGACTTGTGGGGCATGGTCCCAGACCTGTAACATGGAGCAGTAGACTTGTGGGGCATTGTCCCTGACCTGTAACTTGAAGCAGCAGACTTGTGAGGCATGACCCCAGCGATGTAACTTGGAGCAGCAGACTTGTGGGGCACGCTCCCAGACCTGTAACTCGAAGCAGCAGACTTGTGGGGCATGGTCCCAGACCTGTACTGTGGAGCAGCTGATTTGTGGGGCATTTTCCAAGAACTGTAACTTGAAGCAGCAGACTTGTGGGGCATGGTCCCAGACCTGTAACGAAGCAACAGACTTGTGGGACATGGTCACAGACCTGTAAATTGAAGCAGAGGACTTGTGGGGCATAGTCCCAGACCTATAACAGAGCAGCAGACTTGTGGGGCACAATCCCAGACCTGTAACTTGAAGCAGACAGACTTGTGGGGCATAGTCCCAGACCAGTAACTTGGAGCAGCAGACTTGTTGGGCATGGCCCCAGACCTGTAACAAGCAGCAGACTTTGGGTCATAGTCCCAGACCTGTAACTTGAACAGCAGCAGACATGTGGGGCATAGCCCCAGACCTGTAACCTGAAGCAACAGACTTGTGGGCATCGCCCCAGACCTGTAACAGAGCAGCAGACTTGTGGGGCATAATCCCACACCTGTAACTGGAGTAGCAGACTTGTGGGGCATAGCCCCAGATCTGTAACTTGAAGCAACAGACGTGGGGCATGGCCCCAGACCTCTACCTTGGAGCAGCGGTTCTGTGGGGCATGGCCCCAGACCTGTAACTAGAAGCAGCAGACCTGTAGGGCATGGCACCAGATCTGTAGATTGAAGCAGCTAAACTGTGGGGCATGGCCCCAGACCTGTAATTTGAAGCACCTGACACATGAGATATGGCCTCACACCTGTAACTTGAAGCATCAGACCCATGGTGCACAACTCTGGACCTGTAGCCTGAAGCAGAAGACCTGTGGGGCATGGACCCAGTTCTCTAACTTGAAGCAGCAGACTTGTGGGGCATGGTCCCAGACTTGTAATGTGGGGCAGCAGATTTGTGGGGCATTTTCCAGACCTGTAACTGAAGCAACAGACTTGTGGGGCATGGTCCTAGACCTGTAACAGAAGCAGCAGACATGGAACATGGTCACAGACCTGTAACTGAAGCATCAGCAGAGTTGTGGGGCATCGTTCCAGAACTACAATTTGGAGCAGCAGACTTGTGGGGCATAGCCCCAGACCTGTAACTGAAGCAGCAGACTTGGGGCATGGTCCCAGACCTGTAACATGGAGCAGCAGACTTCTGGGCATGTCCCAGACCTGTAACTTGAAGCAGCAGACTTGAGGCATGATCCCCAGACCTGTAACTTGGAGCAGCAGACTTGTGAGGGCACGCTCCCAGACCTGTAACAGAAGCAGCAACCTTGTGGGGCATGGTCCCAGACCTGTAATGTGGAGCAGCTGATTTGTAGGGCATTTTCCCAGAACTGTAACTTGAAGCAGCAGACTTGTGGGGCATGGTCCCAGACCTGTAACTTGAAGCTGCAGACTTGTGGGACATGGTCACAGACCTGTAAATTGAAGCAGAGGACTTGTGGGGCATAGTCCCAGACCTATAACTTTGAGCAGCAGACTTGTGGGGCACAATCCCAGACCTGTAACTTGGAGCATCAGACTTGTGGGGCATACTCCCAGACCAGTAACTTTGAGCAGCAGACTTGCTGGGCATGGTCCCAGCCCTGTAACGAAGCAGCAGACTTGTGGGCATGGCTGCAGACCTGTAACTGGAGCAGCAGATTGTTTGGCATAGTCCCAGACCAGTAACCTGGAGCAGAAGACATGTGGGCATAGCTCCAGACCTGTAACAGAAGCAACAGACTTGTGGGGCAATCCACAGACCTGTAACTAGGAGTAACAGACTTGTGGGGCATAGCCCCAGACCTGTAACTGGAGCAACAGACTTGTGGGGCATTGCCCCAGATCTGTAACTGAATAGCAGACTTGTGGGCCATGGCCCCAGACCTGTAACTTGAAGAATAGACTTGTGGGGCATGGCACCAGACCTGTAACTTGGAGCAGCAGACTAGTAGGGCATTGTCCCAGTCCTGTAACTTGAAGCAGCAGACTTGTGGGGCATGGCCCCAGACCTGTAACTTGGAGCAGCAGACTTGTGGAGCATTGTCCCAGACCTGTAACTTGAAGCAGCATACTTGCGGGGCATTGTCCCAGACCTGTAACCTGAAACAGCAGACTTGTGGGGCATGGTCCCAGATCTGTACCTTGAAGCAGCAGACTTGTGGGACATGGTCCCAGACCTGTAACCTGAAGCAGCAGACTTATGGGGCATTTTCCAAACCTGTAACTTGAAGCCGCAGACTTGTGGGGCATTTTCCAAAACCTGTAACTTGGAGAAGCAGACTTGTGGGGCATTTTCCAAGACCTGTAATTTGGAGCAGCAGACTTGTGGGGCATGGCCACAGACCTGTAACTTGGAGCAGCAGACTTGTGGGGCATAGTCCCGGACCAGTAACCTGGGCAGCAGATTTGTGGGGCATGGCCCCAGACCTATAACTGAAGCAGCAGACTTGTGGGGCATAGTTCAGACCTGTAACTTGGAGTAGCAGACTTGTGGGGCATAGTCCCGGACCAGTAACCTGGAGCAGCAGACTTGTGGGGCATGGCCCCAGACCTGTAACAAGCAGCAGAGACTTGTGGGGCATAGTTCCAGACCTGTAACTTGGAGTAGCAGACTTGTGGGGCATAGCCCCAGATCTGTAACTTGGAGCAGCAGACTTGTGGGGCACAGCCCCAAACCTGTAACTTGGATCAGCAGACTTCTGGGGCATTACCCCAGATCTGTAACTTGAGCAGCAGACTTGTGGGGCATGGCACCAGACCTGTAACTTGGAGAAGCAGACTTGTGGGGCATTGCCCCAGACCTGTAACGTGGAGCAGGAGACTTGTGGGGCATAGAAACATAGAAACATAGAAGTTGACGGCAGATAAGGACCGCAAGGCCCATCCAGTCTGCCCATTTCTTTTTCTACCTCATAAATGTGCCATCGGCCTTTGCTCTGTCAGTGACCTATCTATTCATAGTCATTTGTATTGCTCCCTTATGCCTATCCCATGCCAGTTTGAAGCCCTGCACTGTATTCATAGCCACCACTTCTTGTGGTAAGCCATTCCATGCATCCACCACCCTTTCTGTGAAAAGAATTTCCTCATATTCCCCTTAATCGGCCTCCCTCTAATCTCATGCTGTGTCCTCTTGTCCTGCTATTTTTCTTATATTTAAACATGTTAGACTCTTTCACCTTGTTTATGCCCTTAAGGTGTTTAAATGTCTCGATCATATCACCTCTCCCTCCTTTGCTCAAGGGTATACATATTGAGCTCCGTTAATCTGTCCTCATATGTCTTCTGATGCAGTCCTGCACCATTTTGGTTGCCCTTCTCTGGACTGCCTCAATTTGGTTAATGTCCTTGTGAAGGTGTGGTCTTCAATACTGCACTGTACCCAGATGGGGCCTAACCAATGTCTTGTACAGAGGGATTATTACCTCTCTCTTACAACTTGTGATACCCTACTAACACACCCTAACACCCCCTAGCCTTACCTACTGCTTTAGAGGTCTGTTTGGATGATTTTTAGGTCATCAGTGATGATGATGCCCAAGTCTCTTTCTTCCTTTGTGACTGCTAGCAACTCCCCTCCCAGCCTATATGTGGCTTCAGGGTTTCTCTTCCCTATGTGCATGATTTTGCACTTCTTTGCATTAAATCCCAGTTGCCACTCTTCTGACCATTCTGCTAGTTTATCTAGATCTCTTCTCATTCTGCCCACCCCATCTGGATCATCTACTCTGTTGCAGATCTTGGTGTCATCTGCAAACAGACAAGCCTTACCCTCTAGTCCATCTGCGAGGTCACTAATGAAGATGTTGAATAGGACTGGCCCAGGACTGATCCCTGAGGTACCCACTTGTGACTTGCATCTCTTCTGACTGTATACCATTTACCACCACTCTCTGTTTTCTGCCAGTCAACCAAGTTTGCCACCCAGTTGACCAACTTCTGACCCACCGGAGCCTACCTAGCTTATTTATCAATCTTCTATGTGGAACAGTGTCAAAAGCTTTGCTGAAGTCAAGGTAAGGCGACATCAACTGCTCCCCTTGGTCCACCTCTGGTTACCCAGTCAAAGAAATCTATGAGATTAGTTTGACAGGACCTTCCTTTGTAAACCCATGCTGTCTTGGATCCTGTGCCCCTCGATTCCAGGTGTTGCACTATCCTTTCCTTAAGGAGTGCCTCCATAATCTTGCCCACTACTGAGGTAAGACTGACGGTCTGTAGTTCCCCGCCTCCTCCCTGCTACCACTCTTGTGGAGTGGGATCACATGAGCCCTTCTCCAGTCTTCTGGGACCTCTCCTGTGCTCAGAGACTCACTAAACAATTCTGCTAATGGCTCTGCTAGTTCCTCCTTTAGCTCCTTAAGTACCCTGGGATGTATGCCATCAGGTCCCATTGCCTTATCCACCCTGAGCTTAGCAAGCTCTTGTAGGACCCTTTCTTTTGTGAAGGGAGTAGTGCTCAGCTCCCTCCCCCCTGTGTCCATGATGCTGAGCATGGCACAAGACCTGTAACTTGAAGCAGCAGACTTGAGGGCATGGTCCCAGACCTGTAACTTGAGTAGCAGACTTGTGGGGCATGGTCCCAGACCTGTAACTGAAGCAGCAGACTTGTGGAGCATGGCCCTAGACCTGTAATTTGAGCATCAGACTTATTGGGCATTGTCCCAGACCCATAACTTAAAGCAGCAGACTCATGGGGCATGGTCCCAGACCTGTAACATGAAGAATAGACTTGTGAGGCATGGCCCCAGACCTGTAACTTGGAGCAGCAGACTTATGGGGCATGGCCTGAGTCCTGTAACTAGGAGTAGCAGACTTGTGGAACATTGTCCTAGACCTGTAACTTGAAGCAGCATACTTGCGGGGCATTGTCCCAGACCTGTAACATGAAACAGCAGACTTGTGGGGCATGGTCCCAGACCTGTACCTTGAAGCAGAAGACTTGTGGGACATGGTCCCAGACCTGTACCCTAAAGCAGCAGACTTGTGTGGCATTTTCCCAGACCTATAACTTGAAGCAGCAGACTTGTGGGGCATTTTCCAAGACCTGTAACTTGGAGCAGCAGACTTGTGGGGCATTTTCCAAGACCTGTAACTTGGAGCAGCAGCCTTGTGGGGCATGGCCACAGTCATGCAACTTGGAGCAGCAGACATTTGGGGCATGGTCCCAGACCTGTAACTTGGAGCAGCAGACTTGTGGGGCATAGTCCCGGAACAGTAACCTGGAGCAGCAGACTTGTGGGGCATAGCCCCAGACCTGTAACGAAGCAGCAGACTTGTGGGCATAGTCCCAGACCTGTAACTAGGTAGCAGACTTGTGGGGCATAGCCCCAGATCTGTAACTTGGCAAGCAGACTTGTGGGCACAGCTCCAGACCTGTAACTTGGATCAGCAGACTTCTGGGGCATTGCCCCAGATCTGTAACAGGAGCAGCAGACTTGGGGGGCATGGCCCCAGACCTGTAACTTGGAAAAGCAGACTTGTGGGGCATTGCCCCAGACCTGTAACGTGGAGCAGGAGACTTGTGGGGCATGGCCCCAGACCTGTAACTTGAAGCAGCAGACTTGAGGGGCATGGTCCCAGACCTTTAACTTGGAGTAGCAGACTTGTGGGGCATGGTCCCAGACCTGTAACTTGAAGCAGCAGACTTGTGGAACATGGCCCCAGACTTGTAATTTGGAGCTTCAGACTTATGGGGCATTGTCCCAGACCCATAACTTGAAGCAGCAGACTCATGGGGCATGGTCCCAGACCTGTAACATGAAGAATAGACTTGTGAGGCATGGCCCCACACCTGTAACTTGGAGCAGCAGACTTGTGGGGCATGGCCTGAGACCTGTAACTAGGAGTAGCAGACTTGTGGAGCATTGTCCTAGACCTGTAACTTGAAGCAGCATACTTGCAGGGCATTGTCCCAGACCTGTAACCTGAAGCAGCAGACTTGTGGGGCATGGTCCCATTCCTGTACCTTGAAGCAGCAGACTTGTGGGACATGGTCCCAGACCTGTATCCTGAAGCAGCAGACTTGTGGGGCATTTTCCCAGACCTATAACTTGAAGCAACAGACTTGTGGGGCATTTTCCAACACCTGTAACTTGGAGCAGGAGACTTGTGGGGCATTTTCCAAGACCTGTAACTTGGAGCAGCAGACTCGTGGGGCAAGGCCCCAGACATGTAACTTGGAGCAGCAGACTTTTGGGGCATGGTCCAAGACCTGTAACTTGGAGCAGCAGACTTGTGGGGCATGGCCCCAGACCTGTAACTTGGAGCAGCAGACTTGTGGGGCATAGTCCCAGACCAGTAACCTGAAGCAGAAGACATTTGGGGCATTTTCCCAGACCTGTAACTTGAAGCAGCAGGCTTGTGGGGCATGGCCCCAGACCTGTAACTTGGAGCAGCAGACTTGTGGGGCATAGTCCCAGACCAGTAACTTGGAGCAGCAAACTTGTGGGGCATGGCCCCAGACCTGTAACTTGAAGCACCAGACTTGTGGGGCATTGTTCCAGATCAGTAACTTGGAGCAGCAGACTTGTGGGGCTTTGTCCCAGACCTGTAACTTGAAGCAGCAGACTTGTGGGACATGGCCCCAGGCCTGTAACTTGGAGCAGCAGACTTGTGGGGCACAGCCCCAGACCTGTAACTTGGAGCAGCAGACTTGTGGGGCATGCTCCCAGACCTGTAACTTGGAGCAGCAGACTTGTGGGGCATAGTCCCGGAACAGTAACCTGGAGCAGCAGACTTGTGGGGCATTGCCCCAGATCTGTAACTTGGAATAGCAGACTTGTGGGCCATGGCCCCAGACCTGTAACTTGAAGAATAGACTTGTGGGGCATGGCACCAGACCTGTAACTTGGAGCAGCAGACTAGTAGGGCATTGTCCCAGTCCTGTAACTTGAAGCAGCAGACTTGTGGGGCATGGCCCCAGACCTGTAACTTGGAGCAGCAGACTTGTGGAGCATTGTCCCAGACCTGTAACTTGAAGCAGCATACTTGCGGGGCATTGTCCCAGACCTGTAACCTGAAACAGCAGACTTGTGGGGCATGGTCCCAGATCTGTACCTTGAAGCAGCAGACTTGTGGGACATGGTCCCAGACCTGTAACCTAAGCAGCAGACTTATGGGGCATTTTCCAAACCTGTAACTTGAAGCCGCAGACTTGTGGGGCATTTTCCAAAACCTGTAACTTGGAGAAGCAGACTTGTGGGGCATTTTCCAAGACCTGTAATTTGGAGCAGCAGACTTGTGGGGCATGGCCACAGACCTGTAACTTGGAGCAGCAGACTTGTGGGGCATAGTCCCGGACCAGTAACCTGGAGCAGCAGATTTGTGGGGCATGGCCCCAGACCTATAACTTGAAGCAGCAGACTTGTGGGGCATAGTTCCAGACCTGTAACTTGGAGTAGCAGACTTGTGGGGCATAGTCCCGGACCAGTAACCTGGAGCAGCAGACTTGTGGGGCATGGCCCCAGACCTGTAACTTGAAGCAGCAGACTTGTGGGGCATAGTTCCAGACCTGTAACTTGGAGTAGCAGACTTGTGGGGCATAGCCCCAGATCTGTAACTTGGAGCAGCAGACTTGTGGGGCACAGCCCCAAACCTGTAACTTGGATCAGCAGACTTCTGGGGCATTACCCCAGATCTGTAACAGGCAACAGACTTGTGGGGCATGGCACCAGACCTGTAACTTGGAGAAGCAGACTTGTGGGGCATTGCCCCAGACCTGTAACGTGGAGCAGGAGACTTGTGGGGCATAGAAACATAGAAACATAGAAGTTGACGGCAGATAAGGACCGCAAGGCCCATCCAGTCTGCCCATTTCTTTTTCTACCTCATAAATGTGCCATCGGCCTTTGCTCTGTCAGTGACCTATCTATTCATAGTCATTTGTATTGCTCCCTTATGCCTATCCCATGCCAGTTTGAAGCCCTGCACTGTATTCATAGCCACCACTTCTTGTGGTAAGCCATTCCATGCATCCACCACCCTTTCTGTGAAAAGAATTTCCTCATATTCCCCTTAATCGGCCTCCCTCTAATCTCATGCTGTGTCCTCTTGTCCTGCTATTTTTCTTATATTTAAACATGTTAGACTCTTTTCACCTTGTTTATGCCTTAAGGTGTTTAAATGTCTCGATCATATCACCTCTCTCCTCCTTTGCTCAAGGGTATACATATTGAGCTCCGTTAATCTGTCCTCATATGTCTTCTGATGCAGTCCCTGCACCATTTTGGTTGCCCTTCTCTGGACTGCCTCAATTTGGTTAATGTCCTTGTGAAGGTGTGGCCTTCAATACTGCACGCAGTACTCCAGATGGGGCCTAACCAATGTCTTGTACAGAGGGATTATTACCTCTCTCTTACAACTTGTGATACCCCTACTAATACACCCTAACACCCCCCTAGCCTTACCTACTGCTTTAGAGGTCTGCTTGGATGATTTTAGGTCATCAGTGATGATGATGCCCAAGTCTCTTTCTTCCTTTGTGACTGCTAGCAACTCCCCTCCCAGCCTATAAGTGGCTTCAGGGTTTCTCTTCCCTATGTGCATGATCTTGCACTTCTTTGCATTAATCCCAGTTGCCACTCTTCTGACCATTCTGCTAGTTTATCTAGATCTCTTCTCATTCTGCCCACCCCATCTGGATCATCTACTCTGTTGCAGATCTTGGTGTCATCTGCAAACAGACAAGCCTTACCCTCTAGTCCATCTCGAGGTCACTAATGAAGATGTTGAATAGGACTGGCCCCAGGACTGATCCCTGAGGTACCCCACTTGTGACTTGCATCTCTTCTGACTGTATACCATTTACCACCACTCTCTGTTTTCTGCCAGTCAACCAGTTTGCCACCCAGTTGACCAACTTCTGACCCACGAGCCTACCTAGCTTATTTATCAATCTTCTATGTGGAACAGTGTCAAAAGCTTTGCTGAAGTCAAGGTAGGCGACATCAACTGCTCCCCCTTGGTCCACCACTCTGGTTACCCAGTCAAAGAAATCTATGAGATTAGTTTGACAGGACCTTCCTTTTGTAAACCCATGCTGTCTTGGATCCTGTGCCCCTACAGATTCCAGGTGTTGCACTATCCTTTCCTTAAGGAGTGCCTCCATAATCTTGCCTACTACTGAGGTAAGACTGACCGGTCTGTAGTTCCCCGCCTCCTCCCTGCTACCACTCTTGTGGAGTGGGATCACATGAGCCCTTCTCCAGTCTTCTGGGACCTCTCCTGTGCTCAGAGACTCACTAAACAATTCTGCTAATGGCTCTGCTAGTTCCTCCTTTAGCTCCTTAAGTACCCTGGGATGTATGCCATCAGGTCCCATTGCCTTATCCACCCTGAGCTTAGCAAGCTCTTGTAGGACCCTTTCTTTTGTGAAGGGGAGTAGTGCTCAGCTCCCTCCCCCCCCTGTGTCCATGATGCTGAGCATGGCACAAGACCTGTAACTTGAAGCAGCAGACTTGAGGGGCATGGTCCCAGACCTGTAACTTGGAGTAGCAGACTTGTGGGGCATGGTCCCAGACCTGTAACTTGAAGCAGCAGACTTGTGGAGCATGGCCCTAGACCTGTAATTTGGAGCATCAGACTTATTGGGCATTGTCCCAGACCCATAACTTAAAGCAGCAGACTCATGGGGCATGGTCCCAGACCTGTAACATGAAGAATAGACTTGTGAGGCATGGCCCCAGACCTGTAACTTGGAGCAGCAGACTTATGGGGCATGGCCTGAGTCCTGTAACTAGGAGTAGCAGACTTGTGGAACATTGTCCTAGACCTGTAACTTGAAGCAGCATACTTGCGGGGCATTGTCCCAGACCTGTAACCTGAAACAGCAGACTTGTGGGGCATGGTCCCAGACCTGTACCTTGAAGCAGCAGACTTGTGGGACATGGTCCCAGACCTGTACCCTAAAGCAGCAGACTTGTGTGGCATTTTCCCAGACCTATAACTTGAAGCAGCAGACTTGTGGGGCATTTTCCAAGACCTGTAACTTGGAGCAGCAGACTTGTGGGGCATTTTCCAAGACCTGTAACTTGGAGCAGCAGCCTTGTGGGGCATGGCCACAGTCATGCAACTTGGAGCAGCAGACATTTGGGGCATGGTCCCAGACCTGTAACTTGGAGCAGCAGACTTGTGGGGCATAGTCCCGGAACAGTAACCTGGAGCAGCAGACTTGTGGGGCATGGCCCCAGACCTGTAACTTGAAGCAGCAGACTTGTGGGGCATAGTCCCAGACCTGTAACTTGGAGTAGCAGACTTGTGGGGCATAGCCCCAGATCTGTAACTTGGAGCAGCAGACTTGTGGGGCACAGCTCCAGACCTGTAACTTGGATCAGCAGACTTCTGGGGCATTGCCCCAGATCTGTAACTAGGAGCAGCAGACTTGGGGGGCATGGCCCCAGACCTGTAACTTGGAAAAGCAGACTTGTGGGGCATTGCCCCAGACCTGTAACGTGGAGCAGGAGACTTGTGGGGCATGGCCCCAGACCTGTAACTTGAAGCAGCAGACTTGAGGGGCATGGTCCCAGACCTTTAACTTGGAGTAGCAGACTTGTGGGGCATGGTCCCAGACCTGTAACTTGAAGCAGCAGACTTGTGGAACATGGCCCCAGACTTGTAATTTGGAGCTTCAGACTTATGGGGCATTGTCCCAGACCCATAACTTGAAGCAGCAGACTCATGGGGCATGGTCCCAGACCTGTAACATGAAGAATAGACTTGTGAGGCATGGCCCCACACCTGTAACTTGGAGCAGCAGACTTGTGGGGCATGGCCTGAGACCTGTAACTAGGAGTAGCAGACTTGTGGAGCATTGTCCTAGACCTGTAACTTGAAGCAGCATACTTGCAGGGCATTGTCCCAGACCTGTAACCTGAAGCAGCAGACTTGTGGGGCATGGTCCCATTCCTGTACCTGAAGCAGCAGACTTGTGGACATGGTCCCAGACCTGTATCCTGAAGCAGCAGACTTGTGGGGCATTTTCCCAGACCTATAACTTGAAGCAACAGACTTGTGGGGCATTTTCCAACACCTGTAACTTGGAGCAGGAGACTTGTGGGGCATTTTCCAAGACCTGTAACTTGGAGCAGCAGACTCGTGGGGCAAGGCCCCAGACATGTAACTTGGAGCAGCAGACTTTTGGGGCATGGTCCAAGACCTGTAACTTGGAGCAGCAGACTTGTGGGGCATGGCCCCAGACCTGTAACTTGGAGCAGCAGACTTGTGGGGCATAGTCCCAGACCAGTAACCTGAAGCAGAAGACATTTGGGGCATTTTCCCAGACCTGTAACTTGAAGCAGCAGGCTTGTGGGGCATGGCCCCAGACCTGTAACTTGGAGCAGCAGACTTGTGGGGCATAGTCCCAGACCAGTAACTTGGAGCAGCAAACTTGTGGGGCATGGCCCCAGACCTGTAACTTGAAGCACCAGACTTGTGGGGCATTGTTCCAGATCAGTAACTTGGAGCAGCAGACTTGTGGGGCTTTGTCCCAGACCTGTAACTTGAAGCAGCAGACTTGTGGGACATGGCCCCAGGCCTGTAACTTGGAGCAGCAGACTTGTGGGGCACAGCCCCAGACCTGTAACTTGGAGCAGCAGACTTGTGGGGCATGCTCCCAGACCTGGAACTTGAAGCAGCAGACTTGTGGGGCATGGTCCCAGACCTGTAATGTGGAGCAGCAGATTTGTGGGGCATTTTCCCAGACCTATAACTCGAAGCAGCAGACTTGCGGGGCATGGTCCGAGACCTGTAACTTGAAGCAGCAGACTTGTGGGACATGGTCACAGACCTGTAACTTGAACTAGCAGACTTGTGGGGCATGGTCCCAGTCCTGTAACTTGAAGCAGCAGACTTGTGGGGCATGGCCCCGGACCTGTAACTTGGAGCAGCAGACTTGTTGGGCAAAGTCCCAGACCAGTAACCTGGAGCAGCAGTCTTGTGGGGCATGGTCCCAGACCTGTAACTTGAAGCAGCAGACTTGTGGGGCATGGCCCCAGACCTGAAAGTTGAAGCAGCACACTTGTGGGGCATAGTCCCAGACCTATAACTTGGAACTGCAGACTTTGGGGCATAGCCCCACACCTGTAACTTGGAGCAGCAGACTTGTGGGGCATGGTCCCAGACCTGTAACTTGAAGCAGAAGACTTGTGGGGCATAGTCCCAGACCAGTAACCTGGAGCAGCAGACTTGTGGGGCATGGCCCCAGACCTGTAACTTGAAGCAGCAGACTTGTGGGGCATCGTCCCAGACCTGTAACTTGGAGAAGCAGACTTGTGGGACATTGCCCCTGATCTGTAACTTGGAGCAGCAGACTTGTGCGGCACAGCCCCAGACCTGTAACTTGGAGCAGCAGACTTGTGGGGCATGGCTCCAGACCTGTAAATTGGAGAAGCAGACTTGTGGAGCATTGCACCAGACCTGTAACGTGGAGCAGCAGACTTGTGGGGCATGGCCCCAGAACTGTAACTTGAAGCAGCAGACTTCTGGGGCGTGGCCCCAGACCTGTAACTTGGAGTAGCAGACTTGAGGGAGCATGGTCCCTGACCTGTAACTTGAAGCAGCAGACTTGTGGAGCATGGCCCCAGACCTGTAATTTGGAGCATCAGACTTATGGGGCATTGTCCCAGACCCATAACTAGAAGCAGCAGACTCATGGGGCATGGTCCCAGACCTGTAAATTGAAGAATAGACTTGTGGGGCATGGCCCCAGACCTCTACCTTGGAGCAGCGGATCTGTGGGGCATGGCCCCAGACCTGTAACTAGAAGCAGCAGACCTGTAGGGCATGGCACCAGATCTGTAGATTGAAGCAGCTAAACTGTGGGGCATGGCCCCAGACCTGTAATTGAAGCACCTGACACATGAGATATGGCTCACACCTGTAACTTGAAGCAGCAGACCCATGGTACACAGCTCTGGACCAGTAACCTGAAGCAGAAGACCTGTGGGGCATGGACCCAGTTCTCTAACTTGAAGCAGCAGACTTGTGGGGCATGGTCCCAGACTTGTAATGTGGTGCAGCAGATTTGTGGGGCATTTTTCCAGACCTGTAACTTGAAGCAGCAGACTTGTGGGGAATGGTCCTAGACCTGTAACTTGAAGCAGCAGACTTGTTGAACATGGTCACAGACCTGTAACTTGAAGCATCAGCAGACTTGTGGGGCATCGTCCCAGACCTATAACTTGAGCAGCAGACTTGTGAGGCATAGCCCCAGACCTGTAACTTGAGCAGCTGAATTGTGGAGGCATAGTCCAAGACCAGTAACTTGAGCAGCAGACTTGAGGACACAGGCCCCAGACCTGTAACTTGAAGCAGCAGACTTGTGGGGCATGGTCCCAGACCTGTAACATGGAGCAGCAGACTTGTGGGGCATTGTCCCAGACCTGTAACTTGAAGCAGCAGACTTGTGAGGCATGGCCCCAGCGATGTAACTTGGAGCAGCAGACTTGTGGGGCATGCTCCCAGACCTGTAACTAGAAGCAGCAGACTTGTGGGGCATGGTCCCAGACCTGTAATGTGGAGCAGCTGATTTGTGGGGCATTTTCCCAGAACTGTAACTTGAAGCAGCAGACTTGTGGGACATGGTCACAGACCTGTAACTTGAAGCACAGGACTTGTGGGGCATAGTCCCAGACCTATAACTTAGAGCATCAGACTTGTGGGGCACAATCCCAGACCTGTAACTTGGAGCATCAGACTTGTGGGGTATACTCCCAGATCAGTAACTTTGAGCAGCAGACTTGTTGGGCATGGTCCCAGACCTGTAACTTGAAGCAGCAGACTTGTGGGGCATGGCCCCAGACCTGTAACTTGGAGCAGCAGACTTGTTTGGCATAGTCCCAGACCAGTAACCTGGAGCAGAAGACATGTGGGGCATGGCCCCAGACCTGTAACTTGAAGCAGCAGACTTGTGGGGCATAATCCCACACCTGTAACTTGGAGTAGCAGACTTGTGGGGCATAGCCACAGATCTGTAACTTGGAGCAACAGACTTGTGGGGCACAGTCCCAGACCTGTAACTTAGAGCAACAAACTTGTGGAGGCATTGCCCCAGATCTGTAAGTTGGAATAGCATTCTTGTGGGGCATGGCCCCAGACCTGTAACTGAAGAACAGACTTGTGGGGCATGGCACCAGACCTGTAACTTGGAGCAGCAGACTTGTAGGGCATTGTCCCAGTCCTGTAACTGAAGCAACAGACTTGTGGGGCATGGCCCCAGACCTGAAACTTGGAGCAGCAGACTTGTGGAGCATTGTCCCAGACCTGAAACTGAGAAGCAGCATACTTGCGGGGCATTGTCCCAGACCTGTAACCTGAAACAGCAGACTTGTGGGGCATGGTCCCAGATTTGTACCTTGAAGCAGCAGACTTGTGGGACATGGTCCCAGACCTGTAACCTGAAGCAGCAGACTTATGGGGAATTTTCCAAACCTGTAACTTGAAGCCGCAGACTTGTGGGGCATTTTCAAGACCTGTAACTGGAGCAGCAGACTTGTGGGGCATTTTCCAAGACCATTAACTTGGAGCAGCAGACTTGTGAGGCATGGCCACAGACATGCAACAGAGCAACAGAATTTCAGGGGCATAGTCCCAGACCTGTAACAGGAGCAACAGACTTGTGGGACATAGTCCCAGACCAGTAACTAGACAGCAGCCTTGTGGGGCATTGTCCCAGACCTGTAACTTGAAGCCGCACACTTGTAGGGCATGGCCCCAGACCTGTAACTTGGAGCAGCAGACTTGTGGGGCATAGTCCCGGACCAGTAACCTGGAGCAGCAGACTTGTGGGGCATGACCCCAGACCTGTAACTTGAAGCAGCAGACTTGTGGGGCATAGTCCCAGACCTGTAACTTGGAGTAGCAGACTTGTGGGGCATAGCCCCAGATCTGTAACTTGGAGCATCAGACTTGTGGGGCACAGCCCCAGACCTGTAACTGGATCAGTAGACTTCTGGGGCATTGCCCCAGATCTCTCTCAGCAGCAGACTTGGGGGCATGGCCCCAGACATATAACGGAGAAGCAGACTTTGGGGCATTGCCCCAGACCTGTAACGTGGAGCAGGAGACTTTGGGGCATGGCACCAGACCTGTAACAGAAGCAGCAGACTTGAGGGCATGGTCCCAGACCTGTAACTTAGGTAGCAGACTTGTGGGGCATGGTCCCAGACCTGTAAGAAGCAGCAGACTTGTGGAGCATGGCCCTAGACCTGTAATTTGGAGCATCAGACTTATTGGGCATTGTCCCAGACCCATAACGAAGCAGCAGACTCATGGGGCATGGTCCCAGACCTGTAACATGAAGAATAGACTTGAGGCATGGCCCCAGACCTGTAACTTGGAGCAGCAGACTTATGGGGCATGGCCTGAGTCCTGTAACTAGGAGTAGCAGACTTGTGGAACATTGTCCTAGACCTGTAACTTGAAGCAGCATACTTACAGGGCATTGTCCCAGACCTGTAACCTGAAGCAGCAGACTTGTGGGGCATGGTCCCAGACCTGTACCTTGAAGCAGCAGACTTGTGGGACATGGTCCCAGACCTGTATCCTGAAGCAGCAGACTTGTGGGGCATTTTCCCAGACCTATAACTTGAAGCAACAGACTTGTGGGGCATTTTCCAAGACCTGTAACTTGGAGCAGGAGACTTGTGGGGCATTTTCAAGACCTGTAACTTGGAGCAGCAGACTCGTGGGGCAAGGCCCCAGACATGTAACTTAGAGCAGCAGACTTTTGGGGCATGGTCCAAGACCTGTAACTTGGAGCAGCAGACTTGTGGGGCATGGCCCCAGACCTGTAACTTGGAGCAGCAGACTTGTGGGGCATAGTCCCAGACCAGTAACCTGAAGCAGAAGACATTTGGGGCATTTTCCCAGACCTGTAACTTGAAGCAGCAGGCTTGTGGGGCATGGCCCCAGACCTGTAACTTGGAGCAGCAGACTTGTGGGGCATAGTCCCAGACCAGTAACTTGGAGCAGCAAACTTGTGGGGCATGGTCCCAGACCTGTAACTTGAAGCAACAGACTTGTGGGGCACAGTCCTAGAACTGTAACTTGGAGCAGCAAACTTTTTGAACATGGTCACAGACCTGTAACTTGAAGCACCAGACTTGTGGGGCATTGTTCCAGATCAGTAACTTGGAGCAGCAGACTTGTGGGGCTTTGTCCCAGACCTGTAACTTGAAGCAGCAGACTTGTGGGACATGGCCCCAGGCCTGTAACTTGGAGCAGCAGACTTGTGGGGCATGGCCCCAGACCTGTAACTGGAGCAACAGACTTGTGGGGCATGCTCCCAGACCTGAACTGAGCAACAGACTTGTGGGGCATGGTCCCAGACCTGTAATGTGGAGCAGCAGATTTGTGGGGCATTTTCCCAGACCTATAACTCGAAGCAGCAGACTTGCGGGGCATGGTCCGAGACCTGTAACTTGAAGCAGCAGACTTGTGGGACATGGTCACAGACCTGTAACTTGAACTAGCAGACTTGTGGGGCATGGTCCCAGTCCTGTAACTAGAAACAGCAGACTTGTGGGGCATGGCCCCGGACCTGTAACTTGGAGCAGCAGACTTGTGGGGCATGGCCTGAGACCTGTAACTAGGAGTAGCAGACTTGTGCAGCATTGTCCTAGACCTGTAACTTGAAGCAGCATACTTGCAGGGCATTGTCCCAGACCTGTAACCTGAAGCAGCAGACTTGTGGGGCATGGTCCCATTCCTGTACGTAAGCAGCAGACTTGTGGGACATGGTCCCAGACCTGTATCCTGAAGCAGCAGACTTGTGGGCATTTTCCCAGACCTATAACTTGAAGCAACAGACTTGTGGGGCATTTTCCAAGACCTGTAACTTGGAGCAGGAGACTTGTGGGGCATTTTCCAAGACCTGTAACTTGGAGCAGCAGACTCGTGGGGCAAGGCCCCAGACATGTAACAGGCAGCAGACTTTTGGGGCATGGTCCAAGACCTGTAACAGAGCAGCAGACTTGTAGGGCATGGCCCCAGACCTGTAACAGAGCAGCAGACTTGTGGGGCATAGTCCCAGACCAGTAACCTAGAAGAAGACATTTGGGGCATTTTCCCAGACCTGTAACTGAAGCAGCAGGCTTGTGGGGCATAGCCCCAGACCAGTAACTTGGAGCAGCAGACTTGTGGGGCATAGTCCCAGACCAGTAACTTGGAGCAGCAAACTTGTAGGGCATGGCCCCAGACCTGTAACTTGAAGCAGCAGACTTGTCGGGCACAGTCCCAGAACTGTAACTTGGAGCAGCAGACTTGTGGGGCATGTCCCCAGACCTGTAACTAGAAGCACAAGACTTGTGGGGCATTGTTCCAGATCAGTAACTTGGAGCAACAGACTGTGGGGCTTTGTCCCAGACCTGTAACTGAAGCAGCAGACTTGTGGGACATGGCCTCAGCCTGTAACTTGGAGCAACAGACTTGTGGGGCACAGCCCAGACCTGTAACAGGGCAGCAGACTTGTGGGGCATGCTCCCAGACCTGGAACTGAAGCAGCAGACTTGTGGGGCATGGTCCCAGACCTGTAATGTGGAGCAGCAGATTTGTGGGCATTTTCCCAGACCTATAACTCGAAGCAGCAGACTTGCGGGGCATGGTCGAGACCTGTAACTAAGCAGCAGTCTTGTGGGACATGGTCTCAGACCTATAACAGACTAACAGACTTGTGGGGCATGGTCCCAGTCCTGTAACGAAGACAGCAGACTTGTGGGGCATGGCCCCGGACCTGTAACTGGAGCAGCAGACTTGTGGGGAAAGTCCCAGACCAGTAACCTGGGCAGCAGTCTTGTGGGGCATGGTCCCAGACCTGTAACAAGCAGCAGACTTGAGGGCATGGCCCCAGACCTGAAAGTTGAAGCAGCACACACTTGTGAGGGCATAGTCCCAGACCTATAACTTGGAACTGCAGACTTTGGGGCATAGCCCCACACCTGTAACTTGGAGCAGCAGACTTGTGGGGCATGGTCCCAGACCTGTAACTTGAAGCAGAAGACTTGTGGGGCATAGTCCCAGACCAGTAACCTGGAGCAGCAGACTTGTGGGGCATGGCCCCAGACCTGTAACTAGAAGCAGCAGACTTTTGGGTCATAGTCCCAGACCTGTAACTTTGAACAGCAGCAGACATGTGGGGCATGGCCCCAGACCTGTAACTTGAAGCAGCAGACTTGTGGGGCATCGTCCCAGACCTGTAACTTGGAGAAGCAGACTTGTGGGACATTGCCCCTGATCTGTAACTTGGAGCAGCAGACTTGTGGGGCACAGCCCCAGACCTGTAACTTGGAGCAGCAGACTTGTGGGGCATGGCTCCAGACCTGTAAATTGGAGAAGCAGACTTGTGGAGCATTGCACCAGACCTGTAACGTGGAGCAGGAGACTTGTGGGGCATGGCCCCAGAACTGTAACTTGAAGCAGCAGACTTCTGGGGCGTGGCCCCAGACCTGTAACAGGTAGCAGACTTGAGGGAGCATGGTCCCTGACCTGTAACAGAAGCAGCAGACTTGTAGAGCATAGCCCCAGACCTGTAATTTGGAGCATCAGACTTATGGGGCATTGTCCCAGACCCATAACAGAGCAGCAGACTCATGGGGCATAGTCCCAGACCTGTAAATTGAAGAATAGACTTGTGGGGCATGGCCCCAGACCTCTATGGGGCAAGCGGATCTGTGGGGCATGGCCCCAGACCTGTAACTGAAGCAGCAGACCTGTAGGGCATGGCACCAGATCTGTAGTGAAGCAGCTAAACTGTGGGGCATGGCCCCAGACCTGTAATTGAAGCACCTGACACATGAGATATGGCCTCACACCTGTAACTTGAAGCAGCAGACCCATGGTGCACAGCTCTGGACCTGTAGCCTGAAGCAGAAGACCTGTGGGGCATGGACCCAGTTCTCTAACTTGAAGCAGCAGACTTGTGGGGCATGGTCCCAGACTTGTAATGTGGTGCAGCAGATTTGTGGGGCATTTTTCCAGACCTGTAACTTGAAGCAGCAGACTTGTGGGGCATGGTCCTAGACCTGTAACTTGAAGCAGCAAACTTGTTGAACATGGTCACAGACCTGTAACTTGAAGCATCAGCAGACTTGTGGGGCATCGTCCCAGACCTATAACTTGGAGCAGCAGACTTGTGGGGCATAGCCCCAGACCTGTAACTTGGAGCAGCTGAATTGTGGGGCATAGTCCAAGACCAGTAACTTGGAGCAGCAGACTTGAGGGGCATGGCCCCAGACCTGTAACTTGAAGCAGCAGACTTGTGGGGCATGGTCCCAGACCTGTAACATGGAGCAGCAGACTTGTGGGGCATTGTCCCAGACCTGTAACTTGAAGCAGCAGACTTGTGAGGCATGGCCCCAGAGATGTAACTTGGAGCAGCAGACTTGTGGGGCATGCTCCCAGACCTGTAACTTGAAGCAGCAGACTTGTGGGGCATGGTCCCAGACCTGTAATGTGGAGCAGCTGATTTGTGGGGCATTTTCCCAGAACTGTAACTTGAAGCAGCAGACTTGTGGGACATGGTCACAGACCTGTAACTTGAAGCACAGGACTTGTGGGGCATAGTCCCAGACCTATAACTTAGAGCATCAGACTTGTGGGGCACAATCCCAGACCTGTAACTTGGAGCATCAGACTTGTGGGGTATACTCCCAGACCAGTACTTTGAGCAGACAGACTTGTTGGGCATGGTCCCAGACCTGTAACTTGAAGCAGCAGACTTGTGGGGCATGGCCCCAGACCTGTAACTGGAGCAGCAGACTTGTTTGGCATAGTCCCAGACCAGTAACCTGGAGCAGAAGACATGTGGGGGCATGGCCCCAGACCTGTAACTAGAAGCAGCAGACTTATGGGGCATAATCCCACACCTGTAACTGAGTAGCAGACTTGTGGAGGCATAGCCACAGATCTGTAACTTGGAGCAACAGACTTGTGGGGCACAGTCCCAGACCTGTAACTTGGAGCAACAAACTTGTGAGGCATTGCCCCAGATCTGTAAGTTGGAATAACATTCTTGTGGGGCATGGCCCCAGACCTGTAACAGAAGAACAGACTTGTGGGGCATGGCACCAGACCTGTAACTTGGAGCAGCAGACTTGTAGGGCATTGTCCTAGTCCTGTAACTGAAGCATCAGACTTGTGAGGCATAGCCCCAGACCTGAAACTTGGCAACAGACTTGTGGAGCATTATCCCAGACCTGTAACTTGAAGCAGCATACTTGCGGGGCATTGTCCCAGACCTGTAACCTGAAACAGCAGACTTGTGGGGCATGGTCCCAGATTTGTACCTGAAGCAGCAGACTTGTGGGACATGGTCCCAGACCTGTAACCTGAAGCAGCAGACTTATGGGGCATTTTCCAAACCTGTAACTGAACCACGCAGACTTGTGGGGCATTTTCAAGACCTGTAACTGGGAGCAACAGACTTGTGGGGCATTTCAAGACCATTAACTTGGAGCAGCAGACTTGTGGGGCATGCCACAGACATGCAACAGAGCAGCAGAATTTTGGGGCATAGTCCCAGACCTGTAACAGGAGCAACAGACTTGTGGGACATAGTCCCAGACCAGTAACTTGGGCAACAGCCTTGTGGGGCATTGTCCCAGACCTGTAACGAAGCCGCACACTTGAGGGGCATGGCCTCAGACCTGTAACTTGGAGCAACAGACTTGTGGGGCATAGTCCCGGACCAGTAACCTGGAGCAGCAGACTTGTGGGGCATGACCCCAGACCTGTAACTTGAAGCAGCAGACTTGTGGGGCATAGTCCCAGACCTGTAACTTGGAGTAGCAGACTTGTGGGGCATAGCCCCAGATCTGTAACTTGGAGCATCAGACTTGTGGGGCACAGCCCCAGACCTGTAACTTGGATCAGTAGACTTCTGGGGCATTGCCCCAGATCTGTAACTTCAGCAGCAGACTTGGGGGGCATGGCCCCAGACATGTAACTTGGAGAAGCAGACTTTTGGGGCATTGCCCCAGACCTGTAATGTGGAGCAGGAGACTTGAGGGGCATGGCACCAGACCTGTAACTTGAAGCAGCAGACTTGAGGGGCATGGTCCCAGACCTGTATCTTGGAGTAGCAGACTTGTAGGGCATGGTCCCAGACCTGTAACTAGAAGCAGCAGACTTGTGGAGCATGGCCCTAGACCAGTAATTTGGAGCATCAGACTTATTGGGCATTGTCCCAGACCCATAACTTGAAGCAGCAGACTCATGGGGCATGGTCCCAGACCTGTAACACAGAAGAATAGACTTGAGGCATGCCCCAGACCTGTAACTTGGAGCAACAGACTTATGGGGCATGGCCTGAGTCCTGTAACTAGGAGTAGCAGACTTGTGGAACATTGCCCTAGACCTGTAACAAGCAGCATACTTGCGGGGCATTGTCCCAGACCTGTAACCTGAAACAGCAGACTTGTGGGGCATGGTCCCAGACCTGTACCTTGAAGCAGCAGACTTGTGGGACATGGTCCCAGACCTGTACCCTAAAGCAGCAGACTTGTGTGGCATTTTCCCAGACCTATAACTTGAAGCAGCAGACTTGTGGGGCATTTTCCAAGACCTGTAACTTGGAGCAGCAGACTTGTGGGGCATTTTCCAAGACCTGTAACTTGGAGCAGCAGCCTTGTGGGGCATGGCCACAGACATGCAACTAGAGCAACAGACATTTGGGGCATGGTCCCAGACCTGTAACAGGAGCAACAGACTTGTGGGGCATAGTCCCGGAACAGTAACCTGGAGCAACAGACTTGTGGGCATAGCCCCAGACCTGTAACAGGCAACAGACTTGTGGGGCATAGTCCCAGACCTGTAACAGGTAGCAGACTTGAGGGGCATGGCCCCAGATCTGTAACTTGGGCAAGCAGAACTTGTGGGGCAGGCTCCAGACCTGTAACTTGGATCAGCAGACTTCTGGGGCAATGCCCCTGATCTGTAACAGAGCAACAGACTTGGGGGCATGGCCCCAGACCTGTAACGGAAAAGCAGACTTGTGGGGCATTGCCCCAGACCTGTAACGATGGAGCAGGAGACTTGTGGGCATGGCCCCAGACCTGTAACAAGCAACAGACTTGAGGGGCATGGTCCCAGACCTTTAACTCAGGAGTAGCAGACTTGGGGGCATGGTCCCAGACCTGTAACCTAAGCAGCAGACTTTTGGAACATGGCCTGAGACTTGTAATTTGGAGCTTCAGACTTATGGGGCATTGTCCCAGACCCATAACTGAAACAACAGACTCATGGGCATGGTCCCAGACCTGTAACTATGAAGAATAGACTAATGAGGCATGCCCCACACCTGTAACTAGAGCAGCAGACTTGTGGGGCATGGCCTGAGACCTGTAACTAGGAGTAACAGACTTGTGGGGCATTGTCCCTAGACCTGTAACTTGGCAAGCATACTTACAGGGGCATTGTCCCAGACCTGTAACCTGAAGCAGCAGACTTGTGGGGCATGGTCTCATTCCTGTACCTTGAAGCAGCAGACTTGTGGGACATGGTCCCAGACCTGTATCCTGAAGCAACAGACTTGTGGGGCATTTTCCCAGACCTATAACTTGAAGCAACAGACTTGTGAGGGCATTTTCCAAGACCTGTAACTTGGAGCAGGAGACTTGTGGGGCATTTTTTCAAGACCTGTAACTTGGAGCAACAGACTCGTGGGGCAAGGCCCCAGACATGTAACAGAGCAGCAGACTTTTGGGGCATGGTCCAAGACCTGTAACTGGAGCAGCAGACTTGTGGGGCATGGCCCCAGACCTGTAACTGGAGCAACAACCTTGTGGAGCATATTCCCAGCAGTAACTGGAAGCAGAAGACATTTGGGGCATTTCCCAGACCTGTAACCTAGAAGCAGCAGGCTTGTGGGGCATAGCCCCAGGACATGTAACTGGAGCAACAGACTTGTGGGGCATAGTCCCAGACCAGTCAACTTGGAGCAACAAACTTGTGGGCATAGCTCAACCTGTAACAGAAGCAGCAGACTTGAGGGCACAGTCCCAGACTTGTAACTGGAGCAACAGACTTGAGGGCATGTCCCCAGACCTGTAACAAGCACCAGACTTGTGGGGCATTGTTCCAGATCAGTAACTTGGAGCAACAGACTTGAGGGGCTTTGTCCCAGACCTGTAACTGAAGCAACAGACTTGTGGGACATGCCCCAGGCCTGTAACTTGGAGCAACAGGACTTTGGGGCATGGCCCAGACCTGTAACACAGAGCAGCAGACTTGTGGGGCATGCTCCCAGACCTGAGAACTTGAAGCAGCAGACTTGTGGGGCATAGTCCCAGACCTGTAATGTGGAGCAAGCAGATTTGTGGGGCATTTTCCCAGACCTATAACTCAGAAGCAGCAGACTTGTGGGGCATGGTCCGAGACCTGTAACTGAAGCAACAGACTTGTGGGACATGGTCACAGACCTGTAACTTGAACTAGCAGACATGGGGGCATGGTCCCAGTCCTGTAACTTAAAACAGCAGACTTGTGGGGCAGTAGCCCCGGACCTATAACTGGAGCATTAGACTAGGGGGCAAAGTCCCAGACCAGTAACCTGGAGCAACCAGTCTTGTGGGGCATGGTCCCACACCTGTAACTGAAGCAACAGACTTGTGAGGCATAGCCCCAGACCCTGAAAGTTGAAGCAGCACACTTGTGGGGCATAGTCCCAGACCTATAACTTGGAACTGCAGACTTTGGGGCATAGCCCACACCTGTAACAGGAGCAGCAGACTTGTGGGGCATGGTCCCAGACCTGTAACTGAAGCAGAAGACTTGTGGGGCATAGTCCCAGACCAGTAACCTGGAGCTGCAGACTTGTGGGGCATGGCCCAGACCTGTAACAGAGCAGCAGACTTTTGGGTCATAGTCCCAGACCTGTAACTTTGAACAGCAGCAGACATGTGGGGCATGGCCCCAGACCTGTAACGAAGCAGCAGACTTGTGGGGCATCGTCCAGACCTGTAACGGAGAAGCAGACTTGTGGGACATTGCCCTGATCTGTAACTTGGAGCAACAGACTTGTGGGGCACAGCCCCAGACCTGTAACAGGAGCAACAGACTTGTGGGGCATGGCTCAGACCTGTAAATTGGAGAAGCAGACTTGTGGAGCATTGCACCAGACCTGTAACGTGGAGCAGGAGACTTGTGGGGCATGGCCCCAGAACCTGTAACGAAGCAGCAGACTTCTGGGCGTGGCCCCAGACCTGTAACAGGTAGCAGACTTGAGGGAGCATGGTCCCTGACCTGTAACAAGCAGCAGACTTGTGGAGCATGGCCCCAGACCTGTAATTTGGAGCATCAGACTTATGGGGCATTGTCCCAGACCCATAACTTGAAGCAGCAGACTCATGGGGCATGGTCCCAGACCTGTAAATTGAAGAATAGACTTGTGGGGCATGGCCCCAGACCTCTACCTTGGAGCAGCGGATCTGTGGGGCATGGCCCCAGACCTGTAATTTGAAGCAGCAGACCTGTAGGGCATGGCACCAGATCTGTAGATTAGAAGCAGCTAAACTGAGGGCATGGCCCCAGACCTGTATTTGAAGCACCTGACACATGAGATATGGCCTCACACCTGTAACTTGAAGCAGCAGACCCATGGTGCACAGCTCTGGACCTGTAGCCTGAAGCAGAAGACCTGTGGGGCATGGACCCAGTTCTCTAACTTGAAGCAGCAGACTAGTGGGGCATGGTCCCAGACTTGTAATGTGGTGCAGCAGATTTGTGGGGCATTTTTCCAGACCTGTAACTTGAAGCAGCAGACTTGTGGGGCATGGTCCTAGACCTGTAACTTGAAGCAGCAGACTTGTTGAACATGGTCACAGACCTGTAACTTGAAGCATCGGCAGACTTGTGGGGCATCGTCCCAGACCTATAACTTGGAGCAGCAGACTTGTGGGGCATAGCCCCAGACCTGTAACTTAGAGCACCTGACTTGTGGGTCATAGTCCAAGACCAGTAACTTGGAGCAGCAGACTTGAGGGGCATGGCCCCAGACCTGTAACTAGAAGCTGAGGACTTGTGGGGCATGGTCCCAGACCTGTAACATGGAGCAGCAGACTTGTGGGGCATTGTCCCAGACCTGTAACTTGAAGCAGCAGACTTGTGAGGCATGGCCCCAGTGATGTAACTTGGAGCAGCAGACTTGTGGGGCATGCTCTCAGACCTGTAACTTGAAGCAGCAGACTTGTTGGGCATGGTCCCAGACCTGTAACTTGAAGCAGCAGACTTGTGGGGCATGGCCCCAGACCTGTAACTTGGAGCAGCAGACTTGTTTGGCATAGTCCCAGACCAGTAACCTGGAGCAGAAGACATGTGGGGCATGGCCCCAGACCTGTAACTTGAAGCAGCAGACTTGTGGGGCATAATCCCACACCTGTAACTTGGAGTAGCAGACTTGTGGGGCATAGCCACAGATCTGTAACTTGGAGCAACAGACTTGTGGGGCACAGTCCCAGACCTGTAACTTGGAGCAGCAAACTTGTGGGGCATTGCCCCAGATCTGTAAGTTGGAATCACATTCTTGTGGGGCATGGCCCCAGACCTGTAACTTGAAGAACAGACTTGTGGGGCATGGCACCAGACCTGTAACTTGGAGCAGCAGACTTGTAGGGCATTGTCCCAGTCCTGTAACTTGAAGCAGCAGACTTGTGGGGCATGGCCCCAGACCTGAAACTTGGAGCAGCAGACTTGTGGAGCATTGTCCCAGACCTGTAACTTGAAGCAGCATACTTGCGGGGCATTGTCCCAGACCTGTAACCTGAAACAGCAGACTTGTGGGGCATGGTCCCAGATTTGTACCTTGAAGCAGCAGACTTGTGGGACATGGTCCCAGACCTGTAACCTGAAGCAGCAGACTTATGGGGCATTTCCAAACCTGTAACTTGAAGCGCGAACTTGTGGGGCATTTTCAAGACCTGTAACTGGGAGCAGCAGACTTGTGGGCATTTTACAAGACCATTAACTTGGAGCAGCAGACTTGTGGGGCATGGCCACAGACATGCAACTTGGAGCAGCAGAATTTTGGGGGCATAGTCCCAGACCTGTAACTGGAGCAACAGACTTGTGGGACATAGTCCCAGACCAGTAACTTGGAGCAGCAGCCTTGTGGGGCATTGTCCCAGACCTGTAACTGAAGCCGCACACTTGTGGGCATAGCCAGACCTGTAACTTGGGCAGCAGACTTGTGGGGCATAGTCCCGGACCAGTAACCTGGAGCAGCAGACTTGTGGGGCATGACCCCAGACCTGAAACTTGAAGCAGCAGACTTGTGGGGCATAGTCCCAGACCTGTAACTTGGTAGCAGACTTGTGAGGCATAGCCCAGATCTGTAACTTGGAGCATCAGACTTGTGGGGCACAGCCCCAGACCTGTAACGGATCAGTAGACTTCTGGGGCATTGCCCCAGATCTATAACTCAGCAGCAGCAGACTTGGGGGCATGGCCCCAGACATATAACGGAGAAGCAGACTTGTAGGGCATTGCCCCAGACCTTAACGTGGAGCAGGAGACTTGGGGGCATGGCACCAGACCTGTAACAAGCAGCAGACTTGAGGGCATGGTCCCAGACCTGTAACTTGGAGTAACAGACTTGTGGGGCATGGTCCCAGACCTGTAACGAAGCAACAGACTTGTGGAGCATGGCCCTAGACCAGTAATTTGGAGCATCAGACTTATTGGGCATTGTCCCAGACCCATAACGAAGCAGCAGACTCATGGGGCATGGTCCCAGACCTGTAACATGAAGAATAGACTTTGAGGCATGCCCCAGACCTGTAACTTGGAGCAGCAGACTTATGGGGCATAGCCTGAGTCCTGTAACTAGGAGTAGCAGACTTGTGGAACATTGCCTAGACCTGTAACTGAAGCACATACTTGCAGGGCATTGTCCCAGACCTGTAACCTGAAGCAGCAGACTTGTGGGGCATGGTCCCAGACCTGTACATGAAGCAGACTTGTGGGACATGGTCCCAGACCTGTAACCTAGACAGCAGACTTGTGTGGCATTTTCCCAGACCTATAACTTGAAGCAACAGACTTGTGGGGCATTTTCAAGACCTGTAACTTGGAGCAGCAGTCTTGTGGGGCATTTTCAAGACTTGTAACTTGGAGCAGCAGACTCTTGGGGCAAGGCCCCAGACATGTAACAGTGAGCAGCAGACTTTTGGGGCATGGTCCAAGACCTGTAACTAGAGCAACAGACTTGTGGGGCATGGTCCCGACCTATAACTGGAGCAACAGACTTGTGGGGCATATCCCCAGACCTGTAACTTGGAGCAAGCAGACTTGGGGGCATAGTCCCAGACCAGTAACAGAGCAGCAGACTTGAGGGCAAGGTCCCAGACCTGTAACTGGAAGCAAGCAGACTTGTGGGGCATAGCCCCAGACCTGTAACAGAGCAGCCACTTGTGGGGAATAGTCCCAGACCAGCAACTTGGAGCAGCAGACTTGTGGGGCATAGCCCCAGGCCTGTAACAGAAGCAACAGACTTGTGGGGCATAGTCCCAGACCTGTAACTTGGAGCATCAGACTTCTGCGGCATAGACCCAGATCTGTAATTGGAGCAGCAGACTTGTAGGGCATTGTCCCAGTCCTGTAACGAAGCAACAGACTTGTGGGGCATGGCCCCAGACCTGTAACTTGGAGCAACAGACTTGTGGAGCATTGTCCCAGACCTGTAACTTGAAGCAGCATACTTGCGGGCATTGTCCCAGACCTGTAACCTGAAACAACAGACTTGTGGGGCATGGTCCCAGATCTGTCCTGAAGCAACAGACTTGTGGGACATGGTCCCAGACCTGTAACCTAAAGCAGCAGACTTATGGGGCATCTTCAAACCTGTAACAGAAGCAGCAGACTTGTGGGGCATTTTCCAAGACCTGTAACTTGGAGCAGCAGACTTGTGGGGCATTTTCCAAGACCATTAACTTGGAGCAACAGACTTGTGGGGCATAGCCACAGACATGCAACAGAGCAGCAGAATTTTGGGGCATAGTCCCAGACCTGTAACGGAGCAACAGACTTGTGGGACATAGTCCCAGACCAGTAACATGGACAGCAGCCTTGTGGGGCATGGTCCCAGACCTGTAACTGAAGCTGCACACTTGTGGAGCATAGCCCCAGACCTGTAACTTGGAGCAACAGACTTGTGGAGCATAGTCCCGGACCAGTAACCTGGAGCAAGCAGACTTGTGGGGCATGGCCCCAGACCTGTAACTGAAGCAGCAGACTTGTGGGGCATAGTCCCAGACCTGTAACAGGTAGCAGACTTGTGGGGCATAGCCCAGATCTTAACAGAGCATCAGACTTGTGGGGCACAGCCCAGACCTGTAACGGATCAGTAGACTTCTGGGGCATTGCCCCAGATCTTAACGAGCAAGCAGACTTGGGGGCATAGCCCCAGACCTGTAACGGAGAAGCAGACTTGTGGGGCATTGCCCCAGACCTGTAACGTGGAGCAGGAGACTTGTGGGGCATGGCACCAGACCTGTAACTTAAAGCAGCAGACTTGAGGGGCATAGTCCCAGACCTGTAACGTGGAGTAGCAGACTTGTGGGGCATGGTCCCAGACCTGTAACTTGAAGCAGCAGACTTGTGGAGCATGTCCCCAGACCTGTAATTTGGAGCATCAGACTTATTGGGCATTGTCCCAGACCCATAACTTGAAGCAGCAGACTCATGGGGCATGGTCCCAGACCTATAACATGAAGAATAGACTTGTGAGGCATGGCCCCAGACCTGTAACTTGGAGCAGCGGACTTATGGGGCATGGCCTGAGTCCTGTAACTAGGAGTAGCAGACTTGTGGAACATTGTCCTAGACTTGTAACTTGAAGCAGCATACTTGCAGGGCATTGTCCCAGACCTGTAACCTGAAGAAGCAGACTTGTGGGGCATGGTTCCAGACCTGTACCTTGAAGCAGCAGACTTGTGGGACATGGTCCCAGACCTGTAACCTGAAGCAGCAGACTTGTGTGGCATTTTCCCAGACCTATAACTTGAAGCAACAGACTTGTGGGGCATTTTCAAGACCTGTAACTTGGGCAACAGACTTGTGGGGCATTTTCAAGACCTGTAACTTGGAGCAACAGACTCTTAGGGCAAGGCCCCAGACATATAACAGAGCAGCAGACTTTTGGGGCATGGTCCAAGACCTGTAACAAACAGCAGCAGACTTGTGGGGCATCGTCCCTGACCTATAACTTGGAGCAGCAGACTTGTGGGGCACAGCCCCAGACCTGTAATTTGGAGCAGCAGACTTGTGGGGCATAGTCCCAGACCAGTAACTTGGAGCAGTAGACTTGAGGGGCATGGTCCCAGACTTGTACCTTGAAGCAGCAGACTTGTGGGACATGGTTCCAGACCTGTAACCTGAAGCAGCAGACTTATGGGGCATTTTCCAGACCTGTAACTTGAAGCAGCAGACTTGTGGGGCATTTTCCAAGACCTGTAACTTGGAGCAGCAGACTTGTGGGGCATTTTCCAAGACCTGTAACTTGGAGCAGCAGACTTGAGGGACATGGCCACAGTCATGCAACTTGGAGCAGCAGACTTTTGGGGCATGGTCCCAGACCTGTAACTGGAGCAGCAGACTTGTGGGGCATAGTCCCGGACCTGTAACCAGGAGCAGCAGACTTGTGGGCATGGCCCCAGACCTGTAACTAAGCAGCAGACTTGTGGGGCATAGTCCCAGACCTGCAACAGGTACAGCAGACTTGTGAGCATAGCCCCAGATCTATATAAGCAGCAGACTTGTGGGGCACAGCTCCAGACCTGTAACTTGGATCTGCAGTCTTCTTGGGCATTGCCCCAGATCTGTAACATGGAGCAGCAGACTTGGGGGGCATGGCCCCAGACCTGTAACTTGGAAAAGCAGACTTGTGGGGCATTGCCCCAGACCTGTAACGTGGAGCAGGAGACTTGTCGGGCATGGCCCCAGACCTGTAACTTGAAGCAGCAGACTTGTGGAACATGGCCCCGGACTTGTAATTTCGAGCTTCAGACTTATGGGGCATTGTCCCAGACCCATAACAAACAGCAGACTCATGGGGCATGGTCCCAGACCTGTAACATGAAGAATAGACTTATGAGGCATGCCCCAGACCTGTAACTTGGAGCAGCAGACTTGTGGGGCATGGCCTGAGACCTGTAACTAGAGCAACAGACTTGTGGAGCTTTTCCCAGACCTGTAACTTGAAGCAGCATACTTGGGGCATTGTCCCAGACCTGTAACCTAAAGCAGCAGACTTGTGGGGCATGGTCCCAGACCTGTACCTTGAAGCAGCAGACTTGTGGGACATGGTCCCAGACCTGTATCCTGAAGCAGCACACTTGTGGGCATTTCCCAGACCTATAACTTGAAGCAACAGACTTGTGGGGCATTTTCCAAGACCTGTAACTTGGAGCAGGAGACTTGTGGGGCATTTTCCAAGACCTGTAACTTGGAGCAGCAGACTCGTGGGGCAAGGCCCCAGACATATAACTTGGAGCAGCAGACTTTTGGGGCATGGTCCAGACCTGTAACAGAGCAACAGACTTGTGGGGCATGGCCCCAGACCTGTAACTTGGAGCAGCAGACTTGTGGGGCATAGTCCCAGACCAGTAACTTGAAGCAGAAGACATTTGGGGCATGGTCCCAGACCTGTAACTGAAGCAGCAGGCTTGTGGGCATAGCCCCAGACCTGTAACGAGCAACAGACTTGTGGGCATAGTCCCAGACCAGTAACAGGGCAACAAACTTGTGGGGCATAGCCCCAGACCTGTAACAGGCAGCAGACTTTTTGGGCAGTCCCAGACCTGTAACTTCGAGCAGAAGACTTGTGGGGCTTTGTCCCAGACCTGTAACTTGAAGCAGCAGACTTGTGGGACATGGCCCCAGGCCTGTAACTTTGAGCAGCAGACTTGTGGGGCACAGCCCCAGACCTGTAACTTGGAACAGCAGACTTGTGGGGCATGCTCCCAGACCTGGAACTTGAAGCAGCAGACTTGTGGGGCATGGTCCCAGACCTGTAATGTGGAGCAGCAGATTTGTGGGGCATTTTCCCAGACCTATAACTCGAAGCAGCAGACTTGCGGGGCATGGTCCGAGACCTGTAACTTGAAGCAGCAGACTTGTGGGACATGGTCACAGACCTGTAACTTGAACTAGCAGACTTGTGGGGCATGGTCCCAGTCCTGTAACTAGAAGCAGCAGACTTGTGGGGCATGACCTCAGACATGTAACTTGGAACAGCAGACTTGTGGGGCACAGTCAAAGACCAGTAACTTGGAGCTGCAGACTTGTGGGGCATGGTCCTAGACCTGTAACTTGAAGCAGCAGACTTGTGGGGCATGGCCCTGGACCTGTAACTTGGAGCAGCAGACTTGTGGGGCAAAGTCCCAGACCAGTAACCTGGAGCAGCAGACTTGTGGGGCATGGTCCCAGACCTGTACCTTGAAGCAGCAGAGTTGTGGGGCATGGCTCCAGACCTGAAAGTTGAAGCAGCACACTTGTGGGGCATAGTCCCAGACCTATAACTTGGAACTGCAGACTTTGGGGCATAGCCACAGACCTGTAACTTGGAGCAGCAGACTTGTGGGGCATGGTCCCAGACCTGTAACTTGAAGCAGAACACTTGTGGGGCAAAGTCCCAGTCCAGTAACCTGGAGCAGCAGACTTGTGGGGCATGACCCCAGACCTGTAACTTGAAGCAGCAGACTTGTGGGGCATAGTCCCAGACCTGTAACTTTGAACAGCAGCAGACATGTGGGGCATGGCCCCAGACCTGTAACTAGAAGCAGCAGACTTGTGGGGCACAGCCCCAGACCTGTAACTTGGAGCAGCAGACTTGTGGGGCATGGCTCCAGACCTGTAAATTGGAGAAGCAGACTTGTGGGCATAGCCCAGACCTGTAACTGGAGCAGGAGACTTGTGGGCATGGCCCCAGAACTGATAACAAGCAAGCAGACTTCTGGAGCATAGCCCAGACCTGTAACTTGGAGCAGTAGACTTGTGGGGCATGGCCCCAGAACTGTAACTGAACAGCAGACTCCGGGGCGTGGCCCCAGACCTGTAACTTGGAGTAGCAGACTTGAGGGGGCATGGTCCCTGACCTGTAACTTGAAGCAGCAGACTTGTGGAGCATAGCCCCAGACCTGTAATTTGGAGCATCAGACTTATGGGGCATTGTCCCAGACCCATAACTTGAAGCAGCAGACTCATGGGGCATGGTCCCAGACCTGTAAATTGAAGAATAGACTTGTGGGGCATGGCCCCAGACCTCTATAGAGCAGCGGTTCTGTGGGGCATGGCCCCAGACCTAAACCTGTAAGCAGCAGACCTGTAGGGCATGGCACCAGATCTGTAGATTGAAGCAGCTAAACTGTGGGGCATGGCCCCAGACCTGTAATTTGAAGCACCTGACACATGAGATATGGCCTCACACCTGTAACTTGAAGCATCAGACCCATGGTGCACAGCTCTGGACCTGTAGCCTGAAGCAGAAGACCTGTGGGGCATGGACCAAGTTCTCTAACTTGAAGCAGCAGACTTGTGGGGCATGGTCCCAGACTTGTAATGTGGTGCAGCAGATTTGTGGGGCATTTTTCCAGACCTGTAACTTGAAGCAGCAGACTTGTGGGGCATGGTCCTCAGACCTGTAACTGAGCAGCAGACTTGTGGAACATGGTCCAGACCTGTAACTTGAAGCATCAGCAGACTTGTGGGGCATCGTTCCAGACCTACAACTTGGAGCAGCAGACTTGTGGGGCATAGCCCCAGACCTGTAACTTGGAGCACCTGACTTGTGGGGCATAGTCCAAGACCAGTAACTTGGAGCAGCAGACTTGAGGGGCATGGCCCCAGACCTGTAACTTGAAGCAGCAGACTTGTGGGGCATGGTCCCAGACCTGTAACATGGAGCAGCAGACTTGTGGGGCATTGTCCCAGAACTGTAACTTAAAGCAGCAGACTTGTGAGGCATGACCCCAGCGATGTAACTTGGAGCAGCAGACTTGTGGGGCACGCTCCCAGACCTGTAACTTGAAGCAGCAGACTTGTGGGACATGGTCACAGACCTGTAACTTGAAGCAGCAGACTTGTGGGGCATGGTCCCAGACCTGTAATGTGGAGCAACTGATTTGTGGGGCATTTTCCCAGAACTGTAACTTGAAGCAACAGACTTGTGGGGCATGGTCCCAGACCTGTAACTGAAGCAGCAGACTTGTGGGACATGGTCACAGACCTGTAAATTAAAGCAGAGGACTTGTGGGGCATAGTCCCAGACCTATAACCAGAGCAGCAGACTTGTGGGGCACAATCCAGACCTGTAACTTGGAGCATCAGACTTGTGGGGCATACTCCCAGACCAGTAACTTTGAGCAGCAGACTTGTTGGGCATGGTCCCAGACCTGTAACTTGAAGCAACAGACTTGTGGGGCATGGCCCCAGACCTGTAACTTGGAGCAGCAGAATTGTTTGGCATAGTCCCAGACCAGTAACCTGGAGCAGAAGACATGTGGGGCATGGCCCCAGACCTGTAACTAGAAGCAGCAGACTTGTGGGGCAAAATCCAACACCTGTAACTTGGAGTAGCAGACTTGTGGGGCATAGCCCCAGATCTGTAACTTGGAGCAACAGTCTTGTGGGGCACAGCCCCAGACCTGTAACTTGGAGCAGCAGACTTGTGGGGCATTGTCCCAGATCTGTAACTTGGAATAGCAGACTTGTGGGCCATGGCCCCAGACCTGCAACTAGAAGAACAGACTTGTGGGGCATGGCACCAGACCTGTAACTTGGAGCAGCAGACTAGTAGGGCATTGTCCCAGTCCTGTAACTTGAAGCAGCAGACTTGTGGGGCATGGCCCCAGACCTGTAACTTGGAGCAGCAGACTTGTGGAGCATTGTCCCAGACCTGTAACTTGAAGCAGCATACTTGCGGGGCATTGTCCCAGACCTGTAACCTGAAACAGCAGACTTGTGGGGCATGGTCCCAGATCTGTGCAAGCAGCAGACTTGTGGGACATGGTCCCAGACCTGTAACCAAGCAGCAGACTTATGGGGCATTTCCAAACCAGTAACTTGAAGCCTGCAGACTTGTGGGGCATTTTCAAGACCTGGAACTTGGAGCATCAGACTTGTGGGGCATTTTCAAGACCTGTAATTTGGAGCAAGCAGACTTGTGGGGCATAGCACAGACCTGTAACTGGAGCAGCAGACTTGTGGGGCATAGTCCCGGACCAGTAACCTGGAGCAGCAGACTGTGGGACATGGCCCAGACCTGTAACTGAAGCAGCAGACTTGTGGGGCATAGTTCCAGACCTGTAACTTAGAGTAGCAGACTTGTGGGGCATAGTCCCGGACCAGTAACCTGGAGCAACAGACTTGTGGGGCATAGCCCCAGACCTGTAACAAGCAGCAGACTTGTGGGGCATAGTTCCAGACCTGTAACTTGAGTAACAGACTTGTGGGGCATAGCCCCAGATCTGTAACGGAGCAGCAGACTTGTGGGGCACAGCCCCAGACCTGTAACGGATCAGCAGACTTCTGGGCATTGCCCCAGATCTGTAACAGGCAGCAGACTTGGGGGGCATGGCACAGACCTGTAACTTGGAGAAGCAGACTTGTGGGGCATTGCCCCAGACCTGTAACGTGGAGCAGGAGACTTGTGGGGCATGGCACCAGACCTGTAACAGAGCAGCAGACTTGAGGGCATGGTCCCAGACCTGTAACTTGGAGTAGCAGACTTGTGGGCATGGTCCCAGACCTGTAACGAAGCAACAGACTTGTGGAGCATGGCCCTAGACCTGTAATTTGGAGCATCAGACTTATTGGGCATTGTCCCAGACCCATAAAAGCAGCAGACTCATGGGGCATGGTCCCAGAACTGTAACATGAAGAATAGACTTGTGAGGCATGGCCCCAGACCTGTAACTTGGAGCAGCAGACTTATAGGGCATGGCCTGAGTCCTGTAACTAGGAGTAGCAGACTTGTGGAACATTGTCCTAGACCTGTAACGAAGCAGCATACTTGCGGGGCATTGTCCCAGACCTGTAACCTGAAACAGCAGACTTGTGGGGCATGGTCCCAGACCTATGTACAACAAGCAGCAGACTTGTGGGACATGGTCCCAGACCTGTACCCTAAAGCAGCAGACTTGTGTGGCATTTTCCCAGACCTATAACTTGAAGCAGCAGACTTGTGGGGCATTTTCCAAGACCTGTAACTTGGAGCAGCAGACTTGTGGGGCGTTTTCCAAGACCTGTAACTTGGAGCAGCAGCCTTGTGGGGCATGGCCACAGTCATGCAACTTGGAGCAGCAGACATTTTGGGCATGGTCCCAGACCTGTAACTTGGAGCAGCAGACTTGTGGGGCATAGTCCCGGAACAGTAACCTGGAGCAGCAGACTTGTGGGGCATGGCCCCAGACCTGTAACAAAGCAGCAGACTTGTGGGGCATAGTCCCAGACCTGTAACAGGTAGCAGACTTGTGGGGCATAGCCCCAGATCTGTAACTTAGAGCAACAGACTTGTGGGCACAGCTCCAGACCTGTAACGGATCAGCAGACTTCTGGGGCATTGCCCCAGATCTGTAACAGAGCAACAGACTTGGGGGCATAGCCCCAGACCTATAACGGAAAAGCAGACTTGTGGGCATTGCCCCAGACCTATAACGTGGAGCAGGAGACTTGTGGGCATAGCCCAGACCTGTAACGAAGCAGCAGACTTGAGGGCATGGTCCCAGACCTGTAACTGAGTAGCAGACTTGTGGGGCATGGTCCCAGACCTGTAACGAAGCAACAGACTTGTGGAACATGGCCCCAGACTTGTAATTTGGAGCTTCAGACTTATGGGGCATTGTCCCAGACCCATAACAAGCAGCAGACTCATGGGCATGGTCCCAGACCTGTAACATGAAGAATAGACTTGTGAGGCATGGCCCCACACCTGTAACTGGAGCAGCAGACTTGTGGGGCATGGCCTGAGACCTGTAACTAGGAGTAGCAGACTTGTGGAGCATTGTCCTAGACCTGTAACAACAGCATACTTACAGGGCATTGTCCCAGACCTGTAACCTGAAGCAGCAGACTTGTGGGGCATGGTCCCATTCCTGTACTGAAACAGCAGACTTGTGGGACATGGTCCCAGACCTGTATCCTGAAGCAGCAGACTTGTGGGCATTTTCCCAGACCTATAACTTGAAGCAACAGACTTGTGGGGCATTTTCCAAGACCTGTAACTTGGAGCAGGAGACTTGTGGGGCATTTTCAAGACCTGTAACTTGGAGCAGCAGACTCGTGGGGCAAGGCCCCAGACATGTAACTGAGGCAACAGACTTTTGGGGCATGGTCCAAGACCTGTAACAGAGCAACAGACTTGTGGGGCATGGCCCCAGACCTGTAACAGAGCAACAGACTTGTGGGGCATAGTCCCAGACCAGTAACAGAAGCAGAAGACATTTGGGGCATTTTCCCAGACCTGTAACTTGAAGCAGCAGGCTTGTGGGGCATAGCCCAGACCTGTAACTTGAGCAACAGACTTGTAGGGGCATAGTCCCAGACCAGTAACATGGAGCAAGCAAACTTCTGGGCATAGCTCCAGACCTGTAACAAGCAACAGACTTGTAGGGCACAGTCCCAGACCTGTAACTTGGAGCAGCAGACTTGTGGGGCATGTCCCCAGACCTGTAACAGAAGCAGCAGACTTGTGGGGCATTGTTCCAGATCAGTAACTTGGGCACAGACTTGTGGGGCTTTGTCCCAGACCTGTAACCAGACAGCAGACTTGAGGGACATAGCCCCAGGCCTGTAACAGGACAACAGACTTGTGGGCACAGCCCCAGACCTGTAACAGAACAGCAGACTTGTGGGGCATGCTCCCAGACCTGGAACTGAAGCAGCAGACTTGTGGGGCATGGTCCCAGACCTGTAATGTGGAGCAACAGATTTGTGGGGCATTTTCCCAGACCTATAACTCAGAAGCAACAGACTTGCAGGGCATGGTCGAGACCTGTAACAGAAGCAACAGACTTGTGGGACATGGTCACAGACCTGTAACTGAACTAGCAGACTTGTGGGCATGGTCCCAGTCCTGTAACTGAAGCAGCAGACTTGTGGACATGGCCTCAGACATATAACTTGGAACAACAGACTTGTGGGGCATAGTCAAAGACCAATAACTTGGAGCAGCAGACTTATGGGCATGGTCCTAGACCTGTAACTGAAGCAGCAGACTTGTGGGGCATGGCCCGGACCTGTAACTGGAGCAACAGACTTGTGGGACAAGTCCCAGACCAGTAACCTGGAGCAGCAGACTTGTGGGGCATGGTCCCAGACCTGTAACTTACAGCAACAGACTTGTGGGGCATGGCCCCAGACCTGAGTTGAAGCAGCACACTTGTGGGCATAGTCCCAGACCTATAACTTGGAACTGCAGACTTTGGGGCATAGCCCCAGACCTGTAACTGGAGCAGCAGACTTGTGGGGCATGGTCCCAGACCTGTAACTAAAGAAGAAGACTTGTGGGGCATAGTCCCAGACCAGTAACCTGGAGCAGCAGACTTGTGGGGCATGGCCCCAGACCTGTAACAGAGCAGCAGACTTTTGGGTCATAGTCCCAGACCTGTAACTTTGAACAGCAACAGACATGTGGGCATGGCCCCAGACCTGTAACGAAGCAACAGACTTGTGGGGCATCGTCCAGACCTGTAACGGAGAAAGCAGACTTGTGGGACATTGCCTGATCTGTAACTGGAGCAACAGACTTGTGGGCACAGCCCCAGACCTGTAACGGGCAGCAGACTTGTGGGGCATGGCTCCAGACCTGTAAATGGAGAAGCAGACTTGTGGAGCATTGCCCCAGACCTGTAACGTGGAGCAGGAGACTTGTGGGGCATGGCCCCAGAACTGTAACTTGAAGCAGCAGACTTCGGAGGCGTGGCCCCAGACCTGTAAATTAGAGAAGCAGACTTGTGGAGCATTGCCCCAGACCTGTAACTTAGAGCAGGAGACTTGTGGGGCATGCTCCCAGACCTGGAACTTGAAGCAGCAGACTTGTGGGGCATGGTCCCAGACCTGTAATGTGGAGCAGCAGATTTGTGGGGCATTTCCCAGACCAATAACTCAAAGCAGCAGACTTCAGGGGCATAGTCGAGACCTGTAACGAAGCAGCAGACTTGTGGGACATGGTCACAGACATGTAACTAGAACTAGCAGACTTGTGGGGCATGGTCCCAGTCCTGTAACTGAAGCAACAGACTTGGGGGCATAGTCACAGACCAAGTAACAGAGCAACAGACTTATGGGGCATAGTCCTAGACCAGTAACTTGAAGCAACAGACTTATGGGGCATGGTCCTGGACCTATAACGGAGCAACAGACTTGTGAGGCAAAGTCCCAGACCTGTAACCTGGAGCAGCAGACTTGTGGGGCATGGTCCCAGACCTGTAACGGCACAGCAGACTTGTGGGGCATGGCCCCAGACCTGAAAGTTGAAGCAGCACACTTGTGGGGCATAGTCCCAGACCTATAACTTGGAACTGCAGACTTTGGGGCATAACCCCAGACCTGTAACTTGGGCAACAGACTTGTGGGGCATGGTCCCAGACCTGTAACAAGCAGAAGACTTGTGGGGCATAGTCCCAGACCAGTAACCTGGAGCAACAGACTTGTGGGGCATGGTCCCAGACCTGTAACAGAAGCAGCAGACTTTTGGGTCATAGTCCCAGACCTGTAACTTGAACAGCAACAGACATGTGGGGCATGGCCCGAGACCTGTAACAGAAGCAGCAGACTTGTGGGGCATCGTCCCAGACCTGTAACTGAGAAGCAGACTTGTGGGACATTGCCCCTGATCTGTAACTGGAGCAACAGACTTGTGGGGCACAGCCCCAGACCTGTAACTTGGAGCAGCAGACTTGTGGGGCATGGCTCCAGACCTGTAAATGGAGAAGCAGACTTGTGGAGCATTGCCCCAGACCTGTAATCATGGAGCAGGTGACTTGTGGGGGCATAGCCCCAGAACTGTAACGAAGCAGCAGACTTCTGGGGCGTGGCCCAGACCTGTAAATGGAGAAGCAGACTTGTGGGCATTGCCCCAGACCTGTAACTTGGAGCTGGAGACTTGTAGGGCATAGCCCCAGAACTGTAACAGAAGCAGCAGACTTCTGGGGCATGGCCCCAGACCTGTAACAGGTAGCAGACTTGAGGGGCATGGTCCCTGACCTATAACGAAGAACAGACTTGTGGAGCATGGCCCCCTGTAATTTGGAGCATCAGACTTATGGGGCATTGTCCCAGACCATAACGAAACAGCAGATCTCATGGGGCATGGTCCCAGACCTGTAAATTGAAGAATAGACTTGTGGGGCATGGCCCCAGACCCTACTGGAGCAGCGGTTCTGTGGGGCATGGCCCCAGACCTGTAAGAAGCAGCAGACCTGTAGGGCATGGCACCAGATCTGTAGATTGAAGCAGCTAAACTGTGGGGCATGGCCCCAGACCTGTAATTTGAAGCACCTGACACATGAGATATGGCCTCACACCTGTAACTGAAACATCAGACCCATGGTGCACAGCTCTGGACCTGTAGCCTGAAAACAGAAGACCTGTGGGGCATGGACCCAGTTCTCCTAACTTGAAGCAAGCAGACTTGTGGGGCATGGTCCCAGACTTGTAATGTGGTGCAGCAGATTTGTGGGGCATTTTCCAGACCTGTAACTTGAAGCAGCAGACCTGTGGGGCATGGTCCTAGACCTGTAACATGAAGCAGCAGACTTTGGAACAAGGTCACAGACCTGTAACTTGAAGCATCAGCAGACTTGTGGGGCATCATTCCAGAACCTACAACTTGGAGCAACAGACTTGTGGGGCATAGACCCAGACCTGTAACTAGAGCACCTGACTTGTGGGGCATAGTCCAAGACCAGTAACTTGGAGCAGCAGACTTGAGGACATAGCCCCAGACCTGTAACAGAAGCAGCAGACTTATGAGGGCATAGTCCCAGACCTGTAACATGGAGCAGCAGACTTGTGGGGCATTGTCCCAGACCTGTAACAGAAGCAGCAGACTTGTGAGGCATGACCTGTGATGTAACTTAGAGCAGCAGACTTGTGGGCACGCTCCCAGACCTGTAACATAAGCAACAGACTTGTGGGGCATGGTCCCAGACCTGTAATGTGGAGCAGCTAGATTTGTGGGGCATTTTCAGAACTGTAACTGAAGCAGCAGACTTGTAGGGCATGGTCCCAGACCTGTAACTGAAGCAGCAGACTTGTGGGACATAGTCACAGACCTGTAAATGAAGCAGAGGACTTGTGGGGCATAGTCCCAGACCTATAACAGAGCAAGCAGACTTGTGGGGCACAATCCCAGACCTGTAACTTGGAGCATCAGACTTGTGGGGCATACTCCCAGACCAGTAACTTTGAGCAAGCAGACTTGTTGGGCATAGCCCCAGACCTGTAACTTGGAGCAACAGAATTGTTTGGCATAGTCCCAGACCAGTAACCTGGAGCAGAAGCATATGGGGCATGGCCCCAGACCTGTAAACCCACGCAGACTTGTGGGGCATAATCCCACACCTGTAACTTGGAGTAGCAGACTTGTGGGGCATAGCCCCAGATCTGTAACTTGGAGCAACAGACTTGAGGGCTGGCCCAGACCTGTAACAGGGCAACAGACTTGTGGGGCATGGACCCAGACCTGTAACTGAAGCAACAGACTTGTGGAGCATGGCCCTAGACCTGTAATTTGAGCATCAGACTTATTCGGCATTGTCCCAGACCCATAACAAAGCAGCAGACTCATGGGGCATGGTCCTAGACCTGTAACATGAAGAATAGACATATGAGGCATGGCCCCATACCTGTAACTTGGAGCAGCAGACTTATAGGGCATGGCCTGAGTCCTATAACTAGGAGTAGCAGACTTGTGGAACATTGTCCCTAGACCTGTAACTTAGCAGCATACATACTTGGGGCATTGTCCCAGACCTGTAACCTGAAACAGCAGACTTGTTGGGCATGGTCCCAGACCTGTACCTTGAAGCAACAGACTTGTGGGACATAGTCCCAGACACTGTATCCAAAGCAGCAGACTTGTGTGGCATTTTCCCAGACCTATAACTTGAAGCAGCAGACTTGGGGGCATTTTCCCAGACCTGTAACTAGGAGCAGCAGACTTGTGGGCCATTTTCCAAGACCTGTAACTTGGAGCAGCAGCCTTGTGGGCATAGCCACAGTCATGCAACTGGAACAACAGACATTTGGGCATAGTCCCAGACCTGTAACTTGGAGCAGCAGACTTGTGGGGCATAGTCCTGGAACAGTAACCTGGAGCAGCAGACTTGTGGGGCATGGCCCCAGACCTGTAACAAGCAGCAGACTTGTGGGGCATAGTCCCAGACCTGTAACTGGAGTAAGCAGACTTGGGGCATAGCCCCAGATCTGTAACTTGAAGCAGCAGACTTGTGGGGCACAGCTCCCAGACCTGTAACAGATCAGCAGACTTCTGTGGCATTGCCCCAGATCTGTAACTGGAGCAAGCAGACTTGGGGGCATAGTCCCAGACCTGTAACAGAAAAGCAGACTTGTGGGGCATGCCCCAGACCTATAAGTGGAGCAGCAGACTTGTGGAACATGGCCCCAGACTTGTAATTTGGAGCTTCAGACTTATGGGGCATTGTCCCAGACCCATAACGAAGCAGCAGACTCATAGGGCATGGTCCCAGACCTGTAACATGAAGAATAGACTTGAGGCATGGCCCCACACCTGTAACTTGGAGCAACAGACTTGTGGGGCATGGCCTGAGACCTGTAACTAGGAGTAGCAGACTTGTGGAGCATTGTCCTAGACCTGTAACTGAAGCAGCATACTTGCAGGGCATTGTCCCAGACCTGTAACCTGAAGCAGCAGACTTGTGGGGCATGGTCCCATTCCTACCAGAAGCAGCAGACTTGTGGGACATGGTCCCAGACCTGTATCCTGAAGCAGCAGACTTGTGGGGCATTTTCCCAGACCTATAACAGAAGCAACAGACTTGTGGGGCATTTTCAAGACCTGTAACTTGGAGCAGGAGACTTGTGGGGCATTTTCCAAGACCTGTAACTTGGAGCAGCAGACTCGTGGGGCAAGGCCCCAGACATATAACAGAGCAGCAGACTTTTGGGGCATGGTCCAAGACCTGTAACAGAGCAACAGACTTGTGGGGCATGGCCCCAGACCTGTAACAGGAGCAACAGACTTGTGGGGCATAGTCCCAGACCAGTAACTGAAGCAGAAGACATTTGGGGCATTTTCCCAGACCTGTAACTTGAAGCAGCAGGCTTGTGGGGCATGGCTCCAGACCTGTAACTGGAGCAGCAGACTTGTGGGGCATAGTCCCAGACCAGTAACTGGAGCAACAAACTTGTGGGGCATAGCCCAGACCTGTAACAAAGCAACAGACTTGTGAGGCACAGTCCCAGACCTGTAACTGGAGCAACAAGACTTGTGGGGCATGTCCCAGACCTGTAACTTGAAGCACAGACTTGTGAGGCATTGTTCCAGATCAGTAACGGAGAGAGCAGACTTGTGGGGCTTTGTCCCAGACCTGTAACAAGCAGCAGACTTGAGGACATAGCCCCAGACCTGTAACTGGAGCAACAGACTTGTGGGGCATGCTCCCAGACCTGTAACTGAAGCAACAGACTTGTGGGGCATGGTCCCAGACCTGTAAGTGGAGCAACAGACTTGTGGGGCATTTTCCCAGACCTATAACTCGAAGCAGCAGACTTGCGGGGCATGGTCCGAGACCTGTAACTTGAAGCAGCAGACTTGTGGGACATGGTCACAGACCTGTAACTAGAACTAGCAGACTTGTGGGGCATGGTCCCAGTCCTGTAACTTGAAGCAGCAGACTTGTGGGGCATGGCCTCAGACATGTAACTTGGAACAGCAGACTTGTGGGGCATAGTCAAAGACCAATAACTTGGAGCAGCAGACTTATGGGGCATGGTCCTAGACCTGTAACTTGAAGCAGCAGACTTGTGGGGCATGGCCCCGGACCTGTAACTTGGAGCAGCAGACTTGTGGGGCAAAGTCCCAGACCAGTAACCTGGAGCAGCAGACTTGTGGGGCATGGTCCCAGACCTGTAACTTGAAGCAGCAGACTTGTGGGGCATGGCCCAGACCTGAAAGTTGAAGCAGCACACTTGTGGGGCATAGTCCCAGACCTATAACTTGGAACTGCAGACTTTGGGGCATAGCCCCAGACCTGTAACTTGGAGCAGCAGACTTGTGGGGCATGGTCCCAGACCTGTAACTTGAAGCAGAAGACTTGTGGGGCATAGTCCCAGACCAGTAACCTGGAGCAGCAGACTTGTGGGGCATGGCCCCAGACCTGTAACTTGAAGCAGCAGACTTTTGGGTCATAGTCCCAGACCTGTAACTTTGAACAGCAGCAGACATGTGGGGCATGGCCCCAGACCTGTAACTTGAAGCAGCAGACTTGTGGGGCATCGTCCCAGACCTGTAACTTGGAGAAGCAGACTTGTGGGACATTGCCCCTGATCTGTAACTTGGAGCAGCAGACTTGTGGGGCACAGCCCCAGACCTGTAACTTGGAGCAGCAGACTTGTGGGGCATGGCTCCAGACCTGTAAATTGGAGAAGCAGACTTGTGGAGCATTGCCCCAGACCTGTAACGTGGAGCAGGAGACTTGTGGGGCATGGCCCCAGAACTGTAACTTGAAGCAGCAGACTTCTGGGGCGTGGTCCCAGACCTGTAAATTGGAGAAGCAGACTTGTGGAGCATTGCCCCAGACCTGTAACTTGGAGCAGGAGACTTGTGGGCATGGCCCCAGAACTGTAACAAAGCAGCAGACTTCTGGGGCGTGGCCCCAGACCTGTAACTAGAGTAGCAGACTTGAGGGGCATGGTCCCTGACCTGTAACGAAGCAGCAGACTTGTGGAGCATGGCCCCAGACCTGTAATTTGGAGCATCAGACTTATGGGGCATTGTCCCAGACCCATAACGAAGCAGCAGACTCATGGGGCATGGTCCCAGACCTGTAAATTGAAGAATAGACTTGTGGGGCATGGCCCCAGACCTCTACCTTGGAGCAGCGGTTCTGTGGGGCATGCCCCAGACCTTAACTGAAGCAGCAGACCTGTAGGGCATGGCACCAGATCTGTAGATTGAAGCAGCTAAACTGTGGGGCATGGCCCCAGACCTGTAATTTGAAGCACCTGACACATGAGATATGGCCTCACACCTGTAACTTGAAGCATCAGACCCATGGTGCACAGCTCTGGACCTGTAGCCTGAAGCAGAAGACCTGTGGGGCATGGACCCAGTTCTCTAACTTGAAGCAGCAGACTTGTGGGGCATGGTCCCAGACTTGTAATGTGGTGCAGCAGATTTGTGGGGCATTTTTCCAGACCTGTAACTTGAAGCAGCAGACTTGTGGGGCATGGTCCTAGACCTGTAACTTGAAGCAGCAGACTTGTGGAACATGGTCACAGACCTGTAACTTGAAGCATCAGCAGACTTGTGGGGCATCATTCCAGACCTACAACTTGGAGCAGCAGACTTGTGGGGCATAGCCCCAGACCTGTAACTTAGAGCACCTGACTTGTGGGGCATAGTCCAAGACCAGTAACTTGGAGCAGCAGACTTGAGGGGCATGGCCCCAGACCTGTAACTTGAAGCAGCAGACTTGTGGGGCATGGTCCCAGACCTGTAACATGGAGCAGCAGACTTGTGGGGCATTGTCCCAGACCTGTAACTTGAAGCAGCAGACTTGTGAGGCATGAGCCCAGCGATGTAACTTGGAGCAGCAGACTTGTGGGGCACGCTCCCAGACCTGTAACTTGAAGCAGCAGACTTGTGGGGCATGGTCCCAGACCTGTAATGTGGAGCAGCTGATTTGTGGGGCATTTTCCCAGAACTGTAACTTGAAGCAGCAGACTTGTGGGGCATGGTCCCAGACCTGTAACTTGAAGCAGCAGACTTGTGGGACATGGTCACAGACCTGTAAATTGAAGCAGAGGACTTGTGGGGCATAGTCCCAGACCTATAACTTAGAGCAGCAGACTTGTGGGGCACAATCCCAGACCTGTAACTTGGAGCATCAGACTTGTGGGGCATACTCCCAGACCAGTAACTTTGAGCAGCAGACTTGTTGGGCATGGTCCCAGACCTGTAACTTGAAGCAGCAGACTTGTGGGGCATGGCCCCAGACCTGTAACTTGGAGCAGCAGAATTGTTTGGCATAGTCCCAGACCAGTAACCTGGAGCAGAAGACATGTGGGGCATGGCCCCAGACCTGTAACTTGAAGCAGCAGACTTGTGGGGCATAATCCCACACCTGTAACTTGGAGTAGCAGACTTGTGGGGCATAGCCCCAGATCTGTAACTTGGAGCAACAGACTTGTGGGGCACAGCCCAGACCTGTAACAGGAGCAGCAGACTTGTGGGGCATTGTCCCAGATCTGTAACGGAATAACAGACTTGTGGGCCATGGCCCCAGACCTATAACGAAGAATAGACTTGTGGGGCATGGCACCAGACCTGTAACAGAGCAGCAGACTAGTAGGGCATTGTCCCAGTCCTGTAACTGAAGCAGCAGACTTGTGGGGCATGGCCCCAGACCTGTAACTGGAGCAGCAGACTTGTGGAGCATTGTCCCAGACCTGTAACTCGAAGCAGCATACTTGGGGCATTGTCCCAGACCTGTAACCTGAAACAGCAGACTTGTGGGGCATGGTCCCAGATCTGTACCTGAAGAACGCAGACTTGTGGGACATGGTCCCAGACCTGTAACCTGAAGCAGCAGACTTATGGGGCATTTTCCAAACCTGTAACTTGAAGCCACAGACTTGTGGGGCATTTTCAAAACCTGTAACTTGGAGCAGCAGACTTGTGGGGCATTTTCTAAGACCTGTAATTTGGAGCAGCAGACTTGTGGGCATGGCCACAGACCTGTAACATGGAGCAACAGACTTGTGGGGCATAGTCCCAGACCAGTAACCTGGGCAACAGACTTGTGGGGCATGGCCCAGACCTGTAACGAAGCAGCAGACTTGTGGGCATAGTTCCAGACCTGTAACTTGGAGTAGCAGACTTGTGGGGCATAGTCCGGACCAGTAACCTGGAGCAACAGACTTGTGGGGCATAGCCCCAGACCTGTAACAAGCAGCAGACTTGTGGGGCATAGTTCCAGACCTGTAACTTGGAGTAGCAGACTTGTGGGGCATAGCCCCAGATCTGTAACGGAGCAACAGACTTGTGGGGCACAGCCCCAGACCTGTAACGGATCAGCAGACTTCTGGGGCATTGCCCCAGATCTGTAACAGCAAGCAGACTTAGGGGGCATGGCACCAGACCTGTAACTTGGAGAAGCAGACTTGTGGGGCATTGCCCCAGACCTGTAACGTGGAGCAGGAGACTTGTGGGTCATGGCACAGACCTGTAACAGAAGCAGCAGACTTGAGGGCATGGTCCCAGACCTGTAACTTGGAGTAGCAGACTTGTGGGGCATGGTCCCAGACCTGTAACAGAAGCAACAGACTTGTGGAGCATGGCCTAGACCTGTAATTTGGAGCATCAGACTTATTGGGCATTGTCCCAGAACCATAACAAAACAGCAGACTCATGGGGCATGGTCCCAGACCTGTAACATGAAGAATAGACTTGTGAGGCATGGCTCCAGACCTGTAACTTGGAGCAGCAGACTTATGGGGCATGGCCTGAGTCCTGTAACTAGGAGTAGCAGACTTGTGGAACATTGTCCTAGACCTGTAACTTGAAGCAGCATACTTGCGGGGCATTGTCCCAGACCTGTAACCTGAAACAGCAGACTTGTGGGGCATGGTCCCAGACCTGTACCTTGAAGCAGCAGACTTGTGGGACATGGTCCCAGACCTGTACCCTAAAGCAGCAGACTTGTGTGGCATTTTCCCAGACCTATAACTTGAAGCAGCAGACTTGTGGGGCATTTTCCAAGACCTGTAACTTGGAGCAGCAGACTTGTGGGGCATTTTCCAAGACCTGTAACTTGGAGCAGCAGCCTTGTGGGGCATGGCCACAGTCATGCAACTTGGAGCAGCAGACATTTGGGGCATGGTCCCAGACCTGTAACTTGGAGCAGCAGACTTGTGGGGCATAGTCCCGGAACAGTAACCTGGAGCAGCAGACTTGTGGGGCATGGCCCCAGACCTGTAACAAGCAGCAGACTTGTGGGGCATAGTCCCAGACCTGTAACAGGTAGCAGACTTGTGGGGCATAGCCCCAGATCTGTAACTTAGAGCAACAGACTTGTGGGCACAGCTCCAGACCTGTAACTTGGATCAGCAGACTTCTGGGGCATTGCCCCAGATCTGTAACAGAGCAACAGACTTGGGGGCATAGCCCCAGACCTGTAACAGGAAAAGCAGACTTGTGGGGCATTGCCCCAGACCTGTAACGTGGAGCAGGAGACTTGTGGGGCATGGCCCCAGACCTGAACCAAGCAGCAGACTTGAGGGGCATGGTCCCAGACCTGTAACTTGGAGTAGCAGACTTGTGGGGCATGGTCCCAGACCTGTAACTTGAAGCAGCAGACTTGTGGAACATGGCCCCAGACTTGTAATTTGGAGCTTCAGACTTATGGGGCATTGTCCCAGACCCATAACTTGAAGCAGCAGACTCATGGGGCATGGTCCCAGACCTGTAACATGAAGAATAGACTTGTGAGGCATGGCCCCACACCTGTAACTTGGAGCAGCAGACTTGTGGGCATGGCCTGAGACCTGTAACTAGGAGTAGCAGACTTGTGGAGCATTGTCCTAGACCTGTAACTTGAAGCAGCATACTTGCAGGGCATTGTCCCAGACCTGTAACCTGAAGCAGCAGACTTGTGGGGCATGGTCCCATTCCTGTACCTTGAAGCAGCAGACTTGTGGGACATGGTCCCAGACCTGTATCCTGAAGCAGCAGACTTGTGGGGCATTTTCCCAGACCTATAACTTGAAGCAACAGACTTGTGGGGCATTTTCCAAGACCTGTAACTTGGAGCAGGAGACTTGTGGGGCATTTTCCAAGACCTGTAACTTGGAGCAGCAGACTCGTGGGGCAAGGCCCCAGACATGTAACTTGGAGCAGCAGACTTTTGGGGCATGGTCCAAGACCTGTAACTTAGAGCAGCAGACTTGTGGGGCATGGCCCCAGACCTGTAACTTGGAGCAGCAGACTTGTGGGGCATAGTCCCAGACCTGTAACTTGAAGCAGAAGACATTTGGGGCATTTTCCCAGACCTGTTAATTGTAGCAGCAGGCTTGTGGGGCATGGCCCCAGACCTGTAACCTGGAGCAGCAGACTTGTGGGGCATAGTCCCAGACCAGTAACATGGAGCAGCAAACTTGTGGGGCATGGCCCCAGACCTGTAACTAGAAGCAGCAGACTTGTGGGGCACAGTCCCAGACCTGTAACTTGGAGCAGCAGACTTGTGGGGCATGTCCCCAGACCTGTAACTTGAAGCAGCAGACTTGTGGGGCATTGTTCCAGATCAGTAACTTGGAGCAACAGACTTGTGGGGCTTTGTCCCAGACCTGTAACTGAAGCAGCAGACTTGTGGGACATAGCCCCAGCCTGTAACTGGGCAACAGACTTGTGGGGCAGCCCCAGACCTGTAACTTGGAGCAACAGACTTGTGGGGCATGCTCCCAGACCTAGAACTGAAGCAGCAGACTTGTGGGGCATGGTCCCAGACCTGTAATGTGGAGCAGCAGATTTGTGGGGCATTTTCCCAGACCTATAACTCAAGCAGCAGACTTGCAGGGCATAGTCCGAGACCTGTAACGAAGCAACAGACTTGTGGGACATGGTCACAGACCTGTAACTGAACTAGCAGACTTGTGGGGCATGGTCCCAGTCCTGTAACTGAAGCAACAGACTTGTGGGGCATAGCCCCGGACCTGTAACAGGAGCAGCAGACTTGTGGGGCAAAGTCCCAGACCAGTAACCTGGAGCAGCAGTCTTGTGGGGCATGGTCCCAGACCTGTAACTGAAGCAACAGACTTGTGGGGCATGGCCCCAGACCTGAAAGTTGAAGCAACACACTTGTGGGGCATAGTCCCAGACCTATAACTTGGAACTACAGACTTTGGGGCATAGCCCACACCTGTAACGGAGCAGCAGACTTGTGGGGCATGGTCCCAGACCTGTAACTTGAAGCAGAAGACTTGTGGGGCATAGTCCCAGACCAGTAACCTGGAGCAGCAGACTTTTGGGTCATAGTCCCAGACCTGTAACTTTGAACAGCAGCAGACATGTGGGGCATGGCCCCAGACCTGTAACTTGAAGCAGCAGACTTGTGGGGCATCGTCCCAGACCTGTAACTTAGAGAAGCAGACTTGTGGGACATTGCCCCTGATCTGTAACTTGAGCAGCAGACTTGTGGGGCACAGCACCAGACCTGTAACTTGGAGCAAGCAGACTTGTGGGGCATGGCTCCAGACCTGTAAGTGGAGAAGCAGACTTGTAGAGCATTACCCCAGACCTGTAACGTGGAGCAGGAGACTTATGGGGCATGGCCCCAGAACTGTAACTGAAGCAGCAGACTTCTGGGCGTGGCCCCAGACCTGTAACAGGAGTAGCAGACTTGAGGGAGCATGGTCCCTGACCTGTAACTTGAAGCAGCAGACTTGTGGAGCATGGCCCCAGACCTGTAATTTGGAGCATCAGACTTATGGGGCATTGTCCCAGACCCATAACTTGAAGCAGCAGACTCATGGGGCATGGCCCCAGACCTGTAACTTGAAGCAGCAGACCTGTAGGGCATGGCACCAGATCTGTAGATTGAAGCAGCTAAACTGTGGGGCATGGCCCCAGACCTGTAATTTGAAGCACCTGACACATGAGATATGGCCTCACACCTGTAACTTGAAGCAGCAGACCCATGGTGCACAGCTCTGGACCTGTAGCCTGAAGCAGATGACCTGTGGGGCATGGACCCAGTTCTCTAACTTGAAGCAGCAGACCTGTGGGGCATGGTCCCAGACTTGTAATGTGGTGCAGCAGATTTGTGGGGCATTTTTCCAGACCTGTAACTTGAAGCAGCAGACTTGTGGGGCATGGTCCTAGACCTGTAACTTGAAGCAGTAGACTTGTTGAACATGGTCACAGACCTGTAACTAGAAGCATCAGCAGACTTGTGGGGCATCGTCCCAGACCTTAACATGGAGCAGCAGACTTGTGGGGCATAGCCCCAGACCTGTAACTTGGAGCAGCTGAATTGTGGGGCATAGTCCAAGACCAGTAACTTGAGCAGCAGACTTGAGGGCATGGCCCCAGACCTGTAACAAGCAGCAGACTTGTGGGGCATGGTCCCAGACCTGTAACATGGAGCAGCAGACTTGTGGGGCATTGTCCCAGACCTGTAACTTGAAGCAGCAGACTTGTGAGGCATGGCCCCAGCGATGTAACTTGGAGCAGCAGACTTGTGGGGCATGCTCCCAGACCTGTAACTAGAAGCAGCAGACTTGTGGGGCATGATCCCAGACCTGTAATGTGGAGCAGCTGATTTGTGGGGCATTTTCCCAGAACTGTACCTTGAAGCAGCAGACTTGTGGGACATGGTCACAGACCTGTAATTTGAAGCACAGGACTTGTGGGGCATAGTCCCAGACCTATAACTTAGAGCAGCAGACTTGTGGGGCACAATCCCACACCTGTAACTTGGAGCATCAGACTTGTGGGGTATACTCCCAGACCAGTAACTTTGAGCAGCAGACTTGTTGGGCATGGTCCCAGACCTGTAACCAAGCAGCAGACTTGTGGGGCATGGCCCCACACCTTAACTGGAGCAACAGACTTGTTTGGCATAGTCCCAGACCAGTAACCTGGAGCAGAAGACATGTGGGGCATGGCCCGAGACCTGTAACGAAGCAGCAGACTTGTGGGGCATAATCCCACACCTGTAACTTAGGTAGCAGACTTGTGAGGGCATAGCCACAGATCTGTAACTTGGAGCAACAGACTTGTGGGGCACAGTCCCAGACCTGTAACTTGGAGCAGCAAACTTGTGAGGCATTGCCCCAGATCTGTAAGTTGAATCACATTCTTGTGGGGCATGGCCCCAGACCTGTAACAGAAGAACAGACTTGTGGGGCATGGCACCAGACCTGTAACAGGAGCAACAGACTTGTAGGGCATTGTCCCAGTCCTGTAACTGAAGCAGCAGACTTGTGGGGCATGGCCCCAGACCTGAAACTTGGAGCAGCAGACTTGTGGAGCATTGTCCCAGACCTGTAACTTGAAGCAGCATACTTGCGGGGCATTGTCCCAGACCTGTAACCTGAAACAGCAGACTTGTGGGGCATGGTCCCAGATTTGTACCTTGAAGCAGCAGACTTGTGGGACATGGTCCCAGACCTGTAACCTGAAGCAGCAGACTTATGGGGCATTTTCCAAACCTGTAACTTGAAGTCGCAGACTTGTGGGGCATTTTCCAAGACCTGTAACTGGGAGCAGCAGACTTGTGGGGCATTTTCCAAGACCATTAACTTGGAGCAGCAGACTTGTGGGGCATAGCCACAGACATGCAACTTGGAGCAGCAGAATTTTGGAGGGCATAGTCCCAGACCTGTAACGGAGCAACAGACTTGTGGGACATAGTCCCAGACCAGTAACTTGGAGCAGCAGCCTTGTGGGGCATTGTCCCAGACCTGTAACTTGATGCCGCACACTTGTGGGGCATGGCCCCAGACCTGTAACTTGGAGCAGCAGACTTGTGGGGCATAGTCCCGGACCAGTAACCTGGAGCAGCAGACTTGTGGGGCATGACCCCAGACCTGTAACTTGAAGCAGCAGACTTGTGGGGCATAGTCCCAGACCTGTAACTTGGAGTAGCAGACTTGTGGGGCATAGCCCAGATCTGTAACTGGAGCATCAGACTTGTGGGCACAGCCCCAGACCTGTAACTGGATCAGTAGACTTCTGGGGCATTGCCCCAGATCTGTAACTCAGCAGCAGACTTGGGGCATGGCCCCAGACATATAACGGAGAAGCAGACTTGTGGGGCATTGCCCCAGACCTGTAACGTGGAGCAGGAGACTTGCGGGCATGGCACCAGACCTGTAACTTGAAGCAGCAGACTTGAGGGCATGGTCCCAGACCTGTAACTTGGAGTAGCAGACATGGGGCATGGTCCCAGACCTGTAACAGAAGCAGCAGACTTGTGGAGCATGGCCCTAGACCAGTAATTTGGAGCATCAGACTTATTGGGCATTGTCCCAGACCCATAACTTGAAGCAGCAGACTCATGGGGCATGGTTCCAGACCTGTAACATGAAGAATAGACTTGTGAGGCATGCCCCAGACCTGTAACTTGGAGCAACAGACTTATGGGGCATGGCCTGAGTCCTGTAACTAGGAGTAGCAGACTTGTGGAACATTGCCCTAGACCTGTAACTGAAGCAGCATACTTGCGGGGCATTGTCCCAGACCTGTAACCTGAAGCAGCAGACTTGTGGGGCATGGTCCCAGACCTGTACCACAAGCAGCAGACTTGTGGGACATGGTCCCAGACCTGTAACCTGAAGCAGCAGACTTGTGTGGCATTTCCCAGACCTATAACTTGAAGCAGCAGACTTGTGGGGCATTTTCCAAGACCTGTAACTTGGAGCAGCAGACCTGTGGGGCATTTTCCAAGACTTGTAACTTGGAGCAGCAGACTCTTGGGGCAAGGCCCCAGACATGTAACTTGGAGCTGCAGACTTTTGGGGCATGGTCCAAGACCTGTAACTTGAAGCAGCAGCAGACTTGTGTGGCATCGTCCCTGACCTATAACTTGGAGCAGCAGACTTGTGGGGCATATCCCCAGACCTGTAACTTGGAGCAGCAGACTTGTGGGGCATAGTCCCAGACCAGTAACTTGGAGCAGCAGACTTGAGGGGCATGGTCCCAGACCTGTAACTGGAAGCAGCAGACTTGTGGGGCATGGCCCCAGACCTGTAACTTGGAGCAGCCCACTTGTGGGGAATAGTCCCAGACCAGCAACTTGGAGCAGCAGACTTGTGGGGCATGGCCCCAGGCCTGTAACTTGAAGCAGCAGACTTGTGGGGCATAGTCCCAGACCTGTAACTTGGAGCATCAGACTTCTGCGGCATAGACCCAGATCTGTAAATTGGAGCAGCAGACTTGTAGGGCATTGTCCCAGTCCTGTAACTTGAAGCAGCAGACTTGTGGGGCATGGCCCCAGACCTGTAACTTGGAGCAGCAGACTTGTGGAGCATTGTCCCAGACCTGTAACTTGAAGCAGCATACTTGCGGGTCATTGTCCCAGACCTGTAACCTGAAACAGCAGACTTGTGGGGCATGGTCCCAGATCTGTACCTTGAAGCAGCAGACTTATGGGGCATTTTCCAAACCTGTAACTTGAAGCAGCAGACTTGTGGGGCATTTTCCAAGACCTGTAACTTGGAGCAGCAGACTTGTGGGGCATTTTCCAAGACCTGTAACTTGGAGCAGCAGACTTGTGGGGCATGGCCACAGACATGCAACTTGGAGCAGCAGACTTTTGGGGCATAGTCCCAGACCTGTAACTTGGAGCAGCAGACTTGTGGGACATAGTCCCAGACCAGTAACTTGGAGCAGCAGCCTTGTGGGGCATTGTCCCAGACCTGTAACTTGAAGCTGCACACTTGTGGGGCATGGCCCCAGACCTGTAACTTGGAGCAGCAGACTTGTGGGGCATAGTCCCGGACCAGTAACCTGGAGCAGCAGACTTGTGGGGCATGGCCCCAGACCTGTAACTTGAAGCAGCAGACTTGTGGGGCATAGTCCCAGACCTGTAACTTGAGTAGCAGACTTGTGGGGCATAGCCCCAGATCTGTAACTTGGAGCAGCAGACTTGCAGGGCAGGCCCCAGACCTGTAACTTGATCAGCAGACTTCTGGGGGCATTGCCCCAGATCTGTAACAGGAGCAGCAGACTTGTGGGGCATGGCCCCAGACCTGTAACTTGGAGAAGCAGACTTGAGTGACATTGCCCCAGACCTGTAACGTGGAGCAGGAGACTTGTGGGGCATGGCACCAGACCTGTAACTTGAAGCAGCAGACTTGAGGGGCATAGTCCCAGACCTGTAACGTGGAGTAGCAGACTTGTGGGGCATGGTCCCAGACCTGTAACTTGAAGCAGCAGACTTGTGGAGCATGGCCCCAGACCTGTAATTTGGAGCATCAGACTTATTGGGCATTGTCCCAGACCCATAACTTGAAGCAGCAGACTCATGGGGCATGGTCCCAGACCTGTAACATGAAGAATAGACTTGTGAGGCATGGCCCCAGACCTGTAACTTGGAGCTGCAGACTTATGGGGCATGGCCTGAGTCCTGTAACTAGGAGTAGCAGACTTGTGGAACATTGTCCTAGACCTGTAACTTGAAGCAGCATACTTACGGGGCATTGTCCCAGACCTGTAACCTGAAGAAGCAGACTTGTGGGGCATGGTCCCAGACCTGTACCTTGAAGCAGCAGACTTGTGGGACATGGTCCCAGACCTGTAACCTGAAGCAGCAGACTTGTGTGGCATTTTCCCAGACCTATAACTTGAAGCAGCAGACTTGTGGGGCATTTTCCAAGACCTGTAACTTGGAGCAGCAGACTTGTGGGGCATTTTCCAAGACCTGTAACTTGGAGCAGCAGACTCTTGGGGCAAGGCCCCAGACATGTAACTTGGAGCAGCAGACTTTTGGGGCATGGTCCAAGACCTGTAACTTGAAGCAGCAGCAGATTTGTGGGGCATCGTCCCTGACCTATAACTTGGAGCAGCAGACTTGTGGGGCACAGCCCCAGACCTGTAACTTGGAGCAGCAGACTTGTGGGGCATAGTCCCAGACCAGTAACTTGGAGCAGCAGACTTGAGGGGCATGGTCCCAGACCTGTAATTTGAAGCAGCAGACTTGTGGGGCATGGCCCCAGACCTGTAACTTGGAGCAGCACACTTGTGGGGAATAGTCCCAGACCAGCAACTTGGAGCAGCCGACTTGTGGGGCATGGCCCCAGGCCTGTAACTTGCGGAGCAGACTTGTGGGGCATAGTCCCAGACCTGTAACTTGGAGCAGCAGACTTCTGCGGCATAGCCCCAGATCTGTAAATTATAGCAGCAGACTTATGGGGCACAGCCCCAGACCTGTAACTTGGAGCAGCAGACTTGTGGGCATTGCCCGAGATCTGTAACTTGGAGCAGCAGACTTGAGGGGCATGGCCCCAGACCTGTAATTTGGAGAAGCAGACTTGTGGGGCATTGCCACAGACCTGTAACGTGCAGCAGGGGACTTGTGGGGCATGGCCCCAGACCTGTAACATGGAGCAGCAGACTTGTGGGGCATTGTCCCAGACCTGTAACTAGAAGCAGCAGACTTGTGGGGCATGGTCCCAGACCTGTAACCTGGAGCAGCAGACTTGTGGGGCATTGTCCCAGACCTGTAACTTGAAGTAGCAGACTTGTGAGGCATGGCCCCAGACCTGTAACTTGGAGCAGCAGACTTGTGGGGCATGCTCCCAGACCTGTAACTTGAAGCAGCAGACTTGTGGGGCATGGTCCCAGACCTGCAATGTGGAGCAGCATATTTGTGGGGCATTTTCCCAGATCGGTAACTTGAAGCAGCAGACCTGTGGGGCATGGTCCCAGTCCTGTAACTTGAAGCAGCAGACTTGTGGGACATGGTCACAGACCTGTAACTTGAAGCAGAGGACTTGTGGGGCATAGTCCCAGACCTATAACTTGGAGCAGCAGACTTGTGGGGCACAGCCCCAGACCTGTAACTTGGAGCAGCAGACTTGTGGGGCATTGCCGCAGACCTGTAACATGGAGCAGGAGACTTGTGGGGCATGGTCCCAGACCTGTAACTGGAAGCAGCAGACTTGTGGGGCATGGTCCCAGACCTGTAACATGGAGCAGCAGACTTGTGGGGCATTGTCCCAGACCTGTAACTTGAAGCAGCAGACTTGTGGGACATAGTCCCAGACCTGTAACTTGGAGCAGCAGACTTGTGGGGCATAGCCCCAGACCTGTAACCTGAAGCAGCAGACTTGTGGGGCATGGTCCCAGACCAGTAACTTGGAGCAGCAGACTTGTGGGGCTTTGTCCCAGACCTGTAACTTGAAGCAGCAGACTTGTGGGGCATGGCTCCAGGCCTGTAACTTGGAGCAGCAGACTTGTGGGGCATGCTCCCTGACCAGTAACTTGAAGCAGCAGACTTGTTGGGCATGGTCCCAGACCTGTAATGTGGAACAGCAGATTTGTGGGGCATTTTCCCATACCTGTAACTTGAAGCAGCAGACTTGTGGGGCATGGTCCCAGACCTGTAACTTGAAGCAGCAGACTTGTGGGACATGGTCACAGACCTGTACCTTGAAGCAGCAGACTTGTGGGGCATGGCCTCAGACCTATATCTTGAAGCAGCAGACTTCTAGTGCATAGTCCCAGACCTATAACTTGGAGCAGCAGACTTGTTGGGCATAGCCCCAGACCTGTAACTTGGAGCAGCAGACTTGTGAGGCTTAGTGCCAGACCAGTAACTTGGAGCAGCAGACTTGTGGGGCATGGTCCCAGACCTGTAACTTGAAGCAGCAGACTTGTGGGGCATGGTCCCAGACCTGTAACTTGAAGCAGCAGACTTGTGGGGCATGGTCCCAGACCTGTAACTTGGAGCAGCAGACTTCTAGGGCAAAGTCCCAGACCAGTAACCTGGAGCAGCAGACTTGTGGGGCATGGTCCCAGACCTGTAACTTGAAGCAGCAGACTTGTGGAGCATGGCCCTAGACCTGTAATTTGGAGCATCAGACTTATTGGGCATTGTCCCAGACCCATAACTTGAAGCAGCAGACTCATGGGGCATGGTCCCAGACCTATAACTTGGAGCAGCAGACTTGTGGGGCATTGCCCCAGACCTGTAACTTGGAGCAGCAGACTTTTGGGGCATAGTCCCAGACCTGTAACGTGGAGCAGGAGACTTGTGGGGCATGGCCCCAGACCTGTAACTTGAAGCAGCAGCTTTGTGGGGCATGGCTCCAGACCTGTATCTTGGAGTAACAGACTTGTGGGGCATGGTCCCAGACCTGTAACTAGAAGCAGCAGACTTGTGGAGCATGGCCCCAGACCTGTAATTTGGAGCATCATACTTATGGGGCATTGTCCCAGACCCATAACTTAAAGCAGCAGACTCATGGGGCATGGTCCCAGACCTGTAACTTGAAGAATAGACTTGTGGGGCATGGCCCCAGACCTGTAACTTGAGCAGCAGTCTTGTGGAGCATGGCCCGAGACCTGTAACTTGGAGTAGCAGACTTGTGGGGCATTGTCCAAGACCTGTAACTTGAAGCAGCATACTTGTGGGGCATTGTTCTAGACCTGTAACCTGATGCAGCAGACTTGTGTAGCATGGTCCCAGATGTGTACTTTGAAGCAGCAGACTTGTGGGACATGGTCCCAGTCCTGTAACCTGAAGCAGCAGATATGTGGGGCATTTTCCCAGACCTGTAACTTGAAGCAGCAGACTTGTGGGGCATTTTCCAAGACCTGTAACTTGGAGCAGCAGACTTGTGGGGCATAGCCCCAGACCTGTAACTTGAAGCAGCAGACTTTTGGGGCATTTTCCAAGACCTCTAACTTGGAGCAGCATACTTGTGGGGCATGGCCCCAGACCTGTAACTTGGAGCAGCAGACTTTTGGGGCACAGCCCCAGACCTGTAACTTGGAGCAGCAGACTTGTGCGGCATGGTACCAGACCTGTAACTTGAAGCAACAAACCTGTGGGGCATGGTCGCAGACCTGTAACTTTGAGCAGCAGACTTGTGGGGCATGGTTCAAGACCTGTAACTTGAAGTAGCAGATCTGTGGGGCATTGTCCCTGACCTGTAGCATGAAACAGAAAACCCAAGGAGCATGGCTCTGACCTATAACTTAGCCAAGGATCTTGGATGATAAAGCTAGGGGCTGGGGAGAGAAATGGATGTTTTGGTTACAGCAGCTCCCATACAGTTAGCGATGAGTAGCATGTTTAATATTCAACCTTACTTTTTTTCACCTAAATAACTTTGGCAGTGTTCTACAAAATTGCCCTAAATTTGACATACATTGTTTTGGAGGCAAGTTCTCAAGATGTGAAAAATTTCGTGATGGCAGTTTGTGCAGTTTCCAAGACACAGAAGGTCGATTTTTAACGAAATGCTGCATTTTTTTTCTATACCAATTACACTTTTTTGCTGTCACCTACTGCCTACGTGGCACAAACTTTTTTTTTCTGGAACTTGCAGAGTAGAGGCGGACTGTACCAAAGTACTGCATTTTGAAGGTTTTGTGAAGAAACATTAATTGGTTCCAGAGTTATAAGGATTTTTTCTGAGCATGCTCAGTAGGGTTTTAGGACAGCCTTCTGTTACGAAAGATAAATGTACCTTTCACAGAATTAGTGAATTTCAGATTGTGAGAAAAATACAGGTCATGATGAACACCATCTTTTTTTTTTAAACCACACACTTGAAAAACACATAGAAATTATGTTTTTTGAAAAACAAACATCTGAACTTAGCTAACGAGACCTATTTACTGGATTCTGGTGTTTGTTTTTAATCACTCCTAATAATCTGTTTTCTGGGCACCCGCAAATCCAGGGTGCCCAGCTTAGTGAGAGCAGTCATTTCTTCTTTCTCTCCTCTGTTTGTATGTGTTCTATAAATAAGCACACTGCCTCCATGTGATTGAAAAATGAAGTAATTATATAAGCAATAAGACATGTGGGGGGGTGCATTAGACACATCTAACGCATGGTCAGGGGTGTAGTGATGCACGAGGCTGCAGGCCGAGTGCCTCCAGCCTCTGGCCGTGCGTTAAATGTGACTAATGTGCACCCCTGGAGTGTCTTACTGTGCTTATAAAATGGGACCCTGTATTTCTTAAGTATTTAAAAATTCAAATCTTCGGGTTCAAAAATGAAAAAAGTTAAATATTTGTCTTAATTATACATAAAATAGTCCCTCCGCCTACAATGAGCTTGCTGTATTTTTTTTAAACTTAGGAGGTTTGTCCCACTACAGCCTCTGCAAGCTGTAGTTCTTAATGTTTCTGATTCCATTTAGTTTTTTTCTTTAGGTTGTGTTACAACACCCCCCTGCTGAGACACAGACTATGTGTAGTTATTTATTTATTGATTTCCAAATATGGCAGTTTCCACACGAGTGTAAAAGAACAAAACAGGAAGAGATTTTTAGGAGGGACATAAAAAAATGCCAGCGGCAGCAGAAGGAAGTAGAGAGTGGTGAAAGCCTCATCCTCAGTAGTGTCCAGCAGGTGTCTGTTCTGCAACTTCTACTCCCTGTATATGTAACCCAGAAAAAGCAAACTGAGGAAGGGAGCAAGTGAGCAGTACTGTAAGCAGTGAGAGAGCAAGTCGCAGTGGGGGGGGTGACCGTGAACTGCCACCTGCATCAGTTTAAAAAACAAAAAACAGAAAGAGTTACATCATGCTCTGAGACTCTGGACCATCGTCCTGCACTCAAGGTATTATGGAAATACTCAGAACACAACTGATTTCATTTCTTCGGAGTCAGCATCTCAAGAGAATGGGGATGTGGAACCACATCAGGAAGAGCAGGAGAGTTCTGTCTAACTGTTCTGACTGTTGACACTTCTGTGTGTTTTCATCTCTGTACATTTAAAAAAGATGCAGTTTTGATTTTATTATTTAATCGCTAGATGCAGTGACTTCAGTGTGAGGAGAAGTGCCAGTTCCAGCCTTGATAGAGCGAAGAGGCAAATCAGTAGTGGGAGCAATCAAGTGAGTGCTGGACGGCAGGAGAAGAGAGAGAGAGAGAGAGAGATTACTAACAGTAAAAAAGCTAAAAGCTACTAAAAACAGTGCAGTAGGGAGAGTTCTTGTTGTTATACTTTTGGAGTTTTTTGCCAGTATGCAGTTTACAGGTCCCAGTTTTTTTTATTCATTTTAGGTGCGCTGATTAGTTGTGTCTTATTACTCACTAAGAGAAAACAAAAATGGCTGTATTTAAAACTGAATGTTCTATGTGGCACATTCATTTTCTTGTACTGCGTCTTGACTTTGGAGTACTTGTTTTTACCTGTGCATTAGACAGATCTAATGCACAGGTAAGAACCAATCAGGGAGCAGGATTTTCCCTACCCATTTTATAATTGTGTTTCATCAAACTATGCATTACAGAAAGAGTAACGTGTGCTCTGGCACAGTCCAGGTTCCAGTTACCTTGGTGGAGCAGCTGGTTAGCGAAACTGGAATGGTATTCCAGAAGCCTGGTTTCAAGTCCCAGCTGAGGCACTTACTTCTTTCTCTACTCTGTTTGTATGTGTTCCATAAATATGCACACTGCACTCATGTGATTGAAAATGTAGTACTTATTTGTGCAGCAGCAGGTTGTACATTAGAGATAGCGTAATGTGTGCTCTGGGACAGCCCAGGTTCCAGTTGCCCTGGTGGCACAGCTGGTTAGTGTGACCAGAATGGTATTTCGGGTGGCCTGGAGTCAAGTCCCAACTGAGGCAATCTCAGTATTTCTTTTCTGTTTGTATGTGTTCCATAAATATGCACACTGAACCCATGTGATTGAAAAATGAAGTCATTATTTGTGCTTCACCAGATTGTGCATTAGACAAAGAGTAATGTGTGCTCTGGGATGGCCCAGGTTCTGGTTGCCTTGGTTGCACAGCTGGTTAGCTTGACCACATCGGTATTCCAGGCAGCCTAGGTTCAAGTCCCAGCTGAGGCACTTACTTCTTTCTCTCCTCTATTTGTATGTGTTCCATAAATATGCACACCACAACCATGTGATTGAAAAATGCAGCCATTTTACACTTTGTGAGCTGAGAATTCCTCTGTCGTACACAAAGTGATATGTCAGGGGAATTTCCTTTTCAGGTGGAAGTGAAAAATACCTGCCTCTACCCCCTCCCTTCTCATCCAGCCTTCTCTCATCATTGCCATCCTCTTGCTTCCATCAGTTGCTGTAGTTGTTATGGTTAATAGTTGTATTGTTTTATTTCCCTTTTTTCCCACAAGTCAGTTGTTGATGCAGAACCATTATCAAAACCATGCTGCAGTGCAATGAGTATGAATAGACTTTGTTACCAAAAGGTCCATGGCATGAAGAAGACGCTTTACAGACATACATGTCAGCTGTTTATATTCTTCATTTCTATAGCAATGTGTTATGAATGTACAATCTCATATATAAAAATATGACTGTCTGTATACCCAGTATGATTACTGAATAAAAATGAGTTCAAAAAATTATCCCTCCCCCTCCCAGTGCAGCCAGCCCTCCCTTGTCCTTCCTGTTCCAATACTATAGGTCATTTATTGAAACAGATGGGGGTACTCACCCCTGGTACTGCTTTATACCCCTCTCCAGATCCCCTGCCCTCCCCAATGCATACGTAGTGGCACTGGAGTGTCCACCCCAGTGCCACTGAAAACTGTTCCGATGCTGGGGTGCCCAATCCCTAGTTTGCCTACAATCCCCCTGTAAATGAAGAAAACAGTTCCTCATTGACTTTTTTTGTAAATCCTACAAGAACAAACTTGTTCCTCACTGATGTGAGCCCTGCACAACCCATCCCACCATGAACCCCCAGTCAGCACCCACCACCCCACACCCCCAACACTCTCACTCACCTAATCATGGTCCTACAATATAGATCCACTCTCCATTTAGAAAAACATCCTCCTGCTGGAGCCAAGACTGCAATATGAGAAAATAAGTCCAGTTTAATGTATTTCAGTGTTTTGAACTTTTATTCATATAGTACCTTTGTCATTTGTGAAAATGTTTACAATACATTTTCAACATGGCATTTTTGGGACCCTACCTCATGAAAAAGTCAGGTGAAATTTTTCAAATCTGGGCTGAAAGGTGATTTTGCAGTTAATTCCTTGAAAACACATTTCAGGTGAGATTTGAAAATGTTCACCTACCAGCTATGTGACATAGAGTCAGAAGAAGACTACGTTCAAAATCTGAGGTCAAAATATTAAACAACAATGTACATTGAGAGTTTTCCATGCTCCCACAGTACTTTGGTAATTTTCAACATTTTGACTCCAAACTTTCAACATAGCCATTTTGGCCACTGTTCTATAAATGTCACGTCACGTGTATAAGGTGGCATGATAAAAAAAATCTCAAAAACTTCCGGTCAAAATAAAAAAAAAAGAATTATTAAGAAACAGTCTGTGTAGTGCCAGCCTTTACCCCAGTGGGTAGTGCTTTATGATCCCATGCAGGTGAGTGGATATTGGGACTGAGCTCAGTGAGACAGCTGGATGGGCTGAGGCTGGGGGATGGCACTGTTATGTGGCACCTCCCCCACCTGGTAAGGGAAGGGAAGGTGCAAGGTTGCCTGCATGGACCCAAGTACGATATAGTGAAGAGAAAACTTCTCTTGACATAGGGCCCAGCACCTCTGCATCCATGGTTGCCAGAGGGCCATACAGTCTGGCTGACAGATGGACTCTTTACCCTGCATGTGTATCTGTAGCCACATGGAAGCACAGGACCCAGAGAGTTCTGCTCTTCCATAGCCTGCCAGACAGCCCCACAAATTCTTGACACCCACTACCACACAGAAGTACAGGCCCTGAACTTCCACATGTAGATATGACTCTTCTGGGCCTTGAGCATCTGCATCTGTTAACTGCGTGAATGAGGATACAATTCCACTATCTAAAAAGAAAGGAAATTCTTAGGGAAAAAAACTGCATTAATGCACCACTTAGGGTTCAACATAATGCCACAAAAGTAGAGAAATGTGCTAGTATTTCCAACCTTAATTCCCCACCCCAACAAGCAGCAAAAGGACAACACCACACAAGCAACCACAGATAGCTATCATCAGATAAAACAAGCAAAATACTTTATCTACCCTTATAGAAATATAAGTGTGCTGCATACTGTACATTCACAATGCATGCCACATGTTTAATTGTGCAATGTTTGCATGTGGTTAGCATACACAAAGTGGACGTAAGTGAACCAGATCTAAAAAGCACATCAGGTTCACATGCTGCAAGCTCGACATGTGTGTAACAGGTAAGCTGGTGCAAACATCTTCTAAAAATCACATCAGATTTGCATGTCGCATGCTTGACATGAGTGCAGCAGCTATGCTGGTGTGAACATCATTTAAAAATTACATCAGGTTTATATGTTGCATGCTTGTTATGTGTGCAGCAGCTAAGCTGGTACATGTATTATCCAAAAAAACACATTCATTTCTATTTCTCATACTACTGCAAGCAATTAGAGCCATTAAAATACCAGGTCCATTGATTTCCCATTAAAATTAGGGAAACTCATTAAATCCTTTTGCAAATTGTTCAATGGCTTTTGATTTTTGTCATTAAATTGTCATTGATTTGTGAAGTATTGTTTGCTTACTGTATTAAATGCATAAGATATAGTTAACCAAAACCCTCCATTCCAGATGTGCAAAGAGGGGCCTCTGTGGTGTGAAGACTGACTTTTTTTCTTTTTGGCTATGCAAGTCTCATTATGCATATTTAGTGCTTCATACTGTATGTGTTTCTCCATGACTGTTACAGCTCACTTACTTTCCCTTTGTGATTCTGTACTGCGCATATACACTATAGCCATGCTCAGCACTCTTTGTGCTGAGTAGGGCCTTGGAAGCATGCACCACACCTTACTTTTTGTCACTAAAATGAGGGACATGGACACTCAAAATGAGGGAAAATAAGGTACTCTAACCCTCACCATGATTGGGACACATCCTGAAACATGGAGATACAGTACCTCAGAAAATAATGGAAACCATTGTATTTACTTGTACAGATATTAGCACCCGAGAATGAATTTCTACCATTAAGCAGGGGTGCCATTTACCAATATGATAGCCAGGATGCAGGGCAGAAATGCTGCAGAATATCACAGAATACTGAAGTTTACTGCAGGGGCCATTGTAAGTCAATGGAAATTAAGCTCTTTTGTAATGCAACATTTTGTGACGTTATTACTGCAAGTTACTGTGCTTCATCATGGCTGACTCCACTGTAGGTAGGGCAGAGGAGGCAGTCCTCCCCCCCCCCGCATTTGTGCCTAAATTGTTCTTATGGTGTGGGAATAATGGAATTTAATTTGGATTTCATCTTTTGCACAATAAATGCCCCCTGGCCTGTGTGCAGTCAAGCTGCGGGTGCGATCCTGACTCAACTGCGTCTGTATTATGTTGTCCACTCTCTCCACCTATTAGTGGCAGTGCTGTCACACATGATGTGGAGGAGCTCCAACCAGCAACAGCACATGAGTCATGTGAGAATGACACTGGCTTTTCCACCACAGAGTAGACAGTCTACACACTACAGCTTGGAGGAGTCTGTGAGCACTGAGCTCTCAATAACAGTATTGCAGTGGCACATTTTTGCTGGTCTACTGTTAGTGAGTCTCCATCTCCCTTGGTGGTTGAAGGGGCGGGGGGGGCTAGAAGCTAGCTCAATGACTAAGCTACCTACCTACACTAGTAGGGTCACCTCAAAAATAAAAACAGCCCGGACACCCCATGGCAGCAAGCTAGGCCTAGCACCAGCAACAACAGCAGTGTGGGTGGCCTTCACAGGCCTTGATAAGTGTGGTGTGGCAGCAGCCAAGCAAGAAGCAAGCAACACTGGTTGGGTGGGTTCAGTCAGTGAGGTGACTTGGTCGCAGACAACGGTGGGGACCTGGGACAGTCTGTTCCAGCATCCAGCATCTGGCAGAAATACAGAGGAGAAGTGGATTCAAAACTGGGCTGGTGGCACACTGGGCCAGACTCCAGATTCCAGTCTGATGGTCGGGTAAGTAAAAGTAAATTTTTTTTTATAGGGGGATTGAAGAAGGTGGAAGGACTGACATATTGATGTACTTTTCACATTTCTGCACCTTTGGGCAGCTTCAAAACCCATACTAGATCGGTAATGAATGGAATGGAGTTGGGGAGAGAGGTCAGGGCAAAGTTTATTTTGGGGGGAAGGGATTCAGAACTCCAGCCAGGAAAAAAATGGTTAGTAACTGGGTGGGTTTAAGACCAGATGTGATGCACTGCTCTGGGGTATAGACATATGAATCTTACACATCTGAATTTATCCTGATTTGCATACTTTCAATCACAACAAATACGTTTTACCTTTAGAGACATTCCAGACATTCCAGAGCTTGCCTTCTAGGGCTACCTGGCACCTAGCCTCCACTGGTTGTTGCCTCTCCCCCTGTTGAAATCTGAACTGGTTCCTCTGCCATAAAGTATAAATTTACAAGACATCCTCAGTGTGAGCAACATGTTTTCCAAGAGAGATGGATGAGGGACAGCACAGTTTTCTGGGGCAAAATGAGGGCTGTCCCTTGTAATCAAGGACAGTTGAGCAGAATGGTAGGCACAGACTATTGGAGCCCCACTATAGTCAGGTTTATGCCCCTCCACGTAACTGATTACCTCAACCCCACGCCAGGCACGACATAGGGCAAGGAGAGTGAGTGGGCACATCCCATTGAAATGAATAGAGTTTTTATTACTATTTTATTCATTATGATGGGGAGTTGGAGATTAATGAAGCCACCCTTCACTAACAAGGACGTTGTTAGTAGAACAGTGTCTTTCATTAATCTCATACTACCAATATAATGTATAAAACAGTAATAAAAATAATTCCACTATTTCAAAGGGGCATGACCCAACACTCTGTTCCATGGACATCATCTCTTAAAGACTCCTGCTTCTGGCTCCTTAGTACTCAGGTAAGAGATCTCAGCTTACACTTATACTTTGTGGGTTGTCTGTATAGCACGGCCACACCTGCTACAGCTGTGTGTGTGTGTATGTGTGTGTGGAGGAACTGGCTATGTGGGTGGGTGCTGAGTTATTGCTACTTTTTGTTTACCCTTAAAGTCTGTTTGCATGGATTCAAAACTATGAAGAAAATAGTAGGAGTACAACGATAGGAACCAAGTGATTAAGTAGTTCTGTGGGTAAGTGTGTATGAGGGTGGGAAGAACCACATGTGTTTCTGATGGTATGTGTGCTACGGTTCAGCTGTGCAGCTGAGATGAGGGGACAAGAAAACTAAAAAGTGTATAAGTGGCTATAAGAATGCCATATGCATGCAGATGTGTGTAGATTTGTATTGAAGTACAAGCTAGCTTTATATATGCAGACAGCATAGCTCAGTGGTTAAGGGCACTGAACTGCAAACCTGGAGACCTGAAGACCTGGATTTAAATCTCACCAACCTACACTTGTGTACTGTATGATCCTGAGCAAGTCACTTAACATTTATGTGCAGTTATCAGTGACCACTTGCTTTTTGCACACATGCCACATGCATACAGTCTGTTCCAATTTAACATTAAAAGTATGCTTGCCACACTTGCTTGCTGCATGCATGCCACATGCAAGCAATCAGTTCCATCTTAACATAAAAATCATGCTTTTATGTGCAGCATGCAAACATTTCATATAATAATTTCTGTAAGGGTAGGTGACACAAATGCAGTAGCACTGATGTGCTACCTTCATGGATTTTCTGCAGCCACACCTGTGTGTATGTATGTTGTACAGCATGCATGAGTACTTGAAGCTGCAGATAGAAGTACTGCTGCAATATGGATATTATGGTTTCAGTGGAGAATTTAGAAATTTTCAAGTGGGTAGTAGTTTTGCCTAGGAGGCAGCACTTTTCCTGAAAAAAGTTAAAGATTACATTTTAAAACAGCTATTTTTGCTGGCCTGGGGGGGGGGGACGATACTACATAGCTGGATCCTTAGTGCATGTTTTTTCCTTTTTTTAAACTTTCTTTTCTTGAGTATATGGTTAAAAAAAAAAAAAAACAACATACAAAATATTTCCGTTTAAAAGCATTGGTGTAAACAGGGCAAGATTTAGACATTGGGCCCAGCAAAGAGCTAATTTAACTTGCAGTATTTGGTGCATGGAATGAAAATCATGATTGGTGCCAAAAGAATGCTGCAAGACCTTTGTGACATATGTTCGGCGCACCAGGGACTTCGTCATCAGCAAGATGTTTGAAGATTTGGGCCCATTGACTGGTAATAAGTCAAAGACTTAGATGGTAATTTCATATATGTTAGTCTGAAGTTTTAAGTCATCTACTCCATGCTGGGAGTGTTTTAATGGCATTGCAATGAAATTTGGTAAAATATTTTGTATACTGACCATGCAGCATCAGTTCTACTGTGAAGACCATCACAACGACATTGTCAGCAGTCACTGTGATGGTCTATGCTACCCAAAACCATTGCTGGGGAGGTGTTTGTCCCCATCCTGAACTAACTCTGACTGGAGTTAGCAATCTAAAGTAGGAGGTGCGTGGGGGCAGAGCCCCCCAGTGGGGTGTGTGGCCTCACAGAAAACACTTAGGCCTCGAGTGACAGCACAACACCAATTGACACCAGTTGTGCTGTCACTATGTCGTTGGTCAACAAGAAATTTGTTGCTGCGGCATAGTGGAACCAAAAAATTTGACCATAGCTTTTTTTCACTATATAAGACTCCAGGCATCTTCAAGTTTTATATGGTGGTACAATTTTCTAATGCCACTAAAATCTTGTGTATTTTACAAATGTTTTAATTTCATTTTTTTCCTCAAGAAAAGAAGATGGCCACCACATTTTGCATCGAAATAGCATTGTAGGGGCATGGCTAGCCATCATGCTGAGTGGCAGGATTCTGGTGGGCCTACCTTAAAGGTTTTAAACCATAACTTTATGCCTATTACTGCAGCTGTTGTCAAATGTTTTACCAGATTCTTATTCCTGACGTAAGAGGAGTTGGTAGATCTAATTTTGACCCAGTTGGCCATTGGGAACCAGAAAAATACCACTCAGGCTCAAGGGATGCAAAATTTTCTTCAGCCACATGGAAGGCAGCTGGAAGCAGTGAGTGGTTCCAGCTTGGCAGTGACTGAAGACTGAACGGGCAGCATTAGAGGCCATAGAAAGAATTGCATCTCAGTTATGTAACTTAGTCTCCACAATGGACAGAAAACTTGACTCCATAACATTTAGACTAGTGACTGTGGAGCAATTGAGTGACATGATTAAAGTCAGCACAACATATGCCAGTTCCACTGTAGATCATGCTATGGTGGTTGCCAACAATCTTGTTAGAAAGAACGCTTTACTAAGGATCCATTTGGAGAATTTGGTGAATTTATTGCGAGCCTGCAACATCAGTGTGCTGGGTCTCCCCAAGGGACTGGAGGGAGAATATAGTCGATTTCATGGAGTCCTGGCTGCATGAAGAACTGAAACTTTCAAATGCTCCCCAGTTGGAAAGGGCCTACAGAATAACCTTGCGGTGAGCAGCCACACGAACTATACATTCACGTGCTGTCTTACTCGATTTGAGACAGGGACAAAGTGTTTGTGGCAGCCAAAAGACATTCTGTGAGTGTGGAAGGGAAAAACTACTACTTTTTCAGGACTGGTCTTGTGTCACATGGTAATGGCATAAGGCCTTTGATGGTGTTAAAAAAGAGCTTCAGCTGAGGCAGATTCCCTTTGCTCTCTTGCACCTGTAAGATTACACCTCACTACTGAAAATAAAGTGTACTCCTTCTCTGAACCAAAGAAGGTGGTTAAACTACTAGAGCAACTGAAAGCATCATGAAGCCAGAGGCGTGGAAGGGCCAAGGCTCATGTGCAGGAACTACAGTAGCTGACGCTTCTGGAGAAGATGACACTTGAATTCACTGTGCAGGTAGACTGTTTGTATTGTTATTCCCTAGTTAAGTCTCCTTGAACTCAGCCATTTATTTAAGAAGTGGCACGACAGCTCAGTTACATCTAGTTTACCTTTTGTGGCTCTATTACTTATGGATTTTGACTATATCTGAACCCTGCAAGAGACTTATAATTAACTGATCTGTCTTTTAGGTTGGTTTCTCTGGGTGATATGGGGATAGGGAAAGTTTCAAGTTTTCATTACCTGCAGTTTATGTATTAAAGTTTTTTTTTATTGTAATTATTAAATATTTCAACACATAAACAAACATTACAGTAACCACATAGACCATTATAAGACTGTAGATGTTCAGGACACCGAACTCCAAACAATTTACATAAGCATTCTATAAGACTGATGCCTTTAAATCTGGTCCTTAGGGAGTAGTACCTTGTTATAATTGATACATACTTTAGTTGCTAATGTGGTCACTAAACAGACTATACTACAGTAACTAAACTCACATAACCCCTCTCCCCCAAACATAGGCATCCCTTCCCTTCATCCTAACATTATTGCAACAATAGCTAATCAATATTTCTCCAAGTTGCATCAGTAGCTTGTTCTGATTTTTGTTACTCTGTGAGCAGTTTTGTGCACTTTTCACCTTCCATCTGACTGGGTCTGGCTTGGCTGAGAATTAGATCAGGGATATTTCACAAGCGTTCTAATAGTGGTACACCTTCTTTATCATTCCAAAATTCATTAAAAGGTAGCCACCTGGTTGTGAATTTCTCTTTCTGCAAATGAAGGTGTGCTGTTATCCGTTCCATTTCTTTAATCTGTAAACAGCAGGCTAGCTATTGTGACTCATCTGAAAGTCTATCAGCCAATTTCTGGTAAGGGTTTTGGCTACAGCTGTTATCAGTATATTAAACTGATATTGCCTCCAGGGCCATGAACTCCACAGGAATCTGCCCAACACTAAAAGCATCACAGCTATCAGTGATTTGGGTGTGTAATATAATTGCCATTTTCTAGCAGATGGCAGTCCAAAAGGCCTTGATTTTCAGGCAGCTCAAAAAGTGTTCAAGGGTGCCCTCCCACCCACCCTCTCAATAAATATCTGTTGGGTGAGTACCGTAATGCTTGGTAATAACAGATGTTTTAAAAAACCTGAGAGCACTTGCCAACAAAATTCCTGCTAGGTTGGCGATGCTGTCATTTTGTTAGCCTTTTTCCAAATCTGAATCCAGGCCTGAGGTAATTTGTACTCCCAGGTACCTAAAGCCTGGAAGTCCATCTAAGATTTGTACAACTTCTGAGTGCTGGAGAACTTTCCCTTTGATCATCATGATTTCAGATTCAGACTCATTTATTTTGAAGCCATATATTTCTCCATATTCCTGTAGTAGACCCATAACCTTTGGGAGTGTTTCTACTGGATTTTGCAGGTACAGGAGGGTATCATCTATGTACAGCACAATGCAATTTTCTATGTTGCCTATTTGCATTCCCTCAGTAACCCTACTTAACCAAATTGCTTTAGATAGAGGTTTCATACTAAGAGCAAACAGGAGAGGTCAAGGGGCATCCTTGCATTGTGTCTCTGAATTTGGAAGGGACCCCAATATGGTGTCACTAATTTGAATCTGGGCAGTAGGATTTGAGTACAGTGCCTTAATCCATGACCAGAATGTGTCCCCAAAATTGAATTTGTCTAGGGAAGAATCTAAAAAGGTCCAGCTGAGGATGTCAGATGCCTTCCCTGAATCCAACACCACCACAACTCCCTGGTTTCCCAATGGTTTACTGTGAACAGACACCATAGTTGTTAGAAGCCTTCTAATATTATTGTGGAGGTGTCTGCCTTGTATAAAACCAGATTGATCTGGATGGACCAGTTGTGTTACTACTTGCTGGAGATAATTTCAAATAATTTTAGCAAAGATTTTAATGTCCTGATTTAGTAATGAGATGAGTCTGTACCCTCCGCAGATGGAAATATCTTTACCTGGCTTGAGCAATACTGAAAGATTAATGCCCTCCCCCAATTATCTGGAATTTTGTCTAAGTCCTGATATTCATTACAAAGTGAGACCAAAATAACAGCCAATTATGTCTGAAACTTCTGATAACGTTTGCTGATAAAGCCATCAGGGCCAGGGACGTATTGTGTTTCAAATCTTTGATTACCTGAATCATTTCTAACTGAGAAAAGGGTCTCTCCAAATTTTGAGCTTGTACTAAAGTTAACTTTGGTAGGGTGAGTTGGTCTAAAAATATGTTTATTTTATTTGCCATACTGTTTATCTCCTCTTGTTTGTAAAGTTTGGCATAGAAGTTCTTAAAGGTGTCTGCTATCTTTCTTGGCTGTGTTTCTGGGGTTATGTCTCCTGACTCACTTTTAATTTTATGAACATACCTGTCCGTTGCCTGCTTATGTAGCCTATATGCTAATAGTCATCCCACTTTGTTACCTCTTTCATAATATTTTTGTGAAATAAATCTTAGATTATTCTCTTTGTACTGAGTTGTTCATCTCTTTCTTTAATTTTTTCAACTCTTCCCTGTATTCAGGTTTTCCCTCTTTTTATGCATTATTTCTATTTCCTGTATCTTGCCTTCTAGTTGTTTCTGCCCCAACTGGCATAAGAAATGGCATCATCCCAAGAACAGCTTTATGTTCATCCCAGAAATATTTCTGTTTAGAGCCAGACTCTGTGTTTTCTTGGCTATTATATTTTATGGTCTCTTTGTCTTAGATACTGTAGAACTACATATATTTGCTGACAAAAAGTATTTTCTATAACCATCTTGTCCTTTAATGCACAGCATTTCTTTGACAGCATTCTTTTACTGTCACTGTAATAACCTAGCCGGCAGCACCACATGGTGTCTGAGTGTCTTAGCGTAGTGCCATAGAAACGCAATAATTAAATTTATCGAGACCCACGGAAAGATGAATGCTTGTGTTCTAACTTTATTCTTTTATTAAGTGCTCCCAAAATAGAAATAAAATAAAGAACCAAAGAGGTGAACTGAACAGCTGAATCACTATAAAGCGAAATGGTGGACCTCGCATTGAGCATCAGTCCTCGTCTACACCCTGAGGTAAAACAAAAAAAACAAGCTTAACACAATGAATGTTTGTAGGATTTATAAAAAATTAATCAAACTGTTTAACCATTAAGACATTCCGAGTGTGCCAGTGAGATTCCAGCTTGCTCAAATCCGTGTATGCAGTCCTCCTTCTGTGTGGATAGTTTTAGAAAGCTTGTTGTAAGTCACTGGGCACATTGGCTCTTTAGGTGAGCTGTGCACAGGTCCCCAGAAATTTAAAAACTGCTTGTGCCACTTTTCAGCTGCTCAGAAATTACAAAGGCATACCAGTCTGTGAATTCATGTTTTAATGCGTCTTTAAAAGCTTGTTAATCGAGATGTCCAGGGGTTGCAATAAATCAGTGCAGGATGATGTTATGACTCTCAAAGTTGATGCTAACATCTTCAGTGGTGTGATCACTGAATAAATCCAAAAAAAAGCAATGAACGTTGAACATCAGGGAGGTTCAGGGTATTTTTAATGTTTTCAATATAGGGTGCAATCACAGTGTCAGTGTACAGGATGGTGGTCTCACTACTGGCCCAGTGGTTCTCAGTGTGCATGAAGCAGCAGTCATCAGGAAATTGAAAGGAAGGATGGCACTGATGCATTTTGCCCTGATAAATGACTTGAGGGGCAAGACAGTGACCAAAGAGCACCCTAGTACCACTCTGACCTGCCTTTTATCACCCAGGCCAGAAACCTCAATTTTTTTCCCCATGCACTCCATTGTCCATTCTGAGGAAGGGATAAGATTTACCACAGTCTCATCGAGGTTGATGATAAGCTCGACTGGTATCAGTTCCTGACTGGCTGCATTTGAAACATGCTTAGAAACTGGGACTTCTGAGACTGAAAATCAACTGGCATTTTAGTGCTACCTTTTCCCTTTGCACTTGTTGAATCCATCGTGTTTAAAACAGCCACGACCACTGGTGAGAAAAAGACAGTGAACCACCATTCTCAGCTAACATTTGGGGTGGGTGGTTTTCACTTTACCTGTGGCAATAGCAGCAAGAACTCTACCATTCACCACTGCCTTCAGCTTGCAGGATGCGAATAATGTTTTTAACTCAGTCTCTACTTTCTCCATCTGAATGGGTGGGTGCCCTTGGGGTTTTATAAGCAGAGTCTTGGGGATATTTTCTGGGTCTGGTGGAACCTTCAAATTTGCCAAAGTAGTCCCATTTAAATGTTCGATGGTATTTTGATTTATTTTGGTTTTACATTCCGATACATAAAAACAAACTGCATTCATCACACCACGCTGACAGGCATATTCACCAACTCACAGCAAATCTTGGAGAGCACACCTTGTATTACACTTTTGAATGCTTGGAATGGTAGGTGGAGAGGCTGTGCGTAATCTTCAGTTACATTTTACCATGAGCTGAGATTCTCCTGCTGTGACCGCAAAGTACATCTGCGCCCAGGTTGGTGGTTTGTAGAGTAGAGAGGTCCCACATCTGTACTTTCTTAGGGTAGTACTGAGCCAGCGTATGAGTGACATTTTGTGCAAGTGGACTGCAACTGACAATCGGCTGAACTGACTACTTGACAGGTCGGATTGTCAGCTGATGCAGAAAGGTTTGCCCAATAGCAGCTACGATCATTTTTGGCACAAGCGTGTGATAGAGGAGTTGACCGGGATTAAAACTTTATGCAGAAATTTATAGTTCTACAGTATTTAGCTCTCATCATGCAGAAGTTCAGCATTTAGTCTACAGATGGATCTTTTATCTGAGGGCCTAGATCCAAACTGAGACTGACTTTACGTGGTCTGATAAATATATTGGATAAATTTCCACCTCCTTCACTGTATAGCTCCATGTTTTTTGAGCATATATCCAGTCTATGTGGGAGTAACTATCTTGGGCATGAGAGTAAAATGTGTAACTTTTGTATGTAGTGTTTTGGTCCCTCCAGGTATCCATAAACCTTGTTTCTTCTCTAAGAGTTTTGAGTAACTTTACTCCTCCCTTATTACCTATGTGTGCTCCCTGGCATTTATTCAAGACTGGATTTTTGACACTGTTCAAATCCCCTCATAATATGATTTGCCCTTCTGTCATCTTCATCACCCTACCAAAAACCTGCCTATAGAAGTCAGTGGTAGGCAGGGTCGGACTGTACACGTTGACAATATGTTTGTATCTGCCTGCTATTTTCCTCAACACGGTGGCCAGCCTACCATCTGCGACTGTGTAGGAAGAGCTTTTTTCAAAGGAAAGACCTTTCTGCATCAAAACTGCAACCCCTGCTTTCTTGGCCATTTGATGAGAAGCCGCTATTACTTTCCCTACCCAACTTCTATGTAACTTGTTATGTTCCACTTAAAATAAGTGGGTTTTTTGGAGTAGTCTTATGTTGCACTTAATCCTGGTGAGATCTCATAAACTATTAAATCTTTTTACTACTAAGTTAATTCCCTTCACATTGAAGGATGTCATTTTAAGTGACCCCATGATTTTGATTTAATCTTGCAAATATTCTTTACTCACTTTAACTAATGGATTCCCAGCCAAGCCAACCCATGCCTTTACTCCTTGGACTGTCTCTTTTATACCTTTAAATATAATTGCCCTAACATGCCTTTTGTGAGACGCCTTTGTACCCCAAAACCTGAAACATATAACCATGAAGCATAATAAACATTTTAAATGACAACATTTAGTTGCCTACAATACACAGCCATAAAATCTAACTTTTATACTGAATAACAAAACCAGCATGTGAAAGAGAAATAAATACAAAATAAAAATTCAAAAACAGCAGTCAACATTTTTAGAGAAAACTGAGATGGGCTTAAAAAGAAAAACAGAAGTGAAAGAGCAAATACACTCAACAGTAAATTGCTCCGCAGACCTTGGAGCTCAGAGGGAGTTTCCCTCTGTCCTAGAGTTAAGGTACTCAACTACTGTTCCAGTCACACCAGTCTGCCCACCTATGGGCGTTGCCTGCCTCTAGCAGATGTATGCACTCCAAGGAAGATGTTATAATTATAGACAAGTAAGGAAGAAAGGAAAGAAACTTTCTCTCCCTATTTAACCTTTGGTGTCACAGTACATAGTCTGTACATATTAAATGTCACCATTGACTGAAGAAAGAAAAATAGAATGCTAAGAGCTCAGAGCTACTCTCCCCCATATTTGTGAGCCATCTATAATCATGGATATTTTGATTCCTTCCCTATTCTCACATTCCCTCTTATCGCCTCCCATTACAGCTGCCTTGCACTGAACAGTTATATATATTCTCTACCTCTATGACCAGCATTATTCCGCACCCCCTCTTCTTTTTGTTTGTTTCCCTTCCCCAGAGTCGGAAAACCAGTGATCATTCCATGCAACTTACTCCTGAAAGACCTGGCACTTAGACTTGAGGAAGATTTTGCTGACTCTGTAACCTGGGCCATGGGTCAGCAGGAAGCCCATATTATGTCTACTTTTTGGTTCAGTCTTGCTTGGCTCATTACATATAAAAAAGATTTATCTACCCTGACTAAAATTTTCCTTATGAATTATGGTTCCCATGCTGAGTATATGTGGGACCTGAGACTCACAATCTAAGTTGCAGTCCTGTAGCTGATGGTCACAGATCAGCTATGTCCCTAGCCCACTTCCAGCACATTGTCTGCATCATAGCTCTCTCCTGCATGTCAGGTCAAAGTGTCTCAATTAACCTACTAGCCATATAATTGGTGGTGTGAGAGATAGCTGATTTATCTTTGATCATTATGTTAGTGTTCTTCAGGACCATTTTGTGCTTGCCATCAGATGCATGGACTGACAGGCCAAGAGGTAGTAAAGGAGGAGGGAGGCAGGCAGGCTTCTACTTGTAATCATCAGCTTTGCAAACTATCACCCTCTGCATGCTGCCTGGGTTGTGCAGGCCCAGTCAAACCATGAAACCAAGAATTGATGCAGGGCAGTCCCAATGTGCCACTGAAGCCCTGGGTTGCCACTTGAACCCCCGGACCAAAAACCCATTATGGTGCTTGCTTGCTATGCAAGTTTTGTGTGTATCCTTTATACTTTGTGCCTGCATTATGGCTGTTTCTCTATTCTCTCTATTCTGCTCTGCCCATCTATCCAACTTAATTTGTTGGCCTTACCATAACATAATTCCTTTTATATTATGTGATCAGCATTGAAAGATCTAATGGAGCCAAAACAGGTAGACAGGAAAACAATACAAATTTTAAGTAGTAGTCAGTTGTAACTTTTTATTTCTGAAGTATTTTTCTTTTTTCTTTTACTCATTAGAATGTATTCTATGTGTTAATATTATGCTGGATGTGTGGAACAGCTCTTAGCATGGCAGTATGTAACTCTACTACCCCACACTACATCATCAGCATTATGATCTCACTGACAGTGACATCACAGGTGAATGACCTGGCAGTCACTCACTACTGTTTCTAAGTAGCAGTTATGTCATAGTCAGGAGGTCCTGGCTGATGATGTAGTGTGAGTCTGTAGAGCAAGATATGTCAGCTGCCAGCTTCTGGGTGTAGGCTCAATACCACATTATGGAATAATGGAGTCACTGTGGTCCCAACGTACCCATAATTGCTTTCTTAACTGAGATCCAGAAGGCTGTCAACACGGGATGTTCCCAGAATACATAATATGGTGCCCCCTTCCCCTGCACACTCTCCATCACCTGTCTGCATGACAGGTGGTGAAATATTTGGACTTGGCAGGGGCAAGAAAGAACCTGGAAACTGTCTCACTTGAACTCTCACCATGATGCTGAGGCTGAAGTTCATTGTACTCCTTCCCATACAATGTCCCACTGTTTGGGTGGGAAACAGAAATTACCCTCTTGTTACCATCAAAGTTAAAGTAATTTAATGGTTGTAAGCCCTCTCCTCTTAATCATTAGTTGATATAGAGTGGACATTTGGTATGGTTGTCCTTATTCCCATACTTATTGCACTACTGGGTGCAGGGGCATTGATGCTTGACCTGACTTCTGTGTTACTTAAAAGCTGCGTAGCTGCAAAAATGGAAGTGGTCCCTGTTGGGTAGGTTAAATTCTTTGTAAGGTTCCAAAATCTTTGAAAATGGGACCCTGCCACAGTTGGGCTACCTTCCATAGTCCCACTTACCCCAGAGTTCAAATGTGGCATCTGAATAATAATAATAATACATTTTATTTGCTTTAGCGCCTTTCAGACCATCAAGGCACTTTACAAAAGATAAAAGCAATCAAGATAAAACTGTAAGCATGACAATAAAATAAAACACAGGTTCTAAATTATTCAGTGCCACAAAAGCATGACACCATAAAAAGGTTTTCAGTGCCTGTTTAACCTCCCCCTCCCCAGTCGTGCACTCATGAAGTCAGAGAGTCTAAGGAAGGGATGTAAGATATGAATGTGAGCCCAAATCAGTTTTGAAATGTACAGTAACTGCTGCCTCTGTTTGGGTCCAATTATTCAGTATGCTTTTAGTCCACAGATATAAAATAAATATGGTGACATCTGAGGAAGGTACCCATGCTAAGAATCATGTTGGCTGTGTATCTAAGTTGGATTGCTCCACTGGTACTCATCCTGTTTCTTCTTTAGCTTCCAACAGAGCAATACTGGTGATAACTGGGCTGCAAAATAATACTGTTTAAGTCAGGTTCCCATTCCCCTCTTCCTTTCTTCTTGTGAGTATGTCATCTAATTATGGGTTTCTTTTTATACAATATAAATTTGCTAAGAGCTTATGTAAATCCTTCCATTCTTTCTTAGCAAATCATTTAGGCAGTGTAGCAACAAGGAAAAGTAATCTTGGCAGAATATTCATTTTGACTGTTTCTATAGGGTCATTAAAAGATAGTGGGATTTCAGACCACCTGCTAAGGTCTGATAGCACTGCCTGTATTAGTTGGGTGCGGCTGGTTTGGTGAAGATCCTCCAGCTTCACTGGTATCTGCACATCCAGATCGCAAGCTTTAACTGTGACCCACATGTATGGGATGATTGCTTTAACTTCTCATGTAAGGGGGGGTCACTGTTGTGTAAAGTTTCCATTTCGAGTTGTTAATTTTGAAGTGGCTGTAATCTCTTAGGCGTTCTAGAAAGGATGACATAGATGTCAATGGATCTCTTATGTTAACCAGGGTATTATCAGCATAAAGTGATACACAGTGCTCCTGCCCTGCAACTGTGATGCCTTTAATTACTGTATTTTGTCAATGTGCAGTTGCTAATAGCATGATACTAAGAGCAAACAGTAGAGGGAATGGGGCTACCCCGATCGTATCCCCCTGAAGATATTAAAAACTGTCTGATAGAGTCCCACTGACTCTAATCGTAGCTGTAGGCATGGTGATGTAAAACAGAGCCACTCTCTGAAGGTCTGCCCAAACCCCATGACATTTAGCATTTCTAGCAAAAGACTCAATTAAGGCAGCCAAATACCTTTTTTCATGTCTGTTCACGAATGCCACCTCTGTGTCTGCACCTGACACAGCCCCTGACAGAACATTTAATAGTATTCTGACATTATTCATTAGAAATCTCTGGGGTATAACATGGACCAGGGTAAACTCTCTGGAGCTATATTCATAGACCTATCTAAGGCCTTCGACCTTGTAGACCATGCACTGCCCTGCACTCAGATGTGGTCCCTTGGCCTGTCCCCTCATGCCCTGAAATGGCTAACAAACTACCTTCAGAGCAGAGTACAGCTGACCAAATTCATCAAGGTCCTCTCCGATCCTACTCCAGTGACCTCAGGTGTCCCTCAGGGCTCGGTCTTGCTGCCCCTTCTCTTCTCTTCTCTTCTCTCTATTTGTTAACCATCTCCCAGACACAGTAACAACCTGTAGTGCCACCCTTTTGCAGATGATCTGGTTATCCTGGCACACTCCGGAGACACTGTGACTCTCAACCATCAGTTGACTGAGGACTTTAGAATATTTAGTCCTGGGTAACCAAACACAAGCTGGTCCTCAACCTGAAAAAACCCGGCCATGATATTTGGGTCATCGGCCAAGATAAAAGCCTCTCCTGCCCCTCTGTGCATCAATGGTGTGGTTGTGCTCTCCTCTTAACTGTAACTTCCATCAAATACCTAGGGTGACACTTGACCCCCAACTGGACCTAGGGATTAGCATCCTAAATGTCTGCAGAACTGTAAAGTGTAAACTGGGTCTGGCCTACAGGGCAAAGAAAAATCTGACATCTGCTGCTTGTCTGGCACTTGCCAGAGGTGTGCTGCTTCCCTCACTCAGTTATGGCCTTCACTAATTTGCCCACACCTCCAAGGCTCTCCTTACTCGGTGGCACATGACCTACAATAATATTTGTCACTTTGCCCTGGCAGCCCCTCGCCTCACCCATCACTGTGAGCTATACGAAAAACTAGGCTGGCTTTCCTCAGCAAATCACTTGAACTTTGGGCTGGGCTGCTTCATGGGTAAAGGGATCGGAACTGGCACCCCCTCCCCGAGGCTGGCACAGCTTCTCTCACCTCGTGACCCCTCTTCCTACTCCCTCGGGTCTCAGGGTCCCAGGCTGCTAAAAGTCCCCTTTACCCGAACCTTCATGGAGGATAGGGACTTTGCTGCATGTGCTCCCAGGCTCTGGAACTTCCTTCCTGACCATGTTCACTAAGCTCCCTCCCACCAGTGCCTCCAGAGGTCCCTGTGGGAGCATCTGAAGTTGAACTCCGTTTGTGAGTGTCCCAAGCCTCCTTAACTCAATGGTCTCTAAGTTGGACTCACACTTGGTTACACGAGATTTACTTGACTACATACTTCAGAACTAATCTGTTTATGAGGATCTGCTAATGCTCTCACGTACATTCCTAATGTTCTTATGCACACTATGGCAAACGTTTGTGCCATTGAATGATCTAAACTATTTATTGTTGTACATATGTATATTAACTAATACTGCTTGCTTTAGACTATTCTATGTTAGACTGTTTCTCGTGACTCAATGTACTCAGCTCTACTCACTGTTATGTACTCTGATGTATCTGTATCCTTATTGTGCTCTCCCAGGTTGTTCCTGAAAATAGGCATATAACTTGTCTAGTGTACCTACCCGGTCAACAAAAGCTAAATAAATAAGTAAAACCCCATTTGATCTGGGTCGATGTGCTTTGCTATTACAGACTGAAGTCTTGTAGCTAATATTTTAGTATAGATTTTTTTATCTTTCTTTAGGAGGGAGATGGGTCAGTATGAAGCATAGTCACATTTGGGTGCCAGCTTTGGTAATACCATGATGACTGCTTCTTGCCAAGTTTCAGGCACTTCGCCATTTTCTTGGCAGTTACAGAATATAGACAGCAGCATGAGAGTTAAAACACATCTATCTGTCTGTCTGTCTGTCTGTCTATCTATCTATGTCTTTTGGTAACTGGGTAAGGCCCACTAGGCATAAGTGCCTGTTTTCAGGGGTGACCTGGGAGCACTGGGCAGTTAAGTGACTTTCTCAGAGTCACACAGCATGCAAGTGGAGGTTGTGAGAATCAAACCAAGGTCTGGTCTGCTGGATGTACCAAGCTTGTTCACAGCTCATTACTCTAACCTCTAGGCTATACTTCCAGCCCAATGTGTCTTAGAAAAGTTTGTCGAGCCCATCTGGTCCAGGAGATTTATTACTTGCAAATGAGTTTATTGCTGCTATAATTTCTTCCTCCTTATGGAAAACTCCAGGAACAGTTCATCTTCCTCAGGGAGAGAAGATCCAGTTTGCCAAGAATTGTGTGGGAATCTGTCTTAACTCTCAAGGGGACTTTGGAGTCAACTATAAAAGTTTGGCATAAACATTTTGAAATGCTGTGGCTACTGCACTTGTGGTAATAAAATTGTTGCCCCTCAAGTTGGGGTCTTGAATTTGCTGTACTGTTCTGTCTGCAGCAGCTTTACTGAGGTGGAAAGTAAGAGTTTTGAGGCCTTGCCCACTACTTCATGAATCCTTTGTTTTGTGAACCTTAAGGACCCATCAGCCTGTTTCTTTAAGAAAGAACTGAGATCTGACCTTGTTCCTGTATAGCGGAAAGGGTGTGATGGTCCCTTGCCGACTTGTGAATCTGTTCCAACTCTGGAGCTTTCTTTTCAAAGTTTAGTTTGATTGGTATATTTTGCTTTCTGAGGGATGCAACTAACCAATAATTTTACCTCTGACCATTGTTTTAACCGTGTCCCCTTTCACCTGCTGACATTCTTTGGTACTATTAAGTTTGCAAGCTTCTTGAATCTCCTGGGCTATGGATTCCTTAATTCTCTCCACACTAAGGAAAGATTTGGTAAGTCTTCAGAGTGTTCTGTCTTTCACTGCCTATTTTGTAGCTAAACTTGACTAGGGTATGGTCAGATTGGGTTGCCGATGTGGGAACCAATACCAGGTCAATACAGAAATAGGATTGATTCAGGTGTGCAAAGAAAGTATAACCTTTTTCATTCTGATATAGGCGGCACCATGCATTGGTAAAGCCTGATTCAGACATCAGAGATCAAAATCCCTTTGCAGTTCACACACTGGTTTGGGAGGCCATTATTGAACAGTCCATGCAGGGGTAGGGTGTGCAGTTAAAATCTCCAGCCAACACTATATTGTGTCTCCTAATTGTGTTTCCCTACCAAACCCTCTTTATAGAATTGATCTGCCTGCTCATTTGGGGCATATATGTTTATTAAAAGCCAGATCCTCCCTCTGTAGTGTCCCTTGTCCACTACCAATCTACCATCTGGGGTTGTTTGGTGGCGTGAGTTCCAGTGGGAGTCTCTCATTAATAGCCATTCCCACCTCTGTTGTGGAGGTGTGATGTGAGGCTGCTATCACCTGATTCACCCACACTCATTTTAGTTTATCAAGTTCTGTACCTGAAAGTTAAGATTCTTGGATGAATGCAACATGTACATCCACTTTTTTAATTCTGCCAAGATACTTATGCATTTAATTGGTGAGTTTAAGCCCTTAACATTGTCTGTCACTAGTTTTAAGACTGGCATTGCATATTCTGTAAACACAGATAACTGTCTGAGCCCAATGTATGTCTACTTATTAGTCAATGAGTTGTTAGCATGTGAAATATTTCATAAAAATACTGCAAGACGAAATAACAGTATAACAAGAAATCATTTAACTGAGAAAACATGAAAGGTGGGAATATGATCCAGGCTCCTGCTCTGAACTTGTAGGGACCTGTACAGTAGTGCATGGTTTTCTATATGTAGCTGCATGGGGCCTGTGCTTATGGAGCAATAATTCAGTGTGTATGTTTTACACCTGTGGCTGTAGAGGTGCAGGTGTCTCAGGAGCCTACATTTCTGTAGACAGAAGTACTGTTGCAATTTTGGCTTCATAAAGTTTGTGGTGCCTGCGTTTCTGCAGCCAGAGGTCAGTGTGTACATGTTAAACCTCTGACCGCAGAAGTGCGTACCCAAACTCAGTGTATGTCTTACAGTGCGGATGAGTACTTTTGGCTACAGAAGTGCAGGCCCCATAGGAGCCTGTGCTTCTGCAGATAAAAGAACAATTATAATTTGGTTATCATAGATTTGTATCTGTACCTGCAAGGGCCTGTGCTTCTGCACACAGAAGCAGTGCTGTGATTTTAGTATTGTGAAATTCTACCTACAGCCAGACATGACTGTGTATGCCTTGCGGTGCGTACACCACACATACAAATCTATGAAGACAGCAGATCAGTGCTACTGCATTTGTGTTGTCTGAAAATAGTTTTATGTTGCTTGTCTTACCTGATGATGGCTGTCTGTGTTTGCTTGTGTGGTTCTGTCCTTTTGCTGCTTGGTGGGGGGGGGGGTTATGGTTGGAAACCCCAACACCACATTTTTCTACTTTTGTAGCATTAATCTGAACCCCAACTGGTGCTTTAACACAGGTTTTTGCAAAGAATATATATAGATTGCAAAAACTAAATTAATTAAGACAGTAAGGTTGAAAAATGTAAACGGCACAAAGTAAGGAAATGAAAGCATTAGTGTTTGGAGTCTCAGGAGTCTTGGCAAATTGGAAGTGTGGTGTTCCTTAGGGTCCTCAACCAAATGCTTTCCCCCTTTCCCTAGTCTCATGGCCCAAGCTCAAGCACAAGCTACAGATCCAAGTCAGTGCCCCATAGGCTTAATGCTTGGAGCTAGACAACTATGGCTCTCCCAATGTGGCTACAGAGTCAGGCATAGCTTTCTTTATGCAGGGCCCTGCATAAAGCAGGAGATCATGTATAACATTCTTCATACTGGGCCCTGTGTGCTCTGTGAGAAGCATGAGATCAAGGTCATTCATAAGTTTCTTTGCATAGGCCCCTGTGGCCCCTGTGCAAATCATAAGATCATGTCTTTGTTTGGTCACAGGAGTGGGTTGGGCGTTAGGGTTCAGATTCCCAAGGAACACCACTGATTCACAAAGACTCCTGAGACACCAAACCCTAATGTTGTCATTTGTTATATTCAATAAAAAACACAATATTTAGGGCCAAGAACAACCAAAGCACATTCCTTTCAGAATAATATGTCAATCACTCAAAGCACAGATCCCCTGTCCAGATAATTGATTTCACCTTTTTTTAGTGTTCATATGGGTGACTGATATGAATGCTAAACAAGAGTGATGAACACATAATATAGACTCATAAAATATTTGTTCGTCACTCAGGATTTTTAACAGATGTTATTTTCAGTTAAAATACACAATATGTGGAGGCACAAACTACCAAAGCACTTTCCTTTCAGAGTAATACATTGACTACTCAAAGCATAGACCAACCGTCAGCTAATTTTCTTGTTTTCAGAGAGCAAAGATTTTACTTTTTTTAGTTTCATATGGCTAAGTGATACACATAAAAATGTGAGTGATAAACTCATAGCCAAGGACTCATAAAACATTTATGATTTGATCGCTTGTGATTTTTAACAAATGTTATTTTTATTTAAAAACACAATATTTAGGGCCATAAACTACAGAAACACATTCCGTTCAGAGTAATATAACCCCCACTTCAGACACAGACCACACCTCCAGCTAATTTTCCTGTTTTCGGAGAGCAAAGATTTTGCCATTTTGAGTGTTCCTATGGGTAAGTCATTTGAATGCTAACATTGTACCTAACAAATGCATTTTGCTGTATGAGTGCATAAAGTTATGCTTTCACAAAACTACAGTTATCCTTCAAATGTTAATTTTTGCTGCTGAGCATGTGCAAAAATGGAACAGTGTTTCTTACAAATATCTCAAAATGGCATAAAGTATGAAAACAAAAATTACAAAAGCGCATACCTTAGGAAAAACAGTATTAAATCTGAAAGTTTCAAATTTTAAATACAACCCATTTTGAGTTATTGGTAAGCAAAAAAAGTCTTCATGGTGAATTTAGGTGTTTCAGTCTTCTAGAACTTGACCCCCACTGAATTGAGCAATACACAATTCATAGGAAACAGAGATGCTGGCACCAACTCTGTACATGTTAATTTTCAGGTGAATAGGTCAAATGAAGGACACACTGTTAAGGAGCAAAAATTGGGGTTTAACACAGAAATGTTTGATTCTCCAGGACAGCATTCTGTTATTGAATTGGATGTGCTTTTACATAAAAGTTGACACTTGGGAAGCATTCACTTTTAACAAATAAATTGTGCCTCAGTACAACTTCAAATATACGTTAAACCCTGTGGCTCAGATATTCAAACTGCGCCAAGCTGTGGCGCAAGCCTGGGTGCAGCGCAACTCGGCTAAACAGAGGCGTTCATGGGCGATATTCAATGGAGCTGCGCCATGGCACAGCATCGTTGAATATCACACCTGGCCACCCGCAGTGTGCATGGCGCAGTGGCACTGTGCCAGTGCAAGGGGCCAGAGTGGAGCAGGGGGATGCGCTAGTGCAAGTTCCATTGCGCTATGCACAGCAACCGTGATATTCAAAGTGCACATGCAAATGGGGCCAAAATGTATGCAAGGTGCAAATGGGGACATTTATGTCATTCTCTTCATTGCATACGGGTGCACCTATCCCCAGTGACTGCGCCTGGCGCACTGCCAGGCAACAGCCGTTGAGGACCAGCGCCCCTGCACAGCACAGCAATGTGCCCACAGCCCGATCGCGGGCTGGTAAATAGATCATGTCCTATATCCCTGGTGGTCAGTGGACTGCTCGCAGCCGATTGCGGGCTTAGGTATCAATAAAGAAAGCCCAGTATCCCTGGTGGTCCAGTGGACCGCTGTCAGCCTGATCGCGGGCATTTGTATAAAAAATTATGTCCAATATCCCTGGTGGTCCAGCAGACCCCCCTCCCCACCTGCCCAACGAGCCCCACTGCCCCACTCCCCCAGGTCAGCAGCGGGCAGCAGCACCCCACCCGCCTGCCGCCCGCCGCCCACCGACTGACACCATAGGTAGGGCTGTACACATTGGTCCACAGCGTGAGCCAGCGGGCATGCAGCCCATACCGCCACACACATTCCAGATATGTGAATGGATCCATTCACACATCTGAATGTGTAGTATGGTATGGCTGCATGCCCATTGGCTCACGCTGTGGACCAATGGGCGATCAGCCCTACCTATGGTGTCAGGCGGTGGGCGTGGGGCAGCAGGTGGTGGTATGCCACCCGCCACTGACCGGGAGCGGGCGGGGGAGGGGTCTGCTGGACCACCAGGGATATTGGACGTAATTTTTATACAAATGCCCATGATTGGTTGACAGTGGTCCACCGGACCACCAGGGATATTGGACTTTATTTATACCTAAGCCCGCGATCGGGCTGCTAGCGATCCGCTGGACCACCAGGGATACGGGATTTTATTTTACTATACCTAAGCCTGCAATTGGGCTGTGAGCAGTCCTCTGGACCACCAGGGATATTGGACTTTATTTTACTACACCTAAGCCCATAATCGGGCTGTGAGCGGTCCACTGGACCACTAGGGATATTGGACTTTATTTTACTATACTTAAGCCCACGATCGGGCTGACAGCGGTCCACTGGACCACCAGGGAGATAGGACATGATTTTCTGAACAGATGCCCACGATCGGGCATGGGGGGGTGCCACCACAGAGGTGCAGCCGGAGCTCAGGTGGCCACCCACTGGTGGCAGCTGCCGTGTTGTGCCCTGCAATATGGCATCTCACCTGTGGGTGGCCAGCCGTTGTTCCTTTTTCTGGCTCACCTGTATGCGGCGCAAGTAGGGTTGTGCATGCATGGACTCAGCACATCCGGGCTGAATATCGGGATTTTGAGTATGCATGGGCATACCCTCCCACCCTCGCCGCGCCATGACTGATGCCAGGCACAATTCCCGTTTGAATATCACGCGGGGCACATCAGTGGGTTGTGTATGGTGCAACACTGTTGCGCCATGCGTAACCCTTTGAATATCTGGGCCTGTGTTTATTGCTGGGAGCTGTGGATTGAGTCTGTTTGTTTTAAATAATCAATGTAGCTTAGAAAACAAAGCATATAGTGGGTAGCCAGGAGTTACATGCTTTTACACTATGTGGGGGAAGCTGTGCTTTTCCTATATAGTCTAAATCTGCCAGCATGCTAAGGGTTAAATGTCACAAACTCATATACTGTACTATAAAAAAAAATCAAATTTGTGTAACCATGCCAACTGGGCTTGTTTCCATCTCTGAGTTAAGATCATATCATGGACCTCTCAAGCTTTTTTTTTGGTTTTATTTATGAGACTTTTCATAACCTTTACAGCATTAACACACAGTAATTGAACATAACATAGAATAATTACATGGGGGAATGGATAATAAGAATGTAATGCACACCTGAGGTGTGGGATGCTACTGTTTATCAAGCATCCTCACCGAGAGTGTGTGCATTAAAATTGAGTTTTCCACCACCATGTGTTATTTTCCGCTGATGAGGGATTGCTAGAGATTCCCAGGGTTCATTTAAAACATCTGGTGCCCATGCTTTCTCTTTTTCAGCACCAGTCCTGTGGAATTCTCTACCTCATCAGCTAAGAGAATGCCTGACAGTCGATAGATTTAAAACAGATTTAAAGACATATTTATTCAGTTTAGCCTTCTCAAATGCTGTCTAACTTATTGATTGATTTATTGCTTTAATGTTTTTATGCTATGTTTATATTTTAATGTGCAGCGCCTTGGTTTTGAAAGGTGCCATATAAATTAAGTTTGATTTGATATGATTTTATGTAATTGCTGGCATTAGTTTTTTCACACTTAGCATTTCATTTTGTGTGATTTGTAGTAGTGTCTGGCCACTAGATGGTGCTGCTGTGGAGGCTGTCTTTAGTTGTGAAGCCCCTCAGTCTTCAGCTTGTTTTAATTTATCATTGTTCCTGTTTGTTTCAAATTAACATTTACTTTTTATTTATTTCAATTGGTCCCCAAAGCTGGAGTGGTTGAGATGGTGGACAGAATAGTGCCGTGACAACAGCAGTTGTGATCAGGCTGAGGATGCAGTCCAGGTTCACAGAATAAATGAAGAGGTCTGTTTATTTTATTATGAATCAACCTGAGAAGAAGACAATGTCATTTTGGGAGTGTGTTGAGTGAATTTGTGCTGTGCAGAGTTTTGTCCATGCAGACTGCGGGTGAGATTTTGGCTGCCGACTGCTGTAGAGTTGTCTGCTCAGGATTACTGCACACATGTGGACAGTGAGGAACATTGCACATGTTCACCATTATAACCTGTGGTTATAACATAGAGAATAATGTATGAGGCAGGTGGTTATTATGAAATTTACACACCCGAGGTGTGGGATGCCCACACATAAACCCCGAGGCTGACCCAGTTATATAGGCATCCCACACTGAGAGGGTGTGTAAAATTCTCAAAATAGCCACCTGCCTATTACTTTATTTTTTATAATTGCTGGGCACAATTTTTTTAGCAATAATCTATTCAATTTGCAAATAAATGAGTCAGGCAGCTGTGGTATAATGAAGAATTTATTTGTGGTGGTTGTATAACATTGCAGTTTTTAATGAATTTAAAACTTGTTTTTTATGTTTGGAAAATAAACATTTCAGTAATATTTCAACATTTGTTAGCATCTTATAACTTCCGGTTCGTTTTGGAACTGTGAAAGGTTGTAAAACAGTTAACTATGTAAAAAGTCTTGAAACTTTTAAAGTAACACTTCATTTGGTTATGTGATGGCTCCAAGGCATGTTGGTGCTGTTTTTCCTTTGCTTGCTGTTGCGTTCTCTGGGAAGAGAAGAGGAAAGCGTTAGGTCACCGTGGGTTAGGGAGTGTGTGAAAAGTGTATGTTTTTTGCTTACCTCTAGTCGTCGTCATCGGTGTCTTCTATGGCGAGTGGACGTTTTCTGTACTTCGTTTCTGGAGCATTATATATCTTTATGGAGACTGCCTCATTAAAGGTGCAGTGTGGACCAAAGATGGCTTGAAGTCTGTTGGAAAAAGGCTGCTCGGCTGTGTTCTGGAGCTGTGAAGTGGCAGAATGCTGAGGATCTTTGCAGGAGCTAGATGCCTCTTCTGTGTCAGATGTGGAGAATGTGAGGAGCTTGCTTACTTTTCGTTGTTTGTCTTCGGAGAGTACAGAATAATTATTAATAGACTGCACATTTCTGTGGCCTGATATTTGTTGTACTTCAGTGGGGGCCATGCTACAGTCTAAGAGCCTCTGGATCATTGTTTTTCGGGTAGAGTGGTTGGTTATTCGTTTGCAGTCTGGAATTCCAGACTGCAGTTTCATGGTTGTCATCATGGCTCTTAGTTTGTTAAGTCCCACAGTCATGTTTCTGAACCAGAGGGAGTTTTGTTTTTTATTAATGTTTGGGGCTAAGTAGAATGGGGAGTCTTTGGTCAGCATTTCTGGTGGTCTGTTAGTTTTGTAGAGATGGAAAGCTGCTATTATGTCTCTTTCTGGATTTTGTTTATTTTGATATATTCGAGGTTTAAGTGGTCTTATATTTCTAGGGTTTTCTCCAGTTCTTGTTTTAGTTTGTCTTTCTTTGTATTCAAGAAAGCTATTGCCTTCTGTGTCTGTGTCCTCAGTAATGTCACCCCAGGTGAGGTCGTACTGTTCTTTTGTTCTGAGTGCAAATTGTAGACCAATGTTGAAGAATAAGAAATTGAGCAGACCACTTGGGTTGTCAAAAGACCGTGTGCCTGAACTGTAAAGTAGTTCAATGTCTTGCTCTGTGAGCGGAGACGCTTTTAATAGTCTGTTCCCTTTACCTAGTTGCTTTAGGTGTTTTTGTTTAGCAGCAAGTGTTTTTCTGGTTTGGATAAAATCGGTTGCTAGCCCTTTAAATATACTATGAGGATAGTTACGGGCTGCTAGATGCCTGTCTATGCTGGCGATGTTGCCACAGAGTGTTCCTGGCTCATATTCAGAGCCATCCTGACGTTTGAGACAGTAAATAAAGTTGGCAATGTGTATCTCGGTCTTGTGCAGAAAAGGTGGTAAACTCATTTTCTACTGAGGCTTCTGTGAGGAATTTCGGAACAGACGGAGGTCACTGTCTGTTTTTCTTTTGTATTTTTATTATCCTGCTCTAATGTAAATGCTTGTCTTACTGAGGAATCTACTATTTCAAACCTGGTGTCCATTGTTTCAGTACGTTGTGCTGTTGGTATCGCTATTTCTTAAATCCATTTTTTTTTTAGGTGCACGTATTTGTTTTGTGTGACAACACTGGATCTGACAGGCCACCCCGAGCTGCGAGACCGTGAGTCAGTTACTTTGTTCTGTCTCGCGCTGTGCTCTAGAGCACAGTAGCACGTGTTTGCTGTTATAACTAGCTGAGGTAGTTATAACGGCAAATTACAACTCGCTTTTCTAATGAAAAAAAATTGTGCCCAGTAATTATAGCGAATTATAACTGCATTTCCCCATGGGAAAAAAAAAACTAATGCCAGTTATTACATAAAAATATTGCATTCAATTTGATAACATTTCAATTACAGTTAGTGTTAATAGTATGTCTGTAACTTAAAAGATAAAGTCCTCAAATTGGGACGCAGATCCATGTGAGATATATATATATATATATATATATATATATATATATATATATATATATATATATATATATAAATAAAATGGGATTTTGCAGAGTTATAATTTTGATTAACTAAAAAGAAAAAATATATATATGCCAGCTAACTCAGCAATAAAGCCCAATTACAATTGTTAACCCCTTAAAATAATAATAATTCATATATACAGGTTATAGCCACAAGCCTACAGGTTCAAATAACTGAAGAAAGAACTTTCTTCTCCATCCCTTTGCACAAGCCCATCAACATCAAGTTCAAAGATAAAGATATTACCATTCAAAAAGTAAAACAATTTTATTACTATATTCCTATGAGTAGTCCATTATTAATTACTATTTAGTCCTCAATAAATCATCCTTCTATTTAATCCTCCAGAAGAGGCATTTCTTCCTCCTTTTCTGCTTCATGTTTCTGTTTCTCATTTTCTCTCTCCATTTTTTTTTTAGAATATTTGGCTTTAGTTTTTCAGGCTCAAAGAACAGTCTTTTGTCATCACTACATGTGAGCCAACATTTTACCTGGACTAGAACTTTAAATGTAGCTCCAGTTTCATTAAGATCATCTTTATATTGTAAAATTGCTTAGCGTAGCTGTGGTGTTGCTGGAGCTATACCTGTGTAGGAAATATGACAAACTATTTTCTTAAGGGGAAGTCTCCATAGTTTCACACCAATATTTTCCCAGCTCCTTATGTGTAACTGTTGTGTGCCTTCTCCAGTTGCCAGCAGTCCTATTGCTGTCCAAATCTAGATTATAAATAAAAATATACAGCCCCCAGAAGTTATCAGCGTGTTTGTCCTCCATTTTACCATCAATGCTGCTGGAGGATGATGTCATCAGAGCAACAGATAATGGTGCTGCACTAAATGATGTTCCACCAGTAAACAGAACTCACAATGTTTGGTTCCCAACTTGAGTAATGGAGGAACCCTTTAAGTGTTGTGCATAACCTGAAGTGCAAGTCTAATAGGCACTAGGACCATATGAGTGTGATGCAGCACTGATTTGACATGTATATACAGTATGCCTATAAGGAAGTGCCTGTACGTGTTGTGTTAATGTTTCTGTTAGCAAAAACAATTTACCTAATAAATGACTCTGGGTACAACAAGATTCTTAAGTGGTATTATATAGCTGTTGTATTATGTTCTGTGTGTGTTAGCATTCTCTGTTTTGATTGACACCAGCAGTGAGACACAATCTTGTAGAAATGCCCCTTTCCCTTTGTAACTAGGCAGTCAGTGATTGGATGGCTGATGTAAGGCAATACAGAGTTCAGCTATAACAAGGAATAGGTTACCAGGACAACATCAGCTGCAGCATATGGAAGAAGGATAATCTAGTGGTTAAAGCACAGGCAAAAGAACTGGGAAACTCTGGTTCAAATCCTACTAAAGTCCCTTACTCTCTAACCCTTAAGAAGTTCCCCTAACCTCCTTGGGAACTGTAATGGCCCCTCAGGTCCATGACTTTAAAATTGCCCCCATTCTCATTATAATCCTTAGCATTTATGTGAGAGCTACAACACTTCACTTTGAAGGTACTGAAAACAAGCTGTGGCAGCCCCTTTGTAATGCCAGCATTTGAAATAGGATGTCACTCACAAATCAGATGCTACACTTCAGCTGTTGTAGTTAAGAAACTAATCAGTCTCAGTGTTTGTAGTGCTCTGTGTTTGCTTAGCTCATTCCTCCCGTGTCATGTGCATTCTGTGTCTTGGTATTTCCAGTCAGAAACCCAGATGTAAGGAGCATTTGAAATGTAAAACAATACACTTTATAAAGTAAGTGATCTAGCTCTCCACTTCCAGGCTGCTGAAAGGGGGTTTATAATTTGTGCAAAGGAGGAATTCAGTCTTGTGTGATCCTTTGGGAAACTGCTCAGGCCTACCTTGTAAATGAATCTTCTCAAGGGTGTTCACCTGGTGCAATACTGATTGACTGCTTGATTGTCTGATGGACTGACTCACCCTTTCTACTACTCTCTACAACATGCTGCAACTGTCTCACAGAGAGAAATGAGCAGTACAAAGCAACAGATTATATTTCCTGTGAATGAAATACTATTAGATGTATTATTTGCTCTACCCATGCAGTATTAAGGCTACAAGTACTATTCCCTGTGTGAGTTGCATGACAGAGCTGTCTTAAGCCATTGCAAACTTAAACTAAAATCAGGATAGACAGCACTGTTACCCATACCTCTCAAGTGTCCTCATTACGAGGATATCCTCATTTGCCCTTAAAATTGCTCTGTGCCTCATCCGCACTCATGGAAATGGTGCTGCCCACATGGAGAATGTGCTGTAAATTCAGATTTTAAAGCAGAAACTCTTAATATTCTAAAACACTAAATCCAAAATAAACTTTGTACAAGTAAACACTATGATTTTCACAGTGTTCTGAGCTTGTATCTCCAAGTTTGAGGATGTGTCCCTCACTGTCCCTCATTTTGAGTGTCCAAAAATATCCATGTCCCTCATTTCAGTGACAAAAGGTTGAGAGGTATGTTAATACCCTTATGTTTCTTTCTGCATTGTTGCTGCAGTGACGTCAAGGAATGGGAGGGGCTGTATTACAAGTGACCCATTTGCATGTAAATGGAGGCTTGCTTGATATTTTACTACCTTGTGTCAGAGCCTCAGACTCTAGATATGTGTTGCAACAGCAGAAATGACTGATTTCGTATTGACATATGTACAGTAACTGATGTAAAGTATAATAAATACATCAGACATATCCAAATCAGAAATATACAGTAGTCTTCTCCTTTAAAATGTAATGCCCACAGTTTTCTGGCTGTGGTAAGAACAAGGTTATGGTCAGTATCAAAAGCAAGAGAAAATATAATAGTATTAATGGGACCAGAGGTATATTTAAAAACATCAACAGTATTTTGAGCCTGATTAAACACAGCTGCGAAATCAGAGGAAAGCAATTCAAAGCTCACATCTTGATTTAATGTTTGACTTTGCCTTTTATCTTTCTGCTGAAAAATAGAGTATGGTTTCCTAATTGGAACTAAAAAAACTTGAAAAACACAATTGCACATACCCCAGTAATGCAAAGCATCATGGAAACATATAAAACATTATTTCATGGATTTGCATGTTTCCCTTGATGCTTTGCATTACTGGGGTATGTGCAATTGAGTTTTCACTATTGCACGGATCGAGATCCTCTGGGATAACCCATGCCTCAAGGCATTTGTTCTGGGGTTCTTTTGTAGTTCTTTTCCTTTCTATTTTGGGCTCCCCATGACCCAAACCAATAAAACCCCTAGAGGTGGCTGACTCCATCTCTCTGGGGCTAAGACACAGATATGGCATACAGATGAGTCCAAATGAGGTAGAAACACGTGTATGTGTTCTCAGCCTTTGCTAATTGTGCTGTGAAGTCTTCTGGCTGCAATTCTGCTTAAAATAGAGCCAGTCCAAATTTGTCATGGAGTTTGCATATGTTTCCCATGATGCTTGCATTACTGGGGTATATGCAGTTGTGTTTTCTTTAAAATTTGGGTGTACGGCCAATATCCTACAAGATAACCCATGCCTCAAGGCATTTGCTCTAGGGTTCTTTTGTAGTTCAAAAAACTCTAGTCACAAAAGGTAGCTTAAGAATGAACACACACAAGTCCTTCAAAAGATCTCAAAGGGAGACAAATCTCTTATCACAGAAAGTTGGAATTCCCACTAATCTTAAATGTTTATACCACATGGTGTTCTCCATTACCTCTGTTTTGCTTTGCAGTGCTACAATAGCTTTTAAGTTTGTAGTTGAAAGAGCTTCATTTATAAGTGTCTTTTGTTTATTAGCAGCAACCTCTTTTTGAATATTGTCCTCTAAATCTTGTACTGTTTTCAACCCAGACTTAATAGTTTTAAGTTCAGTATCAACAGTCAGTTCTCTTGATCATTAAATCAAACTTCTTGCCAAAAGCCTAAAAAAGTAAAAAGATCTGAAAAAGAGGAGGATGACTCTTTTAAACTCTTAAATTCATGTTTAGCTGGCAGTGTTGGGAAAGTTACTGATACCGGTCCCATTAAAGAAGCTGAGAAAATTCTTCCAGGTAGGCAGAGACCTGGAGATAGCATGCCAGACCAGTGTGGAGGTGGAGTAGACTCTGAGCCCCATTACCCCACAAGAGATGAACTGACAAGTGGCTCTCTGTCTTGATCCTCCTCAGTTCTTCTCAGTGACTTCACTCCTGTGTGTTGAATGTCCAGCCACACTGCCCACCACAGCAAATGATGAATGAGTCCAGTTAAGTAGTCCACCCCACTGCAGTCTCTCCTCTTCTACTGTATACTCAACTGGTGTGTGGTCAGGAAGTCAGTGTCCCATCAACTGTGCTGGCCATGTGGGGGCTGCTGGCTGTTGGGTGACCAACTGCCAAAACCTCTGGGTAAAGTACTCAGCCAGACAAAGTCACTCCAGCAGCATCTGGTTAGGTTTACCTTAGGGCTTGTTGTAGTTGACCACCTGACTTGCATGACTATGACATTTGATGACATGTCCCCTCAGTCAGCACTTCCACAAGGACAGGACAGTGGTTCTGACTGGACATGAGGACAATCACACACAGTGTTAGCTAGGGAGGGATAGTCATCACAGTAGTGTCAATTATATAGTAGATGTGATGATGGCTGGGCTTGTGGTGGCTGCCCAGTCCAGCCCATGTAGTACTACTACAGCTGAGGGCCAGGGCAAGTTAAGCAGAAAATGAAGAAAAAGAAACGTAATTTGCACTTGGTGCCTCTCACTGCTTCTTTGTTTGGGTTGGATTGGACACGGTACTGTTAACTTCAAGGAGCAAGGGACTTGTGCTCAGCTGCCAGCAAGATAAATGCAGTGTGATTTTGGTTCAGCTCATCAGAAGGACTTGGTAGGACAGAGTTGGCTGTGCTGGAGGGATGGACTGCATAGGTACTTGCAAGTAGGCTGGCTGCTTGTTGGGGAATTGGATATGGAATAAGAACTGGATTCTGATTCCGACTGAGAAATTTGAATCTGGAACTTAGTTTTCAGAATTAGGATTATTGACCTCAGAATCTGAAATTCCTAATTCCAGATTTCAGACTGGAATACTATTAAATCAGATTCCAGGTTCCAAAATCTAGTCATCCTTAATCTCAACACCCTTGATGGAAACACAACCTTTTGTATGGTAGCCCCATACATTATTATATATACATACACACTCATACAGTATATTTTCATGCACAGAAAGTGGTCAGTTTTACTACATTTAAAATACCTGTTTTCCATATATTGAAACATGTTTCTTTACTGTATGAGCAGGCTGATATCTAAAACTTGAACTGTACTGCAATACTTGGGAGTGGGGTTGCTACACAACTGGAGGTATTAGGGGTATTTTCACAAGGGTTGGACACAAATGAAAATGTAGACTGCATCTGCATCTGTGTCCACCAGATTACAACTGAGCAACCCTACTGAAAATGTGATTTGCTTTTTTTATCTGTGTCTTGTTTTGTTTTTTTTTATTGCTGCAATTGCTTCTATTTTGGGACATGACATTCAAATCTAGTTAGCGAACCTAGTAGCTGGACTAACAGTTTGGATGTATTTTCCTTTTGAAAATAGTGTCTGACAGATCCTGGATGGATCCTTTTGAAAATCAGATGAAATGAGAAACTGAGTTCTCTTATGCCCCATGATGGTTGCACAGGTAAAAGGTAAATATTTTTCTATGGCATTTGTGATAGATATCTCACCTATCCTTCTAGCTCCATGCTTCCTCCACACAAGAGACATGCAAACCTTCTCTGTTCATCACTCCCCTTTCCTCCGCTGGACAATCTGCCTTCTTCTTCCATCTGCCTTTACTTTGGAACCAACTCCCTCACTCCAGTCATCATTCCACCTCATTAATATGCCTCAGGCATCAGCAGAAACTCATTAATCCACCCACCTGCACCTGTTTTGACTGGCATTATATTGCTTGATGCCAGTGTCACCTTTTTCATATTATGCACTTTATCCCATTCAATGCTGGTACCAGTTATGTATTCTTGCTGCTAATTTGTCCTCACTTTATCTGACTCATGTATTTTACTTTATTTGTTACACTGTTTCACTCCTCTAACCCTTCCCATGGGTTGCACCTGGAAATGTGCCTCGGCTTAACATGCTTTTATTGGTTACCAGTTTTCAAATAAATAAATAGATATGGTTATTATTTTATTTTTCTCTTTGTACTTATTTTTTCAGTCCTTAAATAACATGACCTGGATAGACATGTTTATCATTTTTAGTTCTCTCTAGGAAACAGCTTTTTTTTGTTGTTAACAAAAATGGCCTTGACAAATATCCTTTTAACAATCTAATTGTATTCTTCACGCACTTAGCAAGATATCTTAGCAGGAGATCTTGTACTTGCCTATAATAAGGTGTTGTCAGATGCCCTGGACTCCATCGCTCCTGTTTGTGTTTGACCATTTACTCTTCACCCAAGGTCTCCATGGTTTGATGGGACCTTGAAGGAGCTGAAGAGCATTGGTTGAAGGCTTAAGAGGGTCTGGCAAAATCTGGTTTGGATGCTGACCGACTTACATTGATGGACCATTATACTGTCTATCAATCGACAATCACCATAAGAGAGGCAGAATTCCTGTCCAGGAGATTGCTGCCATGTAAAATCGACTAGCTCAGCTCTTCAGGACTGTAGACAGATTGTGCAATCCAATCTGTCTTCAGTCAGTGGAGCCTTGTCTACAGGAAAGGTGTGACAAGTTTGCTCAGTTCTTTGTGGATACGTTTGCCACCATCAGGTCCAGTATCCACCAGGTCCCTCTGTGGGGGATTGTGGAGGTCGGTAGGAGGTTGCGAGCACCCAGTTGGTCTGGACTGACTTTCGCTAGCCAGATATCATGGACAACGTGAGGATCATCCAGGGTCTTTGGCCAACCAACTGTAGTTTGGACCCAGGCCCAACACATCTCCTTGTGGGGTGCACTGAGGAAATCAGTCCAGTCCTGGCTGAAATAGTCTGGAGGTCTTAGGAGAGGGGTCCTTCCTGATTCCCTTAAGGAGGTGGTTGCACAACTGCTCCTGAAGAAATCCTCCCTTGACCCGGACTGTCTCGCCAACTACAGACCTGTCTCTAACCTTCCCTTTGTCAGGAAGGTTATTGAAAAGGTGATTGTGATGCAGCTGGATGATCATTTATCCACCAACAATGTCTATGACACTCTCCAGTTCGGTTTTAGGAAGAGGCATAGCACTGAGACAGCCCTTGTTCGAGTGCTGAATGATCTCCAACAGCAAGAGATCAGAGGACCCATTCCATCTTGGTCCTCCCTGATGTCTTGGCAGCATTTGAAACGATGGACCATGGTGTGCTATTGGAGTGCCTGAAGTTCATCTGTGGACTGTCTGATACTGTCATCAGATGGCTTCAATCATTTCCCGTGGGTAGGGCACAAAGAGTGGTCTCAGGAATTTATTCCTCTCTTACCCTCTCCCCCTATCCTGTGGGGTACTGCAGGGCTTCATTTTGGTGCCCATGTTGTTTGCTGTGTACATGCTGCTGTTTGGAGACATTATTAGGTGGTACAGTTTGAGTTTTCACTGCTATGCAGATGATATTCAACTGCATATGTCCATTGTGCCTGAACAGGAGATATTCTCTCGGTGTTTAACAACTGCCAATCTGAGATCCAGGATTGGATGAGTGCTAGTTGGTTGAAGTTGAATCTGGGCAAGACTGAGGTGTTGATTGTGGACCTGGATCATCAGAGGTGTGGTGTGTCGGCTGGACAGCACTCGGGCCTTTGGCTCGGGGTGTCGAGCTTACCTCCTCAGATCGGATGTGGAACCTGGGTGTTATTTTTGATAATGATTTGACCCTGAAATCCCAGGGTTTGGCTGTTGTCAAGACCTCCTTCTTCTGTCTGGGGAATATCACCGGGTGAAACATCTGATCCCTCCTGAGGCTCTTCCAACGTTGGTCCATGCCTTTGTGACCACCTACCTTGATTACTGCAATGCTCTGTACCTGGTCTACCGGGGGTTGATATCCGCCACCTGCAGCTGGTGCAGAATGTGTCTGCCAGGCTTTTGACTGGTACTTCTAGGACCAGGCATATTTTGCCTATGCTCTGTGGACTGCACTGGCTGCCAGTCTGGTGGCTTATCACCTTCAAGGTCAGTTTGCTGCCCCATAAAGCCCTACATGACCAGGGACCTCGCTACCTGCAAGATGTCCTCTCTCCCTATCACCTCTCCTAGTCACTCCAATCCACTGATGAGGGATTGCTAGAGATTCCCAGGGTGCATTTACAAACATCTGGGGCTGCTTATTTCCATTTGTGTCCCCTACCCTGTGGAACTCTCTACCTCGTCGAATAAGAGAATGCCTGACTGTCCAAAGTTTTAAAACAGAATTAAAGATGTACTCTTTGGTCTAGCCTTTGGCGATGAAGCATAATGCTGCCATAATTTTAATAACAGTTGACTATACTGTGGATAATTTATGGTTTTATATATTTGTAATTTTATGATTTATTGTTTTTTTTTTTTTAAATTTACGCTTTATTCCTCCTTCGCCTAGCCGCCGACCGCCCGGGACTATCAGCCCGTGCAGCTTCCACCTTCTCCAGAACGGCCTTGAACCCTCCGGTACCCTGCGGCTTTACCCCCATGGACGGGCTACGAGAGCGGGGAAAACCCGCAGACACTAATTTTGAACCGGAGGCCGGCCTGAGAGGCTAATTGAGCCGCAGCGCTTCATGGTGGGTGGCCGAGATCCGCCCATTTTCTGGTTTTTCTGGGAGGCGGAACGGCAATGACGTAATGACGCCTGGCCTGCCTCCAAGTCCTCTTTAAGTGTCGGTGTGTGGCTCCGGGCCTCCGCCCGGAGTCGCTGTCGCTCCGATCACTGACCCCCTCCCTGGAAGGAGAGCAGTCCTAGGGACGCTCCATCCTTCTCTCAGCCCGCCCTCCGACGATCCAGGTCCGCTCAACCTGGGTCGCCGGCGTCGCATGCAGAAATCCCACCGCTGCGCCAGCGGGCCGGCATGATTTATTGTTGATTCAATTTTAGTATGTGCAGGTGCCTTGAACTAAGGAAATGCGCCGTTTTATAAATACATTTTGATTTGATTTGATATTGCGGTTGTTGAAAGAAACTGTTTTCATTGCCAATTTTCAATTAGAACTGGTTTAGCTTTCATTGGACTTGCAAAATGAAATAGCATGGAGACATTTATGAATTCAAAGATTTAGAAAGAAGCGACTTGGTTAAAAATTGCTATGCTGAATAACTGTGTAAGTGAAAAACTGAATAAAATAAGTGTTTCAAATTTCCTCCTAACCTGGAAGAAAATCAAGTCATCATTTATTTAATTTAATTTCAGAAGTTTAGCTAAGGCATTCAAATCAAAGTAACTGAGAGGGTGAACAGCACAGCATATGGAGAAGTCGATAATTTAGTTTTTTCTCCATGGAAAAGAATCGTTTCACTTTCATCTAAATTTGACTGGAGATGCCAATTTAATAAAGGTCTCAGAAAGTAGATATCATTACAAGGGGTCCACATGTCAAAAGATTTTCTTTCATTTTGAGTCTGTGGCAAACATAATTTCTGAATAGGACTCAGTCTTACTGAGCCATGTGAAAAGGTTAATGCACTTAAGCATTACACTCTGTAAATCCTTTGCTCTTTTATTTTCTGCACCATTGCAAGTAACACTTCCCCAAGTTTTGTACCACATGGTTTGAACCTGAGTTCTGTGTTTACATAATGCTATTAGTCTGCAAGCTTGCATCTGAGTTATACTGTTGGGGAAGGGACTAGGACAGAACAAACTATGGTCATACATCAAAACAGACAACTGGTGACAACTCTGTATAGTCACAGAGGAATGTACTTAGCCTGGAAGGATAGTGGGACTGGCAAATTGCTGATCTAAGCTTATAAAAACTCTAACATGCACTGCAGGTTACTGAATTTCCCATCGCTGTATCCCAGCTCTGACATCGGTTGCAGGGTATTCTGGGATTTCTGAGTAAAGTAAATGTCAGCTTGGGAGTCAGCAGAATCAGCCTGATACAATCCACTGTACCGCATTAAAAAGTAAGTAAGTTATTTTACACACAATGTGCAAATTGGGACTAGCCCCACAGTTGGGTATTGGGCTCCTAGTGCTGACAGTTCTCCTTTAAAGTGTTTTCCTCTGTCCTCTCCACCACTGCATTACTGGATATTTTTCCACATACTGGCCCAATTACCTACCTTAGAAATCACAACTTTTATTTTAAAATTGTGATTTTTAGGCATTTTCTGCATTAAATCCTAGAACAGCTCTTTCTACCAGCAGATTCAGATAAGTTTCACTCTGTGATGACTAGTATAATGAAAGGGAGCTGTCAAGTCATATACAATAGCAGACACAAGCTGAAACTAAAAAAAGAGGTCTTATAGTGTTGTATAACTGTAACATCATCCGTCATGGGTCAGCAGGGTTGAGAACTAGGGTATAGTGAAGGCCTTATGTCACACAACCATATTTTAGGTAAATTGTAAGAACCCCTTTGTGGATTGTTATCAAGTTTGGTCTACTGTAGCTATTCAGTGCTATGAGTTTATCCACATTTCAGACAAATGAGAAAGGATCTGGCCAGTCTGGAGTAGTGGTCAGAGAAGTGGCAACCACAATTCAACACAGTAAAATTTAAAATTATGCACATAGGGTAAACATCCAAGGCAAGATACTGGCTCAGGGGAGGGGAAGAGAAGCTGGAGGTTACAGAGCAGGAAAGGGACCTGGGGATCACAATTATGGATAATCTGAAGGTACAGAATCAATGTGACAAAGTGGTGGGGAATGTTAATAGAATGTTGGCATGCATAAGAAGGGGCTTTACAAGCAGGAAAAAGGAGAGGTAATCATGCCACTATACAAAACAATGGTCAGACCAGCACTAGAATACAGGATCCGGTTCTGGAGGCCACACTTACAAGGGGACAGGAACATGCTGGAGAGGATTCGGAGAACAGCAACCAAGATGGTTCAAGGGCTACATAAGAGGTTATACGAGGCAAGGCTGGAAGAATTAAACTTGTTCACACTGGAAATGAGGAGTGAAAGGGGGGATATGGTAGAAACCTTCAAATACCTGAAGGGAATAAAAAAGGTGAGGGAAGGTAGCATTTTCTGGAAGAGTGAGAACAAATCCACAAGGGGGCATGCATTCAAGCTTAAGGGGAGTAGATTTAGAGGGGATGTAAGGGGGAAGTTCTTCACTGAGAGGGTGGTGAGTCCATGGAACAGGCTGCCACAATGGGTTGCAGGGATAGTTTCAGTGGACAAATTCGAAAGGGTATAGAGCATCTACAAGGGCTAAATAAAAGTGGAAGGTGGGGAACAGAGGTATGGATAAACTAGAGAGAGGGTATTTGCAGGCAGACTGGATGGACCATGGGGTCTTTTTATGCTGGCAAATTTCTATGTTTCTATGTTTCTAAATGGTTAGAGTGACCTAATTATGCAGGAGTTATGACCTTTAAGTGTTTTTTACAGCACGTGTAAGTGTGTATGTGTGTTTTACCCTTCCTTTTTTAGTTAAATCAGGTTGTCACCAAAGTTGTAATAGATTATGTTAGCCTTGGCTACCTAATTATGCATGCATTCTGACTTCTAAATAATAAGTCCTCCATGGGGTGTCTGTTATAGTACAGTATATGAGAGTCCTTGTATGATTTGGGCAGCCAGAACTACTCAGCTTCACTCTGCATTCCTTTCACCCAAACCAAATGCGAGGACTCTTCTACCATAACAGCCAGCCAGTGAAGGACCAATTCACTTATGTTATTAGATCCGTAATAGCCAATGTTCACTAGTGCCATCTCTAGGGCAGTCACTGAATTACTTATGAATTCCATTTGAAATGACACTTAACCTGATAGAACTGATCCTTCCTGTCATCTAGTTAGTACGACAGTTGAACTGCCGTTTGCTATCCTGATGATCCAAGTTCAGGCATCAAGTCTGGGATGTCTGCTGCTAACTGGCAAGGCAGGGTTCTCAGATTCACTTGGATGCTTTTAGTCTTGAGGAAGGAGACCCCCTGATGAAGCCCTTGTACAGGACAAAGTGCTAAGGAGACTAGGTCATTCTTCACCTGGCTGCTGCTGTTCTTTGTACTTCATACTGTTTGTTTGTTGTGTTACCTTAAGCACCTTCTCACTCAGAGCAGTAAGGTGGGTGGATTATTATGTAAATTACCTGCTACATTTCAAAGCTTTTGCCTAAGTGATTCATGCACTAGTGTGTATGGATTTCAGAGTGCTGTCTCTTTAGTTGTGCTCAGGAGGAAGAGCACCTTCTGTTGTGTGGCTACCCAGGTGACCTGGAGATGGGAGATCAGAGGTGAAGGAATAGCAATCACCTGCTTACTCAGTGTGGAGGCATCAAATGACTTGAAAGGAGCTAGCAGGAGAGTTCTGATGATGGAGAGGGGCTCATTCATCCCTCTGACTGCCCTGATGGGCACCAGGTCATGTTGCTCTATAGAAATATGCCCTGTGGGTGGGATAAGGGCTGGAGCTATGGGGCAACAAAATTAAGGGTGCACTTGGGACAGATGACGCATCCTCATCTAATCATGTTCACCTGGACTATCTGTCCCACTTCCTCCTCGCTGGCTTCTCCCTCTGTTGTCCTGGGCACATCAAGGGAAGTATGCTCATCAGAGGCCTGCCCCCCCCCCAATGGTCCAGAACCTCCAGGGAATCAGCTGCAGATTATTTATCTGGGAGGCCAGAGTAAGGAATGAAGAAAGCCAGGAATCACATGTCTCTCCCCAGGAGTTCCAAGAAAACCAGAGGACAGGATGAAGCGGTGCACAATAGTTGTTGCAAGGAGATTAAATGAAAAACATCTGGGTATCAGATTTATTTAAAATGTCATGCAAATAATGCATAACACAGCAATGGTCAGGACAAACTCCAGCACTTTGAGTTGCTCTAGTTTGTGTTGATGAAGGAGGTGTTGCATAGGTGGGAAATCGACGGAACTGATAGAAGAAGGTTCCCAAGTCAGGCCCAGGGTGATAGAAAAGAAAGTATAAAAAAAGATTTAATCCCTCTTGTAGGGCTGGAAAGTATTAAAACTAAAACTCTTCTGGTAGGCTAAAGAAGCAGCTCCCATGGCATAGCTAGTGGAGCCAGGTTCCTTTCATCACTCTACACCATAGAAAGTTGTCCTGAATCTCAGTCTGCTCTTACTGGTCAGCCCTTACAGATGATTCCTTGTGTAGAAGGCTGGGTCTAGGAATTTAAAACATGTGGGTGCCACTCTAAGTTATATGTCACCATATAAGCAATTACTCACTACTGTAATCTGTAGGACAGACACTAAATTACACATGACATATAATTAAGCAATAAGGCATGACAAGGTGTGTGTTATTGTGTAATAACATCACTCCTGGGGTGGGTTGAAACACAAGGCGAAGCCGAGAGCTTCCACCACCCCAGGAGTGACGTTATTACACGATAACACACACCTTGGAGTGCCTTATTGCAATTATACAATGGCTCAATGTTATAGAAAACAAAAAATAAAAATAAAAACGTTTTTAGTAGATTTTTGGTGAGGCAGTGTATCTTTTTTTCTGAAGAAAAAAAAAGGATCATAAGGATCATCCAAAAAATCAATACAGTGATGTTATTGTGTAATAACATCACTGTCTCAGTCACAATTGACCAATCAGAGTCCAGAAAATTTTTCTTGCCAATGTATAATTCCACGTTACCTACCTGGGTCCTCACTTCAGTTGCCCACCCTTTCTTTCAGCTTCATGTACCCCATGCCTCCATCCCCAAATAGAGTCTTCAGCTTCAGTTACTGTATGTAGTGGTGTGCACTATTAATTTCTTTTTGAGTCACTCACCAAGATTTATTTAATGCAATATTGTTTTTTGTTTTCCTTTTCATTAAGTCACTAAGTGCAAAGAAATTAACATACTGCCTACTGCAATCTTGGCTGTCCCATCTACAGTACATCACAATCACAATCACATCAGTAATAATGCTACAAACTTAAAGCAATCTGGATACACTGATATTCTGACACAGCACACATACTCCTTCTTCTAACCCACCCCATGTACATGTATCACCATGCTCACAGACTGCTGAAGTGGAATGGAAAAAACCTTTAAATACTGTATTCCAGTCTAGTAAATTGGAGCATCTCAACAACAGCTGAAATAAAAATTCCTGACATGTATGTACATGTTTATATTTTTAAAGCAAATAAAGAAAGACAGGAAACGGTAATATCAGTTTGGAATGTACCCAGCTCTGCCCCTGCATAGTTGGTCAGTGGAGAACAGGATGCCTCCTCCAATGTTTTAACTGCCTTCTGTGCCCCAAGTAGGCAAAAAAAAACCTTAAGAGCTGGTACATATATATTTCTGTACTCTCTCTATAGTATCTCTAGTAGTCTATGTAATTTTGGAATGTGCCCCAGCTCTGCATGTGCAAATTTGGTCAGCTGGGAATGGGGTGCCTCCCCTAATGTTTTCAGTGCCTTTCATGTCCTGAGTGGGTAGAATAAAACTTTCAGAGTTGGTGCAGGTATATATTTTTAAACAGAGTACTACAGATGCTATAGAGAGAGTACAGAAAGGTTGGAATTTGTTATCTTTTGGAATGTACCCCAAACTCTGTCACTGTCTAGTTGGCCAGGTGGGAACAGGATGCCGGTTCCCAGTTTGATCCCTATAGACTATGATTCCTTTCCATATAAATAAAAAATACATATGAAAATATATTTATAAAAAGATGGGACAGAGGATCTAGAAGAGGAAGCTCAGGCATAGAATAAATATATAAAACGGTATTTAGAAATAAAGAAAGAAAGTGTTACTCACCAAACAACAGGAAATCAGAAGCAAATTAAACTAAATCGATAGAAAATGGTTCTCTGTCCCATCTTTCCTAAATAGAAAGTTGAAAGTGGCACAGTAAAATGTTTACTCTGCTTAGGAGTTTTAAACCGAGTACTTATGAATAGACCAATAGAAAAGACAAGGAGAAATAGCCAGTGGGCTTGCAGGGATTGCTGGCCAATAGCAGGAGGAGAAGGATTATTGGCCAGTCAGAGGCCATACTGCCCACTGGGCACAACTGAGGGAAAAGTGTAGATTTCTATATGAAATCAGCAAGACAGGAAAGAAACAATCATGGCCTTAAAACACCACACAACTCTAACCAAGCTATTTGTGCTGTGTGGTGTTTTGAGTGCAAAGTTTTTTTATTTCCTAAACTTCAACTATAAAGACACAGAAGGGGAGGCACTAAGATGTATATATTATGTGGAAGAATATCATGCTAACAAACAGTTTTAGAACACTCAGCCCACCATGTACACCCAGTTCAGGAGTTCCTCCAAAATTACACAACCTTTAAAAAATGCACCAGAAGATATTTTGACCTCTCTCTCTCTCTGCCTGTTCATTAGCAAGTCATTTATCTCTTTCAGTGCAAAAGTTGCTAGTACTGCAAGTAGTGAAAATGTACATACTTAATATTTAGAAAGACAAAAAAGCAGGGCCACTTGTCCTGAAAGCAAAATCAGTCCCAACAATACTGGATCAGTTAATTTTATTAAGATATAAAGAAAAAAAAAAAAAGAAACGCAGCCCCCTTACAGTCATTTAACATTTTGTGCCACTGCATTGCACATTATGAAAGGCATAAAAAGTACAGCAATGAATTCTCCAATAAATAGTAAATAAATAACTTGTTCATGAATGAATATTAAAGCGCAAGAGCTATGTGTAATAACAAACTAACAAACTATAGGTAAAGCGTTATAACTTACGCATACATATATATTATTTATTTATTTAGTTTTTGTTGACCGGTAAGTGACTAGACAAATCCTGCCTATTTTCAGGCACGATCCAGGAGAGGGATACAGATGAATGCAATGACCTTGAACCAGATTAAGCTGTTGGTGGTATTTTAGTGAATGAGGGAATTGGCCAGGACACTCTTTTCAATAAGTGCCATGGGATCTTTAACATCCACCTGAACTACCATCAGTCCAGGCAGATAGGACCTCAGTTTAACGTCTCATCCGAAAGATGGCACCTCAGAAGTGCAGCACCCTCTCATGCTGCACTACAGTGTCAGTAATGGGATAACCCAAGTGCCAGATGTGGGAACTGAACCCACAGCCCTCTGATCTCCCGGCCTCAGAGGCGAGTGCTACCTATTGAGCCACTGACACTGACTCATAATATATATATATATATACATGCAAAAAAAAACATGTTTATGCATCAGTTAGGTTTTTATTAAAGTGTCAAATGCTGGAAATAGACATTAGGTTACTTCACCCTTAGTACTCCTACCCTCTACATACCAATAGGCATTGGGGTGTGCCTAGGGTCATCAGCTCCTAGCTCTTACCCCATTCCATGTGTAAACAAGATGAGATGGTACAGTATAGGAGAATGGGGTGAGAGTTAGCCAAATGACTCCTGTTGGTGTAGAGTGTGGGTGTGTGTGTGGTAGGGTTGGTAACCCTAACATTAAATTTCAGTTTTACACTTTAATAAAAACCCTAACTGATACATTAACACAGTTTTTGCACTGAATTTCCTTCTTTTCAGAAGAGTAATGTGACTGTCATGTGGATGTGGAGCGCAGGCTCTCCTGGCCCTGTGATCCCTCACGTGACCCACTGTTGCATAATGATATGCATAAGTGGGAGCACAGAGCCCTGGGACCTGCGCTCCCACTCTACTGAGCACGGACATACTGCAGCCCCATAGTCATGAAAAGTAACCTTGTAACACTAATTTGGCATTATCTCAGTAACTATAGCAATTATGGAAAAATTCCACTGCTGTTGTAATCATGACTTTGAAACCTCCATGGGTGCTCAGGGACTAATCTGCAAGAAGCGAAAAATCTGTATCTCAAATCATTTTTGAGATACGGGTGCAAAAGGCGCTGCAAGCACCACAATTCAATGGATGCATGTAACTTGGGCATTTTTAGGATTTTGTTCACCCAATTTTTAACATGCCATTTTGGGGACCACACCTCATTAACAATGTCACTGTAATTTTCTTAATCTGTCCCTAAAGTTGAGTTCACACAGCGAATGCGCCATTCTGTGCCACAGGTGTGAAATCATATTTTGGGCAGGATGTGAAAAATGACAGCTGTGTACTGTTCATGAGGAGGTGTGGAAAAGGGTAACACTGAAAATCAGGAGGGAAAATGTGAAAAATTGGTGAAGTTACAAGCGTGTGTAGAAACTGTACAACACACACTTGTAATGTGGCCATTTTAGGAAATTTTGTAACCAAATTTTCTACATGCGCTTTTTGGGAAATCCACTCATGAACACTCACACTGTGATTTTGTTAATCCATACTGAAAGTTGATTTTGCACAGCAACCATGCCATTCTGCACCAGAGGTGCAAAAACACATTTTGGGCAGGAAGTGAGAAATTACAGCTGTACTGTTCATGGGGAGGTGTGAAAAAAAATGGCAATGTTGAAAATCTGGGGTGAAAATATTAAGAACTGGCAAAGTTACGTGTGTGCATAGAAACTGCATAATGCACACTTGTAACATGGCTGTTTTTTTTATATTTTGCAAATTTTCAATATGGATTTTGAGACCTCCCTCATGAACACTAGGACTGTCATTTGTGAATTGGTCCCAAAGGTGATTCCACACAGTAACTGCAAATTCACCTTTGGGATTGCCTAATGAGATGACAGATACTTGCAGGGCATTGTCCCAGACCTGTAACCTGAAGCAGCAGACTTGTGGGGCATGGTCCCATTCCTGTACCTGAAGCAGCAGACTTGTGGGACATGGTCCCAGACCTGTATCCTGAAGCAGCAGACTTGTGGGGCATTTTCCCAGACCTATAACGAAGCAACAGACTTGTGGGCATTTTCCAAGACCTGTAACTTGGAGCAGGAGACTTGTGGGGCATTTTCCAAGACCTGTAACTTGGAGCAGCAGACTCGTGGGGCAAGGCCCCAGACATGTAACTGGGCAACAGACTTTTGGGGCATGGTCCAAGACCTGTAACAGAGCAACAGACTTGTGGGCATGGCCCCAGACCTGTAACAGAGCAGCAGACTTGTGGGGCATAGTCCCAGACCAGTAACCTGAAGCAGAAGACATTTGGGGCATTTTCCCAGACCTGTAACTTGAAGCAGCAGGCTTGTGGGGCATGGCCCCAGACCAGTAACTTGGAGCAGCAGACTTGTGGGGCATAGTCCCAGACCAGTAACTTGGAGCAGCAAACTTGTGGGGCATGGCCCCAGACCTGTAACATGAAGCAGCAGACTTGTCGGGCACAGTCCCAGAACTGTAACTTGGAGCAGCAGACTTGTGGGGCATGTCCCCAGACCTGTAACGAAGCACAAGACTTGTGGGGCATTGTTCCAGATCAGTAACTTGGAGCAACAGACTTGTGGGGCTTTGTCCCAGACCTGTAACAAGCAACAGACTTGTGGACATGGCCCTTGCCTGTAACTTGGAGCAACAGACTTGTGGGGCACAGCCCAGACCTGTAACAGGAGCAGCAGACTTGTGGGGCATGCTCCCAGACCTGGAACTGAAGCAGCAGACTTGAGGGGCATGGTCCCAGACCTGTAATGTGGAGCAGCAGATTTGTGGGGCATTTTCCCAGACCTATAACTCAAGCAACAGACTTGGGGGCATGGTCCGAGACCTGTAACCTGAAGCAGCAGACTTGTGGGACATAGTCACAGACCTATAACAGACAACGAGACTTGTGGGGCATGGTCCCAGTCCTGTAACTAGAGCAGCAGACTTGTGGGGCATGGCCCCGGACCTGTAACGGAGCAAGCAGACTTGTGGGGCAAAGTCCCAGACCAGTAACCTGGGCAGCAGTCTTGTGGGGCATGGTCCCAGACCTGTAACAGAGCAGCAGACTTGTGGGGCATGGCCCCAGACCTGAAGATTGAAGCAGCACACTTATGGGGCATAGTCCCAGACCTATAACTTGGAACTGCAGACTTTGGGGCATAGCCCCACACCTGTAACAGGAGCAGCAGACTTGTGGGGCATGGTTCCAGACCTGTAACGAAGCAGAAGACTTGTGGGGCATAGTCCCAGACCAGTAACCTGGAGCAGCAGACTTGTGGGCATGGCCCCAGACCTGTAACAGAAGCAGCAGACTTTTGGGTCATAGTCCCAGACCTGTAACTTTGAACAGCAGCAGACATGTGGGGCATGGCCCCAGACCTGTAACGAAGCAAGCAGACTTGTGGGGCATTCCCAGACCTGTAACTGGAGAAGCAGACTTGTGGGACATTGCCCCTGATCTGTAACTTGGAGCAGCAGACTTGTGGGCACAGCCCCAGACCTGTAACAGGAGCAGCAGACTTGTGGGGCATGGCTCCAGACCTGTAAGTGGAGAAGCAGACTTGTGGAGCATTGCACCAGACCTGTAACGTGGAGCAGGAGACTTGTGGGGCATGGCCCCAGAACTGTAACTGAAGCAGCAGACTTCTGGGGCGTGGCCCCAGACCTGTAACTGGAGTAGCAGACTTGAGGGCATGGTCCCTGACCTGTAACGAAGCAGCAGACTTGTGGAGCATAGCTCCCAGACCTGTAATTTGGAGCATCAGACTTATGGGGCATTGTCCCAGACCCATAACAGAAGCAGCAGACTCATGGGGCATGGTCCCAGACCTGTAAATTGAAGAATAGACTTGTGGGGCATGGCCCCAGACCTCTACATAGAGCAGCGGATCTGTGGGGCATAGCCCCAGACCTGTAACAGAGCAACAGACCTGTGGGCATGGCACCAGATCTGTAGATGAAAGCAGCTAAACTGTGGGGCATGGCCCCAGACCTGTAATTGAAGGCACCTGACACATGAGATATGGCCTCACACCTGTAACTTGAAGCAGCAGACCCATGGTGCACAGCTCTGGACCTGTAGCCTGAAGCAGAAGACCTGTGGGGCATGGACCCAGTTCTCTAACTTGAAGCAGCAGACCTGTGGGGCATGGTCCCAGACTTGTAATGTGGTGCAGCAGATTTGTAGGGCATTTTTCCAGACCTGTAACTTGAAGCAGCAGACTTGTGGGGCATGGTCCTAGACCTGTAACTTGAAGCAGCAAACTTGTTGAACATGGTCACAGACCTGTAACTTGAAGCATCAGCAGACTTGTGGGGCATCGTCCCAGACCTATAACTTGGAGCAGCAGACTTATGGGGCATAAGCCCCAGACCTGTAACTTGGAGCAGCTGAATGGTGGGGCATAGTCCAAGACCAGTAACTTGAGCAGCAGACTTGAGGGCATGGCCCCAGACCTGTAACAGAAGCAACAGACTTGTGGGGCATGGTCCCAGACCTGTAACATGGAGCAACAGACTTGTGGGGCATTGTCCCCAGACCTGTAACGAAGCAACAGACTTGTGAGGCATGGCCCCAGCGATGTAACTTGGAGCAACAGACTTGTGGGGCATGCTCCCAGACCTGTAACAAGCAACAGACTTGTGGGGCATGGTCCCAGACCTGTAATGTGGAGCAGCTGATTTGTGGGGCATTTTCCCAGAACTGTAACTTGAAGCAGCAGACTTGTGGGACATGGTCACAGACCTGTAACATGAAGCACAGGACTTGTGGGGCATAGTCCCAGACCTATAACTTAGAGCATCAGACTTGTGGGGCACAATCCCAGACCTGTAACTTGGAGCATCAGACTTGTGGGGTATACTCCCAGACCAGTAACTTTGAGCAGCAGACTTGTTGGGCATGGTCCCAGACCTGTAACTTGAAGCAGCAGACTTGTGGGGCATGGCCCCAGACCTGTAACTTGGAGCAGCAGACTTGTTTGGCATAGTCCCAGACCAGTAACCTGGAGCAGAAGACATGTGGGGCATGGCCCCAGACCTGTAACTTGAAGCAGCAGACTTGTGGGGCATAATCCCACACCTGTAACTTGGAGTAGCAGACTTGTGGGGCATAGCCCCAGATCTGTAACTTGGAGCAACAGACTTGTGAGGGCACAGTCCCAGACCTGTAACTTGGAGCAACAAACTTGTGAGGCATTGCCCCAGATCTGTAAGTTGGAATAACATTCTTGTGGGGCATGGCCCCAGACCTGTAACATGAAGAACAGACTTGTGGGGCATGGCACCAGACCTGTAACTTGGAGCAGCAGACTTGTAGGGCATTGTCCTAGTCCTGTAACTTGAAGCATCAGACTTGTGGGGCATGGCCCCAGACCTGAAACTTGGAGCAGCAGACTTGTGGAGTATTATCCCAGACCTGTACCTTGAAGTAGCATACTTGCGGGGCATTGTCCCAGACCTGTAACCTGAAACAGCAGACTTGTGGGGCATGGTCCCAGATTTGCACCTTGAAGCAGCAGACTTGTGGGACATGGTCCCAGACCTGTAACCTGAAGCAGCAGACTTATGGGGCATTTTCCAAACCTGTAACTTGAAGCCGCAGACTTGTGGGGCATTTTCCCAAGACCTGTAACTGGGAGCAGCAGACTTGTGGGGCATTTTCCAAGACCATTAACTTGGAGCAGCAGACTTGTGGGGCATAGCCACAGACATGCAACTTGGAGCAGCAGAATTTTGGGGCATAGTCCCAGACCTGTAACTTGGAGCAGCAGACTTGTGGGACATAGTCCCAGACCAGTAACTTGGAGCAGCAGCCTTGTGGGGCATTGTCCCAGACCTGAAACTTGAAGCCGCACACTTGTGGGGCATGGCCCCAGACCTGTAACTTGGAGCAGCAGACTTGTGGGGCATAGTCCCGGACCAGTAACCTGGAGCAGCAGACTTGTGGGGCATGGCCCCAGACCTGTAACTTGAAGCAGCAGACTTGTGGGGCATAGTCCCAGACCTGTAACTTGGAGTAGCAGACTTGTGGGGCATAGCCCCAGATCTGTAACTTGGAGCATCAGACTTGTGGGGCACAGCCCCAGACCTGTAACTTGGATCAGTAGACTTCTGGGGCATTGCCCCAGATCTGTAACCAGCAGACTTGGGGGCATGGCCCCAGACATATAACGGAGAAGCAGACTTTTGGGGCATTGCCCCAGACCTGTAATGGAGCAGGAGACTTGGGGCATGGCACAGACCTGTAACTTGAAGCAGCAGACTTGAGGGGCATGGTCCCAGACCTGTAACTTGGAGTAGCAGACTTGTGGGGCATGGTCCCAGACCTGTAACAGAAGCAGCAGACTTGTGGAGCATGGCCCTAGACCAGTAATTTGGAGCATCAGACTTATTGGGCATTGTCCCAGACCCATACCAGAAGCAGCAGACTCATGGGGCATGGTCCCAGACCTGTAACATGAAGAATAGACTTGTGAGGCATAGCCCAGACCTGTAACTTGGAGCAACAGACTTATGGGGCATGGCCTGAGTCCTGTAACTAGGAGTAGCAGACTTGTGGAACATTGCCCTAGACCTGTAACTTGAAGCAGCATACTTGCGGGGCATTGTCCCAGACCTGTAACCTGAAACAGCAGACTTGTGGGGCATGGTCCCAGACCTGTACCTTGAAGCAGCAGACTTGTGGGACATGGTCCCAGACCTGTACCCTAAAGCAGCAGACTTGTGTGGCATTTTCCCAGACCTATAACTTGAAGCAGCAGACTTGTGGGGCATTTTCCAAGACCTGTAACTTGGAGCAGCAGACTTGTGGGGCATTTTCCAAGACCTGTAACTTGGAGCAGCAGCCTTGTGGGGCATGGCCACAGTCATGCAACTTGGAGCAGCAGACATTTGGGGCATGGTCCCAGACCTGTAACTTGGAGCAGCAGACTTGTGGGGCATAGTCCCGGAACAGTAACCTGGAGCAACAGACTTGTGGGCATGGCCCCAGACCTGTAACAAAGCAGCAGACTTGTGGGGCATAGTCCCAGACCTGTAACAGGTAGCAGACTTGTGGGGCATAGCCCCAGATCTGTAACTTAGACAACAGCAGACTTGTGGGCACAGCTCCAGACCTGTAACTTGGATCAGCAGACTTCTGGGGCATTGCCCCTGATCTGTAACAGAGCAACAGACTTGGGGGCATGGCCCCAGACCTGTAACAGAAAAGCAGACTTGTGGGGCATTGCCCCAGACCTGTAACGTGGAGCAGGAGACTTGTGGGGCATGGCCCCAGACCTGTAACAAGCAGCAGACTTGAGGGCATGGTCCCAGACCTTTAACGGAGTAGCAGACTTGTGGGGCATGGTCCCAGACCTGTAACGAAGCAGCAGACTTGTGGAACATAGCTGAACTTGTAATTTGGAGCTTCAGACTTATGGGGCATTGTCCCAGACCCATAACGAAGCAAGCAGACTCATGGGCATGGTCCCAGACCTGTAACATGAAGAATAGACTTTGAGGCATGGCCCCACCTGTAACATGGAGCAGCAGACTTGTGGGGCATGGCCTGAGACCTGTAACTAGGAGTAGCAGACTTGTGGAGCATTGTCCTAGACCTGTAACTTGAAGCAGCATACTTGCAGGGCATTGTCCCAGACCTGTAACCTGAAGCAGCAGACTTGTGGGGCATGGTCTCATTCCTGTACCTTGAAGCAGCAGACTTGTGGGACATGGTCCCAGACCTGTATCCTGAAGCAGCAGACTTGTGGGGCATTTTCCCAGACCTATAACTTGAAGCAACAGACTTGTGGGGCATTTTCCAAGACCTGTAACTTGGAGCAGGAGACTTGTGGGGCATTTTCCAAGACCTGTAACTTGGAGCAGCAGACTCGTGGGGCAAGGCCCCAGACATGTAACAGGCAAGCAGACTTTTGGGGCATGGTCCAAGACCTGTAACGGAGCAACAGACTTGTGGGGCATGGCCCCAGACCTGTAACGGAGCAACAGACTTGTGGGCATAGTCCCAGACCAGTAACAGAAGCAGAAGACATTTGGGGCATTTTCCCAGACCTGTAACCTGAAGCAGCAGGCTTGTGGGGCATAGCCCCAGACCTGTAACTTGGAGCAACAGACTTGTGGGGCATAGTCCCAGACCAGTAACATGAGCAACAAACTTGTGGGCATAGCTCAGACCTGTAACAAAGCAACAGACTTGTGGGCACAGTCCCAGACCTGTAACAGAGCAACAGACTTTGAGGGCATGTCCCCAGACCTGTAACGAAGCACCAGACTTGTGGGGCATTGTTCCAGATCAGTAACTTGGAGCAACAGACTTGAGGGGCTTTGTCCCAGACCTGTAACAAGCAGCAGACTTGTGGGACATGGCCCAGCCTGTAACTTGGAGCAACAGACTTGGAGGCACAGCCCAGACCTGTAACAGAGCAGCAGACTTGTGGGGCATGCTCCCAGACCTAGAACTGAAGCAGCAGACTTGTGGGGCATAGTCCCAGACCTGTAATGTGGAGCAACAGATTTGTGGGGCATTTTCCCAGACCTATAACTCGAAGCAGCAGACTTGGGGGCATAGTCCGAGACCTGTAACGAAGCAACAGACTTGTGGGACATGGTCTACAGACCTGTAACTGAACTAACAGACTTGTGGGGCATGGTCCCAGTCCTGTAACAAAGCAACAGACTTGTGGGGCATGGCCCCGGACCTATAACATGGACAGCAGACTTGTGGGGCAAAGTCCCAGACCAGTAACCTGGGCAGCAGTCTTGTGGGGCATGGTCCCAGACCTGTAACTGAAGCAACAGACTTGTGGGGCATGGCCCCAGACCTGAAAGTTGAAGCAGCACACTTGTGGGGCATAGTCCCAGACCTATAACTTGGAACTACAGACTTTGGGGCATAGCCCACACCTGTAACAGAGCAGCAGACTTGTGGGGCATGGTCCAGACCTGTAACTGAAGCAGAAGACTTGTGGGGCATAGTCCCAGACCAGTAACCTGGAGCTGCAGACTTGTGGGGCATGGCCGCAGACCTGTAACTTGAAGCAGCAGACTTTTGGGTCATAGTCCCAGACCTGTAACTTTGAACAGCAGCAGACATGTGGGGCATGGCCCCAGACCTGTAACTTGAAGCAGCAGACTTGTGGGGCATCGTCCCAGACCTGTAACTTGGAGAAGCAGACTTGTGGGACATTGCCCCTGATCTGTAACTTGGAGCAGCAGACTTGTGGGGCACAGCCCCAGACCTGTAACATGGAGCAGCAGACTTGTGGGGCATGGCTCCAGACCTGTAAATTGGAGAAGCAGACTTGTGGAGCATTGCACCAGACCTGTAACGTGGAGCAGGAGACTTGTGGGGCATGGCCCCAGAACTGTAACTTGAAGCAGCAGACTTCTGGGGCGTGGCCCCAGACCTGTAACTTGGAGTAGCAGACTTGAGGGAGCATGGTCCCTGACCTGTAACTTGAAGCAGCAGACTTGTGGAGCATGGCCCCAGACCTGTAATTTGGAGCATCAGACTTATGGGGCATTGTCCCAGACCCATAACTTGAAGCAGCAGACTCATGGGGCATGGTCCCAGACCTGTAAATTGAAGAATAGACTTGTGGGGCATGGCCCCAGACCTCTACCTTGGAGCAGCGGATCTGTGGGGCATGGCCCCAGACCTGTAACTTGAAGCAGCAGACCTGTAGGGCATGGCACCAGATCTGTAGATTGAAGCAGCTAAACTGTGGGGCATGGCCCCAGACCTGTAATTTGAAGCACCTGACACATGAGATATGGCCTCACACCTGTAACTTGAAGCAGCAGACCCATGGTGCACAGCTCTGGACCTGTAGCCTGAAGCAGAAGACCTGTGGGGCATGGACCCAGTTCTCTAACTTGAAGCAGCAGACTAGTGGGGCATGGTCCCAGACTTGTAATGTGGTGCAGCAGATTTGTGGGGCATTTTTCCAGACCTGTAACTTGAAGCAGCAGACTTGTGGGGCATGGTCCTAGACCTGTAACGAAGCAGCAGACTTGTGGAACATGGTCTGAGACCTGTAACAGAAGCATCAGCAGACTTGTGGGGCATCGTCCAGACCTATAACTGGAGCAACAGACTTGTGGGGCATAGCCCCAGACCTGTAACTAGAGCAGCTGAATTGTGGGGCATAGTCCAAGACCAGTAACTTGGAGCAGCAGACTTGAGGGGCATGGCCCCAGACCTGTAACATGAAGCAGCAGACTTGTGGGGCATGGTCCCAGACCTGTAACATGGAGCAGCAGACTTGTGGGGCATTGTCCCAGACCTGTAACATGAAGCAGCAGACTTGTGAGGCATGGCCCCAGTGATGTAACTTGGAGCAGCAGACTTGTGGGGCATGCTCTCAGACCTGTAACTTGAAGCAGCAGACTTGTTGGGCATGGTCCCAGACCTGTAACTTGAAGCAGCAGACTTGTGGGGCATGCCCCAGACCTGTAACTTGAGCAACAGACTTGTTTGGCATAGTCCCAGACCAGTAACCTGGAGCAGAAGACATGTGGGGCATAGCCCGAGACCTGTAACGAAGCAGCAGACTTGTGGGGCATAATCCACACCGGTAACTAGGTAGCAGACTTGTGAGGGCATAGCCACAGATCTGTAACTGGAGCAACAGACTTGTGGGGCACAGTCCCAGACCTGTAACTTGGAGCAGCAAACTTGTGGGGCATTGCCCCAGATCTATAAGTTGGAATAGCATTCTTGTGAGGCATGGCCCCAGACCTGTAACAGAAGAACAGACTTGTGGGGCATGGCACCAGACCTGTAACTTGAGCAGCAGACTTGTAGGGCATTGTCCCAGTCCTGTAACTGAAGCAACAGACTTGTGGGGCATGGCCCCAGAACTGAAACTTGGAGCAGCAGACTTGTGAGCATTGTCCCAGACCTGTAACTTGAAGCAGCATACTTGCGGGGCATTGTCAGACCTGTAACCTGAAACAACAGACTTGTGGGGCATGGTCCCAGATTTGTACCTTGAAGCAGCAGACTTGTGGGACATGGTCCCAGACCTGTAACCTGAAGCAGCAGACTTATGGGGCATTTTCCAAACCTGTAACTTGAAGCCGCAGACTTGTGGGGCATTTTCCAAGACCTGTAACTGGGAGCAGCAGACTTGTGGGGCATTTACAAGACCATTAACTTGGAGCAGCAGACTTGTGGGGCATGGCCACAGACATGCAACTTGGAGCAGCAGAATTTTGGGGCATAGTCCCAGACCTGTAACTTGGAGCAGCAGACTTGTGGGACATAGTCCCAGACCAGTAACTTGGAGCAGCAGCCTTGTGGCGCATTGTCCCAGACCTGTAACTTGAAGCCGCACACTTGTGAAGCATGGCCCCAGACCTGAAACTTGGAGCAGCAGACTTGTGGGGCATAGTCCCGGACCAGTAACCTGGAGCAGCAGACTTGTGGGGCATGACCCCAGACCTGAAACTTGAAGCAGCAAACTTGTGGGGCATAGTCCCAGACCTGTAACTTGGAGTAGCAGACTTGTGGGGCATAGCCCCAGATCTGTAACTTGGAGCATCAGACTTGTGGGGCACAGCCCCAGACCTGTAACATGGATCAGTAGACTTCTGGGGCATTGCCCCAGATCTGTAACTTCAGCAGCAGACTTGGGGGGCATGGCCCCAGACATGTAACTTGGAGAAGCAGACTTGTGGGGCATTGCCCCAGACCTCTAACGTGGAGCAGGAGACTTGCGGGGCATGGCACCAGACCTGTAACTTGAAGCAGCAGACTTGAGGGGCATGGTCACAGACCTGTAACTTGGAGCAGCAGACTTGTGGGGCATGGTCCCAGACCTGTAACTTGAAGCAGCAGACTTGTGGAGCATGGCCCTAGACCAGTAATTTGGAGCATCAGACTTATTGGGCATTGTCCCAGACCCATAACTGAAGCAGCAGACTCATGGGGCATGGTCCCAGACCTGTAACATGAAGAATAGACTTGTGAGGCATGGCCCAGACCTGTAACTTGGAGCAGCAGACTTATGGGGCATAGCCTGGAGTCCTGTAACTAGGAGTAGCAGACTTGTGGAACATTGCCCTAGACCTGTAACTCTGAACAGCATACTTAAGGGCATTGTCCCAGACCTGTAACCTGAAGCAGCAGACTTGTGGGGCATGGTCCCAGACCTGTACCTTGAAGCAGCAGACTTGTGGGACATGGTCCCAGACCTGTAACTATGAAGCAGACTTGTGTAGGCATTTTCCCAGACCTATAACTTGAAGCAACAGACTTGTGGGGCATTTTCAAGACCTGTAACTTGGAGCAAGCAGTCTTGTGGGGCATTTTCAAGACTTGTAACTTGGAGCAGCAGACTCTTGGGGCAAGGCCCCAGACATATAACAGTGCAGCACTTTTGGGGCATGGTCCAAGACCTGTAACAGAAGCAGCAACAGACTTGTGGAGGCATCGTCCTGACCTATAACTGGAGCAACAGACTTGTGGGGCATATCCCCAGACCTGTAACTGGAGCAGCAGACTTGGGGGCATAGTCCCAGACCAGTAACTTAGAGCAGCAGACTTGAGGGCAAGGTCCCAGACCTGTAACTGGAAGCAACAGACTTGTGGGGCATGGCCCCAGACCTGTAACAGAGCAGCCCACTTGTGGGGAATAGTCCCAGACCAGCAACTTGGAGCAGCAGACTTGTGGGGCATAGCTCCAGCCTGTAACAGAAGCAGCAGACTTGTGGGGCATAGTCCCAGACCTGTAACTTGGAGCATCAGACTTCTGCGGCATAGACCCAGATCTGTAAATTGGAGCAGCAGACTTGTAGGGCATTGTCCCAGTCCTGTAACAGAAGCAACAGACTTGTGGGCATGGCCCCAGACCTGTAACTGGAGCAGCAGACTTGTGGAGCATTGTCCCAGACCTGTAACTTGAAGCAGCATACTTGCGGGCATTGTCCCAGACCTGTAACCTGAAACAGCAGACTTGTGGGGCATGGTCCCAGATCTGTACCTGTGAAGCAACAGACTTGTGGGACATGGTCCCAGACCTGTAACCTAAAGCAGCAGACTTATGGGGCATCTTCCAAACCTGTAACTGAAGCAACGACTTGTGGGGCATTTTCAAGACCTGTAACTTGGAGCAGCAGACTTGTGGGGCATTTTCCAAGACCTGTAACTTGGAGCAAGCAGACTTGTGGGGCATAGCCACAGACATGCAACAGCAAGCTTACTTTCAGGGCATAGTCCCAGACCTGTAACGGAGCAACAGACTTGTGGGACATAGTCCCAGACCAGTAACTTGGAGCAACAGCAACCTTGTGGGGCATGGTCCCAGACCTGTAACGAAGCTGCACACTTGTGGGCATAGCCCCAGACCTGTAACTTGAGCAGCAGACTTGTAGGGCATAGTCCGGACCAGTAACCTGGAGCAGCAGACTTGTGGGGCATGCCCCAGACCTGTAACGAAGCAGCAGACTTGTGGGGCATAGTCCCAGACCTGTAACAGGTAGCAGACTTGTGGGGCATAGCCCAGATCTGTAACAGGAGCAACAGACTTGTGGGAGCACAGCCCCAGACCTGTAACAGATCAGCAGACTTCTGGGGCATTGCCCCAGATCTGTAACGGGCAGCAGACTTGGGGGCATGGCCCCAGACCTGTAACGGAGAAGCAGACTTGTGGGGCATTGCCCCAGACCTGTAACGTGGAGCAGGAGACTTGTGGGGCATAGCACCAGACCTGTAACAAAGCAGCAGACTTGAGGGGCATAGTCCCAGACCTGTAACGTGGAGTAGCAGACTTGTGGGCATGGTCCCAGACCTGTAACTGAAGCAACAGACTTGTGGAGCATGTCCCCAGACCTGTAATTTGGAGCATCAGACTTATTGGGCATTGTCCCAGACCCATAACAAACAGCAGACTCATGGGGCATGGTCCCAGACCTATAACATGAAGAATAGACTTGTGAGGCATGGCCCCAGACCTGTAACTTGGAGCAGCGGACTTATGGGGCATGGCCTGAGTCCTGTAACTAGGAGTAGCAGACTTGTGGAACATTGTCCTAGACTTGTAACAAGCAACATACTTGCAGGGCATTGTCCCAGACCTGTAACCTGAAAGAAGCAGACTTGTGGGGCATGGTTCCAGACCTGTACCTTGAAGCAGCAGACTTGTGGGACATGGTCCCAGACCTGTAACCTGAAGCAACAGACTTGTGTGCATTTCCCAGACCTATAACTTGAAGCAGCAGACTTGTGGGGCATTTTCAAGACCTGTAACTTGGGCAACAGACTTATTGGGCATTTTCAAGACCTGTAACTTGGAGCAACAGACTCTTAGGGCAAGGCCCCAGACATATAACGAGCAACAGACTTTTGGGGCATGGTCCAAGACCTGTAACAAACAGCAACAGACTTGTGGGGCATCGTCCCTGACCTATAACTTGGGCAACAGACTTGTGGGGCTGGCCCAGACCTGTAATTGGAGCAGCAGACTTGTGGGGCATAGTCCCAGACCAGTAACTTGGAGCAAGCAGACTTGAGGGCATGGTCCCAGACTTGTATGAAGCAGCAGACTTGTGGGACATGGTTCCAGACCTGTAACCTGAAGCAACAGACTTATGGGCATGTTCCAGACCTGTAACTGAAGCAGCAGACTTGTGGGGCATTTCCAAGACCTGTAACTTGGAGCAGCAGACTTGTGGGGCATTTTCCAGACCTGTAACTTGGAGCAGCAGACTTGAGGACATAGCCACAGTCATGCTAACTTGGAGCAACAGACTTTGGGGCATGGTCCCAGACCTGTAACTTGGAGCAACAGACTTATGGGGCATAGTCCCGGACCTGTAACTTGGAGCAGCAGACTTGTGGGCATGGCCCCAGACCTGTAACTGAAGCAACAGACTTGTGGGCATAGTCCCAGACCTGCAACAGGTTAGCAGACTTGTGGGCATAGCCCCAGATCTGTATGGAGCAGCAGACTTGTGGAGCACAGCTCAGACCTGTAACTGGATCTGCAGACTTCTTGGGCATTGCCCCAGATCTATAACATGGAGCAACAGACTTGGGGGCATGGCCCCAGACCTGTAACAGAAAAGCAGACTTGTGGGGCATGGCCCCAGACCTGTAACTGGAGCAGGCAGACTTGTGGGGCATAGTCCCAGACCTGTAACGAAGCAACAGACTTGTGGAACATGGCCCCAGACTTGTAATTTGAGCTTCAGACTTATGGGCATTGTCCCAGACCCATAACAAGCAGCAGACTCATGGGGCATGGTCCCAGACCTGTAACATGAAGAATAGACTTGTGAGGCATAGCCCCAGACCTGTAACTGGAGCTGCAGACTTGTGGGCATTTGCAGACATACAACTGAGCAACAGACTTGTGGAGCTTTTCCCAGACCTGTAACTTGAAGCAGCTTACTTGCGGGGCATTGTCCCAGACCTGTATCCTGAAGCAGCAGACTTGTGGGGCATGGTCCCAGACCTGTACCTTGAAGCAGCAGACTTGTGGGACATGGTCCCAGACCTGTATCCTGAAGCAGCAGACTTGTGGGGCATTTTCCCAGACCTATAACTTGAAGCAACAGACTTGTGGGGCATTTTCCAAGACCTGTAACTTGGAGCAGTAGACTTGTGGGGAATTTTCCAAGACCTGTAACTTGGAGCAGCAGACTCGTGGGGCAAGGCCCCAGACATGTAACTTGGAGCAGCAGACTTTTGGGGCATGGTCCAAGACCTGTAACATGGAGCAGCAGACTTGTGGGGCATGGCCCCAGACCTGTAACATGGAGCAGCAGACTTGTGGGACATAGTCCCAGACCAGTAACTTGAAGCAGAAGACATTTGGGGCATGGTCCCAGACCTGTAACTTGAAGCAGCAGGCTTGTGGGGCATGGCCCCAGACTTGTAACTTGGAGCAGCAGACTTGTGGGGCATAGTCCCAGACCAGTAACTGGGCAACAAACTTGAGGGCATAGCCCCAGACCTGTAACAGAGCAGCAGACTTTTTGGGCAAGTCCCAGACCTGTAACTTCGAGCAGACAGACTTGTGGGGCTTTGTCCCAGACCTGTAACTTGAAGCAGCAGACTTGTGGGACATGGCCCCAGGCCTGTAACTTGGAGCAGCAGACTTGTGGGGCACAGCCCCAGACCTGTAACTTGGAACAGCAGACTTGTGGGGCATGCTCCCAGACCTGGAACTTGAAGCAGCAGACTTGTGGGGCATGGTCCCAGACCTGTAATGTGGAGCAGCAGATTTGTGGGGCATTTTCCCAGACCTATAACTCGAAGCAGCAGACTTGCGGGGCATGGTCCGAGACCTGTAACTTGAAGCAGCAGACTTGTGGGACATGGTCACAGACCTGTAACTTAGAACTAACAGACTTATGGGGCATGGTCCCAGTCCTGTAACAGAAGCAACAGACTTGTGAGGGCATGACCTCAGACATGTAACAGGAACAACAGACTTGTGGGGCACAGTCAAGACCAGTAACTTGGAGCAGCAGACTTATGGAGGCATAGTCCTAGACCTGTAACTGAAGCAGCAGACTTGTGGGGCATGGCCCCAGACCTGTAACTTGGAGCAGCAGACTTGTGGGGCAAAGTCCCAGACCAGTAACCTGGAGCAGCAGACTTGTGGGGCATGGTCCCAGACCTGTAACTAAGCAGCAGACTTGTGGGGCATGGCTCCAGACCTGAAAGTTGAAGCAGCACACTTGTGGGGCATAGTCCCAGACCTATAACTTGGAACTGCAGACTTTGGGGCATAGCCACAGACCTGTAACTTGGAGCAGCAGACTTGTGGGGCATGGTCCCAGACCTGTAACTTGAAGCAGAACACTTGTGGGGCAAAGTCCCAGTCCAGTAACCTGGAGCAGCAGACTTGTGGGCATGACCCCAGACCTGTAACAAGCAGCAGACTTGTGGGGCATAGTCCCAGACCTGTAACTTGAACAGCAGCAGACATGTGGGCATGGCCCCAGACCTGTAACAGAAGCAGCAGACTTGTGGGGCAGTCCCAGACCTGTAACTTGGAGAAGCAGACTTGTGGGCATGGCCCCAGACCTGTAATTGGAGAAGCAGACTTGTGGAGCATTGCCCAGACCTGTAACATGGAGCAGCAGACTTGTGGGGCATGGCCCCAGACCTGTAAAGAAGAAGCAGACTTGTGGAGCATTGCCCCAGACCTGTAACTTGGAGCAGGAGACTTGTGGAGGCATGGCCCCAGAAACTGTAACGAAGCAGCAGACTTCTGGGGCGTGGCCCCAGACCTGTAACTTGGAGTAGCAGACTTGAGGGGGCATGGTCGCTGACCTGTAACTTGAAGCAGCAGACTTGTGGAGCATGGCCCCAGACCTGTAATTTGGAGCATCAGACTTATGGGGCATTGACCCAGACCCATAACTTGAAGCAGCAGACTCATGGGGCATGGTCCCAGACCTGTAAATTGAAGAATAGACTTGTGGGGCATGGCCCCAGACCTCTACCTTGGAGCAGCGGTTCTGTGGGGCATGGCCCCAGACCTGTAACATGAAGCAGCAGACCTGTAGGGCATGGCACCAGATCTGTAGATTGAAGCAGCTAAACTGTGGGGCATGGCCCCAGACCTGTAATTTGAAGCACCTGACACATGAGATATGGCCTCACACCTGTAACTTGAAGCATCAGACCCATGGTGCACAGCTCTGGACCTGTAGCCTGAAGCAGAAGACCTGTGGGGCATGGACCCAGTTCTCTAACGTAGAGCAGCAGACTTGTGGGGCATGGTCCCAGACTTGTAATGTGGTGCAGCAGATTTGGGGGCATTTTCCAGACCTGTAACTTGAAGCAACAGACTTGTGGGGCATGGTCCTAGACCTGTAACTTGAAGCAGCAGACTTGTGGAACATGGTCACAGACCTGTAACTTGAAGCATCAACCAGACTTGTGGGGCATCATTCAGACCTACAACTTGGAGCAACGAGACTTGTGGGGCATAGCCCCAGACCTGTAACGGAGCACCTGACTTGTGGGGCATAGTCCAAGACCAGTAACTTGGGCAACAGACTTGAGGGCATGGCCCAGACCTGTAACAAGCAACAGACTTGTGGGGCATGGTCCCAGACCTGTAACATGGAGCAGCAGACTTGTGGGGCATTGTCCCAGACCTGTAACCGAAGCAGCAGACTTGTGAGGCATGACCCCAGCAGATGTAACTTGGAGCAGCAGACTTGTGGGCACGCTCCCAGACCTGTAACGAAGCAACAGACTTGTGGGGCATGGTCCCAGACCCGTAATGTGGAGCAGCTGATTTGTGGGGCATTTTCCCAGAACTGTAACTTGAAGCAGCAGACTTGTGGGGCATGGTCCCAGACCTGTAACTTGAAGCAGCAGACTTGTGGGACATGGTCACAGACCTGTAAATTGAAGCAGAGGACTTGTGGGGCATAGTCCCAGACCTATAACTTAGAGCAGCAGACTTGTGGGGCACAATCCCAGACCTGTAACTTGGAGCATCAGACTTGTGGGGCATACTCCCAGACCAGTAACTTTGAGCAGCAGACTTGTTGGGCATGGTCCCAGACCTGTAACATGAAGCAGCAGACTTGTGGGGCATGGCCCCAGACCTGTAACTGGGCAACAGAATTGTTTGGCATAGTCCCAGACCAGTAACCTGGAGCAGAAGACATGTGGGGCATGGCCCCAGACCTGTAACAGAAGCAGCAGACTTGTGGGGCATAATCCACACCTGTAACTTGGAGTAGCAGACTTGTGGGCATAGCCCAGATCTGTAACAGGAGCAACAGTCTTGTGGGCACAGCCCCAGACCTGTAACTGGAGCAACAGACTTGTGGGGCATTGTCCCAGATCTGTAACAGAATAGCAGACTTATGGGCCATGGCCCAGACCTATAACGAAGAACAGACTTGTGGGCATGGCACCAGACCTGTAACTGGAGCAACAGACTAGTAGGGCATTGTCCCAGTCCTGTAACAGAAGCAACAGACTTGTGAGGCATGCTCAGACCTGTAACTGGAGCAACAGACTTGTGGAGCATTGTCCCAGACCTGTAACTAGAAGTAGCAGACTGTGGGCATTGTCCCAGACCTGTAACCTGAAACAGCAGACTTGTGGGGCATGGTCCCAGATCTGTACCTTAAAGCAGCAGACTTGTGGGACATGGTCCCAGACCTGTAACCTGAAGCAGCAGACTTATGGGGCATTTTCCAAACCAGTAACTTGAAGCCGCAGACTTGTGGGGCATTTTCCAAGACCTGGAACTTGGAGCATCAGACTTGTGGGGCATTTTCCAAGACCTGTAATTTGGAGCAGCAGACTTGTGGGGCATGGCCACAGACCTGTAACTTGGAGCAGCAGACTTGTGGGGCATAGTCCCGGACCAGTAACCTGGAGCAGCAGACTTGTGGGACATGGCCCCAGACCTGTAACTTGAAGCAGCAGACTTGTGGGGCATAGTTCCAGACCTGTATCTTAGAGTAGCAGACTTGTGGGGCATAGTCCCGGACCAGTAACCTGGAGCAGCAGACTTGTGGGGCATAGCCCCCAGACCTGTAACAAGCAGCAGCAGACTTGTGGGGCATAGTTCCAGACCTGTAACTTGGAGTAGCAGACTTGTGAGGCATAGCCCAGATCTGTAACTGGAGCAGCGGACTTGTGGGGCACAGCCCAGACCTGTAACTGGATCAGCAGACATCTGGGGCATTGCCCCAGATCTGTAACAGGCAGCAGACTTGGGGGCATGGCACAGACCTGTAACTTGGAGAAGCAGACTTGTGGGGCATTGCCCCAGACCTGTAACGTGGAGCAGGAGACTTGTGGGGCATGGCACAGACCTGTAACAAGAAGCAGCAGACTTGAGGCATGGTCCCAGACCTGTAACTAGGTAGCAGACTTGTGGGCATGGTCCCAGACCTGTAACAGAAGCAACAGACTTGTGGAGCATGGCCCTAGACCTGTAATTTGGAGCATCAGACTTATTGGGCATTGTCCCAGACCCATAACAAAAGCAGCAGACTCATGGGGCATGGTCCCAGAACTGTAACATGAAGAATAGACTTGTGAGGCATGGCCCCAGACCTGTAACTTGGAGCAGCAGACTTATGGGGCATGGCCTGAGTCCTGTAACTAGGAGTAGCAGACTTGTGGAACATTGTCCTAGACCTGTAACGAAGCAGCATACTTGGGGGCATTTTTCCAGACCTGTAACCTGAAACAGCAGACTTGTGGGGCATGGTCCCAGACCTGTACTGTAAAGCAACAGACTTGTGGGACATGGTCCCAGACCTGTACCCTAAAGCAGCAGACTTGTGTGGCATTTCCCAGACCTATAACTTGAAGCAACAGACTTGTAGGGCATTTTCAAGACCTGTAACTTGGAGCAGCAGACTTGGGGCATTTTCCAAGACCTGTAACTTGGAGCAGCAGCCTTGTGGGGCATGGCCACAGTCATGCAACTTGAGCAGCAGACATTTGGGCATGGTCCCAGACCTGTAACTGGAGCAGCAGACTTGTGGGGCATAGTCCCGGAACAGTAACCTGGAGCAACAGACTTGTGGGGCATGGCCCCAGACCTGTAACAAGCAGCAGACTTGTGGGGCATAGTCCCAGACCTGTAACAGGTAGCAGACTTGTGGGGCATAGCCCCAGATCTGTAACTGAACCTGCAACAGACTTGTGGGCACAGCTCCAGACCTGTAACAGGATCAGCAGACTTCTGGGGCATTGCCCCAGATCTGTAACATGGAGCAGCAGACTTGGGGGGCATGGCCCCAGACCTGTAACTTGGAAAAGCAGACTTGTGGGACATTGCCCCAGACCTGTAACGTGGAGCAGGAGACTTGTGGGCATGGCCCCAGACCTGAAACTTGAAGCAGCAGACTTGAGGGGCATGGTCCCAGACCTGTAACTTGGAGTAGCAGACTTGTGGGGCATGGTCCCAGACCTGTAACTTGAAGCAGCAGACTTGTGGAACATGGCCCCAGACTTGTAATTTGGAGCTTCAGACTTATGGGGCATTGTCCCAGACCCATAACATGAAGCAGCAGACTCATGGGGCATGGTCCCAGACCTGTAACATGAAGAATAGACTTGTGAGGCATGGCCCCACACCTGTAACAGGAGCAGCAGACTTGTGGGGCATGGCCTGAGACCTGTAACTAGGAGTAGCAGACTTGTGGAGCATTGTCCTAGACCTGTAACTGAAGCAGCATACTTGCAGGGCATTGTCCCAGACCTGTAACCTGAAACAGCAGACTTGTGGGGCATGGTCCCATTCCTGTACCTTGAAGCAGCAGACTTGTGGGACATGGTCCCAGACCTGTATCCTGAAGCAGCAGACTTGTGGGGCATTTTCCCAGACCTATAACTTGAAGCAACAGACTTGTGGGGCATTTTCCAAGACCTGTAACTTGGAGCAGGAGACTTGTGGGGCATTTTCCAAGACCTGTAACTTGGAGCAGCAGACTCGTGGGGCAAGGCCCCAGACATGTAACATGGAGCAGCAGACTTTTGGGGCATGGTCCAAGACCTGTAACAGAGCAACAGACTTGTGGGGCATAGCCCCAGACCTGTAACAGAGCAACAGACTTGTGGGGCATAGTCCCAGACCAGTAACATGAAGCAGAAGACATTTGGGGCATTTTCCCAGACCTGTAACTTGAAGCAGCAGGCTTGTGGGGCATGGCCCCAGACCTGTAACTTGGAGCAGCAGACTTGTGGGGCATAGTCCCAGACCAGTAACATGGAGCAGCAAACTTCTGGGGCATAGCCCCAGACCTGTAACTTGAAGCAGCAGACTTGTGGGGCACAGTCCCAGACCTGTAACTTGGAGCAGCAGACTTGTGGGGCATGTCCCCAGACCTGTAACAAGCAGCAGACTTGTGGGGCATTGTTCCAGATCAGTAACTTGAGCACAGACTTGTGGGCTTTGTCCCAGACCTGTAACAAGCAGCAGACTTGAGGACATAGCCCCAGGCCTGTAACAGGAGCAACAGACTTGTGGGCACAGCCCCAGACCTGTAACTTGGAGCAAGCAGACTTGTGGGGCATGCTCCCAGACCTGGAGCATGAAGCAGCAGACTTGTGGGGCATGGTCCCAGACCTGTAATGTGGAGCAACAGATTTGTGGGGCATTTTCCCAGACCTATAACTCAAGCAACAGACTTGCAGGGCATGGTCCGAGACCTGTAACTTGAAGCAGCAGACTTGTGGGACATGGTCACAGACCTGTAACTTGAACTAGCAGACTTGTGGGGCATGGTCCCAGTCCTGTAACTTGAAGCAGCAGACTTGTGGGGCATGGCCTCAGACATGTAACTTGGAACAGCAGACTTGTGGGGCATAGTCAAAGACCAATAACTTGGAGCAGCAGACTTATGGGGCATGGTCCTAGACCTGTAACTTGAAGCAGCAGACTTGTGGGGCATGGCCCCGGACCTGTAACTTGGAGCAGCAGACTTGTGGGACAAAGTCCCAGACCAGTAACCTGGAGCAACAGACTTGTGGGGCATGGTCCCAGACCTGTAACACAGCAACAGACTTGTGGGGCATGGCCCCAGACCTGAGTTGAAGCATCACACTTGTGGGGCATAGTCCCAGACCTATAACTTGGAACTGCAGAGTTTGGGGCATAGCCCAGACCTGTAACATGGAGCAGCAGACTTGTGGGGCATGGTCCCAGACCTGTAACTTGAAGCAGAAGACTTGTGGGGCATAGTCCCAGACCAGTAACCTGGAGCAGCAGACTTGTGGGGCATGGCCCCAGACCTGTAACATGAAGCAGCAGACTTTTGGGTCATAGTCCCAGACCTGTAACTTTGAACAGCAACAGACATGTGGGCATAGCCCCAGACCTGTAACGAAGCAACAGACTTGTGGGGCATCGTCCAGAGCTGTAACGGAGAAGCAGACTTGTGGGACATTGCCCCTGATCTGTAACTGGAGCAACAGACTTGGGGCACAGCCCCAGACCTGTAACGGGCAACAGACTTGTGGGGCATGGCTCCAGACCTGTAAATTGAGAAGCAGACTTGTGGGCATTGCCCCAGACCTGTAACGTAGAGCAGGAGACTTGTGGGGCATGGCCCCAGAACTGTAACTTGAAGCAGCAGACTTCGGGGCGTGGCCCCAGACCTGTAAATTGGAGAAGCAGACTTGTGGAGCATTGCCCCAGACCTGTAACTTAGAGCAGGAGACTTGTGGGGCATGCTCCCAGACCTGGAACTTGAAGCAGCAGACTTGTGGGGCATGGTCCCAGACCTGTAATGTGGAGCAGCAGATTTGTGGGGCATTTTCCCAGACCAATAACTCGAAGCAGCAGACTTGCGGGGCATGGTCCGAGACCTGTAACTAGAAGCAGCAGACTTGTGGGACATGGTCACAGACCTGTAACTTGAACTAGCAGACTTGTGGGGCATGGTCCCAGTCCTGTAACTAGAAGCAGCAGACTTGTGGGGCATAGTCAAAGACCAATAACTTGGAGCAGCAGACTTATGGGGCATGGTCCTAGACCTGTAACTTGAAGCAGCAGACTTGTGGGGCATGGCCCCGGACCTGTAACTTGGAGCAGCAGACTTGTGAGGCAAAGTCCCAGACCAGTAACCTGGAGCAGCAGACTTGTGGGGCATGGTCCCAGACCTGTAACTTGAAGCAGCAGACTTGTGGGGCATGGCCCCAGACCTGAAAGTTGAAGCAGCACACTTGTGGGGCATAGTTCCAGACCTATAACTTGGAACTGCAGACTTTGGGGCATAACCCCAGACCTGTAACTTGGGCAACAGACTTGTGGGGCATGGTCCCAGACCTGTAACAAGCAGAAGACTTGTGGGGCATAGTCCCAGACCAGTAACCTGGAGCAACAGACTTGTGGGGCATGGTCCCAGACCTGTAACAGAAGCAGCAGACTTTTGGGTCATAGTCCCAGACCTGTAACTTGAACAGCAACAGACATGTGGGCATGGCCCGAGACCTGTAACAAGCAACAGACTTGTGGGGCATCGTCCCAGACCTGTAACGGAGAAGCAGACTTGTGGGACATTGCCCTGATCTGTAACTTGGAGCAACAGACTTGTGGGCACAGCCCAGACCTGTAACTTAGCAGCAGACTTGTGGGCATGGCTCCAGACCTGTAAAGTGGAGAAGCAGACTTGTGGAGCATTGCCCCAGACCTGTAATGTGGAGCAGGTGACTTGTGGGGCATAGCCCCAGAACTGTAACGAAGCAGCAGACTTCTGGGCGTGGCCCCAGACCTGTAAATGGAGAAGCAGACTTGTGGAGCATTGCCCCAGACCTGTAACTTGGAGCTGGAGACTTGTGGGCATGGCCCCAGAACTGTAACAGAAGCAGCAGACTTCTGGGGGCCCCAGACCTGTAACTTGGGTAGCAGACTTGAGGGGCATGGTCCCTGACCTGTAACTGAAGAAACAGACTTGTGGAGCATGGCCCCACCTGTAATTTGGAGCATCAGACTTATGGGGCATTGTCCCAGACCCATAACAAGCAGCAGTCTCATGGGGCATGGTCCCAGACCTGTAAATTGAAGAATAGACTTGTGGGGCATGGCCCCAGACCTCTACCTTGGAGCAGCGGTTCTGTGGGGCATGGCCCCAGACCTGTAACTTGATGCAGCAGACCTGTAGGGCATGGCACCAGATCTGTAGATTGAAGCAGCTAAACTGTGGGGCATGGCCCCAGACCTGTAATTTGAAGCACCTGACACATGAGATATGGCCTCACACCTGTAACTTGAAGCATCAGACCCATGGTGCACAGCTCTGGACCTGTAGCCTGAAGCAGAAGACCTGTGGGGCATGGACCCAGTTCTCTAACTTGAAGCAGCAGACTTGTGGGGCATGGTCCCAGACTTGTAATGTGGTGCAGCAGATTTGTGGGGCATTTTTCCAGACCTGTAACTTGAAGCAGCAGACTTGTGGGGCATGGTCCTAGACCTGTAACTTGAAGCAGCAGACTTGTGGAACATGGTCACAGACCTGTAACTTGAAGCATCAGCAGACTTGTGGGGCATCGTTCCAGACCTACAACTTGGAGCAGCAGACTTGTGGGGCATAGACCCAGACCTGTAACTTGGAGCACCTGACTTGTGGGGCATAGTCCAAGACCAGTAACTTGGAGCAGCAGACTTGAGGAGCATGGCCCCAGACCTGTAACTTGAAGCAGCAGACTTGTGGGGCATGGTCCCAGACCTGTAACATGGAGCAGCAGACTTGTGGGGCATTGTCCCAGACCTGTAACTTGAAGCAGCAGACTTGTGAGGCAGACCCAGACATGTAACTATGAGCAGCAGACTTGTGGGGCACGCTCCCAGACCTGTAACAAGCAACAGACTTGTGGGACATGGTCCCAGACCTGTAATGTGGAGCAACTGATTGTGGGGCATGTCCAGACCTGTAACTGAGCAGCAGACTTGTAGGGCATGGTCCCAGACCTGTAACTTGAAGCAGCAGACTTGTGGGACATAGTCCCAGACCTAGTAAATTGAGCAGCAGACTTGTGGGGCATAGTCCCAGACCTATAACTTAGAGCAGCAGACTTGTGGGGCACAATCCCAGACCTGTAACTTGGAGCATCAGACTTGTAGGGCATACTCCCAGACCAGTAACTTTGAGCAAGCAGACTTGTTGGGCATAGCTCCGAAACCTGTAACTTGGAGCAACAGAATTGTTTGGACATAGTCCCAGACCAGTAACCTGGAGCAGAAGCATATGGGGCATGGCCCCAGACCTGTGAAACCAACGCAGACTTGTGGGCATAATCCACCCTGTAACTTGGGTAGCAGACTTGTGGGGCATAGCCCCAGATCTGTAACTTGGAGCAACAGACTTGTGGGACTAGCCCCAGACCTGTAACAGAGCAACAGACTTGTGGGGCATGGACCCAGACCTGTAACTGAAGCAGCAGACTTGTGGAGCATGGCCCTAGACCTGTAATTTGGAGCATCAGACTTAATCGGCATTGTCCCAGACCCATAACAAGCAGCAGACTCATGGGGCATGGTCCTAGACCTGTAACATGAAGAATAGACATGGAGGCATGGCCCCATACCTGTAACTTGGAGCAGCAGACTTATGGGGCATGGCCTGAGTCCTGTAACTAGGAGTAGCAGACTTGTGGAACATTGTCCTAGACCTGTAACTTGAAGCAGCATACTTGCGGGGCATTGTCCCAGACCTGTAACCTGAAACAGCAGACTTGTTGGGCATGGTCCCAGACCTGTACCTTGAAGCAGCAGACTTGTGGGACATGGTCCCAGACCTGTATCCTAAAGCAGCAGACTTGTGTGGCATTTTCCCAGACCTATAACTTGAAGCAAGCAGACTTGTGGGCATTTCCAAGACCTGTAACTTGGAGCAGCAGACTTGTGGGGCATTTTCCAGACCTGTAACTTGGAGCAGCAGCCTTGTGGGGCATGGCCACAGTCACTGCTAACTGAAGCAACAGACATTTGGGCATGGTCCCAGACCTGTAACTTGGAGAGCAGACTTGTGGGGCATAGTCCTAGAACAGTAACCTGGAGCAACAGACTTGTGGGGCATGGCTCAGACCTGTAACTGAGCAGCAGACTTGTGGGGCATAGTCCCAGACCTGTAACTTGGAGTAGCAGACTTGGGGGCATAGCCCCAGACCTGTAACTTGGAGCAAGCAGACTTGTGGGGCACAGCCCAGACCTGTAACTGATCAGCAGACTTCTGTGGCATTGCCCCAGACCTGTAACTGAGCAACAGACTTGGGGGCATGGCCCCAGACCTGTAACATGGAAAAGCAGACTTGTGGGGCAGTGCCCCAGACCTGTAATGTGGAGCAGAAGACTTGTGGAACATGGCCCCAGACTTGTAATTTGGAGCTTCAGACTTATGGGGCATTGTCCCAGACCCATAACTTGAAGCAGCAGACTCATGGGGCATGGTCCCAGACCTGTAACATGAAGAATAGACTTGTGAGGCATGGCCCCACACCTGTAACTTGGAGCAGCAGACTTGTGGGGCATGGCCTGAGACCTGTAACTAGGGTAGCAGACTTGTGGAGCATTGTCCTAGACCTGTAACTGAAGCAGCATACTTGCAGGGCATTGTCCCAGACCTGTAACCTGAAGCAGCAGACTTGTGGGGCATGGCCCCATTCCTGTACCTGAAGCAGCAGACTAGTGGGACATGGTCCCAGACCTGTATCCTGAAGCCAGCAGACTTGTGGGGCATTTCCCAGACCTATAACTTGAAGCAACAGACTTGTGGGGCATTTCCAAGACCTGTAACTTGGACAGGAGACTTGTGGGGCATTTTCCAAGACCTGTAACTTGGGCAGCAGACTCGTGGGGCAAGGCCCCAGACATAACTTAGAGCAGCAGACTTTTGGGGCATGGTCCAAGACCTGTAACTGGAGCAACAGACTTGTGGGGCATTGCCCCAGACCTGTAACGGAGCAGCAGACTTGTGGGGCATAGTCCCAGACCAAGTAACAGAAAGACATTTGGGGCATTTTCCCAGACCTGTAACTGAAGCAACAGGCTTGTGGGGCATAGCTCCAGACCTGTAACTGGGCAACAGACTTGTGGGCATAGTCCCAGACCAGTAACTTGGAGCAACAAACTTGGGGGCATAGCCCAGACCTGTAACAGAAGCAACAGACTTGTGGGGCACAGTCCCAGACCTGTAACTGGAGCAACAAACTTGTGGGGCATGTCCCCAGACCTGTAACGAAGCAGCATACTTGAGGGCATTGTTCCAGATCAGTAACTTGGAGCAACAGACTTGTGGGGCTTTGTCCCAGACCTGTAACAAGTAGCAGACTTGAGGACATAGCTGCCAGCCTGTAACATGGAGCAGCAGACTTGTGGGGCATGCTCCCAGACCTGGAACTTGAAGCAGCAGACTTGTGGGGCATGGTTCCAGACCTGTAATGTGGAGCAGCAGATTTGTGGGGCATTTTCCCAGACCTATAACTCGAAGCAGCAGACTTGCGGGGCATGGTCCGAGACCTGTAACTTGAAGCAGCAGACTTGTGGGACATGGTCACAGACCTGTAACATGAACTAGCAGACTTGTGGGGCATGGTCCCAGTCCTGTAACTTGAAGCAGCAGACCTGTGGGGCATGGCCTCAGACATGTAACTTGGAACAGCAGACTTGTGGGGCTTAGTCAAAGACCAATAACTTGGAGCAGCAGACTTATGGGGCATGGTCCTGGACCTGTAACTTGAAACAGCTGACTTGTGGGGCATGGCCCCGGACCTGTAACTTGGAGCAGCAGACTTGTGGGGCAATGTCCCAGACCAGTAACCTGGAGCAGCAGACTTGTGGGGCATGGTCCCAGACCTGTAACTTGAAGCAGCAGACTTGTGGGGCATGGCCCCAGACCTGAAAGTTGAAGCATCACACTTGTGGGGCATAGTCCCAGACCTATAACTTGGAACTGCAGACTTTGGGGCATAGCCCCAGACCTGTAACTTGGAGCAGCAGACTTGTGGGGCATGGTCCCAGACCTGTAACTTGAAGCAGAAGACTTGTGGGGCATAGTCCCAGACCAGTAACCTGGAGCAACAGACTTGTGGGGCATGGCCCCAGACCTGTAACATGAAGCAGCAGACTTTTGGGTCATAGTCCCAGACCTGTAACTTTGAACAGCAGCAGACATGTGGGGCAAGGCCCCAGACCTGTAACTTGAAGCAGCAGACTTGTGGGGCATCGTCCCAGACCTGTAACTTGGAGAAGCAGACTTGTGGGACATTGCCCCTGATCTGTAACTTGGAGCAGCAGACTTATGGGGCACAGCCCCAGACCTGTAACTTGGAGCAGCAGACTTGTGGGGCATGGCTCCAGACCTGTAAATTGGAGAAGCAGACTTGTGGAGCATTGCCCCAGACCTGTAACGTGGAGCAGGAGACTTGTGGGGCATGGCCCCAGAACTGTAACTTGAAGCAGCAGACTTCTGGGGCGTGGTCCCAGACCTGTAAATTGGAGAAGCAGACTTGTGGAGCATTGCCCCAGACCTGTAACTTGGAGCAGGAGACTTGTGGGGCATGGCCCCAGAACTGTAACTTGAAGCAGCAGACTTCTGGGGCGTGGCCCCAGACCTGTAACTTGGAGTAGCAGACTTGAGGGGGCATGGTCCCTGACCTGTAACTTGAAGCAGCAGACTTGTGGAGCATGGCCCCAGACCTGTAATTTGGAGCATCAGACTTATGGGGCATTGTCCCAGACCCATAACTTGAAGCAGCAGACTCATGGGGCATGGTCCCAGACCTGTAAATTGAAGAATAGACTTGTGGGGCATGGCCCCAGACCTCTACCTTGGAGCAGCGGTTCTGTGGGGCATGGCCCCAGACCTGTAACATGAAGCAGCAGACCTGTAGGGCATGGCACCAGATCTGTAGATTGAAGCAGCTAAACTGTGGGGCATGGCCCCAGACCTGTAATTTGAAGCACCTGACACATGAGATATGGCCTCACACCTGTAACTTGAAGCATCAGACCCATAGTACACAACTCTGGACCTGTAGCCTGAAGCAGAGACCTGTGGGGCATGGACCCAGTTCTCTAACTGAAGCAGCAGACTTGTGGGCATGGTCCCAGACTTGTAATGTGGTGCAGCAGATTTGTAGGGCATTTTCCAGACCTGTAACTTGAAGCAACAGACTTGTGGGGCATGGTCCTAGACCTGTAACTTGAAGCAGCAGACTTGTGGAACATGGTCACAGACCTGTAACTTGAAGCATCAGCAGACTTGTGGGGCATCGTTCCAACCTACAACTTGGAGCAGCAGACTTGTGGGGCATAGTCCCAGACCTGTAACTTGGAGCACCGGACTTGTGGGGCATAGTCCAAGACCAGTAACTTGGAGCAGCAGACTTGAGGGGCATGGCCCCAGACCTGTAACTTGAAGCAGCAGACTTGTGGGGCATGGTCCCAGACCTGTAACATGGAGCAGCAGACTTGTGGGGCATTGTCCCAGACCTGTAACTTGAAGCAGCAGACTTGTGAGGCATGACCCCAGCGATGTAACTTGGAGCAGCAGTCTTGTGGGGCACGCTCCCAGACCTGTAACTTGAAGCAGCAGACTTGTGGGGCATGGTCCCAGACCTGTAATGTGGAGCAGCTGATTTGTGGGGCATTTTCCCAGAACTGTAACTTGAAGCAGCAGACTTGTGGGGCATGGTTCCAGACCTGTAACTTGAAGCAGCAGACTTGTGGGACATGGTCACAGATCTGTAAATTGAAACACAGGACTTGTGCATAGTCCCAGACCTATAACTAGAGCAGCAGACTTGTGGGGCACAATCCCAGACCTGTAACTTGGAGCATCAGACTTGTGGGGCATACTCCCAGACCAGTAACTTGAGCAGCAGACTTGTTGGGCATGGTCCCAGACCTGTAACTGAAGCAACAGACTTGGGGGCATGGCCCCAGACCTGTAACTTGGAGCAACAGGGTGTTTGGCATAGTCCCAGACCAGTAACCTGGAGCAGAAGACATGTGGGCATGGCCCCAGACCTGTAACGAAGCAGCAGACTTGTGGGGCATAATCCCACACCTGTAACTTGGAGTAGCAGACTTGTGGGCATAGCCCCAGATCTGTAACATGGAGCAACAGACTTGTGGGCACAGCCCCAGACCTGTAACTTGGAGCAGCAGACTTGTGGGGCATTGCCCCAGATCTGTAACTTGGAATAGCAGACTTATGGGCCATGGCCCCAGACCTGTAACAGAAGAACAGACTTGTGGGCATGGCACCAGACCTGTAACAGAGCAGCAGACTAGTAGGGCATTGTCCCAGTCCTGTAACTGAAGCAGCAGACTTGTGGGGCATGGCCCCAGACCTGTAACTGGAGCAGCAGACTTGTGGAGCATTGTCCCAGACCTGTAACTTGAAGCAGCATACTTGGGGCATTGTCCCAGACCTGTAACCTGAAACAGTAGACTTGTGGGGCATGGTCCCAGATCTGTACCTAGAAGCAGCAGACTTGTGGGACATGGTCCCAGACCTGTAACCTGAAGCAGCAGACTTATGGGGCATTTTCCAAACCTGTAACTTGAAGCCGCAGACTTGTGGGGCATTTTCCAAAACCTGTAACTTGGAGCAGCAGACTTGTGGGGCATTTTCTAAGACCTGTAATTTGGAGCAGCAGACTTGTGGGGCATGGCCACAGACCTGTAACTTGGAGCAGCAGACTTGTGGGGTATAGTCCCAGACCAGTAACCTGGAGCAGCAGACTTGTGGGGCATGGCCCCAGACCTGTAACTTGAAGCAGCAGACTTGTGGGGCATAGTTCCAGACCTGTAACTTGGAGTAGCAGACTTGTGGGGCATAGTCCCGGACCAGTAACCTGGAGCAGCAGACTTGTGGGGCATGGCCCCAGACCTGTAACTTGAAGCAGCAGACTTGTGGGGCATAGTTCCAGACCTGTAACTTGGAGTAGCAGACTTGTGGGGCATAGCCCCAGATCTGTAACTTGGAGCAGCAGACTTGTGGGGCACAGCCCCAGACCTGTAACTTGGATCAGCAGACTTCTGGGGCATTGCCCCAGATCTGTAACTTGGAGCAGCAGACTTGGGGGCATGGCACCAGACCTGTAACTTGGAGAAGCAGACTTGTGGGGCATTGCCCCAGACCTGTAACGTGGAGCAGGAGACTTGTGGGGCATGGCACCAGACCTGTAACTTGAAGCAGCAGACTTGAGGGGCATGGTCCCAGACCTGTAACTTGGAGTAGCAGACTTGTGGGGCATGGTCCCAGACCTGTAACTTGAAGCAGCAGACTTGTGGAGCATGGCCCTAGACCTGTAATTTGGAGCATCAGACTTATTGGGCATTGTCCCAGACCCATAACATAAAGCAGCAGACTCATGGGGCATGGTCCCAGAACTGTACATGAAGAATAGACTTGTGAGGCATAGCCCCAGACCTGTAACTTGGAGCAGCAGACTTATGGGGCATGGCCTGAGTCCTGTAACTAGGAGTAGCAGACTTGTGGAACATTGTCCTAGACCTGTAACTTGAAGCAGCATACTTGCGGGGCATTGTCCCAGACCTGTAACCTGAAACAGCAGACTTGTGGGGCATGGTCCCAGACCTGTACCTTGAAGCAGCAGACTTGTGGGACATGGTCCCAGACCTGTACCCTAAAGCAGCAGACTTGTGTGGCATTTTCCCAGACCTATAACTTGAAGCAGCAAACTTGTGGGGCATTTTCCAAGACCTGTAACTTGGAGCAACAGACTTGTGGGGCATTTCCAAGACCTGTAACTTGGAGCAACAGCCTTGTGGGGCATAGCCACAGTCATGCAACTTGGAGCAGCAGACATTTGGGGCATGGTCCCAGACCTGTAACTTGGAGCAGCAGACTTGTGGGGCATAGTCCCGGAACAGTAACCTGGAGCAGCAGACTTGTGGGGCATGGCCCCAGACCTGTAACTTGAAGCAGCAGACTTGTGGGGCATAGTCCCAGACCTGTAACTTGGAGTAGCAGACTTGTGGGGCATAGCCCCAGATCTGTAACTTGGAGCAACAGACTTGTGGGGCACAGCTCCAGACCTGTAACTTGGATCAGCAGACTTCTGGGCATTGCCCCAGATCTGTAACAGGCAACAGACTTGAGGCATAGCCCCAGACCTGTAACGAAGAAAGCAGACTTGTGGGGCATTGCCCCAGACCTGTAACGTGGAGCAGGAGACTTGTGGGGCATGGCCCCAGACCTGTAACTTGAAGCAGCAGACTTGAGGGGCATGGTCCCAGACCTTTAACTTGGAGTAGCAGACTTGTGGGGCATGGTCCCAGACCTGTAACTTGAAGCAGCAGACTTGTGGAACATGGCCCCAGACTTGTAATTTGGAGCTTCAGACTTATGGGGCATTGTCCCAGACCCATAACTTGAAGCAGCAGACTCATGGGGCATGGTCCCAGACCTGTAACATGAAGAATAGACTTGTGAGGCATGGCCCCACACCTGTAACTTGGAGCAGCAGACTTGTGGGGCATGGCCTGAGACCTGTAACTAGGAGTAGCAGACTTGTGGAGCATTGTCCTAGACCTGTAACTTGAAGCAGCATACTTGCAGGGCATTGTCCCAGACCTGTAACCTGAACAGCAGCAGACTTGTGGGGCATGGTCCCATTCCTGTACTAAACAGCAGACTTGTGGGACATGGTCCCAGACCTGTATCCTGAAGCAGCAGACTTGTGGGCATTTCCCAGACCTATAACTTGAAGCAACAGACTTGTGGGGCATTTTCAAGACCTGTAACTTGGAGCAGGAGACTTGTGGGGCATTTTCCAAGACCTGTAACTTGGAGCAACAGACTCGTGGGGCAAGGCCCCAGACATGTAACAGAGCAGCAGACTTTTGGGGCATGGTCCAAGACCTGTAACTGAGCAACAGACTTGTGGGGCATGGCCCCAGACCTGTAACTGGAGCAACAGACTTGTGGGGCATAGTCCCAGACCGTAACAGAAGCAGAAGACATTTGGGGCATTTTCCCAGACCTGTTACTTGTAGCAGCAGGCTTGTGGGGCATGGCCCCAGACCTGTAACCTGGAGCAGCAGACTTGTGGGGCATAGTCCCAGACCAGTAACTTGGAGCAGCAAACTTGTGGGGCATGGCCCCAGACCTGTAACTTGAAGCAGCAGACTTGTGGGGCACAGTCCCAGACCTGTAACTTGGAGCAGCAGACTTGTGGGGCATGTCCCCAGACCTGTAACTTTAAGCAGCAGACTTGTGGGGCATTGTTCCAGATCAGTAACTTGGAGCAGCAGACTTGTGGGGCTTTGTCCCAGACCTGTAACTTGAAGCAGCAGACTTGTGGGACATGGCCGCAGGCCTGTAACTTGGAGCAGCAGACTTGTGGGGCACAGCCCCAGACCTGTAACATGGAGCAGCAGACTTGTGGGGCATGCTCCCAGACCTAGAACTTGAAGCAGCAGACTTGTGGGGCATGGTCCCAGACCTGTAATGTGGAGCAGCAGATTTGTGGGGCATTTTCCCAGACCTATAACTCAAGCAGCAGACTTGCAGGGCATGGTCGAGACCTGTAACTGAAGCAACAGACTTGTGGGACATGGTCACAGACCTGTAACGAACTAGCAGACTTGTGGGGCATGGTCCCAGTCCTGTAACTAAGCAACAGACTTGTGGGGCATGGCCCCGGACCTGTAACTGGAGCAGCAGACTTGTGGGCAAAGTCCCAGACCAGTAACCTGGAGCAGCAGTCTTGTGGGGCATGGTCCCAGACCTGTAACTTGAAGCAGCAGACTTGTGGGGCATGGCCCCAGACCTGAAAGTTGAAGCAGCACACTTGTGGGGCATAGTCCCAGACCTATAACTTGGAACTGCAGACTTTGGGGCATAGCCCCACACCTGTAACTTGGAGCAGCAGACTTGTGGGGCATGGTCCCAGACCTTTAACTTGAAGCAGAAGACTTGTGGGGCTTAGTCCCAGACCAGTAACCTGGAGCAGCAGACTTTTGGGTCATAGTCCCAGACCTGTAACTTTGAACAGCAGCAGACATGTGGGGCATGGCCCCAGACCTGTAACGAAGCAGCAGACTTAGGGGCATCGTCCCAGACCTGTAACTGGAGAAGCAGACTTTGGACATTGCCCCTGATCTGTAACTTGAGCAGCAGACTTGTGGGGCACAGCACCAGACCTGTAACTTGGAGCAACAGACTTGTGGGGCATAGCTCCAGACCTGTAAGTGGAGAAGCAGACTTGTAGAGCATTGCCCCAGACCTGTAACGTGGAGCAGGAGACTTGTGGGCATGGCCCCAGAACTGTAACGAAGCAGCAGACTTCTGGGCGTGGCCCCAGACCTGTAACATGGAGTAGCAGACTTGAGGGAGCATGGTCCCTGACCTGTAACTTGAAGCAGCAGACTTGTGGAGCATGGCCCCAGACCTGTAATTTGGAGCATCAGACTTATGGGGCATTGTCCCAGACCCATAACTTGAAGCAGCAGACTCATGGGGCATGGCCCCAGACCTGTAACTTGAAGCAGCAGACCTGTAGGGCATGGCACCAGATCTGTAGATTGAAGCAGCTAAACTGTGGGGCATGGCCCCAGACCTGTAATTTGAAGCACCTGACACATGAGATATGGCCTCACACCTGTAACTTGAAGCAGCAGACCCATGGTGCACAGCTCTGGACCTGTAGCCTGAAGCAGATGACCTGTGGGGCATGGACCCAGTTCTCTAACTTGAAGCAGCAGACCTGTGGGGCATGGTCCCAGACTTGTAATGTGGTGCAGCAGATTTGTGGGGCATTTTTCCAGACCTGTAACTTGAAGCAGCAGACTTGTGGGGCATGGTCCTAGACCTGTAACTTGAAGCAGTAGACTTGTTGAACATGGTCACAGACCTGTAACTTGAAGCATCAGCAGACTTGTGGGGCATCGTCCCAGACCTTTAACTTGGAGCAGCAGACTTGTGGGGCATAGCCCCAGACCTGTAACTTGGAGCAGCTGAATTGTGGGGCATAGTCCAAGACCAGTAACTTGGAGCAGCAGACTTGAGGGGCATGGCCCCAGACCTGTAACTTGAAGCAGCAGACTTGTGGGGCATGGTCCCAGACCTGTAACATGGAGCAGCAGACTTGTGGGGCATTGTCCCAGACCTGTAACTTGAAGCAGCAGACTTGTGAGGCATGGCCCCAGCGATGTAACTTGGAGCAGCAGACTTGTGGGGCATGCTCCCAGACCTGTAACATGAAGCAGCAGACTTGTGGGGCATGGTCCCAGACCTGTAATGTGGAGCAGCTGATTTGTGGGGCATTTTCCCAGAACTGTACCTTGAAGCAGCAGACTTGTGGGACATGGTCACAGACCTGTAATTTGAAGCACAGGACTTGTGGGGCATAGTCCCAGACCTATAACTTAGAGCAGCAGACTTGTGGGGCACAATCCCACACCTGTAACTTGGAGCATCAGACTTGTGGGGTATACTCCCAGACCAGTAACTTTGAGCAGCAGACTTGTTGGGCATGGTCCCAGACCTGTAACTTGAAGCAGCAGACTTGTGGGGCATGGCCCCACACCTGTAACTTGGAGCAGCAGACTTGTTTGGCATAGTCCCAGACCAGTAACCTGGAGCAGAAGACATGTGGGGCATGGCCCGAGACCTGTAACTTGAAGCAGCAGACTTGTGGGGCATAATCCCACACCTGTAACTTGGAGTAGCAGACTTGTGAGGCATAGCCACAGATCTGTAACTTGGAGCAACAGACTTGTGGGGCACAGTCCCAGACCTGTAACTTGGAGCAGCAAACTTGTGGGGCATTGCCCCAGATCTGTAAGTTGGAATCACATTCTTGTGGGGCATGGCCCCAGACCTGTAACTTGAAGAACAGACTTGTGGGGCATGGCACCAGACCTGTAACTTGGAGCAGCAGACTTGTAGGGCATTGTCCCAGTCCTGTAACTTGAAGCAGCAGACTTGTGGGGCATGGCCCCAGACCTGAAACTTGGAGCAGCAGACTTGTGGAGCATTGTCCCAGACCTGTAACTTGAAGCAGCATACTTGCGGGGCATTGTCCCAGACCTGTAACCTGAAACAGCAGACTTGTGGGGCATGGTCCCAGATTTGTGAAGCAGCAGACTTGTGGGACATGGTCCCAGACCTGTAACACCTGAAGCAGCAGACTTATGGGGCATTTTCCAAACCTGTAACTTGAAGTCACGAACTTGTGGGGCATTTTCAAGACCTGTAACTGGGAGCAGCAGACTTGTGGGGCATTTCCAAGACCATTAACTTGGAGCAGCAGACTTGTGGGGCATAGCCACAGACATGCAACTTGGAGCAGCAGAATTTTGGGGGCATAGTCCCAGACCTGTAACGGAGCAGCAGACTTGTGGGACATAGTCCCAGACCAGTAACGGGCAGCAGCCTTGTGGGGCATTGTCCCAGACCTGTAACTTGAAGCCGCACACTTGTGGGGCATGGCCCCAGACCTGTAACTTGGAGCAGCAGACTTGTGGGGCATAGTCCCGGACCAGTAACCTGGAGCAGCAGACTTGTGGGGCATGACCCCAGACCTGTAACTTGAAGCAGCAGACTTGTGGGGCATAGTCCCAGACCTGTAACTTGGAGTAGCAGACTTGTGGGGCATAGCCCCAGATCTGTAACTTGGAGCATCAGACTTGAGGGGCACAGCCCCAGACCTGTAACTTGGATCAGTAGACTTCTGGGGCATTGCCCCAGATCTGTAACTTCAGCAGCAGAATTGGGGGGCATGGCCCCAGACATGTAACTTGGAGAAGCAGACTTGTGGGGCATTGCCCCAGACCTGTAACGTGGAGCAGGAGACTTGCGGGGCATGGCACCAGACCTGTAACTTGAAGCAGCAGACTTGAGGGGCATGGTCCCAGACCTGTAACTTGGAGTAGCAGACTTGTGGGGCATGGTCCCAGACCTGTAACTTGAAGCAGCAGACTTGTGGAGCATGGCCCTAGACCAGTAATTTGGAGCATCAGACTTATTGGGCATTGTCCCAGACCCATAACTTGAAGCAGCAGACTCATGGGGCATGGTTCCAGACCTGTAACATGAAGAATAGACTTGTGAGGCATGGCCCCAGACCTGTAACTTGGAGCAGCAGACTTATGGGGCATGGCCTGAGTCCTGTAACTAGGAGTAGCAGACTTGTGGAACATTGCCCTAGACCTGTAACTTGAAGCAGCATACTTGCGGGGCATTGTCCCAGACCTGTAACCTGAAGCAGCAGACTTGTGGGGCATGGTCCCAGACCTGTACCTTGCTTGAAGCAGCAGACTTGTGGGACATGGTCCCAGACCTGTAACCTGAAGCAGCAGACTTGTGTGGCATTTTCCCAGACCTATAACTTGAAGCAGCAGACTTGTGGGGCATTTTCCAAGACCTGTAACTTGGAGCAGCAGACCTGTGGGGCATTTTCCAAGACTTGTAACTTGGAGCAGCAGACTCTTGGGGCAAGGCCCCAGACATGTAACTTGGAGCTGCAGACTTTTGGGGCATGGTCCAAGACCTGTAACTTGAAGCAGCAGCAGACTTGTGTGGCATCGTCCCTGACCTATAACTTGGAGCAGCAGACTTGTGGGGCATATCCCCAGACCTGTAACTTGGAGCAGCAGACTTGTGGGGCATAGTCCCAGACCAGTAACTTGGAGCAGCAGACTTGAGGGGCAAGGTCCCAGACCTGTAACTGGAAGCAGCAGACTTGTGGGGCATGGCCCCAGACCTGTAACTTGGAGCAGCCCACTTGTGGGGAATAGTCCCAGACCAGCAACTTGGAGCAGCAGACTTGTGGGGCATGGCCACAGGCCTGTAACTTGAAGCAGCAGACTTGTGGGGCATAGTCCCAGACCTGTAACTTGGAGCATCAGACTTCTGCGGCATAGACCCAGATCTGTAAATTGGAGCAGCAGACTTGTAGGGCATTGTCCCAGTCCTGTAACTTGAAGCAGCAGACTTGTGGGGCATGGCCCCAGACCTGTAACTTGGAGCAGCAGACTTGTGGAGCATTGTCCCAGACCTGTAACTTGAAGCAGCATACTTGCGGGTCATTGTCCCAGACCTGTAACCTGAAACAGCAGACTTGTGGGGCATGGTCCCAGATCTGTACCTTGAAGCAGCAGACTTATGGGGCATTTTCCAAACCTGTAACTTGAAGCAGCAGACTTGTGGGGCATTTTCCAAGACCTGTAACTTGGAGCAGCAGACTTGTGGGGCATTTTCCAAGACCTGTAACTTGGAGCAGCAGACTTGTGGGGCATGGCCACAGACATGCAACTTGGAGCAGCAGACTTTTGGGGCATAGTCCCAGACCTGTAACTTGGAGCAGCAGACTTGTGGGACATAGTCCCAGACCAGTAACTTGGAGCAGCAGCCTTGTGGGGCATTGTCCCAGACCTGTAACTTGAAGCTGCACACTTGTGGGGCATGGCCCCAGACCTGTAACTTGGAGCAGCAGACTTGTGGGGCATAGTCCCGGACCAGTAACCTGGAGCAGCAGACTTGGGGGCATGGCCCCAGACCTGTAACTTGAAGCAGCAGACTTGTGGGGCATAGTCCCAGACCTGCAACTTGGAGTTGCAGACTTGTGGGGCATAGCCCCAGATCTGTAACTTGGAGCAGCAGACTTGCAGGGCAGGCCCCAGACCTGTAACTTGATCAGCAGACTTCTGGGGGCATTGCCCCAGATCTGTAACAGGAGCAGCAGACTTGTGGGGCATGGCCCCAGACCTGTAACTGGAGAAGCAGACTAGTGACATTGCCCCAGACCTGTAACGTGGAGCAGGAGACTTGTGGGGCATGGCACCAGACCTGTAACTTGAAGCAGCAGACTTGAGGGGCATAGTCCCAGACCTGTAACGTGGAGTAGCAGACTTGTGGGGCATGGTCCCAGACCTGTAACTTGAAGCAGCAGACTTGTGGAGCATGGCCCCAGACCTGTAATTTGGAGCATCAGACTTATTGGGCATTGTCCCAGACCCATAACTTGAAGCAGCAGACTCATGGGGCATGGTCCCAGACCTGTAACATGAAGAATAGACTTGTGAGGCATGGCCCCAGACCTGTAACTTGGAGCTGCAGACTTATGGGGCATGGCCTGAGTCCTGTAACTAGGAGTAGCAGACTTGTGGAACATTGTCCTAGACCTGTAACTTGAAGCAGCATACTTGCGGGGCATTGTCCCAGACCTGTAACCTGAAGCAGCAGACTTGTGGGGCATGGTCCCAGACCTGTACCTTGAAGCAGCAGACTTGTGGGACATGGTCCCAGACCTGTAACCTGAAGCAGCAGACTTGTGTGGCATTTTCCCAGACCTATAACTTGAAGCAGCAGACTTGTGGGGCATTTTCCAAGACCTGTAACTTGGAGCAGCAGACTTGTGGGGCATTTTCCAAGACCTGTAACTTGGAGCAGCAGACTCTTGGGGCAAGGCCCCAGACATGTAACTTGGAGCAGCAGACTTTTGGGGCATGGTCCAAGACCTGTAACTTGAAGCAGCAGCAGATTTGTGGGGCATCGTCCCTGACCTATAACTTGGAGCAGCAGACTTGTGGGGCACAGCCCCAGACCTGTAACTTGGAGCAGCAGACTTGTGGGGCATAGTCCCAGACCAGTAACTTGGAGCAGCAGACTTGAGGGGCATGGTCCCAGACCTGTAATTGAAGCAGCAGACTTGTGGGGCATGGCCCCAGACCTGTAACTTGGAGCAGCACACTTGTGGGGAATAGTCCCAGACCAGCAACTTGGAGCAGCCGACTTGTGGGGCATGGCCCCAGGCCTGTAACTTGACGCAGCAGACTTGTGGGGCATAGTCCCAGACCTGTAACTTGGAGCAGCAGACTTCTGCGGCATAGCCCCAGATCTGTAAATTATAGCAGCAGACTTATGGGGCACAGCCCCAGACCTGTAACTTGGAGCAGCAGACTTGTGGGCATTGCCCGAGATCTGTAACTTGGAGCAGCAGACTTGAGGGGCATGGCCCCAGACCTGTAATTTGGAGAAGCAGACTTGTGGGGCATTGCCACAGACCTGTAACGTGCAGCAGGGGACTTGTGGGGCATGGCCCCAGACCTGTAACATGGAGCAGCAGACTTGTGGGGCATTGTCCCAGACCTGTAACATGAAGCAGCAGACTTGTGGGGCATGGTCCCAGACCTGTAACCTGGAGCAGCAGACTTGTGGGGCATTGTCCCAGACCTGTAACTTGAAGTAGCAGACTTGTGAGGCATGGCCCCAGACCTGTAACTTGGAGCAGCAGACTTGTGGGGCATGCTCCCAGACCTGTAACTTGAAGCAGCAGACTTGTGGGGCATGGTCCCAGACCTGCAATGTGGAGCAGCATATTTGTGGGGCATTTTCCCAGATCGGTAACTTGAAGCAGCAGACCTGTGGGGCATGGTCCCAGTCCTGTAACTTGAAGCAGCAGACTTGTGGGACATGGTCACAGACCTGTAACTTGAAGCAGAGGACTTGTGGGGCATAGTCCCAGACCTATAACTTGGAGCAGCAGACTTGTGGGGCACAGCCCCAGACCTGTAACTTGGAGCAGCAGACTTGTGGGGCATTGCCGCAGACCTGTAACATGGAGCAGGAGACTTGTGGGGCATGGTCCCAGACCTGTAACTGGAAGCAGCAGACTTGTGGGGCATGGTCCCAGACCTGTAACATGGAGCAGCAGACTTGTGGGGCATTGTCCCAGACCTGTAACTTGAAGCAGCAGACTTGTGGGACATAGTCCCAGACCTGTAACTTGGAGCAGCAGACTTGTGGGGCATAGCCCCAGACCTGTAACCTGAAGCAGCAGACTTGTGGGGCATGGTCCCAGACCAGTAACTTGGAGCAGCAGACTTGTGGGGCTTTGTCCCAGACCTGTAACTTGAAGCAGCAGACTTGTGGGGCATGGCTCCAGGCCTGTAACTTGGAGCAGCAGACTTGTGGGGCATGCTCCCTGACCAGTAACTTGAAGCAGCAGACTTGTTGGGCATGGTCCCAGACCTGTAATGTGGAACAGCAGATTTGTGGGGCATTTTCCCATACCTGTAACTTGAAGCAGCAGACTTGTGGGGCATGGTCCCAGACCTGTAACTTGAAGCAGCAGACTTGTGGGACATGGTCACAGACCTGTACCTTGAAGCAGCAGACTTGTGGGGCATGGCCTCAGACCTATATCTTGAAGCAGCAGACTTCTAGTGCATAGTCCCAGACCTATAACTTGGAGCAGCAGACTTGTTGGGCATAGCCCCAGACCTGTAACTTGGAGCAGCAGACTTGTGAGGCTTAGTGCCAGACCAGTAACTTGGAGCAGCAGACTTGTGGGGCATGGTCCCAGACCTGTAACTTGAAGCAGCAGACTTGTGGGGCATGGTCCCAGACCTGTAACTTGAAGCAGCAGACTTGTGGGGCATGGTCCCAGACCTGTAACTTGGAGCAGCAGACTTCTAGGGCAAAGTCCCAGACCAGTAACCTGGAGCAGCAGACTTGTGGGGCATGGTCCCAGACCTGTAACTTGAAGCAGCAGACTTGTGGAGCATGGCCCTAGACCTGTAATTTGGAGCATCAGACTTATTGGGCATTGTCCCAGACCCATAACTTGAAGCAGCAGACTCATGGGGCATGGTCCCAGACCTATAACTTGGAGCAGCAGACTTGTGGGGCATTGCCCCAGACCTGTAACTTGGAGCAGCAGACTTTTGGGGCATAGTCCCAGACCTGTAACGTGGAGCAGGAGACTTGTGGGGCATGGCCCCAGACCTGTAACTTGAAGCAGCAGCTTTGTGGGGCATGGCTCCAGACCTGTATCTTGGAGTAACAGACTTGTGGGGCATGGTCCCAGACCTGTAACATGAAGCAGCAGACTTGTGGAGCATGGCCCCAGACCTGTAATTTGGAGCATCATACTTATGGGGCATTGTCCCAGACCCATAACTGGAAGCAGCAGACTCATGGGGCATGGTCCCAGACCTGTAACTTGAAGAATAGACTTGTGGGGCATGGCCCCAGACCTGTAACTTGAGCAGCAGTCTTGTGGAGCATGGCCCGAGACCTGTAACTTGGAGTAGCAGACTTGTGGGGCATTGTCCAAGACCTGTAACTTGAAGCAGCATACTTGTGGGGCATTGTTCTAGACCTGTAACCTGATGCAGCAGACTTGTGTAGCATGGTCCCAGATGTGTACTTTGAAGCAGCAGACTTGTGGGACATGGTCCCAGTCCTGTAACCTGAAGCAGCAGATATGTGGGGCATTTTCCCAGACCTGTAACTTGAAGCAGCAGACTTGTGGGGCATTTTCCAAGACCTGTAACTTGGAGCAGCAGACTTGTGGGGCATAGCCCCAGACCTGTAACTTGAAGCAGCAGACTTTTGGGGCATTTTCCAAGACCTCTAACTTGGAGCAGCATACTTGTGGGGCATGGCCCCAGACCTGTAACTTGGAGCAGCAGACTTTTGGGGCACAGCCCCAGACCTGTAACTTGGAGCAGCAGACTTGTGCGGCATGGTACCAGACCTGTAACTTGAAGCAACAAACCTGTGGGGCATGGTCGCAGACCTGTAACTTTGAGCAGCAGACTTGTGGGGCATGGTTCAAGACCTGTAACTTGAAGTAGCAGATCTGTGGGGCATTGTCCCTGACCTGTAGCATGAAACAGAAAACCCAAGGAGCATGGCTCTGACCTATAACATGGCCAAGGATCTTGGATGATAAAGCTAGGGGCTGGGGAGAGAAATGGATGTTTTGGTTACAGCAGCTCCCATACAGTTAGCGATGAGTAGCATGTTTAATATTCAACCTTACTTTTTTTCACCTAAATAACTTTGGCAGTGTTCTACAAAATTGCCCTAAATTTGACATACATTGTTTTGGAGGCAAGTTCTCAAGATGTGAAAAATTTCGTGATGGCAGTTTGTGCAGTTTCCAAGACACAGAAGGTCGATTTTTAACGAAATGCTGCATTTTTTTTCTATACCAATTACACTTTTTTGCTGTCACCTACTGCCTACGTGGCACAAACTTTTTTTTTCTGGAACTTGCAGAGTAGAGGCGGACTGTACCAAAGTACTGCATTTTGAAGGTTTTGTGAAGAAACATTAATTGGTTCCAGAGTTATAAGGATTTTTTCTGAGCATGCTCAGTAGGGTTTTAGGACAGCCTTCTGTTACGAAAGATAAATGTACCTTTCACAGAATTAGTGAATTTCAGATTGTGAGAAAAATACAGGTCATGATGAACACCATCTTTTTTTTTTAAACCACACACTTGAAAAACACATAGAAATTATGTTTTTTGAAAAACAAACATCTGAACTTAGCTAACGAGACCTATTTACTGGATTCTGGTGTTTGTTTTTAATCACTCCTAATAATCTGTTTTCTGGGCACCCGCAAATCCAGGGTGCCCAGCTTAGTGAGAGCAGTCATTTCTTCTTTCTCTCCTCTGTTTGTATGTGTTCTATAAATAAGCACACTGCCTCCATGTGATTGAAAAATGAAGTAATTATATAAGCAATAAGACATGTGGGGGGGTGCATTAGACACATCTAACGCATGGTCAGGGGTGTAGTGATGCACGAGGCTGCAGGCCGAGTGCCTCCAGCCTCTGGCCGTGCGTTAAATGTGACTAATGTGCACCCCTGGAGTGTCTTACTGTGCTTATAAAATGGGACCCTGTATTTCTTAAGTATTTAAAAATTCAAATCTTCGGGTTCAAAAATGAAAAAGTTAAATATTTGTCTTAATTATACATAAAATAGTCCCTCCGCCTACAATGAGCTTGCTGTATTTTTTTTAAACTTAGGAGGTTTGTCCCACTACAGCCTCTGCAAGCTGTAGTTCTTAATGTTTCTGATTCCATTTAGTTTTTTTCTTTAGGTTGTGTTACAACACCCCCCTGCTGAGACACAGACTATGTGTAGTTATTTATTTATTGATTTCCAAATATGGCAGTTTCCACACGAGTGTAAAAGAACAAAACAGGAAGAGATTTTTAGGAGGGACATAAAAAAATGCCAGCGGCAGCAGAAGGAAGTAGAGAGTGGTGAAAGCCTCATCCTCAGTAGTGTCCAGCAGGTGTCTGTTCTGCAACTTCTACTCCCTGTATATGTAACCCAGAAAAGCAAACTGAGGAAGGGAGCAAGTGAGCAGTACTGTAAGCAGTGAGAGAGCAAGTCGCAGTGGGGGGGGTGACCGTGAACTGCCACCTGCATCAGTTTAAAAACCAAAAAACAGAAAGAGTTACATCATGCTCTGAGACTCTGGACCATCGTCCTGCACTCAAGGTATTATGGAAATACTCAGAACACAACTGATTTCATTTCTTCGGAGTCAGCATCTCAAGAGAATGGGGATGTGGAACCACATCAGGAAGAGCAGGAGAGTTCTGTCTAACTGTTCTGACTGTTGACACTTCTGTGTGTTTTCATCTCTGTACATTTAAAAAAGATGCAGTTTTGATTTTATTATTTAATCGCTAGATGCAGTGACTTCAGTGTGAGGAGAAGTGCCAGTTCCAGCCTTGATAGAGCGAAGAGGCAAATCAGTAGTGGGAGCAATCAAGTGAGTGCTGGACGGCAGGAGAAGAGAGAGAGAGAGAGAGAGATTACTAACAGTAAAAAAAGCTAAAAGCTACTAAAAACAGTGCAGTAGGGAGAGTTCTTGTTGTTATACTTTTTGGAGTTTTTTGGCACGTATGCAGTTTACAGGTCCCAGTTTTTTTTATTCATTTTAGGTGCGCTGATTAGTTGTGTCTTATTACTCACTAAGAGAAAACAAAAATGGCTGTATTTAAAACTGAATGTTCTATGTGGCACATTCATTTTCTTGTACTGCGTCTTGACTTTGGAGTACTTGTTTTTACCTGTGCATTAGACAGATCTAATGCACAGGTAAGAACCAATCAGGGAGCAGGATTTTCCCTACCCATTTTATAATTGTGTTTCATCAAACTATGCATTACAGAAAGAGTAACGTGTGCTCTGGCACAGTCCAGGTTCCAGTTACCTTGGTGGAGCAGCTGGTTAGCGAAACTGGAATGGTATTCCAGAAGCCTGGTTTCAAGTCCCAGCTGAGGCACTTACTTCTTTCTCTACTCTGTTTGTATGTGTTCCATAAATATGCACACTGCACTCATGTGATTGAAAATGTAGTACTTATTTGTGCAGCAGCAGGTTGTACATTAGAGATAGCGTAATGTGTGCTCTGGGACAGCCCAGGTTCCAGTTGCCCTGGTGGCACAGCTGGTTAGTGTGACCAGAATGGTATTTCGGGTGGCCTGGAGTCAAGTCCCAACTGAGGCAATCTCAGTATTTCTTTTCTGTTTGTATGTGTTCCATAAATATGCACACTGAACCCATGTGATTGAAAAATGAAGTCATTATTTGTGCTTCACCAGATTGTGCATTAGACAAAGAGTAATGTGTGCTCTGGGATGGCCCAGGTTCTGGTTGCCTTGGTTGCACAGCTGGTTAGCTTGACCACATCGGTATTCCAGGCAGCCTAGGTTCAAGTCCCAGCTGAGGCACTTACTTCTTTCTCTCCTCTATTTGTATGTGTTCCATAAATATGCACACCACAACCATGTGATTGAAAAATGCAGCCATTTTACACTTTGTGAGCTGAGAATTCCTCTGTCGTACACAAAGTGATATGTCAGGGGAATTTCCTTTTCAGGTGGAAGTGAAAAATACCTGCCTCTACCCCCTCCCTTCTCATCCAGCCTTCTCTCATCATTGCCATCCTCTTGCTTCCATCAGTTGCTGTAGTTGTTATGGTTAATAGTTGTATTGTTTTATTTCCCTTTTTTCCCACAAGTCAGTTGTTGATGCAGAACCATTATCAAAACCATGCTGCAGTGCAATGAGTATGAATAGACTTTGTTACCAAAAGGTCCATGGCATGAAGAAGACGCTTTACAGACATACATGTCAGCTGTTTATATTCTTCATTTCTATAGCAATGTGTTATGAATGTACAATCTCATATATAAAAATATGACTGTCTGTATACCCAGTATGATTACTGAATAAAAATGAGTTCAAAAAATTATCCTTCCCCCTCCCAGTGCAGCCAGCCCTCCCTTGTCCTTCCTGTTCCAATACTATAGGTCATTTATTGAAACAGATGGGGGTACTCACCCCTGGTACTGCTTTATACCCCTCTCCAGATCCCCTGCCCTCCCCAATGCATACGTAGTGGCACTGGAGTGTCCACCCCAGTGCCACTGAAAACTGTTCCGATGCTGGGGTGCCCAATCCCTAGTTTGCCTACAATCCCCCTGTAAATGAAGAAAACAGTTCCTCATTGACTTTTTTTGTAAATCCTACAAGAACAAACTTGTTCCTCACTGATGTGAGCCCTGCACAACCCATCCCACCATGAACCCCCAGTCAGCACCCACCACCCCACACCCCCAACACTCTCACTCACCTAATCATGGTCCTACAATATAGATCCACTCTCCATTTAGAAAAACATCCTCCTGCTGGAGCCAAGACTGCAATATGAGAAAATAAGTCCAGTTTAATGTATTTCAGTGTTTTGAACTTTTATTCATATAGTACCTTTGTCATTTGTGAAAATGTTTACAATACATTTTCAACATGGCATTTTTGGGACCCTACCTCATGAAAAAGTCAGGTGAAATTTTTCAAATCTGGGCTGAAAGGTGATTTTGCAGTTAATTCCTTGAAAACACATTTCAGGTGAGATTTGAAAATGTTCACCTACCAGCTATGTGACATAGAGTCAGAAGAAGACTACGTTCAAAATCTGAGGTCAAAATATTAAACAACAATGTACATTGAGAGTTTTCCATGCTCCCACAGTACTTTGGTAATTTTCAACATTTTGACTCCAAACTTTCAACATAGCCATTTTGGCCACTGTTCTATAAATGTCACGTCACGTGTATAAGGTGGCATGATAAAAAAAATCTCAAAACCTTCGGGTCAAAATAAAAAAAAAAGAATTATTAAGAAACAGTCTGTGTAGTGCCAGCCTTTACCCCAGTGGGTAGTGCTTTATGATCCCATGCAGGTGAGTGGATATTGGGACTGAGCTCAGTGAGACAGCTGGATGGGCTGAGGCTGGGGGATGGCACTGTTATGTGGCACCTCCCCCACCTGGTAAGGGAAGGGAAGGTGCAAGGTTGCCTGCATGGACCCAAGTACGATATAGTGAAGAGAAAACTTCTCTTGACATAGGGCCCAGCACCTCTGCATCCATGGTTGCCAGAGGGCCATACAGTCTGGCTGACAGATGGACTCTTTACCCTGCATGTGTATCTGTAGCCACATGGAAGCACAGGACCCAGAGAGTTCTGCTCTTCCATAGCCTGCCAGACAGCCCCACAAATTCTTGACACCCACTACCACACAGAAGTACAGGCCCTGAACTTCCACATGTAGATATGACTCTTCTGGGCCTTGAGCATCTGCATCTGTTAACTGCGTGAATGAGGATACAATTCCACTATCTAAAAAGAAAGGAAATTCTTAGGGAAAAAAACTGCATTAATGCACCACTTAGGGTTCAACATAATGCCACAAAAGTAGAGAAATGTGCTAGGATTTCCAACCTTAATTCCCCACCCCAACAAGCAGCAAAAGGACAACACCACACAAGCAACCACAGATAGCTATCATCAGATAAAACAAGCAAAATACTTTATCTACCCTTATAGAAATATAAGTGTGCTGCATACTGTACATTCACAATGCATGCCACATGTTTAATTGTGCAATGTTTGCATGTGGTTAGCATACACAAAGTGGACGTAAGTGAACCAGATCTAAAAAGCACATCAGGTTCACATGCTGCAAGCTCGACATGTGTGTAACAGGTAAGCTGGTGCAAACATCTTCTAAAAATCACATCAGATTTGCATGTCGCATGCTTGACATGAGTGCAGCAGCTATGCTGGTGTGAACATCATTTAAAAATTACATCAGGTTTATATGTTGCATGCTTGTTATGTGTGCAGCAGCTAAGCTGGTACATGTATTATCCAAAAAAACACATTCATTTCTATTTCTCATACTACTGCAAGCAATTAGAGCCATTAAAATACCAGGTCCATTGATTTCCCATTAAAATTAGGGAAACTCATTAAATCCTTTTGCAAATTGTTCAATGGCTTTTGATTTTAGTCATTAAATTGTCATTGATTTGTGAAGTATTGTTTGCTTACTGTATTAAATGCATAAGATATAGTTAACCAAAACCCTCCATTCCAGATGTGCAAAGAGGGGCCTCTGTGGTGTGAAGACTGACTTTTTTTCTTTTTGGCTATGCAAGTCTCATTATGCATATTTAGTGCTTCATACTGTATGTGTTTCTCCATGACTGTTACAGCTCACTTACTTTCCCTTTGTGATTCTGTACTGCGCATATACACTATAGCCATGCTCAGCACTCTTTGTGCTGAGTAGGGCCTTGGAAGCATGCACCACACCTTACTTTTTGTCACTAAAATGAGGGACATGGACACTCAAAATGAGGGAAAATAAGGTACTCTAACCCTCACCATGATTGGGACACATCCTGAAACATGGAGATACAGTACCTCAGAAAATAATGGAAACCATTGTATTTACTTGTACAGATATTAGCACCCGAGAATGAATTTCTACCATTAAGCAGGGGTGCCATTTACCAATATGATAGCCAGGATGCAGGGCAGAAATGCTGCAGAATATCACAGAATACAGCAGTTTACTGCAGGGGCCATTGTAAGTCAATGGAAATTAAGCTCTTTTGTAATGCAACATTTTGTGACGTTATTACTGCAAGTTACTGTGCTTCATCATGGCTGACTCCACTGTAGGTAGGGCAGAGGAGGCAGTCCTCCCCCCCCCCGCATTTGTGCCTAAATTGTTCTTATGGTGTGGGAATAATGGAATTTAATTTGGATTTCATCTTTTGCACAATAAATGCCCCCTGGCCTGTGTGCAGTCAAGCTGCGGGTGCGATCCTGACTCAACTGCGTCTGTATTATGTTGTCCACTCTCTCCACCTATTAGTGGCAGTGCTGTCACACATGATGTGGAGGAGCTCCAACCAGCAACAGCACATGAGTCATGTGAGAATGACACTGGCTTTTCCACCACAGAGTAGACAGTCTACACACTACAGCTTGGAGGAGTCTGTGAGCACTGAGCTCTCAATAACAGTATTGCAGTGGCACATTTTTGCTGGTCTACTGTTAGTGAGTCTCCATCTCCCTTGGTGGTTGAAGGGGCGGGGGGGGCTAGAAGCTAGCTCAATGACTAAGCTACCTACCTACACTAGTAGGGTCACCTCAAAAATAAAAACAGCCCGGACACCCCATGGCAGCAAGCTAGGCCTAGCACCAGCAACAACAGCAGTGTGGGTGGCCTTCACAGGCCTTGATAAGTGTGGTGTGGCAGCAGCCAAGCAAGAAGCAAGCAACACTGGTTGGGTGGGTTCAGTCAGTGAGGTGACTTGGTCGCAGACAACGGTGGGGACCTGGGACAGTCTGTTCCAGCATCCAGCATCTGGCAGAAATACAGAGGAGAAGTGGATTCAAAACTGGGCTGGTGGCACACTGGGCCAGACTCCAGATTCCAGTCTGATGGTCGGGTAAGTAAAAGTAAATTTTTTTTTATAGGGGGATTGAAGAAGGTGGAAGGACTGACATATTGATGTACTTTTCACATTTCTGCACCTTTGGGCAGCTTCAAAACCCATACTAGATCGGTAATGAATGGAATGGAGTTGGGGAGAGAGGTCAGGGCAAAGTTTATTTTGGGGAGGGATTCAGAACTCCAGCCAGGAAAAAAATGGTTAGTAACTGGGTGGGTTTAAGACCAGATGTGATGCACTGCTCTGGGGTATAGACATATGAATCTTACACATCTGAATTTATCCTGATTTGCATACTTTCAATCACAACAAATACGTTTTACCTTTAGAGACATTCCAGACATTCCAGAGCTTGCCTTCTAGGGCTACCTGGCACCTAGCCTCCACTGGTTGTTGCCTCTCCCCCTGTTGAAATCTGAACTGGTTCCTCTGCCATAAAGTATAAATTTACAAGACATCCTCAGTGTGAGCAACATGTTTTCCAAGAGATGGATGAGGACAGCACAGTTTCTGGGGCAAAATGAGGCTGTCCCTTGTAATCAAGGACAGTTGAGCAGAATGGTAGGCACAGACTATTGGAGCCCCACTATAGTCAGGTTTATGCCCCTCCACGTAACTGATTACCTCAACCCCACGCCAGGCACGACATAGGGCAAGGAGAGTGAGTGGGCACATCCCATTGAAATGAATAGAGTTTTTATTACTATTTTATTCATTATGATGGGGAGTTGGAGATTAATGAAGCCACCCTTCACTAACAAGGACGTTGTTAGTAGAACAGTGTCTTTCATTAATCTCATACTACCAATATAATGTATAAAACAGTAATAAAAATAATTCCACTATTTCAAAGGGGCATGACCCAACACTCTGTTCCATGGACATCATCTCTTAAAGACTCCTGCTTCTGGCTCCTTAGTACTCAGGTAAGAGATCTCAGCTTACACTTATACTTTGTGGGTTGTCTGTATAGCACGGCCACACCTGCTACAGCTGTGTGTGTGTGTATGTGTGTGTGGAGGAACTGGCTATGTGGGTGGGTGCTGAGTTATTGCTACTTTTTGTTTACCCTTAAAGTCTGTTTGCATGGATTCAAAACTATGAAGAAAATAGTAGGAGTACAACGATAGGAACCAAGTGATTAAGTAGTTCTGTGGGTAAGTGTGTATGAGGGGTGGGAAGAACCACATGTGTTTCTGATGGTATGTGTGCTACGGTTCAGCTGTGCAGCTGAGATGAGGGGACAAGAAAACTAAAAAGTGTATAAGTGGCTATAAGAATGCCATATGCATGCAGATGTGTGTAGATTTGTATTGAAGTACAAGCTAGCTTTATATATGCAGACAGCATAGCTCAGTGGTTAAGGGCACTGAACTGCAAACCTGGAGACCTGAAGACCTGGATTTAAATCTCACCAACCTACACTTGTGTACTGTATGATCCTGAGCAAGTCACTTAACATTTATGTGTGCAGTTATCAGTGACCACTTGCTTTTTGCACACATGCCACATGCATACAGTCTGTTCCAATTTAACATTAAAAGTATGCTTGCCACACTTGCTTGCTGCATGCATGCCACATGCAAGCAATCAGTTCCATCTTAACATAAAAATCATGCTTTTATGTGCAGCATGCAAACATTTCATATAATAATTTCTGTAAGGGTAGGTGACACAAATGCAGTAGCACTGATGTGCTACCTTCATGGATTTTCTGCAGCCACACCTGTGTGTATGTATGTTGTACAGCATGCATGAGTACTTGAAGCTGCAGATAGAAGTACTGCTGCAATATGGATATTATGGTTTCAGTGGAGAATTTAGAAATTTTTCAAGTGGGTAGTAGTTTTGCCTAGGAGGCAGCACTTTTCCTGAAAAAAAAGTTAAAGATTACATTTTAAAACAGCTATTTTTGCTGGCCTGGGGGGGGGGAGGCGAGCGATACTACATAGCTGGATCCCTTAGTGCATGTTTTTCCTTTTTTTTAAACTTTCTTTTCTTGAGTATATGGTTAAAAAAAAAAAAAAACAACATACAAAATATTTCCGTTTAAAAGCATTGGTGTAAACAGGGCAAGATTTAGACATTGGGCCCAGCAAAGAGCTAATTTAACTTGCAGTATTTGGTGCATGGAATGAAAATCATGATTGGTGCCAAAGAATGCTGCAAGACCTTTGTACATATGTTCGGAGCACAGGGACTTCGTCATCAGCAAGATGTTTGAAGATTTGGGCCCATTGACTGGTAATAAGTCAAAGACTTAGATGGTAATTTCATATATGTTAGTCTGAAGTTTTAAGTCATCTACTCCATGCTGGGAGTGTTTTAATGGCATTGCAATGAAATTTGGTAAAATATTTTGTATACTGACCATGCAGCATCAGTTCTACTGTGAAGACCATCACAACGACATTGTCAGCAGTCACTGTGATGGTCTATGCTACCCGAAACCATTGCTGGGGAGGTGTTTGTCCCCATCCCTGAACTAACTCTGACTGGAGTTAGCAATCTAAAGTACAGGAGGTGCGGGGGGCAGAGCCCCCCAGTGGGGTGTGTGGCCTCACAGAAAACACTTAGGCCTCGAGTGACAGCACAACACCAATTGACACCAGTTGTGCTGTCACTATGTCGTTGGTCAACAAGAAATTTGTTGCTGCGGCATAGTGGAACCAAAAAATTTGACCATAGCTTTTTTTTTCACTATATAAGACTCCAGGCATCTTCAAGTTTTATATGGTGGTACAATTTTCTAATGCCACTAAAATCTTGTGTATTTTACAAATGTTTTAATTTCATTTTTTCCTCAAGAAAAGAAGATGGCCACCACATTTTGCATCAAATAGCATTGTAGGGGCATGGCTAGCCATCATGCTGAGTGGCAGGATTCTGGTGGGCCTACCTTAAAGGTTTTAAACCATAACTTTATGCCTATTACTGCAGCTGTTGTCAAATGTTTTACCAGATTCTTATTCCTGACGTAAGAGGAGTTGGTAGATCTAATTTTGACCCAGTTGGCCATTGGGAACCAGAAAAATACCACTCAGGCTCAAGGGATGCAAAATTTTCTTCAGCCACATGGAAGGCAGCTGGAAGCAGTGAGTGGTTCCAGCTTGGCAGTGACTGAAGACTGAACGGGCAGCATTAGAGGCCATAGAAAGAATTGCATCTCAGTTATGTAACTTAGTCTCCACAATGGACAGAAAACTTGACTCCATAACATTTAGACTAGTGACTGTGGAGCAATTGAGTGACATGATTAAAGTCAGCACAACATATGCCAGTTCCACTGTAGATCATGCTATGGTGGTTGCCAACAATCTTGTTAGAAAGAACGCTTTACTAAGGATCCATTTGGAGAATTTGGTGAATTTATTGCGAGCCTGCAACATCAGTGTGCTGGGTCTCCCCAAGGGACTGGAGGGAGAATATAGTCGATTTCATGGAGTCCTGGCTGCATGAAGAACTGAAACTTTCAAATGCTCCCCAGTTGGAAAGGGCCTACAGAATAACCTTGCGGTGAGCAGCCACACGAACTATACATTCACGTGCTGTCTTACTCGATTTGAGACAGGGACAAAGTGTTTGTGGCAGCCAAAAGACATTCTGTGAGTGTGGAAGGGAAAAACTACTACTTTTTCAGGACTGGTCTTGTGTCACATGGTAATGGCATAAGGCCTTTGATGGTGTTAAAAAAGAGCTTCAGCTGAGGCAGATTCCCTTTGCTCTCTTGCACCTGTAAGATTACACCTCACTACTGAAAATAAAGTGTACTCCTTCTCTGAACCAAAGAAGGTGGTTAAACTACTAGAGCAACTGAAAGCATCATGAAGCCAGAGGCGTGGAAGGGCCAAGGCTCATGTGCAGGAACTACAGTAGCTGACGCTTCTGGAGAAGATGACACTTGAATTCACTGTGCAGGTAGACTGTTTGTATTGTTATTCCCTAGTTAAGTCTCCTTGAACTCAGCCATTTATTTAAGAAGTGGCACGACAGCTCAGTTACATCTAGTTTACCTTTTGTGGCTCTATTACTTATGGATTTTGACTATATCTGAACCCTGCAAGAGACTTATAATTAACTGATCTGTCTTTTAGGTTGGTTTCTCTGGGTGATATGGGGATAGGGAAAGTTTCAAGTTTTCATTACCTGCAGTTTATGTATTAAAGTTTTTTTTTATTGTAATTATTAAATATTTCAACACATAAACAAACATTACAGTAACCACATAGACCATTATAAGACTGTAGATGTTCAGGACACCGAACTCCAAACAATTTACATAAGCATTCTATAAGACTGATGCCTTTAAATCTGGTCCTTAGGGAGTAGTACCTTGTTATAATTGATACATACTTTAGTTGCTAATGTGGTCACTAAACAGACTATACTACAGTAACTAAACTCACATAACCCCTCTCCCCCAAACATAGGCATCCCTTCCCTTCATCCTAACATTATTGCAACAATAGCTAATCAATATTTCTCCAAGTTGCATCAGTAGCTTGTTCTGATTTTTGTTACTCTGTGAGCAGTTTTGTGCACTTTTCACCTTCCATCTGACTGGGTCTGGCTTGGCTGAGAATTAGATCAGGGATATTTCACAAGCGTTCTAATAGTGGTACACCTTCTTTATCATTCCAAAATTCATTAAAAGGTAGCCACCTGGTTGTGAATTTCTCTTTCTGCAAATGAAGGTGTGCTGTTATCCGTTCCATTTCTTTAATCTGTAAACAGCAGGCTAGCTATTGTGACTCATCTGAAAGTCTATCAGCCAATTTCTGGTAAGGGTTTTGGCTACAGCTGTTATCAGTATATTAAACTGATATTGCCTCCAGGGCCATGAACTCCACAGGAATCTGCCCAACACTAAAAGCATCACAGCTATCAGTGATTTGGGTGTGTAATATAATTGCCATTTTCTAGCAGATGGCAGTCCAAAAGGCCTTGATTTTCAGGCAGCTCAAAAAGTGTTCAAGGGTGCCCTCCCACCCACCCTCTCAATAAATATCTGTTGGGTGAGTACCGTAATGCTTGGTAATAACAGATGTTTTAAAAAACCTGAGAGCACTTGCCAACAAAATTCCTGCTAGGTTGGCGATGCTGTCATTTTGTTAGCCTTTTTCCAAATCTGAATCCAGGCCTGAGGTAATTTGTACTCCCAGGTACCTAAAGCCTGGAAGTCCATCTAAGATTTGTACAACTTCTGAGTGCTGGAGAAACTTTCCCTTTGATCATCATGATTTCAGATTCAGACTCATTTATTTTGAAGCCATATATTTCTCCATATTCCTGTAGTAGACCCATAACCTTTGGGAGTGTTTCTACTGGATTTTGCAGGTACAGGAGGGTATCATCTATGTACAGCACAATGCAATTTTCTATGTTGCCTATTTGCATTCCCTCAGTAACCCTACTTAACCAAATTGCTTTAGATAGAGGTTTCATACTAAGAGCAAACAGGAGAGGTCAAGGGGGCATCCTTGCATTGTGTCTCTGAATTTGGAAGGGACCCCAATATGGTGTCACTAATTTGAATCTGGGCAGTAGGATTTGAGTACAGTGCCTTAATCCATGACCAGAATGTGTCCCCAAAATTGAATTTGTCTAGGGAAGAATCTAAAAAGGTCCAGCTGAGGATGTCAGATGCCTTCCCTGAATCCAACACCACCACAACTCCCTGGTTTCCCAATGGTTTACTGTGAACAGACACCATAGTTGTTAGAAGCCTTCTAATATTATTGTGGAGGTGTCTGCCTTGTATAAAACCAGATTGATCTGGATGGACCAGTTGTGTTACTACTTGCTGGAGATAATTTCAAATAATTTTAGCAAAGATTTTAATGTCCTGATTTAGTAATGAGATGAGTCTGTACCCTCCGCAGATGGAAATATCTTTACCTGGCTTGAGCAATACTGAAAGATTAATGCCCTCCCCCAATTATCTGGAATTTTGTCTAAGTCCTGATATTCATTACAAAGTGAGACCAAAATAACAGCCAATTATGTCTGAAACTTCTGATAACGTTTGCTGATAAAGCCATCAGGGCCAGGGGACGTATTGTGTTTCAAATCTTTGATTACCTGAATCATTTCTAACTGAGAAAAGGGTCTCTCCAAATTTTGAGCTTGTACTAAAGTTAACTTTGGTAGGGTGAGTTGGTCTAAAAATATGTTTATTTTATTTGCCATACTGTTTATCTCCTCTTGTTTGTAAAGTTTGGCATAGAAGTTCTTAAAGGTGTCTGCTATCTTTCTTGGCTGTGTTTCTGGGGTTATGTCTCCTGACTCACTTTTAATTTTATGAACATACCTGTCCGTTGCCTGCTTATGTAGCCTATATGCTAATAGTCATCCCACTTTGTTACCTCTTTCATAATATTTTTGTGAAATAAATCTTAGATTATTCTCTTTGTACTGAGTTGTTCATCTCTTTCTTTAATTTTTTCAACTCTTCCCTGTATTCAGGTTTTCCCTCTTTTTATGCATTATTTCTATTTCCTGTATCTTGCCTTCTAGTTGTTTCTGCCCCAACTGGCATAAGAAATGGCATCATCCCACAGAACAGCTTTATGTTCATCCCAGAAATATTTCTGTTTAGAGCCAGACTCTGTGTTTTCTTGGCTATTATATTTTATGGTCTCTTTGTCTTAGATACTGTAGAACTACATATATTTGCTGACAAAAAAGTATTTTCTATAACCATGCTTGTCCTTTAATGCACAGCATTTCTTTGACAGCATTCTTTTACTGTCACTGTAATAACCTAGCCGGCAGCACCACATGGTGTCTGAGTGTCTTAGCGTAGTGCCATAGAAACGCAATAATTAAATTTATCGAGACCCACGGAAAGATGAATGCTTGTGTTCTAACTTTATTCTTTTATTAAGTGCTCCCAAAATAGAAATAAAATAAAGAACCAAAGAGGTGAACTGAACAGCTGAATCACTATAAAGCGAAATGGTGGACCTCGCATTGAGCATCAGTCCTCGTCTACACCCTGAGGTAAAACAAAAAAAACAAGCTTAACACAATGAATGTTTGTAGGATTTATAAAAAATTAATCAAACTGTTTAACCATTAAGACATTCCGAGTGTGCCAGTGAGATTCCAGCTTGCTCAAATCCGTGTATGCAGTCCTCCTTCTGTGTGGATAGTTTTAGAAAGCTTGTTGTAAGTCACTGGGCACATTGGCTCTTTAGGTGAGCTGTGCACAGGTCCCCAGAAATTTAAAAACTGCTTGTGCCACTTTTCAGCTGCTCAGAAATTACAAAGGCATACCAGTCTGTGAATTCATGTTTTAATGCGTCTTTAAAAGCTTGTTAATCGAGATGTCCAGGGGTTGCAATAAATCAGTGCAGGATGATGTTATGACTCTCAAAGTTGATGCTAACATCTTCAGTGGTGTGATCACTGAATAAATCCAAAAAGCAATGAGCGTTGAACATCAGGGAGGTTCAGGGTATTTTTAATGTTTTCAATATAGGGTGCAATCACAGTGTCAGTGTACAGGATGGTGGTCTCACTACTGGCCCAGTGGTTCTCAGTGTGCATGAAGCAGCAGTCATCAGGAAATTGAAAGGAAGGATGGCACTGATGCATTTTGCCCTGATAAATGACTTGAGGGGCAAGACAGTGACCAAAGAGCACCCTAGTACCACTCTGACCTGCCTTTTATCACCCAGGCCAGAAACCTCAATTTTTTTCCCCATGCACTCCATTGTCCATTCTGAGGAAGGGATAAGATTTACCACAGTCTCATCGAGGTTGATGATAAGCTCGACTGGTATCAGTTCCTGACTGGCTGCATTTGAAACATGCTTAAGAAACTGGGACTTCTGAGACTGAAAATCAACTGGCATTTTAGTGCTACCTTTTCCCTTTGCACTTGTTGAATCCATCGTGTTTAAAACAGCCACGACCACTGGTGAGAAAAAGACAGTGAACCACCATTCTCAGCTAACATTTGGGGTGGGTGGTTTTCACTTTACCTGTGGCAATAGCAGCAAGAACTCTACCATTCACCACTGCCTTCAGCTTGCAGGATGCGAATAATGTTTTTAACTCAGTCTCTACTTTCTCCATCTGAATGGGTGGGTGCCCTTGGGGTTTTATAAGCAGAGTCTTGGGGATATTTTCTGGGTCTGGTGGAACCTTCAAATTTGCCAAAGTAGTCCCATTTAAATGTTCGATGGTATTTTGATTTATTTTGGTTTTACATTCCGATACATAAAAACAAACTGCATTCATCACACCACGCTGACAGGCATATTCACCAACTCACAGCAAATCTTGGAGAGCACACCTTGTATTACACTTTTGAATGCTTGGAATGGTAGGTGGAGAGGCTGTGCGTAATCTTCAGTTACATTTTACCATGAGCTGAGATTCTCCTGCTGTGACCGCAAAGTACATCTGCGCCCAGGTTGGTGGTTTGTAGAGTAGAGAGGTCCCACATCTGTACTTTCTTAGGGTAGTACTGAGCCAGCGTATGAGTGACATTTTGTGCAAGTGGACTGCAACTGACAATCGGCTGAACTGACTACTTGACAGGTCGGATTGTCAGCTGATGCAGAAAGGTTTGCCCAATAGCAGCTACGATCATTTTTGGCACAAGCGTGTGATAGAGGAGTTGACCGGGATTAAAACTTTATGCAGAAATTTATAGTTCTACAGTATTTAGCTCTCATCATGCAGAAGTTCAGCATTTAGTCTACAGATGGATCTTTTATCTGAGGGCCTAGATCCAAACTGAGACTGACTTTACGTGGTCTGATAAATATATTGGATAAATTTCCACCTCCTTCACTGTATAGCTCCATGTTTTTGAGCATATATCCAGTCTATGTGGGAGTAACTATCTTGGGCATGAGAGTAAAATGTGTAACTTTTGTATGTAGTGTTTTGGTCCCTCCAGGTATCCATAAACCTTGTTTCTTCTCTAAGAGTTTTGAGTAACTTTACTCCTCCCTTATTACCTATGTGTGCTCCCTGGCATTTATTCAAGACTGGATTTTTGACACTGTTCAAATCCCCTCATAATATGATTTGCCCTTCTGTCATCTTCATCACCTACAAAAACCTGCCTATAGAAGTCAGTGGTAGGCAGGGTCGGACTGTACACGTTGACAATATGTTTGTATCTGCCTGCTATTTTCCTCAACACGGTGGCCAGCCTACCATCTGCGACTGTGTAGGAAGAGCTTTTTTCAAAGGAAAGACCTTTCTGCATCAAAACTGCAACCCCTGCTTTCTTGGCCATTTGATGAGAAGCCGCTATTACTTTCCCTACCCAACTTCTATGTAACTTGTTATGTTCCACTTAAAATAAGTGGGTTTTTTGGAGTAGTCTTATGTTGCACTTAATCCTGGTGAGATCTCATAAACTATTAAATCTTTTTACTACTAAGTTAATTCCCTTCACATTGAAGGATGTCATTTTAAGTGACCCCATGATTTTGATTTAATCTTGCAAATATTCTTTACTCACTTTAACTAATGGATTCCCAGCCAAGCCAACCCATGCCTTTACTCCTTGGACTGTCTCTTTTATACCTTTAAATATAATTGCCCTAACATGCCTTTTGTGAGACGCCTTTTGTACCCCAAAACCTGAAACATATAACCATGAAGCATAATAAACATTTTAAATGACAACATTTAGTTGCCTACAATACACAGCCATAAAATCTAACTTTTATACTGAATAACAAAACCAGCATGTGAAAGAGAAATAAATACAAAATAAAAATTCAAAAACAGCAGTCAACATTTTTAGAGAAAACTGAGATGGGCTTAAAAAGAAAAACAGAAGTGAAAGAGCAAATACACTCAACAGTAAATTGCTCCGTAGACCTTGGAGCTCAGAGGGAGTTTCCCTCTGTCCTAGAGTTAAGGTACTCAACTACTGTTCCAGTCACACCAGTCTGCCCACCTATGGGCGTTGCCTGCCTCTAGCAGATGTATGCACTCCAAGGAAGATGTTATAATTATAGACAAGTAAGGAAGAAAGGAAAGAAACTTTCTCTCCCTATTTAACCTTTGGTGTCACAGTACATAGTCTGTACATATTAAATGTCACCATTGACTGAAGAAAGAAAAATAGAATGCTAAGAGCTCAGAGCTACTCTCCCCCATATTTGTGAGCCATCTATAATCATGGATATTTTGATTCCTTCCCTATTCTCACATTCCCTCTTATCGCCTCCCATTACAGCTGCCTTGCACTGAACAGTTATATATATTCTCTACCTCTATGACCAGCATTATTCCGCACCCCCTCTTCTTTTTGTTTGTTTCCCTTCCCCAGAGTCGGAAAACCAGTGATCATTCCATGCAACTTACTCCTGAAAGACCTGGCACTTAGACTTGAGGAAGATTTTGCTGACTCTGTAACCTGGGCCATGGGTCAGCAGGAAGCCCATATTATGTCTACTTTTTGGTTCAGTCTTGCTTGGCTCATTACATATAAAAAAGATTTATCTACCCTGACTAAAATTTTCCTTATGAATTATGGTTCCCATGCTGAGTATATGTGGGACCTGAGACTCACAATCTAAGTTGCAGTCCTGTAGCTGATGGTCACAGATCAGCTATGTCCCTAGCCCACTTCCAGCACATTGTCTGCATCATAGCTCTCTCCTGCATGTCAGGTCAAAGTGTCTCAATTAACCTACTAGCCATATAATTGGTGGTGTGAGAGATAGCTGATTTATCTTTGATCATTATGTTAGTGTTCTTCAGGACCATTTTGTGCTTGCCATCAGATGCATGGACTGACAGGCCAAGAGGTAGTAAAGGAGGAGGGAGGCAGGCAGGCTTCTACTTGATAATCATCAGCTTTGCAAACTATCACCCCTCTGCATGCTGCCTGGGTTGTGCAGGCCCAGTCAAACCATGAAACCAAGAATTGATGCAGGGCAGTCCCAATGTGCCACTGAAGCCCTGGGTTGCCACTTGAACCCCCGGACCAAAAACCCATTATGGTGCTTGCTTGCTATGCAAGTTTTGTGTGTATCCTTTATACTTTGTGCCTGCATTATGGCTGTTTCTCTATTCTCTCTATTCTGCTCTGCCCATCTATCCAACTTAATTTGTTGGCCTTACCATAACATAATTCCTTTTATATTATGTGATCAGCATTGAAAGATCTAATGGAGCCAAAACAGGTAGACAGGAAAACAATACAAATTTTAAGTAGTAGTCAGTTGTAACTTTTTATTTCTGAAGTATTTTTCTTTTTCCTTTTACTCATTAGAATGTATTCTATGTGTTAATATTATGCTGGATGTGTGGAACAGCTCTTAGCATGGCAGTATGTAACTCTACTACCCCACACTACATCATCAGCATTATGATCTCACTGACAGTGACATCACAGGTGAATGACCTGGCAGTCACTCACTACTGTTTCTAAGTAGCAGTTATGTCATAGTCAGGAGGTCCTGGCTGATGATGTAGTGTGAGTCTGTAGAGCAAGATATGTCAGCTGCCAGCTTCTGGGTGTAGGCTCAATACCACATTATGGAATAATGGAGTCACTGTGGTCCCAACGTACCCATAATTGCTTTCTTAACTGAGATCCAGAAGGCTGTCAACACGGGATGTTCCCAGAATACATAATATGGTGCCCCTTCCCCCTGCACACTCTCCATCACCTGTCTGCATGACAGGTGGTGAAATATTTGGACTTGGCAGGGGCAAGAAAGAACCTGGAAACTGTCTCACTTGAACTCTCACCATGATGCTGAGGCTGAAGTTCATTGTACTCCTTCCCATACAATGTCCCACTGTTTGGGTGGGAAACAGAAATTACCCTCTTGTTACCATCAAAGTTAAAGTAATTTAATGGTTGTAAGCCCTCTCTCCTTAATCATTAGTTGATATAGAGTGGACATTTGGTATGGTTGTCCTTATTCCCATACTTATTGCACTACTGGGTGCAGGGGCATTGATGCTTGACCTGACTTCTGTGTTACTTAAAAGCTGCGTAGCTGCAAAAATGGAAGTGGTCCCTGTTGGGTAGGTTAAATTCTTTGTAAGGTTCCAAAATCTTTGAAAATGGGACCCTGCCACAGTTGGGCTACCTTCCATAGTCCCACTTACCCCAGAGTTCAAATGTGGCATCTGAATAATAATAATAATACATTTTATTTGCTTTAGCGCCTTTCAGACCATCAAGGCACTTTACAAAAGATAAAAGCAATCAAGATAAAACTGTAAGCATGACAATAAAATAAAACACAGGTTCTAAATTATTCAGTGCCACAAAAGCATGACACCATAAAAAGGTTTTCAGTGCCTGTTTAACCTCCCCCTCCCCAGTCGTGCACTCATGAAGTCAGAGAGTCTAAGGAAGGGATGTAAGATATGAATGTGAGCCCAAATCAGTTTTGAAATGTACAGTAACTGCTGCCTCTGTTTGGGTCCAATTATTCAGTATGCTTTAGTCCACAGATATAAAATAAATATGGTGACATCTGAGGAAGGTACCCATGCTAAGAATCATGTTGGCTGTGTATCTAAGTTGGATTGCTCCACTGGTACTCATCCTGTTTCTTCTTTAGCTTCCAACAGAGCAATACTGGTGATAACTGGGCTGCAAAATAATACTGTTTAAGTCAGGTTCCCATTCCCCTCTTCCTTTCTTCTTGTGAGTATGTCATCTAATTATGGGTTTCTTTTTATACAATATAAATTTGCTAAGAGCTTATGTAAATCCTTCCATTCTTTCTTAGCAAATCATTTAGGCAGTGTAGCAACAAGGAAAAGTAATCTTGGCAGAATATTCATTTTGACTGTTTCTATAGGGTCATTAAAAGATAGTGGGATTTCAGACCACCTGCTAAGGTCTGATAGCACTGCCTGTATTAGTTGGGTGCGGCTGGTTTGGTGAAGATCCTCCAGCTTCACTGGTATCTGCACATCCAGATCGCAAGCTTTAACTGTGACCCACATGTATGGGATGATTGCTTTAACTTCTCATGTAAGGGGGGGTCACTGTTGTGTAAAGTTTCCATTTCGAGTTGTTAATTTTGAAGTGGCTGTAATCTCTTAGGCGTTCTAGAAAGGATGACATAGATGTCAATGGATCTCTTATGTTAACCAGGGTATTATCAGCATAAAGTGATACACAGTGCTCCTGCCCTGCAACTGTGATGCCTTTAATTACTGTATTTTGTCAATGTGCAGTTGCTAATAGCATGATACTAAGAGCAAACAGTAGAGGGAATGGGGCTACCCCGATCGTATCCCCCTGAAGATATTAAAAACTGTCTGATAGAGTCCCACTGACTCTAATCGTAGCTGTAGGCATGGTGATGTAAAACAGAGAGCCACTCTCTGAAGGTCTGCCCAAACCCCATGACATTTAGCATTTCTAGCAAAAGACTCAATTAAGGCAGCCAAATACCTTTTTTCATGTCTGTTCACGAATGCCACCTCTGTGTCTGCACCTGACACAGCCCCTGACAGAACATTTAATAGTATTCTGACATTATTCATTAGAAATCTCTGGGGTATAACATGGACCAGGGTAAACTCTCTGGAGCTATATTCATAGACCTATCTAAGGCCTTCGACCTTGTAGACCATGCACTGCCCTGCACTCAGATGTGGTCCCTTGGCCTGTCCCCTCATGCCCTGAAATGGCTAACAAACTACCTTCAGAGCAGAGTACAGCTGACCAAATTCATCAAGGTCCTCTCGATCCTACTCCAGTGACCTCAGGTGTCCCTCAGGGCTCGGTCTTGCTGCCCCTTCTCTTCTCTTCTCTTCTCTCTATTTGTTAACCATCTCCCAGACACAGTAACAACCTGTAGTGCCACCCTTTTGCAGATGATCTGGTTATCCTGGCACACTCCGGAGACACTGTGACTCTCAACCATCAGTTGACTGAGGACTTTAGAATATTTAGTCCTGGGTAACCAAACACAAGCTGGTCCTCAACCTGAAAAAACCCGGCCATGATATTTGGGTCATCGGCCAAGATAAAAGCCTCTCCTGCCCCTCTGTGCATCAATGGTGTGGTTGTGCTCTCCTCTTAACTGTAACTTCCATCAAATACCTAGGGGTGACACTTGACCCCCAACTGGACCTAGGGATTAGCATCCTAAATGTCTGCAGAACTGTAAAGTGTAAACTGGGTCTGGCCTACAGGGCAAAGAAAAATCTGACATCTGCTGCTTGTCTGGCACTTGCCAGAGGTGTGCTGCTTCCCTCACTCAGTTATGGCCTTCACTAATTTGCCCACACCTCCAAGGCTCTCCTTACTCGGTGGCACATGACCTACAATAATATTTGTCACTTTGCCCTGGCAGCCCCTCGCCTCACCCATCACTGTGAGCTATACGAAAAACTAGGCTGGCTTTCCTCAGCAAATCACTTGAACTTTGGGCTGGGCTGCTTCATGGGTAAAGGGATGAGAACTGGCACCCCCTCCCCGGGGCTGGCACAGCTTCTCTCACCTCGTGACCCCTCTTCCTACTCCCTCGGGTCTCAGGGTCCCAGGCTGCTAAAAGTCCCCTTTACCCGAACCTTCATGGAGGATAGGGACTTTGCTGCATGTGCTCCCAGGCTCTGGAACTTCCTTCCTGACCATGTTCACTAAGCTCCCTCCCACCAGTGCCTCCAGAGGTCCCTGTGGGAGCATCTGAAGTTGAACTCCGTTTGTGAGTGTCCCAAGCCTCCTTAACTCAATGGTCTCTAAGTTGGACTCACACTTGGTTACACGAGATTTACTTGACTACATACTTCAGAACTAATCTGTTTATGAGGATCTGCTAATGCTCTCACGTACATTCCTAATGTTCTTATGCACACTATGGCAAACGTTTGTGCCATTGAATGATCTAAACTATTTATTGTTGTACATATGTATATTAACTAATACTGCTTGCTTTAGACTATTCTATGTTAGACTGTTTCTCGTGACTCAATGTACTCAGCTCTACTCACTGTTATGTACTCTGATGTATCTGTATCCTTATTGTGCTCTCCCAGGTTGTTCCTGAAAATAGGCATATAACTTGTCTAGTGTACCTACCCGGTCAACAAAAGCTAAATAAATAAGTAAAACCCCATTTGATCTGGGTCGATGTGCTTTGCTATTACAGACTGAAGTCTTGTAGCTAATATTTTAGTATAGATTTTTTTATCTTTCTTTAGGAGGGAGATGGGTCAGTATGAGCATAGTCACATTTGAGTGCCAGCTTTGGTAATACCATGATGACTGCTTCTTGCCAAGTTTCAGGCACTTCGCCATTTTCTTGGCAGTTACAGAATATAGACAGCAGCATGAGAGTTAAAAACATCTATCTGTCTGTCTGTCTGTCTGTCTATCTATCTATGTCTTTTGGTAACTGGGTAAGGCCCACTAGGCATAAGTGCCTGTTTTCAGGGGTGACCTGGGAGCACTGGGCAGTTAAGTGACTTTCTCAGAGTCACACAGCATGCAAGTGGAGGTTGTGAGAATCAAACCAAGGTCTGGTCTGCTGGATGTACCAAGCTTGTTCACAGCTCATTACTCTAACCTCTAGGCTATACTTCCAGCCCAATGTGTCTTAGAAAAGTTTGTCGAGCCCATCTGGTCCAGGAGATTTATTACTTGCAAATGAGTCTATTGCTGCTATAATTTCTTCCTCCTTATGGAAAACTCCAGGAACAGTTCATCTTCCTCAGGGAGAGAAGATCCAGTTTGCCAAGAATTGTGTGGGAATCTGTCTTAACTCAGGGGACTTTGGAGTCAACTATAAAAGTTTGGCATAAACATTTTGAAATGCTGTGGCTACTGCACTTGTGGTAATAAAATTGTTGCCCCTCAAGTTGGGGTCTTGAATTTGCTGTACTGTTCTGTCTGCAGCAGCTTTACTGAGGTGGAAAGTAAGAGTTTTGAGGCCTTGCCCACTACTTCATGAATCCTTTGTTTTGTGAACCTTAAGGACCCATCAGCCTGTTTCTTTAAGAAAGAACTGAGATCTGACCTTGTTCCTGTATAGCGGAAAGGGTGTGATGGTCCCTTGCCGACTTGTGAATCTGTTCCAACTCTGGAGCTTTCTTTTCAAAGTTTAGTTTGATTGGTATATTTTGCTTTCTGAGGGATGCAACTAACCAATAATTTTACCTCTGACCATTGTTTTAACCGTGTCCCCTTTCACCTGCTGACATTCTTTGGTACTATTAAGTTTGCAAGCTTCTTGAATCTCCTGGGCTATGGATTCCTTAATTCTCTCCACACTAAGGAAAGATTTGGTAAGTCTTCAGAGTGTTCTGTCTTTCACTGCCTATTTTGTAGCTAAACTTGACTAGGGTATGGTCAGATTGGGTTGCCGATGTGGGAACCAATACCAGGTCAATACAGAAATAGGATTGATTCAGGTGTGCAAAGAAAGTATAACCTTTTTCATTCTGATATAGGCGGCACCATGCATTGGTAAAGCCTGATTCAGACATCAGAGATCAAAATCCCTTTGCAGTTCACACACTGGTTTGGGAGGCCATTATTGAACAGTCCATGCAGGGGTAGGGTGTGCAGTTAAAATCTCCAGCCAACACTATATTGTGTCTCCTAATTGTGTTTCCCTACCAAACCCTCTTTATAGAATTGATCTGCCTGCTCATTTGGGGCATATATGTTTATTAAAAGCCAGATCCTCCCTCTGTAGTGTCCCTTGTCCACTACCAATCTACCATCTGGGGTTGTTTGGTGGCGTGAGTTCCAGTGGGAGTCTCTCATTAATAGCCATTCCCACCTCTGTTGTGGAGGTGTGATGTGAGGCTGCTATCACCTGATTCACCCACACTCATTTTAGTTTATCAAGTTCTGTACCTGAAAGTTAAGATTCTTGGATGAATGCAACATGTACATCCACTTTTTTAATTCTTGCAAGATACTTATGCATTTAATTGGTGAGTTTAAGCCCTTAACATTGTCTGTCACTAGTTTTAAGACTGGCATTGCATATTCTGTAAACACAGATAACTGTCTGAGCCCAATGTATGTCTACTTATTAGTCAATGAGTTGTTAGCATGTGAAATATTTCATAAAAATACTGCAAGACGAAATAACAGTATAACAAGAAATCATTTAACTGAGAAAACATGAAAGGTGGGAATATGATCCAGGCTCCTGCTCTGAACTTGTAGGGACCTGTACAGTAGTGCATGGTTTTCTATATGTAGCTGCATGGGGCCTGTGCTTATGGAGCAATAATTCAGTGTGTATGTTTTACACCTGTGGCTGTAGAGGTGCAGGTGTCTCAGGAGCCTACATTTCTGTAGACAGAAGTACTGTTGCAATTTTGGCTTCATAAAGTTTGTGGTGCCTGCGTTTCTGCAGCCAGAGGTCAGTGTGTACATGTTAAACCTCTGACCGCAGAAGTGCGTACCCAAACTCAGTGTATGTCTTACAGTGCGGATGAGTACTTTTGGCTACAGAAGTGCAGGCCCCATAGGAGCCTGTGCTTCTGCAGATAAAAGAACAATTATAATTTGGTTATCATAGATTTGTATCTGTACCTGCAAGGGCCTGTGCTTCTGCACACAGAAGCAGTGCTGTGATTTTAGTATTGTGAAATTCTACCTACAGCCAGACATGACTGTGTATGCCTTGCGGTGCGTACACCACACATACAAATCTATGAAGACAGCAGATCAGTGCTACTGCATTTGTGTTGTCTGAAAATAGTTTTATGTTGCTTGTCTTACCTGATGATGGCTGTCTGTGTTTGCTTGTGTGGTTCTGTCCTTTTGCTGCTTGGTGGGGGGGGGGGTTATGGTTGGAAACCCCAACACCACATTTTTCTCCTTTTGTAGCATTAATCTGAACCCCAACTGGTGCTTTAACACAGGTTTTTGCAAAGAATATATATAGATTGCAAAAACTAAATTAATTAAGACAGTAAGGTTGAAAAATGTAAACGGCACAAAGTAAGGAAATGAAAGCATTAGTGTTTGGAGTCTCAGGAGTCTTGGCAAATTGGAAGTGTGGTGTTCCTTGGGGTCCTCAACCAAATGCTTTCCCCCTTTCCCTAGTCTCATGGCCCAAGCTCAAGCACAAGCTACAGATCCAAGTCAGTGCCCCATAGGCTTAATGCTTGGAGCTAGACAACTATGGCTCTCCCAATGTGGCTACAGAGTCAGGCATAGCTTTCTTTATGCAGGGCCCTGCATAAAGCAGGAGATCATGTATAACATTCTTCATACTGGGCCCTGTGTGCTCTGTGAGAAGCATGAGATCAAGGTCATTCATAAGTTTCTTTGCATAGGCCCCTGTGGCCCCTGTGCAAATCATAAGATCATGTCTTTGTTTGGTCACAGGAGTGGGTTGGGCGTTAGGGTTCAGATTCCCAAGGAACACCACTGATTCACAAAGACTCCTGAGACACCAAACCCTAATGTTGTCATTTGTTATATTCAATAAAAAACACAATATTTAGGGCCAAGAACAACCAAAGCACATTCCTTTCAGAATAATATGTCAATCACTCAAAGCACAGATCCCCTGTCCAGATAATTGATTTCACCTTTTTTTAGTGTTCATATGGGTGACTGATATGAATGCTAAACAAGAGTGATGAACACATAATATAGACTCATAAAATATTTGTTCGTCACTCAGGATTTTTAACAGATGTTATTTTCAGTTAAAATACACAATATGTGGAGGCACAAACTACCAAAGCACTTTCCTTTCAGAGTAATACATTGACTACTCAAAGCATAGACCAACCGTCAGCTAATTTTCTTGTTTTCAGAGAGCAAAGATTTTACTTTTTTTAGTTTCATATGGTGAAGTGATACACATAAAAATGTGAGTGATAAACTCATAGCCAAGGACTCATAAAACATTTATGATTTGATCGCTTGTGATTTTTAACAAATGTTATTTTTATTTAAAAACACAATATTTAGGGCCATAAACTACAGAAACACATTCCGTTCAGAGTAATATAACCCCCACTTCAGACACAGACCACACCTCCAGCTAATTTTCCTGTTTTCGGAGAGCAAAGATTTTGCCATTTTTGAGTGTTCCTATGGGTAAGTCATTTGAATGCTAACATTGTACCTAACAAATGCATTTTGCTGTATGAGTGCATAAAGTTATGCTTTCACAAAACTACAGTTATCCTTCAAATGTTAATTTTTGCTGCTGAGCATGTGCAAAAATGGAACAGTGTTTCTTACAAATATCTCAAAATGGCATAAAGTATGAAAACAAAAATTACAAAAGCGCATACCTTAGGAAAAACAGTATTAAATCTGAAAGTTTCAAATTTTAAATACAACCCATTTTGAGTTATTGGTAAGCAAAAAAGTCTTCATGGTGAATTTAGGTGTTTCAGTCTTCTAGAACTTGACCCCCACTGAATTGAGCAATACACAATTCATAGGAAACAGAGATGCTGGCACCAACTCTGTACATGTTAATTTTCAGGTGAATAGGTCAAATGAAGGACACACTGTTAAGGAGCAAAAATTGGGGTTTAACACAGAAATGTTTGATTCTCCAGGACAGCATTCTGTTATTGAATTGGATGTGCTTTTACATAAAAGTTGACACTTGGGAAGCATTCACTTTTAACAAATAAATTGTGCCTCAGTACAACTTCAAATATACGTTAAACCCTGTGGCTCAGATATTCAAACTGCGCCAAGCTGTGGCGCAAGCCTGGGTGCAGCGCAACTCGGCTAAACAGGGGCGTTCATGGGCGATATTCAATGGAGCTGCGCCATGGCACAGCATCGTTGAATATCACACCCTGGCCACCCGCAGTGTGCATGGCGCAGTGGCACTGTGCCAGTGCAAGGGGCCAGAGTGGAGCAGGGGGATGCGCTAGTGCAAGTTCCATTGCGCTATGCACAGCAACCGTGATATTCAAAGTGCACATGCAAATGGGGCCAAAATGTATGCAAGGTGCAAATGGGGACATTTATGTCATTCTCTTCATTGCATACGGGTGCACCTATCCCCAGTGACTGCGCCTGGCGCACTGCCAGGCAACAGCCGTTGAGGACCAGCGCCCCTGCACAGCACAGCAATGTGCCCACAGCCCGATCGCGGGCTGGTAAATAGATCATGTCCTATATCCCTGGTGGTCAGTGGACTGCTCGCAGCCGATTGCGGGCTTAGGTATCAATAAAGCCCAGTATCCCTGGTGGTCAGTGGACCGCTGTCAGCCTGATCGCGGGCTTTGTATAAAATTATGTCAATATCCCTGGTGGTCCAGCAGACCCCCTCCCCACCTGCCACGAGCCCACTGCCCCTCCCCCAGGTCAGCAGCGGGCAGCAGCACCCCACCCGCCTGCCGCCCGCCGCCCACCGACTGACACCATAGGTAGGGCTGTACACATTGGTCCACAGCGTGAGCCAGCGGGCATGCAGCCCATACCGCCACACACATTCCAGATATGTGAATGGATCCATTCACACATCTGAATGTGTAGTATGGTATGGCTGCATGCCCATTGGCTCACGCTGTGGACCAATGGGCGATCAGCCCTACCTATGGTGTCAGGCGGTGGGCGTGGGGCAGCAGGTGGTGGTATGCCACCCGCCACTGACCGGGAGCGGGCGGGGGAGGGGTCTGCTGGACCACCAGGGATATTGGACGTAATTTTTATACAAATGCCCATGATTGGTTGACAGTGGTCCACCGGACCACCAGGGATATTGACTTTATTTATACCTAAGCCCGCGATCGGGCTGCTAGCAGTCCGCTGGACCACCAGGGATACTGGATTTTATTTTACTATACCTAAGCCTGCAATTGGGCTGTGAGCAGTCCTCTGGACCACCAGGGATATTGGACTTTATTTTACTACACCTAAGCCCATAATCGGGCTGTGAGCGGTCCACTGGACCACTAGGGATATTGGACTTTATTTTACTATACTTAAGCCCACGATCGGGCTGACAGCGGTCCACTGGACCACCAGGGAGATAGGACATGATTTTCTGAACAGATGCCCACGATCGGGCATGGGGGGGTGCCACCACAGAGGTGCAGCCGGAGCTCAGGTGGCCACCCACTGGTGGCAGCTGCCGTGTTGTGCCCTGCAATATGGCATCTCACCTGTGGGTGGCCAGCCGTTGTTCCTTTTTTTTCTGGCTCACCTGTGTGCGGCGCAAGTAGGGGTTGTGCATGCATGGACTCAGCACATCCCGGGCTGAATATCGGGATTTTGAGTATGCATGGGCATACCCTCCCACCCTCGCCGCGCCATGACTGATGCCAGGCACAATTCCCGTTTGAATATCACGCCGGGGCACATCAGTGGGTTGTGTATGGTGCAACACTGTTGCGCCATGCGTAACCCTTTTGAATATCTGGGCCTGTGTTTATTGCTGGGAGCTGTGGATTGAGTCTGTTTGTTTTAAATAATCAATGTAGCTTAGAAAACAAAGCATATAGTGGGTAGCCAGGAGTTACATGCTTTTACACTATGTGGGGGAAGCTGTGCTTTTCCTATATAGTCTAAATCTGCCAGCATGCTAAGGGTTAAATGTCACAAACTCATATACTGTACTATAAAAAAAAATCAAATTTGTGTAACCATGCCAACTGGGCTTGTTTCCATCTCTGAGTTAAGATCATATCATGGACCTCTCAAGCTTTTTTTTTGGTTTTATTTATGAGACTTTTCATAACCTTTACAGCATTAACACACAGTAATTGAACATAACATAGAATAATTACATGGGGGAATGGATAATAAGAATGTAATGCACACCTGAGGTGTGGGATGCTACTGTTTATCAAGCATCCTCACCGAGAGTGTGTGCATTAAAATTGAGTTTTCCACCACCATGTGTTATTTTCCGCTGATGAGGGATTGCTAGAGATTCCCAGGGTTCATTTAAAACATCTGGTGCCCATGCTTTCTCTTTTTCAGCACCAGTCCTGTGGAATTCTCTACCTCATCAGCTAAGAGAATGCCTGACAGTCGATAGATTTAAAACAGATTTAAAGACATATTTATTCAGTTTAGCCTTCTCAAATGCTGTCTAACTTATTGATTGATTTATTGCTTTAATGTTTTTATGCTATGTTTATATTTTAATGTGCAGCGCCTTGGTTTTGAAAGGTGCCATATAAATTAAGTTTGATTTGATATGATTTTATGTAATTGCTGGCATTAGTTTTTTCACACTTAGCATTTCATTTTGTGTGATTTGTAGTAGTGTCTGGCCACTAGATGGTGCTGCTGTGGAGGCTGTCTTTAGTTGTGAAGCCCCTCAGTCTTCAGCTTGTTTTAATTTATCATTGTTCCTGTTTGTTTCAAATTAACATTTACTTTTATTTATTTCAATTGGTCCCCAAAGCTGGAGTGGTTGAGATGGTGGACAGAATAGTGCCGTGACAACAGCAGTTGTGATCAGGCTGAGGATGCAGTCCAGGTTCACAGAATAAATGAAGAGGTCTGTTTATTTTATTATGAATCAACCTGAGAAGAAGACAATGTCATTTTGGGAGTGTGTTGAGTGAATTTGTGCTGTGCAGAGTTTTGTCCATGCAGACTGCGGGTGAGATTTTGGCTGCCGACTGCTGTAGAGTTGTCTGCTCAGGATTACTGCACACATGTGGACAGTGAGGAACATTGCACATGTTCACCATTATAACCTGTGGTTATAACATAGAGAATAATGTATGAGGCAGGTGGTTATTATGAAATTTACACACCCGAGGTGTGGGATGCCCACACATAAACCCCGAGGCTGACCCAGTTATATAGGCATCCCACACTGAGAGGGTGTGTAAAATTCTCAAAATAGCCACCTGCCCATTACTTTATTTTTATAATTGCTGGGCACAATTTTTTTAGCAATAATCTATTCAATTTGCAAATAAATGAGTCAGGCAGCTGTGGTATAATGAAGAATTTATTTGTGGTGGTTGTATAACATTGCAGTTTTTAATGAATTTAAAACTTGTTTTTTATGTTTGGAAAATAAACATTTCAGTAATATTTCAACATTTGTTAGCATCTTATAACTTCCGGTTCGTTTTGGAACTGTGAAAGGTTGTAAAACAGTTAACTATGTAAAAAGTCTTGAAACTTTTAAAGTAACACTTCATTTGGTTATGTGATGGCTCCAAGGCATGTTGGTGCTGTTTTTCCTTTGCTTGCTGTTGCGTTCTCTGGGAAGAGAAGAGGAAAGCGTTAGGTCACCGTGGGTTAGGGAGTGTGTGAAAAGTGTATGTTTTTTGCTTACCTCTAGTCGTCGTCATCGGTGTCTTCTATGGCGAGTGGACGTTTTCTGTACTTCGTTTCTGGAGCATTATATATCTTTATGGAGACTGCCTCATTAAAGGTGCAGTGTGGACCAAAGATGGCTTGAAGTCTGTTGGAAAAAGGCTGCTCGGCTGTGTTCTGGAGCTGTGAAGTGGCAGAATGCTGAGGATCTTTGCAGGAGCTAGATGCCTCTTCTGTGTCAGATGTGGAGAATGTGAGGAGCTTGCTTACTTTTCGTTGTTTGTCTTGGAGGTACAGAATAATTATTAATAGACTGCACATTTCTCTGGCCTGATATTTGTTGTACTTCAGTGGGGGCCATGCTACAGTCTAAGAGCCTCTGGATCATTGTTTTTCGGGTAGAGTGGTTGGTTATTCGTTTGCAGTCTGGAATTCCAGACTGCAGTTTCATGGTTGTCATCATGGCTCTTAGTTTGTTAAGTCCCACAGTCATGCTTCTGAACCAGAGGGAGTTTTGTTTTTTATTAATGTTTGGGGCTAAGTAGAATGGGGAGTCTTTGGTCAGCATTTCTGGTGGTCTGTTAGTTTTGTAGAGATGGAAAGCTGCTATTATGTCTCTTTCTGGATTTTGTTTATTTTGATATATTCGGGGTTTAAGTGGTCTTATATTTCTAGGGTTTTCTCCAGTTCTTGTTTTAGTTTGTCTTTCTTTGTATTCAAGAAAGCTATTGCCTTCTGTGTCTGTGTCCTCAGTAATGTCACCCCAGGTGAGGTCGTACTGTTCTTTTGTTCTGAGTGCAAATTGTAGACCAATGTTGAAGAATAAGAAATTGAGCAGACCACTTGGGTTGTCAAAAGACCGTGTGCCTGAACTGTAAAGTAGTTCAATGTCTTGCTCTGTGAGCGGAGACGCTTTTAATAGTCTGTTCCCTTTACCTAGTTGCTTTAGGTGTTTTTGTTTAGCAGCAAGTGTTTTTCTGGTTTGGATAAAATCGGTTGCTAGCCCTTTAAATATACTATGAGGATAGTTACGGGCTGCTAGATGCCTGTCTATGCTGGCGATGTTGCCACAGAGTGTTCCTGGCTCATATTCAGAGCCATCCTGACGTTTGAGACAGTAAATAAAGTTGGCAATGTGTATCTCGGTCTTGTGCAGAAAAGGTGGTAAACTCATTTTCTACTGAGGCTTCTGTGAGGAATTTCGGAACAGACGGAGGTCACTGTCTGTTTTTCTTTTGTATTTTTATTATCCTGCTCTAATGTAAATGCTTGTCTTACTGAGGAATCTACTATTTCAAACCTGGTGTCCATTGTTTCAGTACGTTGTGCTGTTGGTATCGCTATTTCTTAAATCCATTTTTTTTTTAGGTGCACGTATTTGTTTTGTGTGACAACACTGGATCTGACAGGCCACCCCGAGCTGCGAGACCGTGAGTCAGTTACTTTGTTCTGTCTCGCGCTGTGCTCTAGAGCACAGTAGCACGTGTTTGCTGTTATAACTAGCTGAGGTAGTTATAACGGCAAATTACAACTCGCTTTTCTAATGAAAAAAAATTGTGCCCAGTAATTATAGCGAATTATAACTGCATTTCCCCATGGGAAAAAAAAAACTAATGCCAGTTATTACATAAAAATATTGCATTCAATTTGATAACATTTCAATTACAGTTAGTGTTAATAGTATGTCTGTAACTTAAAAGATAAAGTCCTCAAATTGGGACGCAGATCCATGTGAGATATATATATATATATATATATATATATATATATATATATATATATATATATATATATATAAATAAAATGGGATTTTGCAGAGTTATAATTTTGATTAACTAAAAAGAAAAAATATATATATGCCAGCTAACTCAGCAATAAAGCCCAATTACAATTGTTAACCCCCCTTAAAATAATAATAATTCATATATACAGGTTATAGCCACAAGCCTACAGGTTCAAATAACTGAAGAAAGAACTTTCTTCTCCATCCCTTTGCACAAGCCCATCAACATCAAGTTCAAAGATAAAGATATTACCATTCAAAAAGTAAAACAATTTTATTACTATATTCCTATGAGTAGTCCATTATTAATTACTATTTAGTCCTCAATAAATCATCCTTCTATTTAATCCTCCAGAAGAGGCATTTCTTCCTCCTTTTCTGCTTCATGTTTCTGTTTCTCATTTTCTCTCTCCATTTTTTTTTTAGAATATTTGGCTTTAGTTTTTCAGGCTCAAAGAACAGTCTTTTGTCATCACTACATGTGAGCCAACATTTTACCTGGACTAGAACTTTAAATGTAGCTCCAGTTTCATTAAGATCATCTTTATATTGTAAAATTGCTTAGCGTAGCTGTGGTGTTGCTGGAGCTATACCTGTGTAGGAAATATGACAAACTATTTTCTTAAGGGGAAGTCTCCATAGTTTCACACCAATATTTTCCCAGCTCCTTATGTGTAACTGTTGTGTGCCTTCTCCAGTTGCCAGCAGTCCTATTGCTGTCCAAATCTAGATTATAAATAAAAATATACAGCCCCCAGAAGTTATCAGCGTGTTTGTCCTCCATTTTACCATCAATGCTGCTGGAGGATGATGTCATCAGAGCAACAGATAATGGTGCTGCACTAAATGATGTTCCACCAGTAAACAGAACTCACAATGTTTGGTTCCCAACTTGAGTAATGGAGGAACCCTTTAAGTGTTGTGCATAACCTGAAGTGCAAGTCTAATAGGCACTAGGACCATATGAGTGTGATGCAGCACTGATTTGACATGTATATACAGTATGCCTATAAGGAAGTGCCTGTACGTGTTGTGTTAATGTTTCTGTTAGCAAAAACAATTTACCTAATAAATGACTCTGGGTACAACAAGATTCTTAAGTGGTATTATATAGCTGTTGTATTATGTTCTGTGTGTGTTAGCATTCTCTGTTTTGATTGACACCAGCAGTGAGACACAATCTTGTAGAAATGCCCCTTTCCCTTTGTAACTAGGCAGTCAGTGATTGGATGGCTGATGTAAGGCAATACAGAGTTCAGCTATAACAAGGAATAGGTTACCAGGACAACATCAGCTGCAGCATATGGAAGAAGGATAATCTAGTGGTTAAAGCACAGGCAAAAGAACTGGGAAACTCTGGTTCAAATCCTACTAAAGTCCCTTACTCTCTAACCCTTAAGAAGTTCCCCTAACCTCCTTGGGAACTGTAATGGCCCCTCAGGTCCATGACTTTAAAATTGCCCCCATTCTCATTATAATCCTTAGCATTTATGTGAGAGCTACAACACTTCACTTTGAAGGTACTGAAAACAAGCTGTGGCAGCCCCTTTGTAATGCCAGCATTTGAAATAGGATGTCACTCACAAATCAGATGCTACACTTCAGCTGTTGTAGTTAAGAAACTAATCAGTCTCAGTGTTTGTAGTGCTCTGTGTTTGCTTAGCTCATTCCTCCCGTGTCATGTGCATTCTGTGTCTTGGTATTTCCAGTCAGAAACCCAGATGTAAGGAGCATTTGAAATGTAAAACAATACACTTTATAAAGTAAGTGATCTAGCTCTCCACTTCCAGGCTGCTGAAAGGGGGTTTATAATTTGTGCAAAGGAGGAATTCAGTCTTGTGTGATCCTTTGGGAAACTGCTCAGGCCTACCTTGTAAATGAATCTTCTCAAGGGTGTTCACCTGGTGCAATACTGATTGACTGCTTGATTGTCTGATGGACTGACTCACCCTTTCTACTACTCTCTACAACATGCTGCAACTGTCTCACAGAGAGAAATGAGCAGTACAAAGCAACAGATTATATTTCCTGTGAATGAAATACTATTAGATGTATTATTTGCTCTACCCATGCAGTATTAAGGCTACAAGTACTATTCCCTGTGTGAGTTGCATGACAGAGCTGTCTTAAGCCATTGCAAACTTAAACTAAAATCAGGATAGACAGCACTGTTACCCATACCTCTCAAGTGTCCTCATTACGAGGATATCCTCATTTGCCCTTAAAATTGCTCTGTGCCTCATCCGCACTCATGGAAATGGTGCTGCCCACATGGAGAATGTGCTGTAAATTCAGATTTTAAAGCAGAAACTCTTAATATTCTAAAACACTAAATCCAAAATAAACTTTGTACAAGTAAACACTATGATTTTCACAGTGTTCTGAGCTTGTATCTCCAAGTTTGAGGATGTGTCCCTCACTGTCCCTCATTTTGAGTGTCCAAAAATATCCATGTCCCTCATTTCAGTGACAAAAGGTTGAGAGGTATGTTAATACCCTTATGTTTCTTTCTGCATTGTTGCTGCAGTGACGTCAAGGAATGGGAGGGGCTGTATTACAAGTGACCCATTTGCATGTAAATGGAGGCTTGCTTGATATTTTACTACCTTGTGTCAGAGCCTCAGACTCTAGATATGTGTTGCAACAGCAGAAATGACTGATTTCGTATTGACATATGTACAGTAACTGATGTAAAGTATAATAAATACATCAGACATATCCAAATCAGAAATATACAGTAGTCTTCTCCTTTAAAATGTAATGCCCACAGTTTTCTGGCTGTGGTAAGAACAAGGTTATGGTCAGTATCAAAAGCAAGAGAAAATATAATAGTATTAATGGGACCAGAGGTATATTTAAAAACATCAACAGTATTTTGAGCCTGATTAAACACAGCTGCGAAATCAGAGGAAAGCAATTCAAAGCTCACATCTTGATTTAATGTTTGACTTTGCCTTTTATCTTTCTGCTGAAAAATAGAGTATGGTTTCCTAATTGGAACTAAAAAAACTTGAAAAACACAATTGCACATACCCCAGTAATGCAAAGCATCATGGAAACATATAAAACATTATTTCATGGATTTGCATGTTTCCCTTGATGCTTTGCATTACTGGGGTATGTGCAATTGAGTTTTCACTATTGCACGGATCGAGATCCTCTGGGATAACCCATGCCTCAAGGCATTTGTTCTGGGGTTCTTTTGTAGTTCTTTTCCTTTCTATTTTGGGCTCCCCATGACCCAAACCAATAAAACCCCTAGAGGTGGCTGACTCCATCTCTCTGGGGCTAAGACACAGATATGGCATACAGATGAGTCCAAATGAGGTAGAAACACGTGTATGTGTTCTCAGCCTTTGCTAATTGTGCTGTGAAGTCTTCTGGCTGCAATTCTGCTTAAAATAGAGCCAGTCCAAATTTGTCATGGAGTTTGCATATGTTTCCCATGATGCTTGCATTACTGGGGTATATGCAGTTGTGTTTTCTTTAAAATTTGGGTGTACGGCCAATATCCTACAAGATAACCCATGCCTCAAGGCATTTGCTCTAGGGTTCTTTTGTAGTTCAAAAAACTCTAGTCACAAAAGGTAGCTTAAGAATGAACACACACAAGTCCTTCAAAAGATCTCAAAGGGAGACAAATCTCTTATCACAGAAAGTTGGAATTCCCACTAATCTTAAATGTTTATACCACATGGTGTTCTCCATTACCTCTGTTTTGCTTTGCAGTGCTACAATAGCTTTTAAGTTTGTAGTTGAAAGAGCTTCATTTATAAGTGTCTTTTGTTTATTAGCAGCAACCTCTTTTTGAATATTGTCCTCTAAATCTTGTACTGTTTTCAACCCAGACTTAATAGTTTTAAGTTCAGTATCAACAGTCAGTTCTCTTGATCATTAAATCAAACTTCTTGCCAAAAGCCTAAAAAAGTAAAAAGATCTGAAAAAGAGGAGGATGACTCTTTTAAACTCTTAAATTCATGTTTAGCTGGCAGTGTTGGGAAAGTTACTGATACCGGTCCCATTAAAGAAGCTGAGAAAATTCTTCCAGGTAGGCAGAGACCTGGAGATAGCATGCCAGACCAGTGTGGAGGTGGAGTAGACTCTGAGCCCCATTACCCCACAAGAGATGAACTGACAAGTGGCTCTCTGTCTTGATCCTCCTCAGTTCTTCTCAGTGACTTCACTCCTGTGTGTTGAATGTCCAGCCACACTGCCCACCACAGCAAATGATGAATGAGTCCAGTTAAGTAGTCCACCCCACTGCAGTCTCTCCTCTTCTACTGTATACTCAACTGGTGTGTGGTCAGGAAGTCAGTGTCCCATCAACTGTGCTGGCCATGTGGGGGCTGCTGGCTGTTGGGTGACCAACTGCCAAAACCTCTGGGTAAAGTACTCAGCCAGACAAAGTCACTCAGCAGCATCTGGTTGGGTTTACCTTAGGGCTTGTTGTAGTTGACCACCTGACTTGCATGACTATGACATTTGATGACATGTCCCCCCTCAGTCAGCACTTCCACAAGGACAGGACAGTGGTTCTGACTGGACATGAGGACAATCACACACAGTGTTAGCTAGGGAGGGATAGTCATCACAGTAGTGTCAATTATATAGTAGATGTGATGATGGCTGGGCTTGTGGTGGCTGCCCAGTCCAGCCCATGTAGTACTACTACAGCTGAGGGCCAGGGCAAGTTAAGCAGAAAATGAAGAAAAAGAAACGTAATTTGCACTTGGTGCCTCTCACTGCTTCTTTGTTTGGGTTGGATTGGACACGGTACTGTTAACTTCAAGGAGCAAGGGACTTGTGCTCAGCTGCCAGCAAGATAAATGCAGTGTGATTTTGGTTCAGCTCATCAGAAGGACTTGGTAGGACAGAGTTGGCTGTGCTGGAGGGATGGACTGCATAGGTACTTGCAAGTAGGCTGGCTGCTTGTTGGGGAATTGGATATGGAATAAGAACTGGATTCTGATTCCGACTGAGAAATTTGAATCTGGAACTTAGTTTTCAGAATTAGGATTATTGACCTCAGAATCTGAAATTCCTAATTCCAGATTTCAGACTGGAATACTATTAAATCAGATTCCAGGTTCCAAAATCTAGTCATCCTTAATCTCAACACCCTTGATGGAAACACAACCTTTTGTATGGTAGCCCATACATTATTATATATACATACACACTCATACAGTATATTTTCATGCACAGAAAGTGGTCAGTTTTACTACATTTAAAATACCTGTTTTCCATATATTGAAACATGTTTCTTTACTGTATGAGCAGGCTGATATCTAAAACTTGAACTGTACTGCAATACTTGGGAGTGGGGTTGCTACACAACTGGAGGTATTAGGGGTATTTTCACAAGGGTTGGACACAAATGAAAATGTAGACTGCATCTGCATCTGTGTCCACCAGATTACAACTGAGCAACCCTACTGAAAATGTGATTTGCTTTTTTTATCTGTGTCTTGTTTTGTTTTTTTATTGCTGCAATTGCTTCTATTTTGGGACATGACATTCAAATCTAGTTAGCGAACCTAGTAGCTGGACTAACAGTTTGGATGTATTTTCCTTTTGAAAATAGTGTCTGACAGATCCTGGATGGATCCTTTTGAAAATCAGATGAAATGAGAAACTGAGTTCTCTTATGCCCCATGATGGTTGCACAGGTAAAAGGTAAATATTTTTCTATGGCATTTGTGATAGATATCTCACCTATCCTTCTAGCTCCATGCTTCCTCCACACAAGAGACATGCAAACCTTCTCTGTTCATCACTCCCCTTTCCTCCGCTGGACAATCTGCCTTCTTCTTCCATCTGCCTTTACTTTGGAACCAACTCCCTCACTCCAGTCATCATTCCACCTCATTAATATGCCTCAGGCATCAGCAGAAACTCATTAATCCACCCACCTGCACCTGTTTTGACTGGCATTATATTGCTTGATGCCAGTGTCACCTTTTTCATATTATGCACTTTATCCCATTCAATGCTGGTACCAGTTATGTATTCTTGCTGCTAATTTGTCCTCACTTTATCTGACTCATGTATTTTACTTTATTTGTTACACTGTTTCACTCCTCTAACCCTTCCCATGGGTTGCACCTGGAAATGTGCCTCGGCTTAACATGCTTTTATTGGTTACCAGTTTTCAAATAAATAAATAGATATGGTTATTATTTTATTTTTCTCTTTGTACTTATTTTTTCAGTCCTTAAATAACATGACCTGGATAGACATGTTTATCATTTTTAGTTCTCTCTAGGAAACAGCTTTTTTTTGTTGTTAACAAAAATGGCCTTGACAAATATCCTTTTAACAATCTAATTGTATTCTTCACGCACTTAGCAAGATATCTTAGCAGGAGATCTTGTACTTGCCTATAATAAGGTGTTGTCAGATGCCCTGGACTCCATCGCTCCTGTTTGTGTTTGACCATTTACTCTTCACCCAAGGTCTCCATGGTTTGATGGGACCTTGAAGGAGCTGAAGAGCATTGGTTGAAGGCTTAAGAGGGTCTGGCAAAATCTGGTTTGGATGCTGACCGACTTACATTGATGGACCATTATACTGTCTATCAATCGACAATCACCATAAGAGAGGCAGAATTCCTGTCCAGGAGATTGCTGCCATGTAAAATCGACTAGCTCAGCTCTTCAGGACTGTAGACAGATTGTGCAATCCAATCTGTCTTCAGTCAGTGGAGCCTTGTCTACAGGAAAGGTGTGACAAGTTTGCTCAGTTCTTTGTGGATACGTTTGCCACCATCAGGTCCAGTATCCACCAGGTCCCCTCTGTGGGGGATTGTGGAGGTCGGTAGGAGGTTGCGAGCACCCAGTTGGTCTGGACTGACTTTCGCTAGCCAGATATCATGGACAACGTGAGGATCATCCAGGGTCTTTGGCCAACCAACTGTAGTTTGGACCCAGGCCCAACACATCTCCTTGTGGGGTGCACTGAGGAAATCAGTCCAGTCCTGGCTGAAATAGTCTGGAGGTCTTAGGAGAGGGGTCCTTCCTGATTCCCTTAAGGAGGTGGTTGCACAACTGCTCCTGAAGAAATCCTCCCTTGACCCGGACTGTCTCGCCAACTACAGACCTGTCTCTAACCTTCCCTTTGTCAGGAAGGTTATTGAAAAGGTGATTGTGATGCAGCTGGATGATCATTTATCCACCAACAATGTCTATGACACTCTCCAGTTCGGTTTTAGGAAGAGGCATAGCACTGAGACAGCCCTTGTTCGAGTGCTGAATGATCTCCAACAGCAAGAGATCAGAGGACCCATTCCATCTTGGTCCTCCCTGATGTCTTGGCAGCATTTGAAACGATGGACCATGGTGTGCTATTGGAGTGCCTGAAGTTCATCTGTGGACTGTCTGATACTGTCATCAGATGGCTTCAATCATTTCCCGTGGGTAGGGCACAAAGAGTGGTCTCAGGAATTTATTCCTCTCTTACCCTCTCCCCCTATCCTGTGGGGTACTGCAGGGCTTCATTTTGGTGCCCATGTTGTTTGCTGTGTACATGCTGCTGTTTGGAGACATTATTAGGTGGTACAGTTTGAGTTTTCACTGCTATGCAGATGATATTCAACTGCATATGTCCATTGTGCCTGAACAGGAGATATTCTCTCGGTGTTTAACAACTGCCAATCTGAGATCCAGGATTGGATGAGTGCTAGTTGGTTGAAGTTGAATCTGGGCAAGACTGAGGTGTTGATTGTGGACCTGGATCATCAGAGGTGTGGTGTGTCGGCTGGACAGCACTCGGGCCTTTGGCTCGGGGTGTCGAGCTTACCTCCTCAGATCGGATGTGGAACCTGGGTGTTATTTTTGATAATGATTTGACCCTGAAATCCCAGGGTTTGGCTGTTGTCAAGACCTCCTTCTTCTGTCTGGGGAATATCACCCGGGTGAAACATCTGATCCCTCCTGAGGCTCTTCCAACGTTGGTCCATGCCTTTGTGACCACCTACCTTGATTACTGCAATGCTCTGTACCTGGTCTACCGGGGGTTGATATCCGCCACCTGCAGCTGGTGCAGAATGTGTCTGCCAGGCTTTTGACTGGTACTTCTAGGACCAGGCATATTTTGCCTATGCTCTGTGGACTGCACTGGCTGCCAGTCTGGTGGCTTATCACCTTCAAGGTCAGTTTGCTGCCCCATAAAGCCCTACATGACCAGGGACCTCGCTACCTGCAAGATGTCCTCTCTCCCTATCACCTCTCCTAGTCACTCCAATCCACTGATGAGGGATTGCTAGAGATTCCCAGGGTGCATTTACAAACATCTGGGGCTGCTTATTTCCATTTGTGTCCCCTACCCTGTGGAACTCTCTACCTCGTCGAATAAGAGAATGCCTGACTGTCCAAAGTTTTAAAACAGAATTAAAGATGTACTCTTTGGTCTAGCCTTTGGCGATGAAGCATAATGCTGCCATAATTTTAATAACAGTTGACTATACTGTGGATAATTTATGGTTTTATATATTTGTAATTTTATGATTTATTGTTTTTTTTTTTTTAAATTTACGCTTTATTCCTCCTTCGCCTAGCCGCCGACCGCCCGGGACTATCAGCCCGTGCAGCTTCCACCTTCTCCAGAACGGCCTTGAACCCTCCGGTACCCTGCGGCTTTACCCCCATGGACGGGCTACGAGAGCGGGGAAAACCCGCAGACACTAATTTTGAACCGGAGGCCGGCCTGAGAGGCTAATTGAGCCGCAGCGCTTCATGGTGGGTGGCCGAGATCCGCCCATTTTCTGGTTTTTCTGGGAGGCGGAACGGCAATGACGTAATGACGCCTGGCCTGCCTCCAAGTCCTCTTTAAGTGTCGGTGTGTGGCTCCGGGCCTCCGCCCGGAGTCGCTGTCGCTCCGATCACTGACCCCCTCCCTGGAAGGAGAGCAGTCCTAGGGACGCTCCATCCTTCTCTCAGCCCGCCCTCCGACGATCCAGGTCCGCTCAACCTGGGTCGGGCGTCGCATGCAGAGATCCCACCGCTGCGCCAGCGGGCCGGCATGATTTATTGTTGATTCAATTTTAGTATGTGCAGGTGCCTTGAACTAAGGAAATGCGCCGTTTTATAAATACATTTTGATTTGATTTGATATTGCGGTTGTTGAAAGAAACTGTTTTCATTGCCAATTTTCAATTAGAACTGGTTTAGCTTTCATTGGACTTGCAAAATGAAATAGCATGGAGACATTTATGAATTCAAAGATTTAGAAAGAAGCGACTTGGTTAAAAATTGCTATGCTGAATAACTGTGTAAGTGAAAACTGAATAAAATAAGTGTTTCAAATTTCCTCTAACCTGGAAGAAAATCAAGTCATCATTTATTTAATTTAATTTCAGAAGTTTAGCTAAGGCATTCAAATCAAAGTAACTGAGAGGGTGAACAGCACAGCATATGGAGAAGTCGATAATTTAGTTTTTCTCCATGGAAAAGAATCGTTTACTTTCATCTAAATTTGACTGGAGATGCCAATTTAATAAAGGTCTCAGAAAGTAGATATCATTACAAGGGGTCCACATGTCAAAAGATTTTCTTTCATTTTGAGTCTGTGGCAAACATAATTTCTGAATAGGACTCCAGTCTTACTGAGCCATGTGAAAAGGTTAATGCACTTAAGCATTACACTCTGTAAATCCTTTGCTCTTTTATTTTCTGCACCATTGCAAGTAACACTTCCCCCAAGTTTTGTACCACATGGTTTGAACCTGAGTTCTGTGTTTACATAATGCTATTAGTCTGGCAAGCTTGCATCTGAGTTATACTGTTGGGGGAAGGGGACTAGGACAGAACAAACTATGGTCATACATCAAAGCAGACAACTGGTGACAACTTCTGTATAGTCACAGAGGAATGTACTTAGCCCTGGAAGGATAGTGGGACTGGCAAATTGCTGATCTAAGCTTATAAAAACTCTAACATGCACTGCAGGTTACTGAATTTCCCATCGCTGTATCCCAGCTCTGACATCGGTTGCAGGGTATTCTGGGATTTCTGAGTAAAGTAAATGTCAGCTTGGGAGTCAGCAGAATCAGCCTGATACAATCCACTGTACCGCATTAAAAAGTAAGTAGTTATTTTACACACAATGTGCAAATTGGGACTAGCCTACAGTTGGGTATTGGGCCCTAGTGCTGAAGTTCTCCTTTAAAGTGTTTTCCTCTGTCCTTCCACCACTGCATTACTGGATATTTTTCCACATACTGGCCCAATTATTTCTTAGAAATCACAACTTTTATTTTAAAATTGTGATTTTAGGCATTTTCGCATTAAATCTTAGAACAGCTCTTTCTACCAGCAGATTCAGATAAGTTTCACTCTGTGATGACTAGTATAATGAAAGGGAGCTGTCAAGTCATATACAATAGCAGACACAAGCTGAAACTAAAAAAAGAGGTCTTATAGTGTTGTATAACTGTAACATCATCCGTCATGGGTCAGCAGGGTTGAGAACTAGGGTATAGTGAAGGCCTTATGTCACACACCATATTTTGGGTAAATTGTAAGAACCCCTTTGTGGATTGTTATCAAGTTTGGTCTACTGTAGCTATTCAGTGCTATGAGTTTATCCACATTTCAGACAAATGAGAAAGGATCTGGCCAGTCTGGAGTAGTGGTCAGGAAAGTGGCAACTACAATTCAACACAGTAAAATTTAAAATTATGCACATAGGGTGTAAACATCCAAGGGCAAGATACTGGCTCAGGGGGAGGGGGGAAGAGAAGCTGGAGGTTACAGAGCAGGAAAGGGACCTGGGGATCACAATTATGGATAATCTGAAGGTACAGAATCAATGTGACAAAGTGGTGGGGAATGTTAATAGAATGTTGGCATGCATAAGAAGGGGCTTTACAAGCAGGAAAAAGGAGGTAATCATGCCACTATACAAAACAATGGTCAGACCACGACTAGAATACAGGATCCGGTTCTGGAGGCCACACTTACAAGGGGACAGGAACATGCTGGAGAGGATTCGGAGAACAGCAACCAAGATGGTTCAAGGGCTACATAAGAGGTTATACGAGGCAAGGCTGGAAGAATTAAACTTGTTCACACTGGAAATGAGGAGTGAAAGGGGGGATATGGTAGAAACCTTCAAATACCTGAAGGGAATAAAAAAGGTGAGGGAAGGTAGCATTTTCTGGAAGAGTGAGAACAAATCCACAAGGGGGCATGCATTCAAGCTTAAGGGGAGTAGATTTAGAGGGGATGTAAGGGGGAAGTTCTTCACTGAGAGGGTGGTGAGTCCATGGAACAGGCTGCCACAATGGGTTGCAGGGATAGTTTCAGTGGACAAATTCGAAAGGGTATGCGACATCTACAAGGGGCTAAATAAAAGTGGAAGGGTGGGGAACAGAGGGTGTAGGATAAACTAGACAGAGGGGGTATTTGCAGGCAGACTGGATGGACCATGGGGTCTTTTTATGCTGGCAAATTTCTATGTTTCTATGTTTCTAAATGGTTAGAGTGACCTAATTATGCAGGAGTTATGACCTTTAAGTGTATTTTACAGCACGTGTAAGTGTGTATGTGTGTTTTACCCTTCCTTTTTTAGTTAAATCAGGTTGTCACCAAAGTTGTAATAGATTATGTTAGCCTTGGCTACCTAATTATGCATGCATTCTGACTTCTAAATAATAAGTCCTCCATGGGGTGTCTGTTATAGTACAGTATATGAGAGTCCTTGTATGATTTGGGCAGCCAGAACTACTCAGCTTCACTCTGCATTCCTTTCACCCAAACCAAATGCGAGGACTCTTCTACCATAACAGCCAGCCAGTGAAGGACCAATTCACTTATGTTATTAGATCCGTAATAGCCAATGTTCACTAGTGCCATCTCTAGGGCAGTCACTGAATTACTTATGAATTCCATTTGAAATGACACTTAACCTGATAGAACTGATCCTTCCTGTCATCTAGTTAGTACGACAGTTGAACTGCCGTTTGCTATCCTGATGATCCAAGTTCAGGCATCAAGTCTGGGATGTCTGCTGCTAACTGGCAAGGCAGGGTTCTCAGATTCACTTGGATGCTTTTAGTCTTGAGGAAGGAGACCCCCTGATGAAGCCCTTGTACAGGACAAAGTGCTAAGGAGACTAGGTCATTCTTCACCTGGCTGCTGCTGTTCTTTGTACTTCATACTGTTTGTTTTGTTGTGTTACACTTAAGCACCTTCTCACTAGAGCAGTAAGGTAGGTGGATTATTATGTAAATTACCTGCTACATTTCAAAGCTTTTTGCCTAAGTGATTCATGCACTAGTGTGTATGGATTTCAGAGTGCTGTCTCCTTTAGTTGTGCTCAAGGAGGAAGAGCACCCCCTTCTGTTGTGTGGCTACCTCCAGGTGACCTGAGATGGGGAGATCAGAGGTGAAGGAATAGCAATCACCTGCTTACTCAGTGTGGAGGCATCAAATGACTTGAAAGGAGCTAGCAGGAGAGTTCTGATGATGGAGAGGGGCTCATTCATCCCTCTGACTGCCCTGATGGGCACCAGGTCATGTTGCTCTATAGAAATATGCCCTGTGGGTGGGATAAGGGCTGGAGCTATGGGGCAACAAAATTAAGGGTGCACTTGGGACAGATGACGCATCCTCATCTAATCATGTTCACCTGGACTATCTGTCCCACTTCCTCCTCGCTGGCTTCTCCCTCTGTTGTCCTGGGCACATCAAGGGAAGTATGCTCATCAGAGGCCTGCCCCCCCCCCAATGGTCCAGAACCTCCAGGGAATCAGCTGCAGATTATTTATCTGGGAGGCCAGAGTAAGGAATGAAGAAAGCCAGGAATCACATGTCTCTCCCCAGGAGTTCCAAGAAAACCAGAGGACAGGATGAAGCGGTGCACAATAGTTGTTGCAAGGAGATTAAATGAAAACATCTGGGTATCAGATTTATTTAAATGTCATGCAAATAATGCATAACACAGCAATGGTCAGGACAAACTCCAGCACTTTGAGTTGCTCTAGTTTGTGTTGATGAAGGAGGTGTTGCATAGGTGGGAAATCGACGGAACTGATAGAAGAAGGTTCCCAAGTCAGGCCCAGGGTGATAGAAAAGAAAGTATAAAAAAAGATTTAATCCCTCTTGTAGGGCTGGAAAGTATTAAAAACTAAAACTCTTCTGGTAGGCTAAAGAAGCAGCTCCCATGGCATAGCTAGTGGGAGCCAGGTTCCTTTCATCACTCTACACCATAGAGAAAGTTGTCCTGAATCTCAGTCTGCTCTTACTGGTCAGCCCTTACAGATGATTCCTTGTGTAGAAGGCTGGGTCTAGGAATTTAAAACATGTGGGTGCCACTCTAAGTTATATGTCACCATATAAGCAATTACTCACTACTGTAATCTGTAGGACAGACACTAAATTACACATGACATATAATTAAGCAATAAGGCATGACAAGGTGTGTGTTATTGTGTACTATGCTCACTCTGGGTGGGTTGAAACAACAAGGCTAGCCGAAAAGCTTCCACCAACCTCAGGAGGACGTTATTACACGAAACACACACCTTGGAGTGCCTTATTGCAATTATACAATGGCTCAATGTTATAGAAAACAAAAAATAAAAATAAAAACGTTTTTAGTAGATTTTTGGTGAGGCAGTGTATCTTTTTTTCTGAAGAAAAAAAAAGGATCATAAGGATCATCCAAAAAATCAATACAGTGATGTTATTGTGTAATAACATCACTGTCTCAGTCACACATTGACCAATCAGAGTCCAGAAAATTTTCTTGCCAATGTATAATTCACGTTACCTACCTGGGTCCCTACTTCAGTTGCCCACCCTTTCTTTCAGCTTCATGTACCCCATGCCTCCATCCCCAAATAGAGTCTTCAGCTTCAGTTACTGTATGTAGTGGTGTGCACTATTAATTTCTTTTTGAGTCACTCACCAAGATTTATTTAATGCAATATTGTTTTTTTTTGTTTTTCCCTTTTTCATTAAGTCACTAAGTGCAAAGAAATTAACATACTGCCTACTGCAATCTTGGCTGTCCCATCTACAGTACATCACAATCACAATCACATCAGTAATAATGCTACAAACTTAAAGCAATCTGGATACACTGATATTCTGACACAGCACACATACTCCTCTCCTTCTCTAACCCACCCCATGTACATGTATCACCATGCTCACAGACTGCTGAAGTGGAATGGAAAAACCTTTTAAATACTGTATTCCAGTCTAGTAAATTGGAGCATCTCAACAACAGCTGAAATAAAAATTCCTGACATGTATGTACATGTTTATATTTTTAAAGCAAATAAAGAAAGACAGGAAACGGTAATATCAGTTTGGAATGTACCCAGCTCTGCCCTGCATAGTTGGTCAGTGGAGAACAGGATGCCTCCTCAATGTTTTAACTGCCTTCTGTGCCCCAAGTAGGCAAAAAACCTTAAGAGCTGGTACATATATATTTCTGTACTCTCTCTATAGTATCTCTAGTAGTCTATGTAATTTTGGAATGTGCCCCAGCTCTGCATGTGCAAATTTGGTCAGCTGGGAATGGGGTGCCTCCTCAATGTTTTCAGTGCCTTCATGTCCTGAGGGTAGAATAAAACTTTCAGAGTTGGTGCAGGTATATTTTAAACAGAGTACTACAGATGCTATAGAGAGAGTACAGAAAGGTTGGAATTTGTTATCTTTTGGAATGTACCCCAAACTCTGTCACTGTCTAGTTGGCCAGGTGGGAACAGGATGCCGGTTCCCAGTTTGATCCCTATAGACTATGATTCCCTTTCCATATAAATAAAAAAATACATATGAAAATATATTTATAAAAAGATGGGACAGAGGATCTAGAAGAGGAAGCTCAGGCATAGAATAAATATATAAAACGGTATTTAGAAATAAAGAAAGAAAGTGTTACTCACCAAACAACAGGAAATGCGAGAAGCAAATTAAACTAAATCGATAGAAAATGGTTCTCTGTCCCATCTTTCCTAAATAGAAAGTTGAAAGTGGCACAGTAAAATGTTTACTCTGCTTAGGAGTTTTAAACCGAGTACTTATGAATAGACCAATAGAAAAGACAAGGAGAAATAGCCAGTGGGCTTGCAGGGATTGCTGGCCAATAGCAGGAGGAGAAGGATTATTGGCCAGTCAGAGGCCATACTGCCCACTGGGCACAACTGAGGAAAAGTGTAGATTTCTATATGAAATCAGCAAGACAGGAAAGAAACAATCATGGCCTTAAAACACCACAACTCTAACAAGCTATTTGTGCTGTGTGGTGTTTGAGTGCAAAGTTTTTTTATTTCCTAAACTTCAACTATAAAGACACAGAAGGGGAGGCACTAAGATGTATATATTATGTGGAAGAATATCATGCTAACAAACAGTTTTAGAACACTCAGCCCACCATGTACACCCAGTTCAGGAGTTCCTCCAAAATTACACAACCTTTAAAAAATGCACCAGAAGATATTTTGACCTCTCTCTCTCTCTGCCTGTTCATTAGCAAGTCATTTATCTCTTTCAGTGCAAAAGTTGCTAGTACTGCAAGTAGTGAAAATGTACATACTTAATATTTAGAAAGACAAAAAAGCAGGGCCACTTGTCCTGAAAGCAAAATCAGTCCCAACAATACTGGATCAGTTAATTTTATTAAGATATAAAGAAAAAAAAAAAAAGAAACGCAGCCCCCTTACAGTCATTTAACATTTTGTGCCACTGCATTGCACATTATGAAAGGCATAAAAAGTACAGCAATGAATTCTCCAATAAATAGTAAATAAATAACTTGTTCATGAATGAATATTAAAGTGCAAGAGCTATGTGTAATAACAAACTAACAAACTATAGGTAAAACGTTATAACTTACGCATATGCATATATATTATTTATTTATTTAGTTTTTGTTGACCGGGTAAGTGCACTAGACAAATCCTGCCTATTTTCAGGCACGATCCAGGAAGGGGGATACAGATGAATGCCAACTGACCTTGAACCAGATTAAGCTGTTGGTGGTATTTTTAGTGAATGAGGGAAATTTGGCCAGGACACTCTTTTCAATAAGTGCCATGGGATCTTTAACATCCACCTGAACTACCATCAGTCCAGGCAGATAGGACCTCAGTTTAACGTCTCATCCGAAAGATGGCACCTCAGAAGTGCAGCACCCCTCTCATGCTGCACTACAGTGTCAGTAATGGGATATTAACCCAAGTGCCAGATGTGGGAACTGAACCCACAGCCCTCTGATCTCCCGGCCTCAGAGGCGAGTGTGCTACCTATTGAGCCACTGACACTGACTCATAATATATATATATATATATATACACACATTGCAAAAAAAACATGTTTATGCATCAGTTAAGGTTTTTATTAAAGTGTCAAATGCTGGGAAATTAGACATTAGGGTTACCACCCTACAATCCCCCACCCTCTACATACCAATAGGCATTGGGGTGTGCCTTAGGGTCATCAGCCCTAGCTCTTACCCCATTCCATGTGTAAACAAGATGAGATGGTACAGTATAGGAGAATGGGGTGAGAGTTAGGCCAAATGACTCCTGTTGGTGTAGAGTGTGGGTGTGTGGTGGTAGGGTTGGTAACCCTAACATTAAATTTCTCAGTTTTTTACACTTTAATAAAAACCCTAACTGATACATTAACACAGTTTTTTGCACTGAATTTCCCTTCTTTTTCAGAAAGAGTAATGTGACTGTCATGTGGATGTGGGAGCGCAGGCTCTCCTGGCCCTGTGATCCCCTCACGTGACCCACTGTTGCATAATGATATGCATAAGTGGGAGCACAGAGCCCCTGGGACCTGCGCTCCCACTTTCACATAAGTACGGACATACTGCAGCCCTATAGTCATGAAAAGTAACCCTTGTAACACTAATTTGGCATTATCTCAGTAACTATAGCAATTATGGAAAAAATTCCACTGCTGTTGTAATCATGACTTTGAAACCTCCATGGGTGCTCAGGGACTAATCTGCAAAGAGCGAAAAATCTGTATCTCAAATCATTTTTGAGATACGGGTGCAGAAAGGCGCTGCAAGCACCACAATTCAATGGATGCATGTAACTTGGGCATTTTTAGGATTTTGTTCACCCAATTTTTAACATGCCATTTTGGGGACCACACCTCATTAACAATGTCACTGTAATTTTCTTAATCTGTCCCTAAAGTTGAGTTCACACAGCGAATGCGCCATTCTGTCACAGGTGTGAAATCATATTTTGGGCAGGATGGAAAATGACAGCTGTGTACTGATTCATGAGGAGGTGTGAAAAAGGTAACACTGAAAATCAGGAGGGAAAATGTGAAAAATTGGTGAGAGTTACAAGCGTGTGTAGAAACTGTACAACACACACTTGTAATGTGGCCATTTTAGGAAATTTTGTAACCAAATTTTCTACATGCGCTTTTGGGAAATCCACTCATGAACACTCACACTGTGATTTTGTTAATCCATACTGAAAGTTGATTTTGCACAGCAACCATGCCATTCTGCACCAGAGGTGCAAAACACATTTTGGCAGGAAGTGAGAAATTACAGCTGTACTGTTCATGGGAGGTGTGAAAAAATGGCAATGTTGAAAATCTGGGGTGAAAATATTAAGAACTGGCAAAGTACGTGTGCATAGAAACTGCATAATGCACACCTGTAACATGGCTGTTTTATTTATTTTTTGCACCAAATTTTCAATATGAGATTTTTGAGACCTCCCCTCATGAACACTGGGACTGTCATTTTGTGAATTGGTCCCAAAAGGTGATTCCACACAGTAACTGCAAATTCACCTTTTGGGATTGCATAATGAGATGACAGTGACATTGTTCATGAGGTGGGGTCTCAAAATGCCTATGTTGAAAATTTGGTGAGAAAACACCAAAAATGGCTGAGATATCCACACTTAAATTCTTTGTTTGTATCAGAGTCATATGAAGTAGGATCTTAGTTTGTATGATGAGATACAAACTAAGATCCTACGTTGTATGACTTACAAAGTAGGATCCTAGTTTGTATCTTGTCATAAGAACTAAGATCCTACTTCGTATGACACTGATACGAACAAAGAATTTAAATGTTAAATAACACACATTTTAAGGGCATTTTCCGAACAGTAAAGTGCAGAATGCACCTAGGGGTCACAATAAGCAAACTACATGTGTTGGTTCCTCCCCAGAATATCATTTTGAGAGGCTTCCAAATTTGAATTTCAGGCAAACTGGAAACAAGATAGTGGCCATATGAAAGAGGAATTTTCTCATACAATGCAGAATTCCTCTTTCGTATCATACAGATGTATTGAAGTGCTAACTGAGCATGCTCAGAAATTATTTTGTCAAATTTTTAAATTGCAATAAGATAAAAATGGCTTATTGTTTTTTCATCAGACTAGCAAAAGATACATCAGTGGGGCAGTCCCTTTCTGTCCTGAAAATTTCACGCCAAACAAAAAAAGCCTCTGGCCTGTAGGCAAGTTCAAAGAAAAATCCCAGCAAAGTCAATGGGTAAACCATGTTTTGTCACCTCACTGTTACTTGGAGATCGCACATCCAACCAGAATAACACTTGCCAGATCAAGAGCTCTATACCACAGGAAGGTGCATACCACATTTCATGCAAATCTGTTCAATGTTTCCAAAGTTATTAAAGTGCAAAATTTTGAGTTTAACATTGAAGTGCCTAATCAACCTTAACTATACTAGGCTGCACCCATATTATATATATATATATATATATATGTAGTTGAGTAGGCACTTTAATGTTAAACCTCAAATTGTGCACTTTAATAACTTTGCAACCATTCAACGGATTTGCACAAACAGTTGCACGCCCTTGGGGTAGATCTCTTGATGTGCCAAGTTTCATTTCAGTCGGATTTTTGGTTTCAGAAAAAAATTAAAATTCACCTGTTTTTCAGATTTGTTCCCATCAGAAACAGTGAATTGTAGAAAGAGCTTGGGTAACAGAACATAAGGCATTTATTTAATGATAAAATAATAATCCCTTCAAAAGTTATAGCATTTTTAAGGTCCCAATATTTTCAATGGGATTTTCATTTTTTTAGGATAGCTGCTCAGTATGAAAAAGGATCTTTGTTCATGAGGGGGCATTCCTTGTTTGCCAGGGGCCAATCCTTGCTTGCCAGAAAAAAATTATTTTTCATGAGCCACCATTTTGTTTTTCATTTTGACCTGAAACAACTGTCATAACTCTGCCCAGGGATGTCTGTTTCAGACATCTAAGCATGTTTCTTGCTCATCAAGAGTTGATGAGCAGTTCTCTGTGCTTTCTGATGTTTGTACATCCCTAGAAAACATTTTTTTAATCATTTTAAATACTTTTTTGTCAGTCACTCACTTTCTTTTTCACCATTCCTTGTTAATGATGTGAAAAAGGAAATCAACTGGCAAAAAAGGAGTTCCTCTTTTCTTGACCAGACTCTCCTTTTGATGACCTGATGGCCCTGCTGGGATGTCTGTTTCATACATCTAACTATGTTTCTTGCTCATCGGGAGTTGATGAGCAGTTCTTCATGTTTTCCGATATTTGTATGTCCCTACAAAATATTTTTTGTAATCATTTTAAATCCTTTTTTTCACTCGCTAACTTCCTATTTTGCCATTCCTTGTTCGTGATGTAAAAAAGGAAATTGGCTGGCAAAAAAGGATTTCCTCTTTTCTTGACCAGGCGCCCCTTTTGACAACCAGCTGGAACCTGCAGAGCCATCTGATGGGTAAAAGGGACATCTTTTCAGGAAAAGGGGAAATTCTTTTTCCTCTAGGCAATTTCCTTTTTCACATCATGAACAAGGAATGGTGAAAAAGGAATGCAAGTGGCAAGAAAGGATTTTTTCCAAGGCTATCTCATCATGAAAAAGGATTCACTGCCATCTGATCATGCAAAATGGGTCCATCACATCATGGAAAAGGATCCTTTTTCATCACACAGAATCCTTTTCCACCACTAGTGGAAATGGATTCTGCCTGGTGAAAAGGGATCCTTTTTTCTGTGCATTTTCTTGTTTTTTATGTTTTTATTTCTTTTTAATTAATGTGGTGACCTCCCCCCACACTGGAAAGATCCTTGGTGCCTAGTGGAAACCCCCACCCTTTGTTACATATATGCCTTTTAAAAGTAGTAGTTTATTTCTTTATTAATTAAATTGCAGTTTTTATTCCCACCAGCCTTTTTTTTGGGAGGGGGGTCACAAAGGTCCCATTTTTTCCTGTCATGTCTAGTGGTACACTGCCAACCTCCAATGATGAGAAATCATTGGTGGCGGTGGTATCCCCACCTCTTGGTTCATTTTCCTTTTTTGCTTTGTCCCTGAAAAGAAAAAAACATCCCTTGATGTCTTTTGTATAGTTAAACCTGAAAAAAAAGTCCATCACTGATCACACTCACTCCCCCACCTTACCACCCACTGTGCACTAATCTACCACCCCCCCTGACATCTCCACAGACCGCCACTCACCTATTCAGGTCCCAAGTTAGAGACCCTCTCCACTTATGGAAGACACGTCTACTGCTGGAACCGGTGACTGCAAAATGAACTAAAGTAAATACGCTTTAATGTATTTCATTGGGGGGGACTTTTGGCCATTACTCAGCTGTTTTTCATCATTTTGACACCAAATTTTCAATGTGTTGTTTTGGGGTCTGCACCTCATGAACAATATGACTGTCATTAGGCAACTCCTGCTGAAAAGGTGATTTCACGGTCGGTTGGTGAAATCACCTTTCCGGTAGGATTCCTGTAACAATAGGTATAGTGTTCATGACGTGGTGTCATAAAAAGGCTATGTTGAATATTCATGATCAAAATTGCAAAAAATTGCTGCATTATCAGCATTCATTGCAATCTCACTATGCATGCTCATAAGTTTGGAAATTTTCAATATTTTCACCCCATATTTTCAACACAGCCTTGTTATTACCCCACCTCATGTATGTAATAGCTGTCATTTTTCAAATCTTGTCCAAAATGTGTTTTTGCACTTGTGGCATAGAATGGCATTGCAGTTGTGTAGAATTATGTTTGGGAGGTGATTTGAACATTTTCTGTTCTGGGTACATGCCGTGAAAAAGATTCTGAACTGGGAACATGAGGTGGGGTAATAACATGGGTATGGTGACAATTTGGTCACTGCTCTTCTATATCCGGAAGCGCAGGGGATGAAGGTCCCTGTGCTTCCACAGCTACATACATATCTGCACTCCAACAGTAAAATAAGGATACTATTATACTATTTCAAAAAGTAAGGAAATACATATATGCATCTGTGGAGGGATGGGAGTGTAGGGTCTGAAGGACCCTGTGCTCCCACAGGAAAATAAGGATACTATTATACTATCTCAAAAAGTAAGGAAATACATATACTCATCTATGGAGGGATGGAAGTGCAGGGTCCAACGAACCCTGCACTGTCACAGTAAAATAAGGATACTATTATACTATCTCAAAAGGTAAGGGAACACATTGCAAAAAACTTGGTTAATGCACCATTAGGGTTGAAAAGCATAAAGTGAAATCGACCTTTGGGTTCCCAAGCCAGAGACCCCCTCAGCCCTCGGCTTCCAAACCTAAGACCCACCCCCTACCCTCCATGCAGTAACAGACATGAGCAATGTGCCTTGGGGTTATGAACCCTAATGCTCACCCCATTCTCTTAATTTGTACTCATGTTACCTTACTTAGTTTTGGAATGGGGTTCACATTAGGGTATGCAACCCCAAGGCACACTGCTCACACCTGTTCCTGCATGTAGGGTGAGGGGTGAGGTCTTAGGGTTGGAAACTGAGGGTGGGGTTGGGGTCTTAGGCTTGGGAACCCTAAGGTTGTATTTCCCTACTTTTTATACTTCAACCCTAATGGTTAATTAACAAATGTTTTTGCATATATATATATATATATATACACACACACACAAGCAAACTACACAGGATAGGACAAGAAGCAAGGCATGGAGGGCAATGCACATCAATGCTTGCAGCCTAGCAAACAAAATCCCAGACCTCATCACCATGATAACAGAAGCTAAATTAGATTGGGTAGCAGTAACAGAGATATGGTTAACTGAGACCCACACCTGGGATATCACAATCCCAGGCTACACTCCAACCAGGAGGGACAGAAAAGGCAAAAAGGAAGGGGGGTAGCAATGTATGTCAAAGAGTAAATCAAAGCCTCTGAGATGTGCATGACTCACAACACCACTGAGACCCTTAGGGTCACCCTTGATGCTGGGGAAAAAGCCCCAATATGGGTAGGCATATTCTAGAGGCCCCCTTCACAAGATGGTGACACAGACAAAGAACTCCTTGAATCCATTCTTGTGATGGCAGACAAAGGTGAGCTCCAGTTGGTAGGAGATTTCAATCTACCAGATGTGAACTGGGTCTCCTACATGGCCTCATCAAAAAAAGTAAAGAATTCCTCATAGCTATCCAGGGAGTGGGTCTCACAAAACTAGTTGACTCACCTACAAGCGAGGATGCTATCCTTGACCTTGTTCTTACAAATAGCACTGGGATGTTAGACATTACCATGGGAATTAAACTAGGGTCCAGCAGACATAGGTCAATCTGGCTTACCATCAACAGACAAAAAGGTACCGCACACACTAAACTAAAAATCCTCAACTTCAGGAATGAAAACTTCAGTGAAATGAAATCCTCCTTCAAAAAATGGTACACTTACAAAACAGATTGAAATGTAGAGATGAGCTGGGAAGCATTAAAAAACATGCCTACCCATGTAACAGAACAATACTAAAAGGTGATCAGTAAATTAAACACTGAAAAAAACCACGTTGGTTTACAAAGGAAGTGGTATCAATAATAAAGGCAAAGAAGAGAGCTTTCAGAAAGTTTAAGGAAACAAAACCAGATACGGACAGAGAAGAATACAGAGCCAAGCTAAAGGAGGCCAGAAAGAAAATCAGAACTGCAAAGGTACAAATAGAGGAGAAAATTGCTGAAAACATAACAAAAGGCAACAGAACTTTTTTCAGGTACTGTATATCCAAAAGAAAAGAAAGATCAAGGGGGGCATTGTCAGACTCAAAACCAATGAGGGTCAACACATGGAAGAGGATGCCAAAAAAAATGATGTCTTGAACACATTCTTCTGCTCTGTATTTACACAAAAACACAGTGAAAATGGTCCAACACTTGGTACAAATGAACACCACACCCAGGAGGCAGACACTAGCCCCATTACAAAAGACAGAACCCTACAGGAACTAAACAAATTAAGGACAGACAAAGCCATGGGCCCAGATGGAATTCATCCATGAGTCTTAAAAGAGCTCAGAGGGGAACTTGTTGCTCCACTGGCTACACTCTTCAACAAATCACTGGAAAGTTGATAGTTACCAGAGGACTTGAAAAAGGCTACTGCAGTGCCCCTACACAACAGTGGCAACAAGGAGGAGGCAGAGAACTACCAAACTGTCAGCCTCATGTCCATTGTAGGAAAGATAATGGAATCTCTACTTAAGGAAAGGATAGTGGCATACCTGGAAGTCAGCAGAAAGCTGGACTCAAAGCAACATAGCTTCTCATCTGGACAATCTTGCCAAACAAACATGGTGGAATTCTTTGATTGGGTAACTAAAGTAGCAGACCAAGGCAGGGCCATAGATGTTGCATATCTAGACTTCGGTAAGGCCTTCAACTCTGTCTTACACAGAAGGCTCATAAACAAACTGGAGAACACAGGTATAGGAAGTAAGATTGTAAACTGGGCGAGAAACTGGCTACAGGGGAGGACTCAGAACATTCTAGTAAATGGTGCTGTATCACAGGAAGGGAACGTAACCAGTGGGGCCCCACAGGGGTCAGTGCTTGGAGCAGTACTGTTCAACATTTTCATCAGTGACATCGAGATGAATTGGAAGGAAAGGTATGCCTGTTTGCAGACAACACTAAACTCTAACAGGGTTGACATGCAGGAAAGGACCGAAAAGATGGAGTCAGACCTAAATGAACTGGAATAGTGGTCCAAGATTTGGCAATTGAAGTTCAATGCCAAAAAATACAAAGTCATGCACCTGGGAAAATGAAACCCAGGGACAAAATATTCATTGGAGGGTGAAACATTAGCTGTCACCAACCTTGAACAAGACCTTGGAATCATGGTATCAAATGAACTGAAGGTGGGAAGGCAATGTGAAAAGGCATCACAAAAATATAGCAGCATCCTAAAATGCATAGGCAGGGGTATTACAAGCAGAAAGAAAGAGGTGATGATCCCATTGTACAGGTCCCTGTTGAGGCCTCTCCTGGAATTCTGCATCCAGTTCAGGAGACCACACCTTAAAAAGGACATACACCGATTAGAGTCAGTGCAAAGAAGAGCTACAAAGATGGTCCAAGACCTCCACCACATGACTAAAAGGCACACCCCCGACACATGTTGATGTGCAGTGTGGAGGTGCGGTGTTAGGGTTGTAAACCCTAGCACCACATTTACCAACTTTTGATGGTGGTAACCCTAACAGAAACAATGATATTTTTATATTTTATGCTAAGAAAATATATATATATATTATGGTAGCACGGTAGTGCTACCATAGTTAGGGTTGAGGAGCCATTTCTATGTTAAACCCCAAAACTTTGCACCTTAATAACTTTGCAACTGTTTGACAGAGTTGGCTGAAATTTGGAATACATGATCAAGAACCATAGGCCTTGGGATCTGCCAAGTTTTGCAGTGGTCGGATGTACGGCTGCGGAGTTATTAAGCATGATCTGTGCGCTCGTTTACGCTTTTTCTGGAATTCTACGGTCGCGCCTACAGGTCGTACGGTTTGTGCAACTGGTCCAAAATCTTCAGGGAACGTGCAGCCAGGGTCCCCAATGTGTCCTTCAAAGATTTTGTGAAAAAAAATTTAACGGTTCAAAAGTTATTCAAAAAACAGTTTACCATTATAAGTCAATGGGAAAAGTTAACAAAAAGTTCAACACTTTCACAAATGCATTTTTACTTTCGCAAATGGGCATGTTACTTTCACAAATTGGCCATTTTGTTTTCAGTTGATGATCAGAAAAATGGTTGTCATTTAAATTTGGGACCCTCTAGCAACCTAATTCTTTTTGTATTCACCTAGTCGGACCCTGAGGATGCTTGCCATGTCTTTATTTTGAGGTAAAACACCCCAGAAATATGTTTTTCAAATTTCTGGAAAAAGTACTTTCGCAAATTACTTTCATGCTCATGAAAGTGTCGAACTTTTGTGAAAGCTTTCGCAAATTGTGACAGTAGTTTTCCATCTGTGGGACAGTGACAGCGATTCTTTGGCACTGCGCTGTAAAAGAACCGTTGGGAGTTTTGGGCTGAAATTTGGAGGGAGCGGAGCCGACATCTCACATATGTGTCTTTCAGTGTTGTATTGAAAAAATATTACACATCGGCAAAGTTACGGCACTCCAAAGTTGACATTTTTTTCCATAGGATAACATTACGGCTCCCGACGCATTACAGAAATCCTTTGGCACCCTGCTGCAAAATAACGGTTTGGTCTGTTTTCCTGAAATTTGAAGGGAAGACAGCCAACAGCCCACAGATGTGCCTTTCAGTAGTTTGGTGAAAAAATATCACACAGCAGCAAAGTTACTGCACTCCAAAGTTGACAGTTTTCCCATAGGATAACATTACGGTTCTTACGCATTACAGAAATCCTTTGATCCCTGCTGCAAAATAACGGTTTGGTCTTTTTCCTGAAATTTGAGGATGACAGTCAACAGCCCACAGATGTGCTTTTCAGTGGTTTGGTAAAAACATTACAGGGAGGCAAAGTTATGGTGCTTCTGAACTTTTCTTTTTCCCATAGGATAACATTACGGGTAGCTCGCCAGCCTTTCAGGGCCCTATCTCGAAACGGTAAGCAGATATGGACTTTTCGTCAGAAAATTTCTTAGCCCCCTATCAGGGACTAAGATTCAAATTAGCCAGGACAGTTGTAAATAATATGACTTTAAATTTTTTTTTCTATGTCGTACGGTTCCTGAGATATATTGTATTTAGTATTCCAAGATCTCATTTTCTTCGCCGATACTCATTATTATGCATACATTATTTGTACTCACTGTCTTTCTCTATGCAGGTTTTGGGGAAACCAGCCTGTGCGCTTACATTACTGTTACTGTTGCCCTTTCCGCTTGCAGTTCTGTACCCGTTTCACTTACCATTGACGCCTGCACCACCAATGTGCTGTATCCTTGCGCTTTCATTTGCGCTTATGCTTCTGTTATTTTTTGCCATTTCTGTCTACAGTACTGTTTAGCTTTCTGTTTCACTTTACGTCACCATGCCCATTGACATTTCTGTTTGCAGGCACCATGTTACTATGTGACAACACATCACGTGGCAGACCATTCCCGTCTACGCCACCATGTGCGTTACCCTTTCTGTTCTCATTCGCGCTTGTGTTACCATGTGCGCCACTGTTAGCATTTCTGTTTGCGTTGTTGTCCCAGTTAGTATGCCACAAGACATCATGTGGCGGGAGTGCGGGGCCCTCCACCACTGCATTACATTCACTATTTCTCATTATCATTCTCAAAAAGAAGGGCAATTAGAGGCAAAAAACTCCATTTAATGCATTAGTTAGGGTTGTTCCACAGTGACAAAAGTGGAGAAATTGTTAGGGTTGAAAACCCCTTTGACCCCCCACCCACCCCCAACTGGCACTGGGTGTGTGCATTGGGATCGGGTCCCAACCCGACTCCCCACCACTGCATTACATTCACTATTTCTCATTATCATTCTTAAAAGAAGGGCAATTAGAGGCAAAAACTCCATTTAATGCATTAGTTAGGGTTGTTCCACAGCGACAAAAGTGAGGAAATTATTGTTAGGGTTGAAAACCCCCTTGGACCCCGCCACCCCAAACCGGCACTGGGTGTGCATTGGGATTATGGGTCCTAACTCTCACCCATTCTCCTATACTTCTGCTGCATTAAGAAACCAGCCTGTGCGCTTACATTAATGTTACTGTTGCTCCTTCTGCTTGCGGTTCCGTACTGCTTAACTTACCATGATGTCTGTGCCACCATGTGTTATCCTTTATGCTTTTCATCTGCGATTATGCTTCTGTAACTTTTTGCCATTTGTGTCTATCGTACTGTTTCTCTTTCTTTTCACTTTGCGTCACCATGCCCATTGATATTTCCATTTACAGGCACCATGTTACTATGTGACAAGACATCCCGTGGCACAACGTTCCTGTCTACTCCACCGTGTTTGTTACCCTTTCTGTTCTCATTCATGCTTGCATTACCTTGTGTGCTACTATTAGTGCTTCTGTTTGCGTTGCTGTTCCTGTTAGTATGCCATAAGACATCATGTGGTGGGAGTGCAGGGCTTCTGCCACTGCATTACATTCACTATTTCTCGTTATCATTCTCAAAAAGAAGGGAAATTAGAGGCAAAAAACTCTGTTTAATGCATTAGTTAGGGTTGTTCCACAGCGACAAAAGTGAGGAAATCCGCTGTTAGGGTTGAAAACCACCCTTTGACCCCCACGCCCACCCCCAACCTGCACTGGGGTGTGCACTGGGATCATGGGTTCTAACTCACCTCATTCTCCTATACTTTGCTGCTTTACACACGGATGGGTGAGAGTTACGCTCAATCTACAAAACATGTGCATCCCGGTCTTAAACCTTTTTCAGTAAATGGTTTACCTCGTCATGTATGTCAATAAAAGATTAACATAAGGCTGTTAGGATGTTTGCAGGAATTACAAACCTCCATTTAACACATCACGTGGCAGATCGTTGTCATCTGTGTCACGTGTGCTGCCGCTTATGCTCTCATTTTCACTTCTGTTACCATATGTGCCACTGTTAGCGCTTCTGTTTGCATTGCTGTTGGTGTTACTATGACACAAGACATCACCAGCAGGGTCGGGTAGGCAGTGGAGCACCCAATGTCAGACAAAGTTAGGTAGTATATTGTAATTGTAGGTGTAGATGACCACACAGATGTATTTGTAAACTGAAGCATACTGTATACTCTCAGCTTGTTTATGTACAATTGTGTTCTATTTGATCTACTGTTTGCTTTCCGGGTCACCCCTGAAAAAGGGATGTCCGGGGACTTGTGGGCTACACGGTTATTTAAATTCAATTAAGCAATAATGCATGATGCAGGGTTATGTTAATGGTCTGTTAATCACCTTCAAGGGGTGTACTGTGGCACGAGTGTAGCCGGTGGGCATATGTCCATGAGGGTGATTAACTGACTATTATCATTGCCGCTAGTAATGCCTTATTGCTATTATTATAAAAATGTTTTAAACTGTTTAAAAGCTTGTTCATGAAATGGTTAACCTCTGTATGTATGTAAAAAAGATTTACAGAAGTCTGTTAGAATGTTTGCAGCCGGTCAGAAAGCTCAGTTTCTGAGACCTTTTATAATTAATTGATAAGGCATGACAAGGCTATGTCATGGTCTGTTAATCACATTCTAGGGGTGTGCTGTGGCACGAGGTGTGAGTGGCAGCATGTCTCACAGGGTGATTGACTGACCATTAACACAATTCTTGGGAGTGACTTATTGCTATAATAATGAAACATGTTTTTAAACAGTTTTAAACCTTGTTCAGTATATCATTAACCTCTTCATGTATGGTAATAAAAGATTAACATAAGGTTGTTAGGATGTTTGCAGCCAATGAGAAACCTCCATTTTGTCAGACTCTGAAGTACACATAGTAGTGACTGAATGGTACATGTATAGTCACAGCTGTGACCTGTTGGGTGCTGATGTGTGGCACCTTGGTATAGTAATAATGACTGCATAGGCACAGGAAAAGTAAGTACATTGCTGAGTTTTTTACACTGTTAGGAATTCTGTCAAATGTGATATGCAATGTCCCACATCGTTGCATATGCTGTGATACTGACTGTATGTCATAGGTACCAAACAAATTGATGGAGGTATAATTGTAGCAGTATTAGTTAACATTGATTTGTATGTTAAGTCATAGACACTTATTTTATGTCATAATGGTATTTAAAGTAAAGAGTCGACACAGGTGGTTATGGTTTGAAAAATGTATTGCCAATTTGTCAAATGGAGAAAAGGTCCAATCAAGAGTGAAATTTAGTTAACAGAAGCAGTCTCACAATACATCTTTGTATGTGTGCAATCATTGCTTGTCATATATGTAAATGTGTAAGAATAATAAGAACTGTATAATATGGATTGGAGTAAGTATGTGATATTATAGGAAACTAATCAGGTGTTGTGTGTTTCTAGTTATGTTTCAGTACTACTACTCTTTATGTGAGGAAGTAGTTTCTGACATTCGACCTGGAATTTAATAGTCAGGCTGAAGCTGTGGCACTTCATTATATATTTACTATTGAATGTGAATGCAGTTTTAAAAATATAACTTTTTAAAATGGTTTGTATGTTGTAATTATGTGTAGTGCATTACTTGTGGTATGTTAATAAGGCAATGTCAGTAGGTTGTGAAGTGTGATTACACACATGATAGACAAGTGTTTTGTTGTAATTGTGTGACTGCTAATGTGGATGTTCCTGGGGTGGGTGAAAAACCATATGCTCACTGTCTAAGTAATACAATATACAAAAATGTTAGTTTTGTGACAGTTGATTGGTATTATTTAATAATATGTCACTGACTAGGCGCAAATGGAAAATTCCCATCCGACCCCTCAATTGAGGCGATCATAAATATTGTCAGGAACAGGTATGCAGTGTGTTGTGATCAGTAATAAGTGTCTCGATTTACAATTGTCAATATTTTTTGATACGTGTAGAATTACTTATGTGACAAGTTTAAAAATATAATATTTTACATGAACAAATGACATATTATCAATTTTACATTGGCTTTATGTAAATTTTAATTGTAAATACTAAAACTGTGCATGGAATGCATTTTTAACAAACTTATGGTTAATTAAATGTAGTTAGTATAGTGTTGAATAATATGTAAAACATTCACTTGTACTTTAGTGCTACACTAGTATTTTTAGTACAGGTATCAAACTATTTATTAAAAAGTACACCTGAATACAAATGTTTATATTATGTACAAGTAATTGCAAACACATGTACAAGTCAGTAAATGAGATTCTGCAATTGGTTCTTATTTACAGTTGTGTAATTCAGCTTCTTGCATTATCAATAAAGGTAGTTATTTTTACATATCTACAATACTAGTATTACGTATGAAAGCGTGATAGTTCTACACTGTTGCATGGTGACGAATGATGTTCTCTATATGTCAAGAGTCAATAGACAAATTGAAGTGTTGATAGACAACTTGTGACAGAGTGGAATGTTTGCTGAATGTTAGAAGTGTAGCTCAGTTATTTACGATAATAACTGAAAGTTCTCTTTGTTTGCAAAGAGTAAGAGCTTATAAGTCATATCAATTTGTTGTTATGTATGAGTTGATATACGGATGCTTAAAGATATGTACAGAGGAGAGAGCAGTAAGTCTCAGATTTTAGATGTACAATCTTTTGATACATATGTAATCATGGTTTCTCTAGTGACTGTGAATATTGTTGGCTTCTATTGAAGCCACTACAACAACTTTCATGTAGTCACTGATCCACACAAGATCTTACATGTTACACTGTATGGAATGTCTCTGTCAGAATTGCATTTTGTTGAAATTTTATGGTTTGTTTAGAGTCATTAATATACAACATTGTAATGAGGTATGAATGTTTTGGGGACAAAGTAGTCATGTTTTAAATGGAACATGTTTTGTCCTATTCTTCTGAAATATGAAGGTTATCATAATTCTTCAATATTAGAAGATCAAATGGAAGTGTTGGTAGACAACTTGAGACAGAGTGGAATGTTTGTTGAATGTTAGTAGTTGCTTAGTTATTTACAATGATAACTGAGAACTTCTCTTTGTTTGCAAAGAGTAACAGTTTATAACTCATATAAATTTGTTGTTATGCATGAGTTGATACATGGATAATTAAAGATATGTACAGAGGAGGAGAGCAGTAAGGCTTCAGTTTTTAGATGTACACTCTTTGATAGACATGTAATCATGGTTTCCCTAGTGACTGTGAATATTGTTGGTGCTGATTGAAGCCACTACAACAATTTTCATGTAGTCATCTGATCCACACAAGATCTGCATGTTACAGTGATGTAATGTCTCTGTTAGAATACCATTTTGTTGCAATTGTATGGTTTATTTAGAGTCGTATATTATACAACATTGTAATGAGGCATGAATTTTTTGGACAAAGTAGTCATTTTTAATGCAACATGTTATGTCCTATTCTTCTGAAATATGAAGGTTGTCATAATTCTTCAATATTAGAAGATATGCATTTTTCAAATGTCGTGGCAGTCTCTTGTTTAAAACTGCTTGTAGAGTCGTTACCCCTGCAATCCATCCAGTTCTGCACCTTAGTAACGAGGTGTAATGCCCAGAATATGGATTGACCATGGTGATAGATTATACTGTGAGTGTCAAACACCGATTGGTTGAAGACTATTCTACTAGCTGTGTAATCTGTGATAGAGTATCAACTCTGAGCCACGTTGGGTCAAATCTGTGCAACATAAACAACAGATATTGAGATGAACTCCTGAGACGTATGGACTGAGTGCATCTGCCTCCACACCTTCCACAGGCATGACTACATTCAGAATTGGTGAATAGCTGTCGAAATTTGACACTTTTGGTTTCAGGTATAAAGAGAGTAATCCACAGCATGTCTTGTGTGGTTTCACGCTGTGAATTGCCACATGAAACACATACATATTTTGTAACATATGTTACTGTGAAGTACTGCCACATTGGGGTGCCGTCTTCATCCAGGTTGTTTATGACAGCCATCATAAACTCAGTGGTGTCTTGCTGTCTGTCTGCAGCAAACGTACTACATCCAGCATATGTAGCTAACACCTGTCGTAGTGGTGTTAGTGACTGTACATTGTAGAGTGGTCCAGAAGTCATGTTGATAATCTGCTTCAAAGCGTTTGATAGGGGATTGTCTTGTGAAGCAGATATTGCCTGCACAAACTGGGCGGCATGTGTAGAAAAACTTGTATAGTTGAGTTAGAACATAGCAGTTTACTCTCTACTGCTGTTGTCAAAGACTGGTACAGCAGCTACACCAACTGATTTCTGACAAATTGCTGGTTGTGAATGTTTACTGAAGTTGTGCTTTGCTGAACTCTTTTGTTGAATCACTTTTGGAAGCTTGCTGCTGTTTGTTTACCCTCTAGCTGTGACTGGAATTGTGAGACAGACAGATATGTAGGCAGTGGTATTAAAGACATTTATGGCTGATGTAGAGTACGTAACCTGTTGTACTCAAGAATACATCGCCTGTCAGCTTGTATTTTCTGAGGTGCTATACTAATGATGTGCAATCCAGAAAGGCTGCGTACACGTGAAACTGCGATGTAGCTCATGCCATCCTTGAAAATGTCTGCAACTATGTCTACCATTGCTGAATCCAAACTCAATCCCTGAGATTTGTGAATGGAGACAGCATATGCAATAACATGGAACTGTTTTCGTTTATATAGACATCCTTGAAAACCTGGAATTTAACGTGAGGTTCGATCTATGTGTACAGACTGCTGCATGTTGTCAAAGTGCACTACAAGTGTCTCAATATATGTCTTCTGGACATTGTAGACAAAGTCAATGATGTTTCCCATGGCACCGTTTACCATACCTTGTTCTACATCTAGATTACGGCGCAGCATGATACGTGCATTCTTACAAACTGTGAGAACAGCTTCTAGGCCAGCTGTTCGTGAAACATCTGACTTCAGTTCACTTAGTTGTTCAGTCATCTTTGCTACTAGCTTTCGACTAAGAATAATGCCATCAACTGTATCAACTGCATGCAGAGTTAGAATCTCTTGGTTTTCTCTCTGCAGCATTAGATTGTTGAATTCAGCGCATTTCTTTAGTCATGGCATAAGACACACTATGTGTCTGCCAGTAGAGTATATATCACTGAAGACATTACATGCTGTTTCTATGCATGTACTATGTACTGTGATTTTTCGATCATTTAACATACAAACATGTTCTGGTGATAGAGAACCTGTCTGAGCTTCATCTAAAAGTGATTTGTAAGCTAGATCACCACTTTGACATGTTCTCAGACAACTCGTTATAGGTAAATAATTCCCATATGTTTATAGCCTGCAATGTGCAGCGAGGATATTATTCTTGGCTTGGCGGTCAGAGTTGTAATACATGCTCTGCATTGACAATTGTAAGTTGCAAAGGTCTCCCAACACAAGTATACTTTTGCCACCAGTGGCACTCCATCGTCAGTACCTAAGATCTGCTGTAGACCTAGATGAATACAGGCAAGCATGACATTGGAGACCATGCTGATTTCGTCAGCGATGAGTAACTGCATCTTTGTAACATGGAACGGAGCTGAGATGCAACCTCAAATGACAGTTTACTTATACTTCAGTTCTCCCATGTTGATTGGCAACATAAAGAGACGGTAATGTTACTTCACCAATGTTGTATGCTGCTAGTCCTGTGGAGCAGTTACAGCAACAGACATTGAAGAGCCTGTCACACTCTGTACTTCTGCAGTGATGGCTTCAATCAGAAACTCTTTCCTGTGCCAGCTGAACCCTACACAAACATTAGTAGTGGCTTGTAGTGAGTGCAGTCACATTGTTTTGTTTCATGTAGTATACCATGTTGGACAGCTTCAACTACTTGAGAGTGAACTGTATGCTGCAGCTGATTTAGTCTTTTCTTAAGTCAGCTGGGTTGACCATAGAGTGTGTGCCATGTTGCATGGCTGTCTCAGTTTCTGACATTAACACTTCTGGGGCATTTAAGGGCAGAGGGTCACCTCAGAACACCTTGTCCTTCTGGATCAAGGTTCTTGTGAACTAACTGGAGGTCTTCCTGCAGTTGCTTCTCTGCCTTCTCAAGCTGTTCTTTCTCATCTTTTTAGTCTTTGTATATATGTCTGTGAGTACTCAGTTTGGAAATTCTGTGAGATTGAACTGGTCTTCGAATGTGTCAGAGTCACCTTTAATTCAGACTCACCTCCAGGGTCTAAATAGGAATAGGAGAGCAAAGTAGTAATGTTCTGTGCTCTGATGTGCCTAGATGCAGTTTGCAGTGATCTATAAGCTATGGCTTGTGTCTCTTCACGAGACAGCCATCTAGTCCATTGACCTTGTAAATGTGGCGTGTTGAGTCAGGTGCTGCACCTGTCTTGTAGTCATACCACTTAGACACCTCAAACAGACACATATCATTCATGTCATTGTGTCTACGTGGGTAGTATGTGTCTATCAGGTTATTCTTTAAGATATGTTTTGAAGAAGGTGTATTGACAGCGAGCTCCTCAATTTCGGCATGAGGAATCAGTACACGCTTCTGTTTCTCTTTGTAGTTTACACTGAGGAAACGTAGCGTCAGACTTCCTACAGATGTGTACCCATTAACCAGTCACTGGCTTCGTAAGCTCCATATTTCTCTGTGGAAAGAGTCTTCAAACCCAATGACCACAGCTGAGATGTCAGGCTTTTTTCTTGAAGTGGCAATATCTTCCCAAAGATCTTGCAAGCTAGTCTGTTCATGTTTGGTTGTATATGGCGACGCATCGAACTAGGGCCAGTGAGTTATCAGTACAAACTGAACATCTATGTTTGCTTGCCACATTAGGAGAAGAGTTGGTTGTAGTCATTGATGTACACCTCTTTTCATCTCTGGGTAACTCATGTATACCCTCTTGGTTGATTGCCTTCAAGTGGTGTCACATTGCTGAGAAAAGGTCATTTCATGGCACCATCTCTGACAAACTCGTCTAGGAAATCCAAAGCGACATCGTGTGTACCAATTGATTTTGTTCATTACCACCGCCAATATTTTGTGCGAACATGTCACTGGAACTTTTGTACCAACTTCCATAGTGTAGGACTGTCATACTTGTCTGGAATGTGACAAGTATATTTTTTGATGAATGATAGCACTTCTGCTGCTTCATGTTCCTAATGCGTGGCGTCCTTGATCCCACAATAACATATGGATATGAGGGGCACCTCGTGCTTGATATTCTGTCCTCCAAAAGTAATGTTCCACAATACCTAGAGGAGGATTGTCCTTTGACAAGATGAAAGTCAGAATGTCATGGAACCACTTGTGAAAATGTCTTGTGACAGACACAGGATCAAGTGAACACATTTCTCCAACAGTCATCGATGAGATGCCTTCGACATCAGAATTTGCCCACTTCAACAGTTCAATGAGTTCGTCCCAGGCATATTCAGCACAACAAAGTGGACAAACCATGTGACTGCACCACTACTCCCAGCATTGTCATCACTTCGAGAGTCTGCGATACCGATATTCTTTGGTGCCACGGAGACTTGAAAGTATGGAGGACAGATTCACTTGCATATTTTCATCTTTCTGCTTTAATTTCTCTAGAAATTGAGCAGCTGTTATTCCATCTAGTGGACTTGTTAGGATGACTGGTATGTGCTATAGACGAGACAGAATGCTAGTTCACTCTCCCAGAGCAGATGGAACAGGTACTGTATGTTACGCCTGAATTTGCCATCTTTGCTGAGGACACGGCTAGTGCAGTACTCATACACCCTGTACACATACTTCTTTCATCTAGGCATCTGCCTGACCTTTTTGAAATAGGTTTGAAACAACGTGTTTGTAGTGTTGTCTCCCAAATGCTGACAGAGCTCCTTCCACCTGCTTCGTTTTGATAGAGATCAATTTGTCTCTATTGGATCTCTGCCATGTAGTGGAGTGGATGTGTACTGTTCATACACATTGTCACTTGTCTGTGTACTGACCTTCTCAATGATTGGCCTACTTTTTCTATAGATCATGTTGCACAGAGACTGGTCATCTGATCTATGTCAGAGTCTATATAAAAGAATTGTTACTCTTTAAATAAGCAAAGAGCAAGTTTACCTTTTGCACATTGACAACATCTTGCCAGATGACCTTGGCCTTTGTAGGCACACCATTTACAAGAATTACAGTTTTTGAGATTGCTTGAACATTTTTCTGTAGAGGAAGTGGTAGATACATCACAGAACCCTTTTAGAGATCTAACAAGCTCTTTCTGTGGAATGTTCCTTGACTTTGTGTTCAGGCGAGAATCGTTTGGAATGGTTTCATTGTCTGAATTAGAATACGTTCAAACATATTCAATGTTGAAATCTCACTTGTGTAACATCTGTTTCCATGTTGTTTAGCATTGACCTTGCTGGCAAAGTGTTACTTCAGTTTTGAAAACAGTGTTTCGTAGCACAATGGTGTCTTGTAAGTGAAAGTCAGATTTCAGCAGCAAAATGCTGCCATGAACCATGTCATTGTATGGTGACAAGGTTTCTAGGTTGACTGTGACTGTTTGTTTCATGTAGACAAGCGGTTTGCATGACACACATACAGAATCAAACTTCTGAGACTTTGCAATCTCAAACTTAGCAATTTCCTTCCCGTACTGTTTCAGAATGTCATTTTCTAACACTGAAACAGATTTTTCTACAGAAGTGTTACACTGAAAATTAGTTGTTTCTGGTACAGAAGTAATGTGTTGCAGTTTTTTTAGGAAAGTGATGGCACCCTGCATGTCACCTGACTGCAATAAGTCATTTAAACAAGTGTACTGATGTACAGCTCGCTGTACTTCATATACTCTGTAGACAAAGTTTCCATGCCTGTTTGATGCACTGCAAGCATCCATGTTGTGAAAAATACTATCACAAACACCACTATCGAGACATGCAAGTGAGTTACCCATGAGTCCAGTATGTGGCTGGATTTCACAATGGTCAATTTTTGTAAACAGTTTGTGTCTCTCTTTGCAATCTGTTATTACAAATAGGTTAACAAAGTGTTCTACTTTTTGAAATGACGATTGCTCTACGGTTGCAGGTATCATCACATGACCATGTCAGGCAGTGCCGTTTATTGAAGACTGTGGTTGGATCACAGTCATCATCAGTATCAATTGATTGTCATCAGAGATACTGAGGACATTTGTTAGTTGCCAGACTCATCAATATTGAACGTCTGTTCTTTGTTGAAAGTAATGATAAGACCTCCTTCCGAAATATGCCTCTGAGTGCTGTGTGTGCAGCCACTGTCCTGTGAAAACATAAATAGTTGTCAACAGTCAAACAAGGATACTGTTGAAACCTTTTTAATGGCATATACAAGTTTCTGAATTGTTCAAGCACATGACACATCTTCGCTACAATCGTTGTAGTACAAACAGTGCTCTGTTGACAAAGTTCGTGACTTTCAGACGTAAATTCATCAGAGAAAGGTGACTCTTGCTCTTTTTTATGGTGTGTCTGAGCTTTAGCAGCACAAGTCTTCGATCTTAGCTATTGCTAGTGATCGAAATACTTTCTCTTCTGATTTGTAAATCACTATTTGTGAGTTTCCGGTGTTGTTTTGAGCGTTTCTTGATGGTTACCTCGTAATAGTTGGGTTTCGTCTCAGAGATCGACACAACATTTGTGATGGTATACATTTTTTTCTTTTCTGTTAAGGGATTTCGTTTGGTCTGTGCAGTGACTTGATGTAGGGTCACTGTTGCAGTAAAACTCTGTCGATGTTCATTTTTTTGTGCCTTTACTGTTTTGTTTGTTGCCCTTATACAACAGTGTAGTACTACTGCACCGCCTTCATTTTGAGACATCTACTTCTGTATTTAGTTGGCATATTTTTCTATTATGGTTGACAGTGACAGTAAAGCAATCTTACAAGTATCAGGCACCTGTACCTGAGTGAGAAAAAAGAGTTTAGAATAGGCTTTATTAAATTTCTTATAACAGTGTGTATTGATAGAATTGTACGTTAAGTATGTTTACAATTTGGTAAAAACATAACTAAACAATAGTTTTTATGAATGTGCATTGCGCAGCTGCTACATAATATCAGAAGTTTGTGCATTCTTAATATTTCTAGTCCACATTTAAAACATTTTTTTCCCATGTGTACTTATGATTAGGATAGGTGTAATTTTTTACATGTGGACGAAAATGTGTTTTCTACCATGTAGCGTGTCATGGCATAGTCAGTATGCTAATTCATTATATGGTAGACCAAAACTTGGAGTGATAGTGTTCATTACCAAATCTATAACAATTAGTATGTTTACAATTAGAGGAGAACATGCCACTATTACTGGTTGTGTGATCTGCTCAGCACAGCTAAGTATGCTTGCATGTTAACGAAATTTCATGACGTTGCTGCATATTATTATCAATATCGTGTTTTTAGTAATTCTGTGTATCACTATTGAGCTGTTATTTTTAACAACATGGAAAAAATGTTTTCTTGCACAGTACGAGTAATGCTGTGTTGATTGACAAGATCACATGTATGGGGCACAGTCACAAAATTACAGTGCCTGTGTTTATGAGCAGATCTACTTAAAATGAATATGTCGAAAAATTGGTGTGAGAATTCTGAGAACATTTCTGATTTACAAGCTTTAGTAGTGCAGTTCACATGTACACTTGTAAGTTTGTGTATTGTCATACTTTTCAGTTGAGAATTTACAATTTTCTTTTTAACACACAACCTTATGAATAGTACAGATTGCATTTTCACATCTTGACAAAATTGTGTTTCTGGTTATGTGCTGCATTTGGGTCAGTTGATGAGAAATGACTATATGGTACACATGTATAACAATCAGAGTGACACTGTTATGAGGAGGGTCTTAAAATGGCTTGTCGTTAGATTTGGTGTGAAAATTACAACAAACAACTGTTTCACAAGTCTGCGTTGCACAGTTGTTATGCACGCTTGGAACGTTGTAAATGTTAAATATCTGACTGATGTACTGAGTTGCAAGCAGCTATGCAGCACATAATGTGTTTATAATTGAAAATTGAGCTATTTTCCATTAAATCTGAAATTGTGGCAATAAATAGTCTTGAAAATTGCTTTGATGAGCACGAAACTTTCATAAAAAATGCTAGGTGGGGAATTGAAAGTGTCGTAAATCTTACTTCTGTGCATTCGACAATATGGTCAAAAGTACTGTTGAACTTGACACTTCGCAAATTTTACTGTCGGCTATCGAAGTGTCGCATAATGTACTTTCGCATTCGACAGTAAAATTAATCTAACACTTGGGAGTGCCAAAACATTCATTATCGGATTCAGAAAACAGTCTGTTTGACTGACAGCTATGTCTACCAATGTAATTTAAGATTTGTCAGGCCATTTCTGAGAACCAATCAAGGACGGACAACACTGAAGAAGAAGTAAACAGCAGCCATTTGCAATATTGTTGAGAGAGCAGTTTGAAACTGTAAGTACAGTCTATCTTCAAATGACTATTTCTAGTATTAAAACTTATAACAACATGTAAATACTATTAATAAAATGTTTTTGATGTTGAATCTCCTAATGTAATTTGTTATTGTTTAGCAGGCTATATTCTTAACAAAAATAGTTTAAAGTGAGAAATCATTTTTATACTAACTTGTGGATACAGCTGCAAATGGAGTGAATAGGAAGGTGCACATGAGTTCTATGAGAAAATGAGACCAATCAGACTTTTTCTGATGTTGTAATTGTTTAAAACTGCCTATGAAAAGGATGCATTTCAAAATTGTCAGTGGTTGCAGATTTTTGCAGGAACATAGGTCTAGTAATACTGAATGCATCAGTTAGATTGGTTAATAAGCCAGACAGCAGGAATGTTTTATTTGATTTGTGTGTTTTGTCTGAACCAACTGAAGCTAGCTTGAAATAAGGAGGGAAAATATCAGTTTGATTTTCAGTGCTGTCTGGTCACTGCAGGTGAACACTGACTTTCTTTGTAGCTCTTATACAGTTCTGAGTTTTAAAACTTAGAATGGCAGAAAATAACAAAGGATTTTGTGGATAGTTGAAAGCAGTTACATAAGGCGAACAGCTGAGTTTGCAGTTCATAGTAATTTTGGGAGGGACCTGCAGCTCTCCAATTGCTATGTAAGATGGTTTAGTCGTGGTGGCATGAGATGTAAACATCTTATGCCAACCATGGACAGATTTTTGATAACTCACTCTCCTCTGACATACTCGTTAATACATCTTGGAGGCAATGATTTGGGCTCAGCATGGGTAGATTTGTTTGCAGAGGCAAAATTGACCTTGCTTCTATTATGTCTAGTGTTGCCTGCCTGTATTATCATGCTTTCAGATATTACAGAGCGTACAGTCTGGCAAGCAGAACATCATATGTATCTGATTGACAGAGCTCACAGAAAAGTAAATGTATAGATAACTGCTTTTCACGCATGCATGGAATGTATACTATCGTCACCCTGAAATAAATATATAATTATTGGCTATTCCTACCAGATGGTGTACATTTCTCGCATGCTGGTGCCATTTTCTGGGAGACCTTCGAGATGGAACTCAAAGTCCTTTAAGATTGTCAGACTGTTTTAAGAATATTACAGTATACACAGAGTTCTTTTTGAGAAACATATTAATGTGGTAAAAATAGATCAACTGCATGCATCACTCACATACATGCCACATGTATGGGTCTGCTATATTAGATAGTGCGGAAACACCAATAGTAATTTACCCTGCTGCTGTCAGTTCACAATTGTTTGATGTTGTTGTGTCTCAACATTTTTGGCAATAAGGTATGACCAGGGTTTAAATTAACTGTTTGTTAATCACCCCTAGAGTGTAATGTGTGGCACAAGGTGCAGCTGAGTGCCATATTGTCCCAGGGGTGATTAACTGACTATTTATGTAACTCATGGGACTGCCTTATTGTTATTATAAAATGTTTTCAAAAGAAAAGTGTTAAAGTATCCTTATGAATGTTTTTCTCATTTAGAGGAGATTTTTAATAAAATAGTTCTTACACCAGCAGTTTAAGAATGCTGGTTCAAAATCAGAATGCATCATTACACACATTCAGCTGTGCTAGAGGATGGAATGCTGACAGGAGCAATCCATGTACCATGGTGATCAGGCTATACATGATAGTATAACATGGATTAATGTAAGGCTGTTGGAATCCTAACAGCCAATAAGATTGCAGCATTTCTGAGAACCTTTTTATAATTGTATATAGTTTGAGTATGTTAAATGAGTGTAGCATTTACTGTGGTCTTACAGTATTTGAGCTGTTACAGTATGGTATGTACAACACAATAAAACACAGTGGTGCTGTTCAATGTATACATTTCTTTACTGGTATGTCAGGAAATAGAGTTATTTTTGAATGTAGCAGATATGGGTAGTAGTAGTATATAGCTACCATAGAGTGTCTAACGGAATTATCATACTATTTAACTTTCAATCGGTTTGTTAGCTGTCTTCACATTTATTAAGTATATTTCTAGGTGTCTGCACAGTTGTGCAATGTGAGTTCATCTGTGTTTAACATCACTTACTATGGTGTGTGAGCAGTTCAGTGTAGTAGACATGGATATGTGATGGTATCCAATGTCATTGTTCGATGCAGTAGGCCTCCACCCTTGAGACTACTGGATTGTATGTTGGTGGGACGCCATAGTGTAGCAACAGTTGTTGTTACTGTTGAGGTGGCTGAATCTTTCTAGGCCCTGCATAATGCTATTGAGGTGTGTTTCTCTTATGTTAAGGACATGTGCTCTTTAATTTAATTTTTAGTATTATATGGAATCATTAAGAAATGATTATTGTTACATGATACTAATGTAGATATTTGTTTCTGTTAGTGTTTCGGAACTAAACAATTCTAAACTGAGATAATGAGGCAGTGGACCTTGCGAGAGGTGTGTGCACTGCTTGAGGCAGTCCAGGCTGGGGAATTCAAAGGTTTTGATGAGGAGTACAAACCGGAAACTGGATTCGTTGGAGGCGCATAATAGCTATTTGTACATAGTTTTAAAAGTTAAAATAAGACTGTTGTACAGCTAAAGTGGAAGTGGAAGCTGTTGCGCCAATGTTTTTATGTTTTGAAACAATGTGAGGATACCGGACAATGATGCGTGCAGATTTTACACCATACGAGCTTTAAGGAAGCTGCTGTGAAAAGCAGCTGTGGAGGCTTACTCACCAGTAAAGTAAATCAGCACAACTTTTCATAATAGTTGTGCATGTACTCAGAATTTGTAAAATAATTGTATATTGCATAGATTAAGCAATAAGACATGAGGAGGTTATGTTAATGTTATTAAAATCAGTGTTTATTGGTGTAATGTGGCATGAGGCACAGCCGAGTTACATGCCCCCACACAGTGATTAAGTGACCATTAATATAAACACTCGAGTGCCTTATTAGTATTATCATACCAATTTTGTAAATAGTGTTGAACATTGTTTTGTATGTGATTAGTCTCTACATATATGTTAATCAAAGATTGACATACAGTCTAATAACATGTTTACTACTAATCAGAAACCTGTATTTCACAACGTTTTTAAAATACTTAATACTATATGTAAGATGTAGTGAAAACATGTAACCTAATTCTTCATTTTATTTGCTTTGCTGTTGTTCAGTCACAAACCAGAGCTTACTAAGATAGCCATGCAGAAAATAGCACATTTATACATTATACGCACTTACTACTATGGTATGTTGGAAGAAGGAATATGTTACTGTTTAGTTATTGTGATGTGGTATTATAAAACTTGTACAAGTCTGTAATTACTGTGAATAAACCATCCCTCTCCTCATGGAACGTATCCCTGGTGGTCCAGTGGAAGAAAATGCGGATCACGTAGTAAGTGTAATAAACCCACCACCTCTCGAACGTATACCTGGTGGTTCAGTGGACCGAAATGCTCAATACACAGACAGACACGCATGCAAATGTACATATCATAGTGTTTGATCCCATGAGTTACACAGTAGATAATGGTGTGCTGGGCCCTGCACAGAAATATATAGAATTGTTATTATAATATGTGACCATAATGCTTGTGGTCTGTATAATTAGAAGCAATGTTATGTATGTCGTGGTTGATTTACTGTTGTTGTAAGTCTTTCAAAACTGTACTGTGATTCACATCTAACACTTACATATTTTTTGTTTTGCTTCATGTTGGGAACATCGTCTCCCCGGCTTTACACTCAGGTGAGTACCAGCACAGAGTCAAGCTGTGGAGGGTGGTCAGTGCCTGACACAGAAAGTGTCATTGTGATTGACTCCGCGGTGAACTTTATTATCTCAAATTTGTTATGCTGTTTCAAATAAGAAACGAGGGTTTCTTATGACACAAAGGTGGGATATTCAAATTGTGCCATTCATGCAGGCATGCCATTGCATTGTGCAAAATAGTTGCACAGTTGTGTCGAGGTGACATTCAAAGGTGTGCGCTGTTGAGCAACTCCTTGAATATCACCCAACACAGCCACTGCATGGTGCAGTGGAACTTGTGCCATTGCAGGTTCACAGAGTGGAGCATTCAACTTGCGGTGGCATAAGTACCATTACGCCATGTGCAAAATTGTGATATTCAAAATGTGACATGCAAATGGGGTATAATTCATGCAAGCCAAAGTGTGGGGGCATTTGCATGTGATTATGGTGCAATTTGCATGGCATTACCATGTAGGTCTGCTTATCCCCGAGGAATTGTGCCTGGTGCCCTGACAGGCTGCAGCCATCGAGGAACAATGCCCCCTGCACCCCGATCATAGACAAAACAGTGTAGAATACCCCGCAGCACCCCTCACTGGGCTGATCACGGGCATGGTTCAATTTTCCAACAGCTCGATCGCGGGCAGCATTGTGGCTTCTCGAACGCGTCTCTCAAGATCCAGTGGACTGAAAGGTCGTCAGAAAGACACCCTCCTGAATAGCCCTGGGGGTGCCCCCCACCCACCCACTGCTGTCCCACCACCCCGCTTCCCCGGCGGGGGTGGGTGGCAGCATCCTCGCCTGCCACCCACCACCCGCCGGGAGCCCGGTAGCTGCCTTCTGGTTGAGTACACAATGCAGCGCTTCTCGTATGACAGTTCAGATTTTTGAATGAATTAATTGATCTGCCACTGGACTGGAGGCGCCAGTATGGGCTGCATGCCCGTTGTGGTCTGCACCAATGGGTGTATCCTAATGGGGCGTTGACAGGCGGCAGGTGGTGGGATGCTGCCTGTGAGGGGGGTGGGGGTAGTGGTGCTCATGGGTGGTGGTGGACCACACCAGGGCTATCTTCGGGGTTATTAAACTTACTGCCCGCGATTACATTCCATTCCACTGGACACGAGGGTTGGTTCAGGAGGAGGTGGGTTTTTGCCTGCCTGCAATCAGGCATTTTGCCTCCTGACCAGAGGGATCATTGGGGGGTTATTTTACACTGCCCGTGATTGGGCATTTCGGTCCACTGGACCACCAGGATACATTCAGGGGGACCACATCGCCTGCGATTGGCTGGTGTTGGGAGCACAATGCCCGCGGTCGGGCCACTGGGAGGGTGGGAGGGATTTGTTGGGTGCCTGCAATCGGGCTGCAGGGGGCACTGGACTGTTAGCCAGCACAGGTGGCCTTTGTGTTCGCCTGCAATCAGCAGCTCACCTGTGGGTGGCCCTCGACTTGGCCTTTTTGCCTCCAAGTCATGCAGGCTTGGTTGGGGGTGCCTACACTCTGCTGTGAGCTGAATATTGGGCTCTGGAGTTCATGGTTCCTCCTCCCTCTTGACATGCATTCATTGCATTGCGCTATCAGCCTGTTTTCAGTGGCGCAACTTCTTCTACTGAATATCGAGAATGGCAAATTTCATACTAGCATGCAACCCTATTGCGTATGGTGCAACCATTTGAATATCACCCAAAATACTTCAAAGGTGTTAACCAAGTTGGTGAATGTGCAGTGGCACTATGGCACAAGATCCTGTACTACCATAACAAACTGGTATACACACATGAGTGGGATACTATCTCTTGATCTGACGGATGATGTCCATAGCGGTACATGTGGTGTTGTGGGGGCTTTCCTGCTACTTTTGGTGGTGGAGCGAATGTACAATGAGTAATAGATAACCAATTGTAATGTTGAGGTTTCAGTGGTATTCAATGGTGTGTTGTAGTATTGTTGCTAATTCGACATGTCCTAGATCTTATTCACTTATATTTCTATATCTCCTGCCAATGTTTCATTTTTATTATTGCAATAGTTATTAATGGACAGCAGAGTATCTACATGTTTGTTAATGTGTTTAATAGCCCTGTAGGGTATGCTTAATAACAGTTAAGCGCTTATATTCAGCTGGGGTCATTGAGTGAACAGTAACATTATTTGTGTTTGTGTTTTCATTATAATAACACATTTTAAAACTGTTTAAGACAGATCTCGTATAGTTAGGTATACATAAAAATTGAAGGTACATGTAATGTTTTTGGATGTTTCTGTGTAACAATCTGCATTATGACAATGTTATAACTATTGCCATTGATGGGCAGCACTGCTTTCCACTGCATACTACTAATAATATATTTCTGAGTTTTTCGGAGTAATTGAATGTTGTGTTTTAGGGGTCTGGGAAAAAAATGAATTTCTTATATTAACTGTTCTGATTGGATGACATTTGTGTTGGGAAAAGATATATACATGTGTCATAATTTCAACTTTGTTGTGGCTTTTTGCAGATGAAGACTTGTTATGCATGTATCTGACTAACAACATACATCTAGTTGGAGAGACAGCTGTTTCTGCAAAGAGATATGTGTCGTTATGATGGTTGTATGAATGATGTAGTAGAATTGATGTTTGAAAACACTTTACCTTGATATTTATCTATTGATGTGATTTTTTTGCTGTTTCTTTACTAGAGTTTGGGAAGCGTTGCTGTTGAACAGTGGAGGTGAAGCAGCTGGCGCCAGCCCACCACGTAAGTGAAATCTGTTGCTATTGTCTGCATGCTTGAGAAGTACCATATGGTTGTCAACTTTTGTGGTGATCAATGTTCCTGTTGATCATGCTACCTTCTTCCTTGTTGACGGGGGAGTGCACTGTCTGTGGCATACTCACTCAAATGTTCATTGTTGGGTATGGCAACACCCTTGGTCGAGCCAGTACCACTTTCTTTTGTTTTGTTGTGGGGCTAATCACTGTTGATATTATTTACTTTATTTGTGTGTGACCTTGGGCGGGTGTGCGTTGATGACTGCCTTACCTTCAAAAACACAACATGGTGGGAGGATATTGTGGTGACCTAAATGGTGTGCAATGCAGAAAGTGTCAGTATGATTTTGTTTTTTTCCAATGTACAAGTTCAAATGTGTTTGTGGTCTTCATGACCCCTTTCCAGTTAACTGAATAGCTGCGGTGTCCGTCTTCAGCCTTGCCAACCTCTTGCCCTCTTCCGGTGATGCTGTTCAGTACTGTCACATGTGTGTTTTTAAAAGGTGATCATGAACTGAGGGAATGTCGATAAAAGTAATATAGAGTGAATAATGGGACTGTTACATGTACACTGTGAATATCCTTTTTTCTATATAGCACTATGGATTGTCCTCCCATGTAATGCAGTACTATGACTACTTGCAGATTTTTCCATCATCATCTGCCTATTGCTGGTTTGTGTTATTAAATGAGTTCTTAGTGGTGAAACGTTCACTATTGGGCCTTAACATCATATTGCTACATTATTCACTGTATGGCCTTGACACATAGTGTCACACTGAAACACCTCTGCTTCTAAACTGTGTTTTTCTACTTTACTATATGATGCTGTGGTTGCTGTGTGAAATCACTTTCTGGTATTGTGAGGAGACAACAGTGAGACTGTATGTGAGTAAGGTGTTGTGTCTATTTAAAACATTTGTTGCTAGATGGCATTACATGCTATCATACAATCAGGTAGATATTTCATACACTGTAGTGGGTTTGAAATGTGTGTATTTATATTCAAATGTTTAACACTGTAATTTATTTTTTCTTCTTTAATGTGCTGCACAGTTGTTTTTTCTCAGCACTATAAAAACATATTTTTCTGCCTGCTATATCTAACAGCCAGATGGCCTTCAATGCCTTTCATCCTCTGGGGTTTGAGTCCCTTGTCATCAGTAAGAAAGTTGTTACTATTATACTATCAATGTTAATGATAGCAAATCAATAATTATTATGATAATTATTTTCTATTATACTATGGCAAAACAAATCCTGGGCTCCCATTGGTGACTATGGACTGTGGTTATGTTATGCACAACATCACAGCTCAGTCGCACTGGGGTGACTAGTTTTTGGAAAACAGGAAGTCACTACATGTACTTGACAGTGCAATCCCATATTTGTTCACACTCTCAACGCCTTTAACCTACTGTGAGTGTTCTGACTCGCTGCTAGTGATCGCTGGCCACAGTTTTATTATTATAGCAATAAGCCACTCCTAGGTATTATGTTAATGGTCAGTTTATCACTGTCTAGCAACATGTGGCACTCGGCTCACCTCATTCAACATTAAACCCCTACAGGGTGATTAACAGACCATTTAACATAACTGTTGGTCATGCCTTATTGCTTAATTGTCTTTATGAGTAGATACTCTCCCTCTTCTAGGCACTGCAGCAGCTTTGCAACACAGTGTGCCACCCAGTTACACTATACACTGTCTAGTTACTGGAGAATGGCTGTCAATATGAACTCATGAAGATGAACAGTGTAACTTGATCATTACAGTCATCGAAACCTTAGTGTGATTATAAGTCACAGAGTCAGTGGGAGAGAATAACCCCTGCTCTCCTAGTACACTTACCCCATTGTGAGTTAAATCAATACTGAAAGACATTCTGTTAATATCTACACTATACCTACTTGATTCCTGTTGTACCACAATTAACATAGTTATCACTTTGATAGAATCAGTGACAGAAGTGTGGCAAACCCAAACACTAGGCATACAGCCTGAATATGAAACAACTGTAAAAAAATTACACTGTGTCCATAAGTGGCATAGATCACTCATTGCAACAATAGTAAATGTATCACTATTTGAATAAGGTAGTCATCACAGATGCAGTGAGATTGTCTTTCTCAGGTACAACATAGTCAGTAAGTGCCTACAGGAAAATCTATCCTATATACATCTCCGATACAGGTACGTCATTGTTGGCTCAGTAGTGCTATGGTATTTAGAAGTTGCTTGGCCTGATTCATGCAATTACACTGTTTCTTACAAAGAATACTTACTGCATCTTTAGTATTGAAACACACTGAAGGTCTATGTATGTACATCAGCAGTACACCTTCATCAGTAAGAATGCATCTGATACTGGCAGTACGAATTTCACAGTGTTGAACAGGCAATGCTTTTCCATATGTTTACATCAGCCTCTCTATCTTGAGTAAACCGTTGCAGTAAATGTACTACTATGTAAATCACATATTGAATGTAACACTAGTTTTATCTTGAGCATCCTAGTGTCTTGTACTTAATTTATGTACTTCTCTTAATTAATGTATACTCACTAGTGTTAAAACCTTTCTACAACTGTCATCATGCACCTTCAGCATTTATATTGACTAACGGCACAGTACCAGTTGTGGTGTGGTGTGGGGCATCGGTGGTAAGGCCATGCAACTACTAAGTGTGGTACGTGTATGCAGCTGCAATCAGGGATGTGTCGTTGGTGTACATGGCCTCAGTTTTGCTGTTGATCTCCACTGAGCATGCAGTACCTGGTCAGGGGGGTGCGGATGTCTCGTAGTACATTTAGACAATTGTTTGTTATTTCTGTCACCTGCTGCTGGATGTCTGTCATTGGTTGTGTTGACTTTTTCCTCCCCCATACTTGCATGTGTGTGTGTGTGTGTCTGTGTGTGTGTCGTGCTGGGGGGGGAATTCAGAGTTAGGGTTTTCAACCCTAACAGTGAATTTCCTCACTTTTGTTGCTGTGGAACAACCCTAACTGATGCATTAAACGGAGTTTTTGCCATGAATATATATATATATATATATATATATATATATATATATATATATATACACACACACACACATACACTGTGGGCCAGATATTCAAACTGCGCTCTTCTTAGGCGCAAAGCTCCTTGCGCTCAGCAAATAGTTGCGGGGGTGTGGCCCAGGTGATATTCAAAGGAGTTGCGCTATTGAGCAACTCCTTTGAACATCACTCCCTGGCCACAGCCACTGTGCATGGCACAGTGGAACTTGCACCACTGCAGGTTGTCAGAGTGGAGCATTCAACTTGCGGTGGCGCAAGTACTATTTATTGAGCCATGCGCAAAATCCCGATATTCAAAAGGTGATATGCAAATGGGGCCATAATTCATGCAAGGCGCAGGGGGGGCCATTTGCATCTGATTATGGCCCCATTTGCATGCCATTAGCATGCAGGTGTGCCGATCCCCGAGGACTTGCACCTTGCACCCTGACAGGCAGCAGCCTTCAGGGACCAGACACCTTGCAGCCCGATCACGGGCAAAGAGTGAAAATCCCCACCACCACCCCACCAGCCTGACCGCAGGCTGCATTAGTTTAAAACAACCCCCCTGCAGCCTGATCGGGGCATAGTTTAACCCCCACCAGCCCGATCGGGCAGCAATGTGTCTCCCCTCCGAAAATATCCCTGGTGGTCCAGTGGACCGTAGATCGATCGCGGGATATAATCATTAAACTCCCCAAACATAGCCCTGGTGGTCCAGTGGACCGTAGATCCTGATTGCGGGATGTAATCATTAAACTCCCCAAACATAGCCTTGCGGGTTCAGTGGACGAGATCTTATCGCGGATGTAATCATTAATTTCAGTCAAAGCTCCTGGTTCAGTGGATCACCTTCGAATACGGATGTATGCCATTATCTTTGCGCAGTAACCATTTCATTTCATCATTACGAGCGAGCCATCGCCGCTTTCCCCGCAGCCGGCGGGTGGTGGGGCAGGCAGGTGGGATGCTGCCACCTGCCAGCCGCTGGGGAGCGGGTGGTGGGGCTCGTGGGTGGGTGGGTGGAGGGACACTAGGCACCAGGGATGTGTTGGGGGTGTTTAATAATTACATCCCGTGATCGGAGTTCTGGTCCACTGGACCACCAGGACTTTGTTTGGGGGTTAATGATTACATCCCGTGATCGGGATCTACGGTCCACTGGACCACCAGGGATGTGTTCGGGAGGGGGAGATACATTGCTGCCCGCAATCGGGCTGGTGGTGGGGTTAAACTATGCCCGCAATCAGGCTGCAGGGGGGGCATACCTCTCAACCTCTCGTCTCATAAATCACGGACAAGACATTAAAATATCAGGGACACAGACCCCATATCAGGGACACATCTTAAGATTTGGTAGTATACATTCAGAAAGCTGTTAGAATTAAGGGGGAATTATGTAAGATGCATTTTCTGAATAGGAAGGAATCTGTAACTTAATATTTAACATTATTTTATGCTTACAATCCCCAGTGTTCTGTCACAAACATACAATTGTTATGAGGGACAGAGACAAATTCTGAGGCATAATCAGGGATGTCCCTGAAAATCAGGGACAGTTGAGAGGTATGAGGGGGGCACAGGGAGTGGGTTGGGGCCAGCCACAGGTGGCAGCTGCTGTGTTGCGCCCTGCAATGCAGCAGCTCACCTGTGGGTGGCCCTCAACTTAAGCCTTTTTTTTGGCTCAAAGTTGTGCAGGCGCAGGTTGGGGTTGCGCCAGACAACTCTGCGGCCGCCCGCTGAATATTGGGCTGTGCAGTTTATGCATGGTTCCTCCCCCACCAGTTCAGCATGCATTCATTTGCATTGCGCTGTTGCTCAGCCTGTTTTCAGTGGCGCAACTGCCTCCTGCTGAATATCTCAGAATGGAGCAAGTTCGGACTTGCGCAGGCGCAACCCTATTGTGCATGGCGCAACCCTTTTGAATATCTGGCCCTCTATATATATATAATGTATACAGATGTGTCAGCCACGATGAAGTGCAGTAACTCACAGTAATGACATGTCATAAAATCCTACATGACAAAGGGCTTAATTGCCATTGACTTACAATGGCCCCTGCAGTAAATTGCAATATTCTGTGATATTCTGCAGCATTTCTGTGCTTCATCCTGGCTTGACACATCCGTATATATAGGCACAATTGTGCCTCTATACATAGGGTTTAGTAGCCATTTAATGTTAAACCTCAAATTTTGCACTCTAGTAACTTTGCAATCTATCAATGGATTTGCACAAAATTTGGTATGTTCTGTCCTCTGGGGCAGGGCTCTTGATGTGGCAAGTTTTGTTCTGTTCAGATGTACGAATTCTGAGATCCGGATAGTGCAAAAACCTTAAAAGTTGCAATTTTTTGCAGTTTTGTCCTCATCACCTTGCGTCCAGATGGTGTGGAATTTTGGTGTGATTTTTCTATGGTAGATACAGTTTGGGTAACAGAACTGCCATGCTTTGTTTGGCAAAAAAATATTAATCTGTTGCGAAGTTATTCAATTTTTAAGTATCCATTGTTTTGAAAGGGAAATGCACTGTCCAGAATAGTGGGATAAAATTTGAGAAAGAATTGACCTCACAAAAACAAATTCTTTCTTGTAAATCCTATTCCTTTTTCTTGAGAATAAAATCATTTTTCGTGAGAGAAAAATCCTTTTTGCCAACCACCATCTTTTCTTTTTTCCACGAACTAAGCCATGTGGAAAATCCATAAAAATGTCATTTTAAAAATAAAACACCAGAACCTAGCTAAATGGGCTCTCCTTAGCTAGATTCTGGGGTTTGTTTTTCACAGTTAGGGCCAGAAATACATTTTCTGAGCACCCAAAATCCTAGGTGTCCAGCTTAATGAGAGGAGCCTTCCCCTGCATTCTCTGTATGAGAACAGTGGATTTTCTTTAGTCCTGTAGTCGAAGATGAACTCCTGCTGCAAGCTGCAGTGTCTGCTGTGAGCCGCCTGCTGTTTCCCTGGTATTTGGAGGCACGACCCCCCATACACACACACAAAGTCCCCCTAATAACTAATATCTTTCCCGGTTGCACATTTGCATCTGAAAACCATCTTTTTTCTAAGCAGTCTCAAAAGTAGATCTTGTCTTCTGCAATAAAATTCATGCAAGCACCTTTTTACCTAGCCCTGAGTACAGGTTTTTCTTTCTCCCTTTTTCAAGTTTTTTTTGTTGGCTTGTTTTTTGTAAATTCCACACAACCTGGTGTTACCACAGGTCAAACTGAGGTTGCTAAGTCTACAGCTGCTGATCAGTCAATGCAAGCTAGGTAAGCAATAAGACACAATGGGATGTGCATTGAACATATATTACTGCATGCCCAGGGGCATAGTAAGGCATGAGGCCACAGGACGAGTGCCTTCAGCCCCTGAAAGTGCAGTAATATCTGTTCAATGCACATCCCTACATGTCTTATTGTGCTTATAAAATTGGTTACTTGTTTAGTGATTTCTGTTTGAAAACAGAATAATGTTATTAAAATAAAAAAGGCTATTGTTATTAGAATTGTTGATAAAATAGTCATTCCACTAGATATTACGTGTCATCATTGAATTTCTTATTATATTCATGAGCTATTTTATTAGTATTCATGGTTTCATTTGCATATCCATTCCAGCAATTGTTGGGTGACAGATTTTGGTAAGTACTGCCTGGTAATTTTTTTTATAGATTGTCATTTCAGGATCAATTCAAGATCAGCTTGATAGAAGTGAACATTTAATATAGGACATCCTGCCTATATTTAAGGAGAGGTCATGGGGTGTATCTGAAAACTAAAAAACCAAACAAACAAAAAAATGTGTAAACATGTGGAGATGGAAGGGGCTGGAGCACAGACAGCACAGGAGCTGGAGGAATGAGAGACACTGTAAGAGTTGTAGCGTGATTGGTTGCTGAAAGAAACAAAAGTAAATAATTTCCCTAATGTAGATTGTTATGTTTGAGACTTGTAGGAAGAAATGTGGTTAAAAATTGGAAATACGATGGTGCAGGGCACTAAACCTTACCCCACCCGTGTGGATTTTTGTTGGGACGGAGCTCCTGTTGCTTGAGTGTGAAATGTGTTTTATTTTTTTTTTACATTGTGGAGCTTTCCCACAACACACTCACACTAATGAAAATTAAAGAGGGTGCTACAAATAGAAAAGTGTTTTTCTTTTGGTTTTAAAAGCATGCACAGTTGCTCCATGAACACACTTGACCCCATAACAGAGTGAGTGACCTTGCGACTGATCGGAAGTACCTGCTACTCATGGGCGTCTTCCCTAACAGAACTATTATAAGTAAGCTATGGTGGAATACACTATACAAAGTAGAAGATTTTGATTTTTGCAGAGCTGAAGCTGAAACGCTTGTACTGGAGAACAAATGATATTGTTCAATAAGTAGATTTCAAGTATGAGTGTTGCTCTAAGTGTCAGCCGGGGGGAGGGCATGAGAGAAGATGTGAGCTCTGTGAACAGCAGGGTAAAAGATTATAAAATATGTACATTTTCTGATGAAATATGGATTATTTGTTTATATTATTTTATTTTTTCCTTAACTGAGTTGGAAACTGGAGCAGGTTTGTAATTAGTACATGAGCAAGTAAGTAGTGATGCGTAAGTGGAAAAAAACAATGGCTGCATTTCAAATGCGAATGTTCTAAATGCACACTGATTTTTTTGTGCAGTGCGGTCCTAGGATTGAGAACTTGCTTTTACTTGTGCATTGAATGGATTGGATACAAACCAATCAAATCACAGGATTTTCCCTTCCCATTTTATAACATTGTGTAGAGGAGGATGTTGTTGCTCATTGTGTGCAAACAGTAATCTGTGTGTTTCCTTAATTTAGACTCCTGACATGTCTAGTACTAAGTGCTGCCACATGCAACTGAGAAAGTACTCATAATTTTCAAATTGAGGGGCTGCAACCCTGGGCTTCCAAACTCCATTACTATGAAAATAGAGTTGCCTATCAGAGTTAGCATGAGAGGGTAGTATACAGCATTCCAGGGACCACAATTCCAGAACTAAACATAGAAGCCAATGTATGAACCCCTCTACAATTAAATTCTGTCTCCTTTGCATATTACACATGCCAACCTGATAGCACAGATCCACTGACACACATGGTGGAGAGGTTCATTGCTGAACCAGTTATCTGTGATTAATGGAGAGAACGTGCCTGTGTGATGATTTGGAGGAAAAATAATAATACTATAATGCCAATAAGTGTTGCCTATGTAATTGAAATTCTGCCCAGTATCCCTCTATTTCTCTGTTCCCTTATGAAGTTCTACTGCATATCTACTTTTTTGTTCTGCTGTTCTCCTGGGTTTTCTTTGACACAAAACTACTGTACAAAAGGCTGCCACAGTACAGAACAGCCAATGGTGTATTCTTTATTTCTGAAACTTTGGGCATAGCGGCATTTTCATTATCAGTGCTAATAAAAAACATGATTCTGTTATTTGTGGATGCTGTGCCTTTATTTTTAACACCAATGGGCCACAACTAAATTCTTCCAGTTTCTGCCACCGTGATGGTCAAATTATTTTATAGGTATTATCAAAACTTTTCTGTTCTTCATGAATCAATTGGAGCTAACTGGACACATTTGAAACCTGCTCATGATGCCAAAAACTGGGTATGATCTGATTTCATTTCAGATTAAAATACAGAATGTACTGGGGTTGCTCAGTACCACCAAGAGTGTTAGAAATCCATTTCTTTCACAAGCGTTCTTTTTTTAAATAATTAATTAGTAATTTTTTATTGGGCTGAAAGGAATATTTTCGTATTTCTTCTTAACCATCCTTTTAGTGACATCGACTGTTTGCACAGCAGTGACAGCAAAATAAAGATCAGCTATATGGTTCTGGTCAATAGAGGCATTCCCTTTGTCTCTAAGCAAGTCCTTAGGGACCCGGGCGATAGATACGTCCTGGTTCAGGGGAATCTTTGGTCCATACCAGTTTTATTGTGCAGTATATATGGGCCAAACGCAGACGATCTGGGCTTCTTTATGATACTTATTTCCATCATCCTCCCCATGCTTCCCATTGTTATAATTATGGGTGGAGACTTTAATCTGGTTTTGGATCCTGAAGTAGACAGGTCTGGTAGTGGGTCGAGGAGTTTGTCTCCCGGGCAGAGGGCATTCAGGGATTTACTGGATCAGTGCGGACTGTGTGATGTGTGGCGTGTATTACATCCCAAGGACAGGGAGTATACCTTCAACTTGCCTGTGCACAGAACCCAGTCTCGCATCGACTATCTCTTAATTTCCCAGGCCCTCTTACCGGGGGTCTTAGCAGCCTCGATTCAGCCAGGTCCAGTGTCCGATCACTCTCTGGTGATTTGCAATCTGGCTTTTCTTAATATTCCCCAAAAAGAAACCTGATGGAAATTAAATGAACAATTATTGAAAGATGTTAAATATTGTAATCTAAAACAAGAACAGATCGATTTCTTTTTTTCTACCTACTCCTCGGAGGGTATGGCACCTGATATGTTATGGGGCACCTTCAAGGCCTATATGAGAGGGATTATTATTAGCCTTGCCACAAAGAGGAAAAGGGCTTGAGAGGCTGAATTATTATCCTCATTATCACTAGTTAGTTCTCTGGAAGCTAATTTATCCCCCAGCACCTCAGAAGAGGATATGAGGAGACTCTTGGTGGCTAAAGACAAATATTTAGATTTGTTGAGGGAAAAGGCAGAGATATCTATTATCTGCACTAAAGCGAGCTACACCGATCAGGGGGAAAAGTAGGTTGCTTGCTTGCTCTAAGATTAAAACAGCAGGAATCTGCTAGGTTTATTCCTCCAATCAGGGCCCAGGCAGTTGGATCCCTGAAGGTATCCCCTTCAGAGATCGTGCAGGAATTTGCCTCATACTATGAGCACTTATATAGGGATATGGATAGTCCTCCTTCTTTGGAGGCGTTAGAGGCATACCTGAGGGATTCTTCTCTCCCTTCCCTGTCCGAGTCACAGAGAAAGTTGCTATCTTCCCCAATATCTCTGGAGGAAATATCAGTGGTCATCGGGGCTTTGCCCTCAGACAAAGTCCCAGGACCGGATGGTTTTTCTGCATTATTCTATAAAACTTTTTGAGCACAACTATTACCGGTACTTCACCGGTTGTACCGTCGCATTCTTTCTGGGATAAGGGTAGATGCACATTTGTTTGAAGCCTTGATTGTTCTTCTTCCAAAACCTGACAAAGACCCAGAGTCAGTTCAGAGTTACAGGCCCATTTCCCTATTGAATCAGGATGTTAAAATTCTCTCAAACATATTGGCTGACAGAATAACTTGGGTCTTCCCGGACCTGATTAGTATGTCCCAGGTGGGATTCATGAAGGGGCGTTCATCGTCAGACCATTTATGCACTCTTTCGCATGTCTTCTCGGTGTCCAGGGATGCCACCTTTCTGCAGGATTGGTTTCCCTGGATGCTGAGAAGGCATTTGATCGTGTCAACTGGAATTTCTTGTTTCAGGTTCTAAAAGTATTTGATTTTCCTACCATGTTCATAGATTGTATTCGGGCCTTATATCAGACCCCCTCTGCCAGAGTTTCTGGCAATGGAGCATTTTCCAAACCCTTTTCTTTATTTTACAGTACCAGGCAAGGTTGTCCCCTTTCCCCTCTTTTATTTAATTTATATTTAGAGCCCCTTATCCGAAATATTCTTAGTAATCCGGAGATACGAGGCATACCGATAGGGAATAATGTGGTGAACATCACGGCTTATGCTGATGATCTTCTCCTCCATCTCTCTCACCCAGCAACATCTATCCCTGTTATGTTAGGAGAAATAGCCAAGTTCAGTACTTTCTCAAATTACAAACTGAATGTCAACAAATCTTCCATTTTCCCTCTTAACCACAAAGTTTTTAAGAGTGTTGTTTCCCCATTTGGTCTTGGTTGGTCTCCCCACGTTCTTAGATACCTGGGTATCAATTTGACGCGTAACCCCTCTTCCTGGTTCAAACAGAACTTGGAGCCCCTCTCCCAAGCAATAGTTCAGGACCTCAATAGATGGTCTAAGCTTCCTGTCTCTCTTTGGGGTCACATCAATATAATTAAAATGAATGTTTTTCCTTGTTTGTTCTATCCCCTCTTGCTCCTTAATTCCTTTATTCCCTTATCATGGTTTCAGAGAATGCTCAAAATTTTTATCAACTTCATCTGGTCCAATAAGCAATCCAGGTTGGCATATCATAAGCTGGCCACTCAGAAAATGGATGGAGGATTGCGAATCCCACATCTGGCAATCTATTACTGGGCCAGTCACATTGCAAAATACATGTGCTGGGTGAGTCTGGGTCCTGAGCACCTAAGACTGGTCTGGCTTAAAATTGAGTTAGACTTTATCCAGTCTGAGAACATGGATCCCTTGTCTATGCTCCATGTTAAAATTGCATCCCTTCAAGATGCTTGCAGATGTCCCACCCTTCAGACGTCCATAAAAGTTCCCATATAGCTTTGCTCTTTTTTGCGGAACACCCCACATCTGGACTTGTCTTAGTCCATCTGGAATTCCCCATCCTTCACAATAAATAAATGGAGGATCTCTTGTATGTGGTTGCCCCAAATTGGAGATGGGATAATTTCCACTTTTCTGGATGATGAAGGGGAATGGCTCTCAGTTTCAAATATAATTCGTACATTTGACATTCCGGTATCTCATTGTTTCAGGGTGGTCCAGTTAAAACACCTGCTTTCTACAGTGCTTGGTAATACCCCTCCTCGCCCGCCTGCTTTTTCATTTGTATCCGAGCTCTCCTCCCTGATGGGTTTACCAGGTGTTATTTCTAAAATATACCAAGTTCTATTTCACTGGAAATAGGGGAGACCTGAAGGTCCCACTAAGCTCTGGGTTTCTTTTTTCCCCATTACACTCCCAGTTGGTCAGTTTTATGGAAGTTCTGTCACAGATATGTATCTCAGGACAGATTACGACTTATGCAATATCATATTATGCACAATATGTTTTACACCCCAGTTAAGTTGAGGAAATGGGGCCTTATAGGGTCGGGGACCTGTACCAGAGGATGTCAGGAGGATGGCACACTTCTTCACATTTTTTGGTCATGCCCCAAGATAAGGTCATTGTGGGTGGGTATCCAGACTAACCTAGATCCTATTCTAGGTTTGCAGGATTGCTTCACCCCAGACATATGTTTGTTGGGAGATCTGTCCTCTATCAAAGTTAAAATCAGGAGATTCCACATTTCCATGATTGCATTACCTGTTAAAAAAAATTGTACTTTGGCATTGGAAGGATGCGGTAAGTCCAACATATCAAGAATGGGTTAATGAAATCCTAGCTAACCTTCATACAGATAAAGCGATAGCGAGTCTCCACAATAAGTAGCAGAGATACAAGAGTATTTGGGATCCCCTTCACACTCTAATTATGATCAGTATAGATAAATGAGTTACTGTAATAGTGAATCCTTAATTTATGTCAGCATATTGTAATGTTTTTATACTACAACATGGATTTTTTACTGCTGTATGGTGTGGGGGAAGGGAGGGGGGATGGGGCAGATCATGTAACATTCTGCGCATATGCAGGGTATGTTGTAACTTTCTGCCTCCTGTATTGTGAAAATCTGTTAATAAAGTTTGAATTCAAAAAAAAAATAAAGATCAGCTAAAGGTACCTGCGGTATTTGTTATATGTTTGGAGCACCTGTAGCCTGAGAAGGAAACAGGAAGAGAGGTCAATAGTTCAGGTATAATCATACCAAACTACAGATCTACATGGGCAGCTATTTTTGAAGTATTTAAATGATCTCTGCTTTTTACACAGTGCCAGAGCCTCGGATGAGAGGTTTTCACAAGTTTTTATAATGTTTCTAAACTTTTAAACAGTTATCTGCTGGCTACATGCTTGTGACTGCATGATCCACTTCCAGGGCATACTCTCACATTTAAACTCACTGACTGGTGATCAGGGCATCAGAAACAATATGTGTAGGGACTGACTCATGCTATGAGACTGTTTGCACAGGGGTGACAGCAAAAGAAAGTTCAGCTAAAGGTACCTGCAGTATTTGTTTTACATTTGGAGTGCTTGTTGCCTGAGAAGGCAGCAGGAAGAGAGGTCAGTAGTTCAGATATAATCATACTGAACTGCAGATCTATGGGGGCAGCTGACTTTGAAGTATTTAAATGATCTCTGCTTCTTACACAGTGCCAGAGCCTCGGATGTGAGGTTTTCACGTTTTTATAATGTTTCTAAACTTTTAAAGAGTTATCTGCTGGCTACATGCTTCTGACTGCACGATCCACTTCTGGGGCATACTCTTACATTTAAATTCACTGACTGGTGAGCAGGGTGAGCCGAGTAGGGCGCACGTGGGTCACGCACGGAGACGCATGCAGAGACAAGTGCATTGCATATGTCTGGTGTGTCCAGCAAGTCCAGAGTGTAGGAGGGCAGAAATACTGTGAGTAATTGTGTAAGAACCTTGTACTTAAATGTCTGACAGCATGGATGCTGTGAGTGAAAGAATTCATAAACTTTGCTTGGATGGGTTGCTGATCAAATGTAATGGTTGCAACATGTATACATTAAACACACAACATATAACTTATCCCACTGAATGTGATAAATGTGTGCAAATGGACATAACCCAGTATAATCTGCAAAATGCTATGCTTGAGATACGTAACTTAAAGGAAATACTAAATATTGAACAAGTAGGAGGAACTGGTAACACTCATTTAACCCTATCCCTGTACAAGGCACACTCCAACAATCTATTACCCATCCAGCCCCAAAAAAGCACTTGAGAGATGATGCTGCTACACATACTGAGCGACATAGCATCTCAGCACAGCTTCACATACAAAAAAAAAAGCAAGGCATACTGGCACTGAAAAGGATGATACATGGTATTCTGTAAGCTCTGGTAAGGGATTTAGAAAGGGGAGAAGAGCATTTTCTGCACAAGATATAACAATATCAAATAGGTTTAATCTATTAGAAATTCATACTAACCCTGATCAAAACCAAACAGGTGTTCCTGAGCAGGTGCAAATGACAGTTATGGGTGACTCAATAATTCGGAAGTGTGATACCATTATTCGCCAAGGGGATAAACATAATAGAATGGTTTTGTGTTATCCTGGGGGAAAAATTATGGATATAAAACATTACATTTCAAAAGTGGTTAATAATTGAACTGGAACAAAACAAGTGTTAACAATTCACACAGGTACCAATGATGAATAAACCATAAAAAGGATATCTGCCACAAACTAATAGAGACTGCACAACTAGTAAACCAAAAAGATGCAGTACACATTATTTCTGGTCTCCTTCCAATACCAAGGGCTACCTACAAAAAAAAAACAATAAAACGGATGAACACAAGAATGAAATATTGGTGTTTAACAGAAAATATTGAATTTGTAGATTCTTGGGAGTTATTTTACAGAAGAAGCCACTTGTTCTGTCCTGACAGACTACACTTAAATAACCATGGGGTACAAACGCTGGGGAACCTAATTAGGAGAAAAATGGTATCAGTTTATTTAAACTGACTTCAGAAGGGGAAAGGGTGAAAATACCACATATGCCCCCAAGGAAAACTTCACTTAAGCCCCTACCCAATCACATAATAAATTATAAGAACTCCTCAATAAAATGTTTATTAAATAATGTTAGAAGCCTGCAAAATAAGTTTACTGGGTTTCAGGGTGTACTCCATAAGACCAATATTGTTATTGCTTTATTGACGGAAACTTTGCTGGATGATAAAGAAGACCCGGGGTAAAGATAGTAATGGATATTCTATGATAAGGCTAGATAGAAAACATAAGAAAGGAGGTGGGCTAGCTGTGTAATTAGCAAAAGATTTAATATATATGGATATAACCACAAAAATAAAAATACCAGATAGCAAAATGGAGACAATCTAGTTACAATTAAAAAAATGGGTCAGAAAATTTCCTCATTTTAGGATTATGTTACAGACCCCTGGACTCTTACTATAGACATACAGTACAATATGCTATAATGAAAGAAATGATGCTTGCTATGGCATTAGGGAGTTTAATACTAACAGGCGACGTCAACTTCACTGATATTGATTGGTTAAATTGAATGGGAAAAACAAAACCTAGCAGAAAATTTTTAGAATTCGGTATTGAAAATAATCTTATTCAACACATATCTTCACCCACTAGACTAAAGAATATATTAGACTTAGTCATAACCTGTGAAATGTACATATCACTAAATGTGATATCACTGCCTCAATAAGCAATAGCGACCATGCAACAGTCTTATTTCATTTTGACGCATCTGCCTATAGAATTAAGGGATGCACTGAAATTTATCTTTATAATACTGCCAGTATTGATGAAATAAATAGAAAGTTAACAAATGACTGGTATAACATGTTGAATAATAAAACAATAAACAAGAGCTGGGAATACATTAAAGATATTATACACACAACTTTGGCTCAGCATGTTAAACGTATAAAAAAATACAAAAAAGGGGTAGAAACCAAATATGGCTGAAGAAGTGTACTTATAAACTAATAAAAAAGAAGAAGAATAAAGCATATGGTCAACATAAGAGAAATAACTAAGAAATAAATTGGAGAAAGTTTAAATTACTACAAAAAAATGCAAAAACCACATAAATAAGTACAAAAGGGACTTTGAGGTCAATCTGGCAAAATCAGAAAAAAAGTCAAACAGTAAATGGTTTTATAACCACATAAACTCCTTAGAAAAACAATGATCTGGCATCAATTATAAGTGAGGAAAAAACTGACAGATCAATTGGAAATAGCAAACACATTTAATAAATATGTTAGCTCAGTATATAGCAAGGACAGTCCTACTCATCTATTTAATCAATTTGAAATAGAGGATGGCATTTACTGCTTCACAAAGGAAGAGATTATAGAATAAATTAATAAACTAAAAATGCTGGCACTCCAGTCCCAGATAACATTACTTTAAACATGTTAAAATTAATGAAGCAACACATCTGGATTCTTCTGAAAATAATATTTGAGAACTCTTTAAATATTGGACAAGTTCCAACAGAATGGAAATCATCCAAAATCATACTGGTATATAAAAAGGGAAGTAAAACAAGCACAACAAATTATAGACCAATTAGTCTTACATGTATTTCATGTAAAATGCTGGAAGGGCTGATTAAAGTTAAAATATTGGACAAATTTGATGAATTCTCAACGTTTGATTATTATCTACATGGTTTCAGAAAAGGGCGCTCCTGTAACACTAATATGATTTGCTTTTATGATAAAATAAGCAAGCACCTAGATGAGGGAAAGTCCATGGACATGATACTGTTTGATTTAAGTAAGGCATTTGATCTAGTCCCACACTGGGCTGCTATTAACAAACTGGAGAAGGGTATAAACAAACATACAGTATGATAGATATTCAGCTGGCTAGGGGATAGAATGCAGAGGGTGTCTATAAGAGGCTACCTATCTGAAGAGGAGAAAATGACTAGTGGGGTACCCCAGGGCTCTGTTCTGAGCCCCACAATTTTCCAGATATGTATAGCCAATTTGGATGAATCAATTAACAACAATATTGTTAAATATGCAGATGACACTAAGCTTGGAGACCCATGTGACAATCCTGAGGATATTCAATTAATACAAAAAGATACAGATGCCATAGCTGACTGGACACTTAAGTGGGGAATGTCTTTGAATACTGACAAGTGTGGGGCTATACATTTAGGAAAAAGAAATCAGAAATACACATATACGTTACACAACAAAATAATTCATCAGAAAAGATACAAAAAGGACTTGGGTATTATGGTGGATGAGAAATTAGATTTTAAACAGCAATGTTCTAGCATTGTTGGTAAAGCTAACAGAACAGTTCTTGCTATCAAAAGAAATATTAAAAGTAGATCACCCACAGTACTATTACCACTGTGTCTGTCATACGTTAGACCCCAATTAGACTACGGTAGGCAACTATGGAACTCATACTTGGTATACTTGGTATCATAGGACAAAAGTAGGCCAATGGCCTTCGAGATTGTCCCCCACCACCATGGTGGGAAATTCATTAAACCCAAAATGTATTAGACTCCATCCATTGGTCCAGATTTTTTTAAAGGAGGAACTAGATGGGCTATCCACTAAAAACTGTGGAAGGGTATTCCATAATGTTGGAGTTCTTACTGTAAAGTAATTTAACCTCTTGTTAGTATTTGATTTTTTTAATTCAATCTGTTTATTATTAAGCCTTGGAGAGCTCCTTCTGTTAGAGAATTTTAGGCCACACTGATCCATTTGGTCCTGAGAATTGAGAATTTTATATAGAAGGAGTAGATCTCCTCTAGTTCTTCTACTTTGTAATGAGTGCAGTCCAGTTTCCTGCAATCTGATATGATAATCACTGTTGGCTAATCTGGGTGCTAATTTTGTTGCCCTCCTCTGAATCCTCTCAATTCTTTCAATGTTATATTTCAAATAAGGGTTCCAAAAAGGAGACCCATAGTTGGAGCGGGGCCTTTCATGAGTCCTAAAAAGAGGAATAATACTTTCCTGGGTCCTAGATACAAAAGTTCGTTTGATATGAGTAAGTAAGGCATTTGAGGTTTTGGCTACTTTAATGCATTGATCGACTGATGAAAGCTTATTATTAACAATGACTCCAAGGTCTCTTTCAGATGAAGAAACCTTAAGGGGTCGATTGTTTAGAACATAACTTTGTTTTGGGTTGTTTTTCCCAAAATGTAACACAGAACATTTATCAGCATTGAGTAACATCCCATTCTGTACTGCCCAATATTCTATGGATTTTAAATTGTTATTCAGAATAGTTCTACTCACATCTGTTGATACAGCCCCTCCTAGTTTAGTGTCGTCAGCAAATTTAGAGAGATGATTTTCAGCACTGACCTGCATCTCACTGATATACACATTAAACAAGGTGGGTCCAAGGACCGACCCGTGGGGGACCCACTGGTGACATGCCCTGTATCTGATAGGTACCCATTTGTTCTGACTTGCTGATGTCTATTTGATAGCCAGCCAAAAATCCATCTGACTAGGACTTGAGAAAACCCTAGTTTTTACATTTTATCAAGGAGTTTACCATGTGGCACCTTGTCGAAGGCTCGACTTAATCAAGTAATATAACATCCATGGGAGTTCCACTATCAAGTCCTAAACTTAAATAATTATAAAAGAAAACCAAATTGGTTGTACAGGTGTACCAGGGCCTAAAGCCATGCTGTATTGAATCAATCATGTTCTTAGAAATTGATTCCCTTTCCAGTAGTTGTTTAATAATTTTCTCCATAACCTTCCCCACTACAGATGTCAGGCTAATAGGGTGATATTTGTCCAGGTTTAAATGATTGCCTTTCTTGAAAATGGGTATCACTGTGGCATTTGCCCAGTCATGAGGTATTAAACCTTCTCAGAGAGATTTATTAAAAATTAGTGTTAAGGGTTTAGCAATAGCCTCTGCAGTTTCTAACAAGAATCTTGTGCTAATATTGTCTGGTCCTGGACTGGATGTCTTTTTCAGGAATTGCAAGGCTACCAATGTATCAGTTTCAGAAATGTAATAATCTGTAGATTTACTAATTAAACCCTGATTTATTTTGGGATAGTCTTTTGTAGAAAATACAGAGCAAAACTGTACATTGAAAGCATCAGCTATTTCATTATCAGCAGATATTAACTCGTTGTTTACCAATAGGGGGCCTGCATACCTATTGTTCCCTTTTCTGTTATTGAGATAAGAAAATAATGATTTATAACTATCGTTGCAATGCACCACACTGAACTCTAGTTTCTTTTTTGACTGTAAGATAGATTGTTTCAATTGTTTTAGAGCTTTTTTATATTGTAATAATAAGTGTTCTTTATTGATACCTTCACTCTTTTTTAAGAGAGAAAATAGTTTCTTTTTATTTCTGATTTGTTTCTTAATGATTTGGTTAAAACATAATGGAATTTTTCCCTTCTTATTATAGTTCTTTTTTTTGGGAACAAAAAGTTCTTCAAGCTCATGAATCTTATTTTTTAAATATTCCTAGGCCATTTCAAGTGATAGAGGGATAGGGATTCTTCCCATGCGATTTTATTTAATTGCTCTATAATGATATTAAAATCAGCATAATCATAATTTTTGAACTGTGAATGTTTTATGTATTGTACAGTATTAACAGTAAGTGATAATGTTATAGAATGGTGGTCACTGGAACCTAGGGAGTCACTGATACTTACATTAGATATAATGTTCCCTATGTTAGATATGACCAAATCCAATACATTATCTCCCCGTGTGGGTTCTGTAATAAACTGTTCCAGGCCTAAATCTACTATAAGTGAAATCAAATCCTTTTCACTATGATTTTTTTCAGATAATGAGGTCCAGTTAATAGTAGGCACCATGTCAGATATTTCCTTATGAAGCATAAAGGTATACTCAGCATTAGCTGAGGGAGATCTGTAACAAGTATGTACCAATATTTGGGGTAGACCCTTGAGCTAAATATTGACCCATATGGTTTCGATATCATTAGTCGGAGAGAGTTGAAAAGAAGTTATATCTTCCCTAACATATATACAAACCCCACCTCCTGATTGGCCTATATGATCTTTATGATAAAGCATATAACCTGGTAGTCTTGTTGCCCATATAGAGTCAGGGTCCCACCATATTTCAGTTACTGATATAAGCGGATAATTAGTCATAGTACATTTGACTTCCAGTTCAGCCATTTTCTCCTGATTTAATGATCTTACATTTAGTGAAAGAATCTCATAAGTAATGTTATTGCAAACAGAATTTTCTAGAGGACATACACAAGAAATGAAATTAACAGACTAGAGAAATACCTCCAAATCCTTCTAAGTGTCAGTGGCTCAGCAGGTAGCAGACTCGCCTCTGAGGCCGGGAGATCAGAGAGCTGTGGGTTCAGTTCCCACATCTGGCACTTGGGTTAATATCCCAGTACTGACACTGTAGTGCAACATGAGAGGGATGCTGCACTTCTGAGGTGCTGTCTTTTGGATGAGACATTAAACCGAGGTCCCATCTGCTTGGATTGGTGGTAGTTCAGGTGGATGTTAAAGATCCCATGGCACTTATCGAAAAGAATAGGGAAATTTCCCCAGTGTCCTGGCCAAATTTCCCTCATTCACTAAAAATACCACCAACAGCTTAATCTGGTTCAAGGTCAGTTGGCATTCATCTGTATCCCCCTCCCCCCCGGGTCGTGCCTGAAAATAGGCAGGATTTGTCTAGGGCACTTACCCGGTCAACAAAAACTAAATAAAATTAAAAATAAAGTACAACTGGCATTCACAAAATCATTTAATACATTTAAAGATCACGCCTACAAAGGAAGATTGAAATATTTGGGTCTAAATAGTCTTGAACTAAGAATAAGAAGGGGGTGTTGGCTTGGTGGCACTGAGGGTTGAGGCGCTGGATGCCGCACCTCGCTCCATGTTGGTGACCTGGGTTTGGGAATGAGCATGGGTCATCAGAGGTTGGCAGGGGAGGACTAGGATTGTGCATCTGATGACAGCTCTCCTAGCCCTGAGGAGAAGGGAGGGAGGGATGTACGCCATGCTCTGCTGGTCCCTGGGGATGCCCGGTGGTACTGCAGTAGCATGGGTGTCAGTGGGGGGGGAGAACAGCAGATGTCTGCATGTCAGTGCGCTGATGTCCTTGCATGTCTATGCTTCCAGGGGAAAAAATGGAGGAAAAAGCAGCACAGATCCGCGGCAGCTTGACAGTCACAGTTTCACCTGCCGACGATGCCCGGAAGGCATGTGCTGGTAATGGTTCCTCACTGGGCACAGGGGCTATGGGGAGGGCCTTCTTCGCAGGCAGAGATGCATCTGCCAGCTGAGCATGAAGCTTTGGGGTCAGAGGTGGAATGGAGGAGTGGTGGCTGGAGGTAAGGCAGGACTGTGGCTGCAGGGGAGGATAAAATGTTAAATGATAAAAAAAAAGAAGGGGGGACATGTTTTACTATGATATCATGAATGACCCTACTTTAATGACTGAATTGAATATTGATTATAAATCTGACCACTTTGATAGACGAGGGCACCTATTACTGTTTAAACCACAAAAGTACATATCTAAGAAACAAAACTTTTTCTATACAGTAAGATCAGAAAAACATGGATTCGACTGCTGGAAAATGTTGTAATAAGTAGAAACAAAGCATTATTTAATAGAAACCTTGACAGCTATATAAGTAATGGGGGCAACATGGAATATTATGTAAATGGAGCCATTCATGGGCTTCGGACTTTTCAGCTTCACAACTTTCTAGTGAACTTCTAGCGATTCATTTTTTTACAAAGATGTCCATACCATTTCAGTCACCGGATTTGAAAACATCTGTTATTTAGGGAAAGAATTAGGAATCCTTAGCACAAATGTGCCTTGTGTTTCAATACAAGTGGCAAAACCTTTGAATTAATTAAACTGAAAACTGACCTGAAAAATAAAAAAAACACTTTTATAGTACTAGGTTTACTTTCAAAGGATTTTTATGGGGGTCGGGGGGGCATAGCCCACTTGCTACCACACAGTGCTCGAAAACCTGGAGTTAAGCAAATCTGGGTTTCAATTCCTTGGTGTCTAGTGGCTCCCCTACCCGCTGATCACCGTCTGTGTTTTAAAATTTTTTTTGTAATCCTAGCTGTCTAGTGGCATCATCCACCCGCTGATCACCATCCCCGTTAATGTTAATTTTATTCCCTGGTGTATAGTTGCACCCCCACCCACCGATCGCTGTCCTTGTTAATGTTAATTTTATTCTCTGGTGACTAGTGGCATCCCCACACCCAGATTGTTGTCACCATTAGTTTTTTATATAACCCTGGTGTTTAGTGGCACCCCCACCCTTCAGTCATTGTCCCTGTTCTTTCCATTTTGTTCTCTGGTGTTTAATGGCACCCCACCATCCCATTTCAGGCACAACAAGAAAATGGTCCCTCACCAATCAGCCCCCCCTCCACCACCTGCAACTCAGCACACCCCACCCCACACCCCACAGTACACCCCCACATCCTTACTCACCTGAACAGGTCCAGGTTCAAGATCCACTTCTAATCGAAGACATGTCTTGCTGCTGGAACTGGTGACTGCAATATGAGAAACAAAGCAAGAAAAAAGCTAGGCACACACCAGGAACTGTGAGTGGAAGATTTATTATGATAAAAATCTTATGGCAAGTCACAAGGTTAACACCCCTACGTAGCGACCCAACACAGTGAATCTTCCTCAGGACGGGGAGTCAACTAATCCCTCCATATGCTTAAATACCCCATCAATGTTACCCCCTGAGGAAGACACACTGAAATCTTCCACCCACAGTTCCAAGTGAGTGCCCTGCCTTTTTCTTGCTTTGTATGTGCTGTTTTTGGCTGGTAGCACCTTTGGGGGGGTAGATGTGCACTCTTTCCTCTCCTCTTATTGCAATATGAGAAATGAAGGTAAATGTGATTCAATGTATTTCAATGAGGGTTTCAACTTTTATGCATAACTTTTTCTTTTTTGAGATTTTGACCCCAAATTTTCAACAAGGTCATTTGGGGACCCCACCTCATGAACAATACAACTGTCATTATGTAACTCCTGTCCGAAAGGTGATTTCACGGTTGGTTGGTAAAATCACCTTTCATATGGGATTTGAAACATTTTCCTGACCTTGTTCTTGAGGTGGGGTCATAAGAAGACTATGTTAAAAATTTGGGGTCAAAATATGAAAAAATGCAAAGTTATGACAATTTGTTGCAGTCTCACTACTCATGCTCGTAAATTTAGGAATTTTAAATGTTTTGATCCCAGATTTTCAACATAGCCTTCTTATTACCCCCACCTCATGTATGTCACAGCTGTAATTTTTCGAAACTTGCCCAAAATGTGTTTTCGCACCTGTGGCCCAAAATTATGTTGCAGTTGTGCAGAATGACGTTTTGAGGGGATTCAAAAATTTTCTGTACCAAGTACATGAAGTGGGGTAATAAGATGGCTATGCTGATAATTTGGTCACTGTGCCCTGTGCTTCCCCTGCTACATACATATACGCATTCATTCATTCACATTTGAGTGGGCTGCTGGCCAAGGATGGGAAAGGAGGGCTGAGCCAGTGGCCCACTCTGTTTCAGGATGAGGGGGGAGTGGGGTGGGACAATACTTAGTGGGTTGGGTGGGCAGGGTAGGCCACTACACCACCAGGGAATAAATTAAAAAAAAAACAAGTTATGGGCTGATGGAGGGGTGATGGGATCGGGAAAGGGATCGCTAGCCACCAGGGTTAATTTCTTTTTTTTATACCACACAACACAACTTGTTGCCTTATATGAATGAATGAGCACATCCACAGCACGCACTTATTCATTCATATGTCAGTGGGCTGCCAGCCATGAAGAAGAGTGGAAGGTGGAGCCAGTGGCCCACTCCATTTCGGGATGGGGGGCAGGGTGGGAGTGGGACAGTACTTGCTGGGTTGGGGCAGGGTGGGCCACTAGACCACCAGTGAATAAAAAAACATGGTCTGATGGACAGGTGATGGGGTCAGGGGGGAGGGACCGCTAGCCACCAGGGTTAATTTCTTTTTTTTTATACCACACAACACAATTTGTTGCCTTATATGAATGAATGAATGAACATGCGTTCATTCATTCATACGTCAGCAGTCAGCCGGCCATGGAGGAGAGTGAAGGGTTGTGCCAGCGATCCACTCTGTTTAAGGATGTGGGGTCTGGGATGATATTTGCTGGGTTGGGGGACAGGGTGGGCCACTGGACCACCAGGGAAATTTATTAAAAAAAAACATACTGGGTGGGTCTGGGGATTGGGAAGTGGATCAATCATGGATAGGGAGGGAGGGTCACTAGACCACCAGGGAAATTGCTTAATTTCAACAGTTGCAGGCGAAATTCAACCATTCCAGGTGGAATATTGAATTTTACATGTGAAATTCTCACAATTTCACACCTGTGAAATTTTTCACGTAATGCTCTGATTCCGTGAAATATTTTACGTGGCAAAATTGCTGATTTCATGGGAATTTCACCTGTGAAATAAAAGTTCGGCACATCTCTATCCCCAAATACCCTAACAATTTTAGAACAAACTCCCAAATCCTTTCTGACTTATGGGGGAGCAAAGAATTAGCACCTAAATGGTAAATTTCACAGTTTTTTGGCACTCCATAGCTCTGCAACCGCAACTCCAACAGGAATGAAACTTGCCAGATCCACAGATCTATGGTACCAGATGGCACATGAAAATGTTTGGGCACATTGGTCATACAGTTGCAAAGTTACTAAAGTGCAAAGTTTGGGGTTTAACATAGAAGTGGTTGGGCAAACTTAACTACAGTATACTGGCACAATCGAATAGAGATAGATAGATAGATAGATAGATAGATAGATAGATAGATAGATTGATATTTGTGCCAGTATACTGTAGTTAGGTATATATATATATATAGAAGGTGTGGGTGGGGTGGGTGGGTAGGGTTGGTATCCATAACATCAAATTCCCAGACTTTTATTTGTATGGAATCAACCCTAAGTGGGTGCCTCTGGCACTGCGCTCCCACCCACTCATAAGTGTAGATGCATAATGAGGGCCCTGTGCTCCCAGTTTTACATTATGGGATGCATATTTGGGAGCATGGGCCCTCTGGACACTGCACTCTCACCCACCCATAAGTGTAGAGACATAGAGCAGGAGGGTCCTGTGCTCCCAGTATTGCAAGGTGGTTTCCATGGGTGGAAGCACGGGCCCTCTGGGATCTGAACTCCCACCTGCCTATAAGTGTAGAGACATAGTGCGGGAGGACCCTGTGCTTTTAGTTCTGCATAATTGTATTCATAGATGGGAGTGCAGGCCCTCTGGGCCCCTGTGCTCCCACCCACCCAAGAGTGTAGAGGCATAGTGTAGGAGGGCCCAGTGCTCCCAGTTTAGCATAAATAGTATGTATAGGTTGGAGCGTGGGCCCTCTGGCCCTGCACCCCCACCTAACCATAAGTGCAGACGCATAGCACAGGCCTAGAGGCATTCCCAGTAACCCTTGTATTGCAAATGTGGCAATATCTCAGTAACCATAGCAACTTTGGAAAAAAGTCCTTCTCAGTTGTATTCAGGACCTGGCCACCTCCATGCATGCATAGGTGTACTAAACTGCACTTACCAAAAAATCAGTATCTTGAAACGTCTTTGAGACATAGGTGCCGAAAGGTGCCGAAGCCACCACAATGTTATTCTATGGGAAAATTTGCAACTTTGGACTGCTGTAACTCTAGAACTGGTATACATTTTTTCACCAAACCAGCAAAAGGCACAGCTGTGTGGCAAGGACTTGCCACTGCAAATATCAGCCCAAATGTCCCAACCGCTGTCTTGCTATGAAGTGGCAAAGAAACTGGTGTTGTGGAGCTGCTGGACTGCAAAACTTTCATGAAAGTTCAGTGGAATTTCACAGAAGTCCTATTAGTTTAAAGGGGAGAGCTTTCACAAAAGTACTGCAAAACTTTCACTAAAGTCCTGCCACTGTAGATGTGGGACTTTAGTGAAAGTACCCACAGAAGTTTTGTGAAAGTTCCGCAGCTAAGATGGCAGAGAATTTTAAAAACATATTTCTTGACATCCTGGTGAAAAACTAATGCCAGGGTCGTGTTCCTAGGGCCCGGATTAGGTAAACCCAAGTATTGGTGTTTAACTAGGGGCAGTATTTTTTGAACAATAATGTGTTTTCTGCCACACTAACTGAAAACAAGATGGCAGATTTGTGAAAGTACCAAACCCATTTGCGAAAGTAAAAAGTGCTTTAGCGAAAGTAAAAAGTGTTGTCATGGGGAACATATATTTTTTTTCCATAGGCTATAATGAGAAACTTTAAAGTTTAATAACGTTTGAACGGATTATGTTTTTTTCTACCAAACCTTTAAAAGGCACTTCCCTGACTCAGTTGCATATACCCTGCAAATTTCAGATCAGATGAAGAAACCATTTGGGCTATAGAGATGAGCAAAGAATTTCAAAAAGTTGAGGTTTTTTTGCACTTTTTCACACTCCACAACTCCAAAACTGCAAATCTGACTGGAACAAAACTTTCCAGATCTAGAGATCTATCGTACCAGATCAATTTTAGGCAAATTGGATGAATGGTTCCAAAGTTATTGAAGTGCAGAATTTTGGGTTTAACATAGAAGTGGCCATGCAACCCTAACTATAGTGGCCCTACTGGGCCAGTATTATACCTGCATGATAGTATAGGTATAGTTAGGGTTGGCAGGCCACTTCTATGTTAAACCCCAAAGTTTGCACTTTAATACCTTTGCAACTGGTTGATCGATTTGCTTGAAATTTTGCAAGCTTGCTGTCCTACCATAGATATCTAGATCTGGAACATTTTGTTCTGGTTGGATGTTTGGTTCCCGAGCTGTGGAGTGTCAAAAGTGTGACAAATCCTTAACTTTTGTGCAATTCTTTGTCAGGCTCCAGAGAGCAAACAGTGTGTGTGTCTGGCTTCAAATGTGCGTTTGTATATGTGGTCTGGGTCAGGGTGGTGCATTCTGAAGATCTGGTGAAAAAATAGTAATCCATTTAAAAGTTATGGAAGTTTTTCATGTCCCTTTTAGCCTATGGCAAAATTTATATGGGCGATGCGAAAACTTTCACAAAAACATTTTTGTTTTCATGCTCTGGATTTTTGGTTTTGTGCTGCTGCCATCTTGTTTTCAGTTAGTGAGTGACAGAAAATGTTGTAAATCAAAAAACAGTGCCTCTTGCTAAATACCAACACTTGTGTTTACATATTCAGGCCTTGAGGAACTTGCCCCTGGCATCAGTTTTTGTACAGGAAGTCTGGAAATATGTTTTTCAAAATGTTTCCACCATTTTGGCGTTTTGGTTTTGTGAAAAGAAGGTGGCTCAACAACATATTTTTTGTGCATAAAAATATTTTATTACAAGGAATAAGGTTGTCGTGAAAACATTAAAGTTATCACAAAAACAATGCTTGAAAATATTGTGCTATGAGCTCTTTTCTTTGTCACTTTATTGTGACAAGATGGATTGTATTTTTGGGCTGAAATTTGCAGGGTGGCAAGCCCTGGTGCTACAGATGTGCCTTTTGGTGGTTTGATCCCAAGACATTAAACGGGCCTATAGTTACAGTGTTCCAAAGTTGAGAAATTTCCCATAGGATAACACTGCAGTGCCCATGGTGCCTTTCAGCGCCCATATCCCGGAAAAAATTCAAGATATGGATTTTTCGCTACCCGTAGCTTAGTCCACCTTGGACTAAGCATGCATGGAAGATTTGATTGCAACTGCAATGGAATTTGTTTCATAGTTGCTATGGTTACTGAGATATTACTTGGTATTACTCAGTTAGAAAAAAGTGGAAGTAGGCACTAGGCCCATCGAGACCACTTTCCCCACAACTGTGGGGGGAATCTAAATAATTTGCCCCAGATTAAATTTGTCCAATTCAGTTTCAAATTTCTTGCAGGATGACAGCTCTACCATATATTGGGGTAAGGTGTTCCATAAAAGTGTAAAATAATTATTTCTTTTATTTGTAAATACACTCAGGATTTGAATTTGCCTGTTATTACATCTTAGTCCAAGTTTTTTGTCAGAAAATTGTAGGTTACAGACATTCTTAAGGTCTTCATCATTTAGAATATTAAATAATAGTAATAGATCTCCTCTAGCTCTTCTCATTTGTAAATCGTATAATTCCAAGGAGATCACCCATTCTTGATAGGGTAAGCTTCTGATTCCTGGTATTTACTTTATTGCTCTCCTCTGTAAACTCTCTATCATTTTTATGTCTTGTTCTAAGTATGGGGCCCAAAAGGAGACTGCATAATCTGTATGAGGTCTAATATAAGATTTATACAGTTGAATAATACATTCTTTGTTTCTTGTTATGAATTATTTTTTATAGCAGATAAAATGTGGTTTCCCACTTGGGTGACTTTATTACATTGATTGCTCCAACTAAACTTATCATTTACTATAACACCCAAGTCCATTTCCATGTACCCTGTCATGATAATGAAGTTGCATACAGTATACTCGGTATGGCATTTCTTTCCCCCAGGTGTATAACCAAGCACTTTTCTGTGTTGAAGGACATATGGTTCTCCTGTGCCCATGCCTCAATAATTTGGAGATCTTTTTTAAGTCTGATAATTTTTATTTCTGAATCCACCTCCGATGATATTTTGGTATCATCAGCAAATTTGCTTATCTGACTAGATATAACCAATGTAAGTCCCCTATAAATACACCAAAAAGTGTTGGGCCCAATACAGAACCCTGTGGCATTCCACTGGTAACTGGAATATTACTTGAAATTATATGAATTATTCTGACATTCTGTGACCTATTTTTCAGTCATCCCTCAACCAACTTGATGGTGAAACTACTGAATTCCATCTTTATCAATTTCTTTACTAATAAGACATGAGATACCTTATTGAATGCTTTTTTGAAGTCCAGATAGATAATATCCACTGGGCAATTTCTATCTATACTGTCACTGATGCTCTCATAGAATGCCACTAAATTAGTGGTACATGACCTTCCCTTTTTAAAGCCATGTTGGGTATTGTCAATCAGTTCTTTACTTAAAATTTCTTGATCAAGTTTTTGTTTTAATATTCTTTCCATGATTTTACACATTATTGACGTAAGGCTTATGGGTCGGTAGTTTTCAGTATTATTTTTATTCCCTTTTTTATGTAATGGTACTGCAGTCCGCCAATCATCAGGTACCTCACTGTCCTTATAGGATATGTTAAAGATGATACTCAGGGGACATAAAAGTTCATCCATGGTATGTTTTATGTAAAATGTGTTAATATTTTCGGGGCCATGAGCTGAGTTATTTTTTATGGAGTATACTGCATCCTTTATTTCCTCAATTGTTATTTCCTCATACTTACTTTTGTATGAATACATAGTTGTATAGGAGGAATCATTTTTGGTAAATACTGACCTGAAATAGTCATTAAAGGTGTTCCCTATTTCAAGCCTGTTATTAATTTCTCTTCCATTTTTGACAATAGTGGCTACTATTCTTATTAGTATTAATATATGCATAAAATGCCTTGGTGTTACCTTTAGTTGTTGATAATTTATATTCTACTTATTTTCTCTCCTTATTAATAAGGCGTTTAGTAGTCTTAACTTCCTCTTTATATTCAAATTTATTTGCCATATAAGTGTTACGAGGGTTCCTTTTCAGTACTATGGCACTGCTGTATGGCTCTGTACTTATGTGTAAGTGGGAGTGCAGGGCCCATGATCCCACATACACATACCATTACACAAAAAATGGGCAATGTGAAGGGACCACGGGGCCCAGAGGGCCTGCACTCCTACAAACACATGCAAGTTACCATTTACATTACACTTTCTCAAAAAGAAGGGAAATTCATTGTAAAAAACTTTGTTACTGCATCAGTTAGGGTTGATAGCACAGCAACAAAAGTATGGAAATGTGATGTTAGGGTTACCACCCCTACCACCCCACCCCCTCCACCCGCCAACAGACACTGGGGTGTGCCATGGGGTCGTCAGGTCTAACTCTACCCCATTCTCCTAAACTGTATCATGTCAGCTTGTTTAGACATAGAATGTGGTGAGAGTTGAGCCTGATGACCCCATGGCACACCCCAACATCTGTTGGTGGGTGACGGGTGGAAGGGGTGAGGATGGGGTGGTAGGGGTGGTAACTCTAACATCACATTTCCATACTTTTACCACTGTACTATCAACCCTAACTGATGCATTAATGAAGTTTTTTGCAATGAATAATATATATGTATATAAATATGTGTATGTGTATATACACACATATACATATATGTGTGTATGTAAATGTATATACCCTTGCAATGTGACCCAGCATTTTGTTGGCCTTTGCTGCTGCCTTCCTACATTGTGTCGAGTTGCTCATTGACCCTGTAATGAGCACCTCCAGATCCTTCTCCTCCTCCTCCTCTGTCTTGGCTAGCTGCACTCCCCCCAACTGGTAACTCCTCCTTGTGTTCTTCACCCCAAAATGCAGCACCTTGCATTTTTTGGCATTAAACCACAGTTGCCAGGTATCTGACCAGGTTGCCAGCTTTGCCAGATCATCCAGCAACCCCTGACATCCCCCTAGGTCATCCACCATTGCTTCCATCTCAGTGTTGTTAGCAAACAGACTGATCTTACTCTTGATGCCAGATGATATGTCTGCAATTAATATACCAAACAACACTGGTCCCAACACCAAGCCCTTCGTATCATAGCTCATCGCTACCCTTGGGGATAGGAGCTCCCCAGCAACCACCACCCTCTGTTGCCTTCCCTGAAGCCAGTACCCTACCCATCTCACCAGCTTTGCACCCGCCCCTGTGCCTTCTAACTTACTTCCCAGCCTCCCATGCGGCACCAAATCTAATTACTTACTGAGGTCCAGATGCAGGACATCTGCTGCATGGCCCCAGTCAAATTGCCTAGTCACCCAGTCATAGAACTCCACCGGGTTGGTTTGACAGGATATGCCACTTATGAAGCCATGCTGTCTGCTGTCCTGTAGTCCTTTGGCCTCTAGGAGGGCCACCAGCCTCTACTTCAGGATACTCTCCATCAGCTTAACCATGATGGATGTGAGGCTCAGTGGTCTGTAGTTCCCCAGTTCATCCTTGGGGACACTCTTGTGGAGGGGCACCACGTGAGCCATTCTCCAATTCTGAGGTACACACCCTGAGTGTAGTGTAGTGAGGCATCCTACAGGAGGGCACACATTGTTTTGCTGATTTCAACTACTCTTTCTACAAATGCCACAGAAAATAAAATGGGCATATTAGATGGACCCCGGTCCCCATCTGCTGTCACTTTTCTATGTTTCAATGATGTGTGGATTATATAACATTGCAGTGGGTGTGTATACTCAGTTGGGGTTGGATTAGGTTGCTTGTCGGGGGCAGTTAGTGCAGAAAAGGAATTTCATAGCAGTAATGCTGTTCTCGGTCATAACTGAGCATGTTAATTTCTCTTAATGTTTACCATTGTTCCAGATACTCAGGTGAGATTAACACCTCCTTAAGACCGTAAGCGATAATACAATGTACTAAATATGAGTCTTTAGCACCCCCATTATTTATCCCCAACTAATCTCCCTGCTTCCAGCAGGTGATGTTAAGAGACCTTGTTTAGTCACAATATATTTTAGTTCATCTAGTCCAGATCTAATTTAAGTAGAATTTTCCATTTTAATTTCTGTCATGCCTCAGAATATAGTGACACAGAAATGATAGCTCTTGGTGTATTGACAGTCCCTATTGTCAAAAGTAACTGGCTCCATTTCCCTCATAAACATAAAGTTTGGCAATAGGTAGGGACAACTAGGCCACCCACGTCTGGCCATTTCCCACTACCTACTGTAACAGTGCATACCATGCTTTATCTCTGACTCTACCCTCCCCCTTCCCTACCACTAATGTTCTATTAAGCCTATCATTTGCAGGCTGGAATGCCATAAGATATTTGTACCAGCATGTCCTCTCAGTCAGTCCCGCCCACTCTACCACATCCAACAGAGCTTAAACTGGGGCATGTAACACAGTGCCCTTGTATTGTAGAAATGTATTTCATTAAAGCTAACATACTAACTACTATGATGCAAGCAGAATAGGCCCTATGGTCTATCGAGTCTGCTCGATGGTCAGTGCCTCCCTCCTTTCCAACAAGGACCCCTATTTCCCAGTGGGGCTCCTGGATGTACCCTCCCCCTGTATCTATCCCAGACTTTCTTGAACTCCTCCACAGTAGTAGCAACCACCAGTTCTCTTGGCAGTGCATTCCAGGGCTCCACCACTCTCTTAGTGAAGTAGCACCTCCTTGTTTCTCCTGTCAGCCTCCCCCATACAGCTTCATGAGGTAGCCTCTGGTGGCCCCCAGTTCTGTCAGCTGAAGGACCCCTCAAGACTTACCCAATTAAACCCCTTGAGATACTTGCAAGCCTCTATCATATCCCCGTCTCTTCTCTCCTCTCCTCTGATGAGTATAGGTTGAGCTCCAGCAGTTGTTCCTCATAGGGTCATTACCCTATCCCCAGTACCATCCTGGTCACTCTCCTCTTTACCCTCTCCAGTAATGCAATGTCCTTCTTTAAGTATGGACACCAAAACTGCATGCAGTATTCAAGGTGTGGTCTAGCCAGGCTATTGTTCAGCGGAAGGAGTACCTCACTACTCCTTGAGGTTATGCTCCTGGCTATGCACCCCAGCATTTTATTTGCTTGTGCTGCTGCCCTTTTAAACTGCTCTGAGTTGTTCATTTTAGCATCCACCACCACCATGAGGTCTTTCTCCCCCCCCTCGAAACCTGCAGTGTCTCCCGCCATGGTGTATTTATGAGTCTAGTTTTTTTGGCTCCCAGGTGCAGAACCCTGCATTTTGCAGCACTAAACTTTAGTTTCCAGATCCATGACCACCTCCCTACAGTCCCCAGGTCCTCCTGGAGATCCAACTTTACCTCCTTCCCATCCACCACCACCCACAGATTATAGACATCCACAAAGGGGCTCATCTCACTCCTGATACCACTTCTGATGTCTGCAACTTAGGCATTAAACAGGAGTGGACTTAGCACCACCCCCTGTGGTATCCCACTTATAACTAACCTTGAGGATGAGACCCCCCTAACCTCACCTTCTGTACCCACCCTGCCAGCCAGTTTCCTATCCACTTGTCCACCCTCCCCCCACCCCTTACTGTCCAGCTTCTCCAGTAGCCCATGATGTGGCATGGAGTCAAAAGCCATGCTGAAGTTCAGAAAGAGACATCCACTGGCCTGCCCTGATCCAGCACCCTTGTCACCCCTTCATAGAACTTCAACAGATTTGTCTGGCATGATCTGAACTTTACAAAGTCATGCTGGTGAATGTCTATGTGACCCCGTGCCCTCAGCTCCTCCTCTATCCTTTCCTTCAGGATGCTCTGTATCACTTTGCCCACTACAGACATTAGGCTAACTGGCATATAATCCAACTCCTCTTGTGTGGGCCCCCCTTGGACTGTCCTTCTCACCCTCCTCAGGCTCCATGAAAAGTAAGCCCCCTACCTCAACCTCCTGTTATGATTTCTGATGAACACATAGGCTGATGGTAGAGCCAGTGGCATGCGGGGGGGGGTGGTATTGGCAGATGTAACACTGGCAGAAGACAGGAGGTGGTATTGCCATTGTATAAAACAGGAGTGAGGCCTTACCTGGGAGTACTCACTGCAATTCTGGAGGTCACATCTACACATGGACATTGCCATGACTTAGGCAGTCCAGAGAAGGGTGACCAAGATGATACAGGGTTTGCACAACAAAACAGGTGCAACTGAAGGACTGACAATGTATTCTGTGGAGGACAGGAGAGTTCGGGGGGCTTGATATAAACATTCAAGTACCTCAAGGGCCTAACCAAGGTGCAGGGGAAGACATCTACCAAGAGGTGTTCAAAGCAAGCACAATGGATGGTTTACACATCCTTGTGTCATGAACTTGATGTGGTAGGGAGTGATGCAGAGCCACTGACCATATAGGGCATGAGGACACAAGGAATATTAGGGTTGCATGCAGACTGGATGTCACTAGTGGTCCATATCTGCCATGTCTGTCCACGAGTTCTATGAAACATAGAAACCTATAATCTGTCAGGAATTTGGCTGACCTAGTTGGCCCATTCTCTCCATTTACCTTTATGTATCCCATGTACTCTTAACCACCATAATGTCCCCCCCAACTTCTGATGTTACACTCTATGGTTCTCATTTGCTCTCCACTGTCCAAATAGCTCTGCTTTGCTCCCACTATTGTTCAGGGGGACCACATCCACACCGTCCTGTGGTCCCCAGGCATCACACCACCTTCCCATGATTTGTTATGGTTGGGGCAAGCACAGCAGTAGGTTTCAAGAATGCTTGGAACAGATATAAGGGAGCCCTCAAACCCAAGGGAAGTTGGAAAATGCCCCCCCAAGCACCATGTTTATACCCTTGGGGGTACTTAAATGCTTCTATCATGTCCCTTCTTTCCCTCCTCTCTTCCAGTGAGTGCACATTGAGGTCCCTTAATCTCAACTCCTAAGTCTTGTGTTGCAACCCCTATACCATCTTTGTTGCCTTTCTTTGGACTGCCTCCAGCCTGTTAATGTCCTTAGGATGGTATGGCCTTCAGAATTGCACACAGTACTCCAAGTGAGGCCTGACCATGGTTTTATATAATGCATCACTACCTCCATCGTTCTGCTGGTGATACCTCTGCCCATGCACCCCAACATGAAACTGGCCCTCCCATCTGAAATAATAACCCCCTTGTCCCTTTCTGCCTTTGTGACTGTCAGCAACTCCCCCCAAACCACCATCCTGTAACTTTCCCCATGGATTCCATGTCCAAGGTGCATTATATTGCACTTCTTTGAATTAGACTTCAGTTGCCAGTCTTCAGACCATTTGTTATGCTTCCACAGGTCCCTCTTCATTTTCTCCACCCCCTCTAGGGTATCCACTCTGTTGATCTTGGTGTCATCTGCAAACAGGTAGACCTTTCCCTCCAGTCCCTCTGCAATGTCCCTAATGAAGACATTGAACAGGACTGGTCCCAGGACCTATCCCTGAGGCATCTGACTCACCACCACCTTCTTCCCAGGCTGCACTGCATTTGCCACCACCCTATGCCTCCTGTCTGATAGCTAGTTTATAATCTACTTTACCACCCTGTCCCCCATGCCCAGCCTTCCCAGCTTGTTTAACAGCCTCTTATCAATCAATCAAACTTTATTTAACCAGGCAGTTACATTGTTGAGCAATGCTCATTTTCAAGATGGTCCTGGACACATTCAATAACGAGAACTTAACAATTAATGTAAGACAGACATTAATACAGAGTAATACAAAATGAAAGCCAGTAATCATTAAAGCTTAACCATTGATAGCAAATGGACACATAGGCAATTTAGCATATACTGGAACTTAACATGATACAGGAAGAGGTGAGGGAGGGGGACACAGAGGAACTTAGGAGAGGGAAGGGGACACAGCGGAGGTTAGGAGGTAAAACAAGACCATTAGGGAGAAAGATGAGGGCAACCTAATAGGTGAAGGCCCCCAGGGAGACTAACAAAAGACACGGGAATGGAAGCAACAAAAGGTATAGTTGCCCTAAGGGGATGCTGGCTGATGGGGGGATAGATGGCCTAGTTAATTGAGGAATATGGGATTGATTAGCCAGAAGGGAAGTGTTTATCTTAAGCAATCACACACCCTATTCAGGCATCGGTTGAGCATCTGTCTGAACATGTGGGGGCTAGGCAGGGTGGAGAGTTTAATTGCTTTTTGTATGTTATTCCAAAGTGTAGGTAGGCAAGAGCTAATGGCAGTAGAGCCAAGATATGTCCTGGTCCATGGTATTTTAAAGTTGATAAAGGAGGAGTTCCTCATGATATAGGTAGCCTTACAGCGCTTGAACAGTTCACCGATATAGGATGGCAGATTGCTTGACAGGACCCGGAAGAACCACATGAGGCCTTTTTTGTCTCCTCAGGGAAAGGGATGGCAAGTCTAATGCTTGGTACAACAAGCAATGATGAATCTTTAGGGGCAGGTCAAGAACAAATCTCAGAACACAGTGGTAGAGGGTATCAAGTTTTTGGAGCTCTCTTTGGGGGCAGTGGCTATAAAGAAAGTCACCGTAATCAAGCAGGGGAAGAAAGGTTATTTGAACCAACCTCTTCCTAGCTTCCAGGGTGAGTAGGTATCTTATGAGGTAGAATAGGCCAAGGCATTGTCTTAACTTTTTAGATAGATTATTTAGGTGCACATTGAAGTTCAGCTTGTTATCCAACCAGACTCCCAGATATTTAAATTTGTCCGCTATTTCTAATGGTTCGCCAAGAAGGGTGACAATCTAGGTGGTACTAGGGGCCTTTATGTTAAGGGTGGGGGGAAGATAACCATGGCTTTTGTTTTCTTTTGGCATTTAAAAGCAGATTCAGATTTAGCAGGTTATGTTGGAGTATGATAAAGGTTTTCAAACTGATGTACAAATAAATAAATAAATAAATGATAAAGTCCTGTTGAAGCTCCTTGTAGGCAAGATCAAGAGAGGGGTTGGTTGACTAGATGACAGTGTCGTCAGTGAAGAGGTGAATGTTTTCTACTAAAAGGTTAGAGTCGATACAGTTAATATAAAGGGCAAAGAGGACAAGTCCCAGGATGGAGCCTTGCAGGATGCCTCATGGCAGAATTTTTAATGGAGAGAATTCATCTTGGATTTTTATTTGCTGTCTCCTATTTGTGAGGTAACAGCGGAACCATTTTACTGCAGCAGTGGTTAAACCTATACATTCCAGAGAGTCAAGTAGTATGGAATGATCGACCGTGTCGAATGCTTTGCTAAGGTCAAGGAAGAGTGCATAGATATGCTGCTTGTTGTCCAGGGTTTGTAACCAATCATTAGAAACTTTTGCAAGGGCCAACACAGTGCTATGTTTGGGTCTAAACCCTGATTGAACAAATGAACAGGGTTTAGGATGTTTTCACTATCCAAATGCAAGTGACTCTGCACCCTATTATAGCTTCCTATCCATGTTCTTTCCAGTGTGGATACACCACTAAAGAACATTAGGTATTTGTGTCCAATGATCTCAATCATGATTCACATGCTGTACAGCAGTTTATGACACAGGTTGTGCTTTTTCTACAGAACATATGAAAACTGAAAATACACAAAATGATATGGTTCAGTGACCGCAGTGCAGCACAGTACAATTCCAAAATACCTTTTGCCGATGACAGTTTTTTAGTACAAGATTTTGGATTTCCTATTGAGAACCACTACTTCAGATCGTGACATGGAAATGGGCCTTCTGATGGTGAGGCAGCAGTACTCAAAAATGCTGCCACACTTGCTGTATTGAGTGAACAGTGGCTTATTAGATCAGCTGAGGAATTCTTCAACTTCTGCAACCAAAATTTAAGAATTCCAAATATGAAAGAAGATGGCCCCAATCAATGTATGCACTTCCAAGACATTTCTTTTTCATTAAACGTGAAGATATTGACAGAGATCAGCAAAATCATCTAGTCCGCAGCTCATTGCCCGGTACCAGTAAAATGCATGCAATCCAGCCAGTTCAGCCTGGAGTCATTCAAACAAGAGAGCTTAGCTGCTTCTGCCATGAATATCTCAATGACACTGAAATGTGTGACAACAAGGAGTACATTACTGCATGGGCCTGGAAAGTATTAAATATGACAAAATGATTACAATGCAATTGGAAATGAGGATGACATATACGAAACTGAACTACATCCATATGATGAGACACAGACGATTGATGAACTGCCATGCATCGAACAACAGGGAACAGATGATGGCATTGTACATACTGGCAAGCAACAAATCAATGATGAAGATACACCAGTTATTAATGTCAACCACACCAATACAAGGAAGGATAACCAGGAAGATAAACCACGGCATGATTGCTTGATGGATAACCAACATGATATTGAGGAAGAACTAGATGGCCAGCAACACAGCCAGCTCCATGAAGATGAACATCCTGAACACAGCGTTGGGACCTGGGTGGCCATCGCATTTGATGATCGCTGGTATACAGGTATGTAAATTGCATCACAGTATGTGTTTTGAGTGCAGGATAGGGGCTGTTTAATAGGTCACATACTTAGAACCCTTTTTTGTTTTGTTTCTATAGGTATGGTTGAGGAAGAAGACAAAGAGCGGTTCTGTGTGAATTTTATGATTCCCACAGACAGAAAGGGAAATTATTATAAGTGACCAACAGTTAAAGATTCTGGGTGGTACCCCACAAATTCTGCCGTTAAAAAATTGAACCCTCCAGAGAGATTCAGCTCAAGAACATTCAAATTTGATAAAACAGACACTGACAAAGTTCAAAAATGATGGCATGAGAAATATGCAGAATAAGAATCATGGGGCACAGCAACCGATCCTCATGTAGACATGTACTGGTACACTTAGAGTGTGGGACAATCTCCATAAGAAGATGTGGTTGTAATAAAAGTTTACTTCTGTATCAGACTTAATAAAAGTAAAAGACAATGTAATTCTGTAGAAATTACAGACTTTATTATGGACATTGTGCCCTCAGGACCCTGATTTGTTTTTATTTTATTTTTTTTAAATAATGGCTTCAACAAAATGCCAAGTTTTAATCTGTGGAAAGTTTTGTTCCATTAAAAATGCTGTTTGCTTGGTTCAGACACACTTTCAATAGAAAACATCACTTTGGGCCATTATGAGTGTCCATGTAACCCGCGTGACTTTTATAGTGACACTCGTTCAAAATGTTTAAAACATCAGTGGCATTGAGCAAGTCTTTTGGAAAACATTGTGCTACAATAAAGTATAACAGACTAGTCAACAAACAGAGTACTTTTTTAATTTTTTAGTTTATTGCCATATGATGTGACACAAACATTAGATCCCTAAAAGGTAGTAATAATGGTGGACAGACAGATGGCAAAATTACAAGAAAGCAGGAAATGGTAATTGTTTAATAGCATACAGTCATATCATATGCTAGGTGTCACTCTTAAAGTGAACAATGTTGAATCTGTTAAAGATAATTCTATCAACCCATGCTGAGCAGTGTTGGGCACGTCACATTTGAGACACTCAGCTGGTGGGTGCATCACTAAATATCTGAAAAAAAGAAAAGAGCATTATCTTCCTACTATACAATAATCAACCTCTAGGGTGAGTACTACAAATTAATATTTATGAACAGTACATTGCTTAAAGTTTTTTTTTTTTATGTAGAATGTCACACTAGTGGCCCAGCCATACCAGAGAATGACTCACACTCTCTCTCTCTATATATAATATATATATATATATATATATATATCTACACACGTAAGAAATAAGCCATGACAGGGTGTGCATTAAAGGATTATAATTACTGGCCACAATTTTTTAACACGGCAACAGCGAGTTGTAATTTGCCGTTATAACTACCTCGGCTAGTTATAACGGCAACCACCAACCTTCTCGCTCTAGAAGCACAGCGCGAGACATAAAGAAGTAAACGACTTGCGGTCTTGCAGCTCGCCGTGCCCTGTCAGATCTACCGTTCTCACTTAAAACAAATACGCGCCGCTTTAAAAAAAAAAACATCGGATGTAAGAAATACCGTCAGCAACAGCACAAGCTTCTTAAACAATGGAGACAAGGTTTGAAATAGTAGACTCCTCTGTAAGACAACAATTTACAGTAGAGCAGGATAATATAAATACCAAAAGAAAAACAGACAGTGACCTCCGTCTGTTCCGCAAATTCCTGACAGAAGCATCACTAGAAAACGAGTTTACCACCTTTACTGCACAAGACCTAGATACCCACATTGCCAATTTCATTTACTGTCTCAAACGTCAGGATGGCTCTGAATATGAGCCAGGAACAATCCGTGGCATCATCGCCAGCATAGACAGGCATCTAGCAGCCCATAACTATCCTCATAGTATATTTAAAGGGCTAGCAACCGATTTTATCCAAACCAGAAAAACACTTGCTGCTAAACAAAAACACCTAAAGCGACTAGGTAAAGGGAACAGACCATTAAAAGCATCACCGCTCACACAGCAAGACATTGAACTACTTTACAGTTCAGGCACATTGTCTCTTGACAACCCAAGTGGCCTGCTCAATTTCTTATTCTTTAACATTGGTCTACAATTCGCACTCAGAACAAAAGAACAGTATGACCTCACCTGGGGTGACATTACTGAGGGCACAGACACAGAAGGCAACATCTTCCTCGAATACAACGAAAGACAAACTAAAACAAGAACTGGAGAAAACCCTAGAAATATAAGACCACTTAAACCCCGAATATATCAAAATAAACAAAATCCAGAAAGAGACATAATAGCAGCTTTCCGTCTCTACAAAAGTAACAGACCACCCGAAATGCTGACCAAAGACTCCCCATTCTACTTAGCCCCAAACATTAATAAAAAACAAAACTCCCTCTGGTTCAGAAACATGACTGTGGGACTTAACAAACTAAGAGCCATGATGACAACAATGAAACTGCAGTCTGGAATTCCAGACTGCAAACGAATAACCAACCACTCTACCCGAAAAACAACAATCCAGAGGCTCTTAGACTGCAGCATGGCCCCCACTGAAGTACAACAAATATCAGGTCACAGAAATGTGCAGTCTATTAATAATTATTCTGTACTCTCCGAAGCCAAACAACGAAAAGTAAGCAACCTCCTCACTTTCTCCACATCTGACACAGAACAAGCATCTACCTCCTGCAAAGATCCTCACAATCCTGCCACTTCACAGCTCCAGAACACAGCCGAGCAACCTTTTTCCAACAGACTTCAAGCCATCTTTGGTCCACACTGCACCTTTAATGGCGCAGTCTCCATAAAGATATATAATGCTCCTGAAACGAAGTACAGAAAACGTCCACTCGTCATAGAAGACACCGATGACGATGACTAGAGGTAAGCAAAAAACATACACTATTCACACACTCACTAACCCATGATGACCTAACACTTTCCTCTTCTTTTCCCAGAGAACGAACAGCAAGTTAAAGGAAAAACAGCGCCAACACGCCTTGGAGCCACATCACATAACCAAATGATGTTTTACTTTAAAAGTTTCAAGACTTTTTACATAGTTAACTGTTTTACAACCTTTCACAGTTCCACCACACTCATAGATGCTAACAAATGTTGAAATGTTACTGAAATGTTTATTTTTCAAACATAAGAAACACGTTTTTTAAAATAATTAAAAACTACAATGTTGTACAACCACCACAAATAAACTCTTCATTATACCACAACTGCCTTATTCATTTATTTGCAAATTGAATAGATTATTGCTAAAAAAAATTGTGACCAGCAATTATAAAAAATAAAGTAATAAGCAGGTGGTTATTTATGAGAATTTTACACACACCCTCGGTGTGGGATGCCTATATAAACCCCTCGGGCTTCGCCCTCGGGGTTTATGGGGCATCCCACACCTCGGGTGTGTGTAAAATTCTCATAATAATCACCTGCCTATACATTATTCTCTATGTAATGCATGCCCTAGGGGTGTGCTAGGGCATGAGACCAAAGGCCGAGTGTCCTTACGCCACTGGGCAGTGCATTCAAATCCTTTAATACACACCCTGGAGTGGCTTATCACACTTATAAAATGGGCCACCATCATAAAAGAATTAGTTTGATTTACTCTGATAGGGATTAAAATGTATTTATTATTTTCAAGAATTTACAATACATTACCTCTAAAATAGCTAAAAATTGAAAAAGATACTCCCTATTAATGCATAAAATAGCATATCTCAGCAATAGGTTAATTATTGCAGTATTTTGCAGTTAAAGTATTTATTAGTAGAGTTGGTTGAAAATAAATATTTTCTATGTGACATGTAAATTTTGTGACATAAATGCACTGTAATATCTGTAAATTTGTAAAACATAAGCAGTGTTTAAAACTAAATTTTCACTACACTGTAGTTATATAGTTTCACTGAAGGCAACCTTCTCTTTATTTTTGTTTTTCATTTCTGTGTTATGGTCCAGTATGTAAAAGGAAAACTGCTATTGGACTGAGGTGAAAGGTTAGTAAGAAAAAAAAAACTTTAAACCTGCCAAGTTGCCTTTTTTTGGTGGGGAAGGGGGTACATTTACCCTGAACACACCTCTATATGATTCAAATATATGTACTTTTATAAACATCAGCAATGTATTTGATCAGTTTGAGTCTGCCTCTGCCTATGTACAGTATGTTTTCCCACCTTTTCTCTTTGTTTATAAAGTATTACTGTATTGCCTACTTTCTTCATCCTGTTTTATTTCCTCTGTGTTTCCCCACATTCAAGACATAGAATGCGTTTCATGGAATGTTTACCATGGAATACAGGGATTCAAAATTCTGCTCAGTTCCACTGGTAGAATGTTACTCTCCTAACATACTATACACGCAGACAACAAAGGCATGTTTTAGAGCAACAGACTCAGTTATCTCACTGTCAGGGTAAGCAGAAGAGATTTCACTGATGAGCAGGTAAAGACAGAATGGGGGGTTTTCACTGTTAGTAAAGAAACTGTTGTAATAAAAACTATAAACAATACTTAATGTTTCTAATTTGTTTATGTGTGTAAGGAGAGTGTGACGAGCAGGGAAACAACATTTAATTAATTTGTTTTATTTTTTATTTAAGGCAGTTTTATTTTTAGGGCCCAGTTGAAGGTTTTTACAGTGTAAAGGTAGCAGCCATGTTTGTGATGGAAGACCAGTTCTGGTTGCAGGGGGACTGATGGAAGATCGTTCTGGCTGTAGGAGGACTAATTTGTTCATTGTGTGATGTAGTTTAGGACCAGGATGACTATGCGTATAAAGAGATTTAATGTAGATTTAATGGAGTTGAGGAGAGCGGGAAGAAGGCTTGAGAGATGTTGGCGGAAGTCGGGTCTGGAGTGTGACGGGCTTAGTTTGATGGACCATTGTCGGGTCTATCAATCAGCAATTACTCATAAGAAGGCAGAATTCCTGTCCAGGGAAATTGCTGCTGCACAGAATTGACCAGCCCAGCTCTTTTGGACCGTGGACAGATTATGCAATCCACTCTGTCTTCAGCCCGAGAGAGTGTTTTCACAGGAACGGTGTGAGGAGTTTGCTCGATTCTTTGCGGATAAGGTTGACACAATCAGGTCCCATCTCCTTCTAACTCTTTCAGACAGGAGTTGTGGTGGTCAGCAGGCGATGTCGGACACCCAGTTTGTGTGGTCTGACTTCGAATGGCCCACAATCAATGACATAGTGATGATCACCCAATCGCTGCGACCGACCAACTGTAGTTTGGACCCAGGCCCCCGCCTCTTAGTAGGATGTGTGGATAAAATCGGCCCGATCCTTGCCAAGATAGTCTGGCTGTCATTAGAGAAGGGGATCTTTCCTGATCCCTTGAAGGAAGCCATGATTAGGCCCCTTCTTAAAAAACACTCCTTGGACCCAGACTGTCTGGATAACTACAGACCTGTCTCTAACCTGCCTTTTGTGGGTAAGGTTATTGAGAAGGTGGTCGCGTCACAGCTGGATGATCATTTGACCAGCCACAATGTCTACAGTTCTCTCCAGTCTGGATTTAGGAAGAGACATAGTACAGAGACAGCCCTTGTTCGGTTACTAAATGACCTCCTAATAGCGAGAGATCGAAAGACTCATTCCATTTTGGTCCTTCTTGATCTCTCTGCGGCATTTGATACCATTGACCATGGAGTACTTTTGGAGTGCCTGCAGTTCATCTGTGGACTATTGGGCCTGGTCCTCAGTTGGTTTCAATCATTCCTCGAGGGTAGGACTCAGAGGGTGGTGTTTGGGATTTTTTCCTCGGCATCACTCCGCCTATCCTTTTGGGTGCTGCAGGGCTGTTTTGGCACCCACATTTGTGGTATATATGCTGCCGTTGGGAGTGATTATTAGGTGGTACAGCTTGAGTTTTCACTGCTATGCAGATGATACTCAGCTGTACATGTCCTTCGTGTGCGACCAGGGTGATGCTGTCTCGGTCTTTAACAACTGTCTCTCCGAGATTCAGGACTGGATGACTGTGAGCTGGTTGCGGTTAAACCGCGCAAAAACTGAGGTGTTGGTTGTGGACCCAGGCCATCAGGGGGTGGGTTTGCTGACTGGGTCACCTTCAAGTCTTTGGCTTGGGGGGACCCAGTTGGCGACTTTAGACCAGGTGTGGAACTTGGGAGTTATATTTGATGACTGTCGGACCCTTAAACATCAGGTGTCAGCCGTTGTCAAAACCTCTTTTTACCATCTGAAGAATATAGCCCGAGTGAAGCATCTGGTTCCTGTTGATGACCTTTCAACATTGGTCCATGCCTTCATTACCTCCCGCTTGGACTACTGCAACGCCCTATACCTAGAGCTACCAGGGGTGGATATCGGCCACTTGCAGTTAGTGCAGAATGTGGCGGCCAGGCTTTTGACTGGTACGTCTAGGACCAGTCACATAATGCCTGTCCTCTGCGGACTGCACTGGCTGCCAATACAGTGGCGGATTACCTTCAAGGTCGGATTTCTGACCTATAAGACCCTACATGATCAGGGACCTAGTTACCTGCAAGATCTCCTTCGTCCCTACTGTCCTTCTCATCGGCTCTGATCCACCGATGAGGGATTGCTAGAGATTCCCAGGGTTGATTTAAAGACATCTGGGGCAAGATCATTTAGTTTTATGGCCCCAACCCTGTGGAATTCTCTACCTCATTGGCTGAGAGATTGCCTGATCATCCAAAGTTTTAAGTTAGCCCTGAAGACACATTTGTTTAGTCTGACATATTCAGATTTTTAAATATATTTATTGATTGAGTTTAGGATGTTGTTTTAATTTTATGTATTTGATCTACTGTAAAAGTGCTTTGGTTTTGGAAAGGCGCTTTTTAAAAATAAAGCTTTGATTGATTGATTGATGACAGTCAGCTGATGTCTCTTGGCCAATGAGATTTCTAGATTTTTTCTTGCCATTTTATAAATATACAGTATATATATATATATATATATATATATATATATATATATGTTAGATACATATATATATATATATATATATATATATATATATATATATATATATATATAGATAGATAGATATTATACTGGCTAGGGTTGGCAGGGCAGTTTAATGTTAAACCTCATACTTTCCACTATAATAACTTTGCTGCTGTTCAAGGGATTTACAGGACATTTGGCATGCTTGGTGGATAGGAGAATGTCTCTTGATGTGCCAAATTTCGTGTCATTCCCTTTTGTAGTTTTTGTGATACAGAGTGTTGAAAAAACAGAGGGTTTTGCTATTTTGACTGTTTTTTTTGCTCACCTGTATCTCAGAAACAGTGTAACCTTATTGACTGAAGTTTTCAGGGTAGAAAGCCTTGGCCTCACATATGTCCCTGTTGAAGATTTGGTGGAAAATATTAATCCGTTCCAAAGTTATGAGATGTTGAATGTCCCATCATTTCCTATGGAAAAAAATAGATGTTGGGCATGAAGTAGGATTTCTGAATTGGAATACTGTAGGACTGAATCCTCATTCAAAGTAGGAAAATGATGCAGAATCTTGCATCGAAGTGCCATTTGAAGATGCACAATCCTGCATCATAACATGGCAGTTCTTGCAGGATTCTGCATCATAATCCTACTTCAAATGAGGATCCAATCCTACTCTGATTCAAATATCCTACTTCGTGCTCAGGCCCAGATTAATGGATGTGGGGGCCCTACTCCAAGTTATATTTTGTGGCTCAGGGGGGAGCCCTAAATGTGAACATCACACTCTTCCTCGGTGCTGTGCCAGCAAGGATACAACAACCAGGGTACTCAAGCAGAATTTCATTTACACTAATGCTATGTGTTATGCCACATGACTTGACAGGTCACATGCCATTATAAACAATACAATTCAGAGTGCTGACAATAAAATCACAAATTAACTCACCTTTGACAATATCCTTCTTTATTTTTGAAAGATATCACTTGTGGTAATGTAGACACACCAAATGATGTATTACACCGAAACATAGAAGTTGACGGCAGATAAGGACCGCAAGGCCCATCCAGTCTGCTCATTTCTTTTTCTACCTTATGAATGTGCCATAGGCCTTTGCTCTGTCAATGGCCTATCTATTCATACTCATCTGTATTGCTCCCTTATGCCTATCCCATGCCTGTTTGAAGCCCTGCACTGTATTCATATCCACCACTTCTTAAGGTAGGCCGCTCCATGCATCCACCACCCTTTCTGTGAAAAAGAACTTCCTCATGTTACCCCTTAATCGTCCTCCCTCTAATCTCATGCTGTGTCCTCTTGTCCTGCTATTTTTCTTATACTAAAACATGTTAGACTCTTTCACCTTGTTAATGCCCTTAAGGTGTTTGAATGTTTCAATCATATCACCTCTCTCCCTCCTTTGCTCTGGGGTATACATATTGAGTTCAGTTAATCTGTCCTCATATGTTTTCTGATGCAGTCCCTGCACCATTTTGGTTGCCCTTCTCTGGACTGCTTCAATTTGGTTAATGCCCATGTGAAGGTGTGGCCTCCAGTACTGCATGCAGTACTCCAGATGGGGCTAACCAGTGTCTTGTAAAGAGGGATTATTACCTCCCTCTTCCGACTTGTGATACCCCTACTAATACACCCCAACATCCCTCTAGCCTTACCTACTGCTTTAGAGGTCTGCTTGGATGATTTCAGGTCATCGGTGATGATGACGCCCAAGTCTCTTTCTTCCCTTGTGACTGCCAACAACTCCCCTCTCAGCCTATAGATCACTTCAGGGTTTCTCTTCCCTATGTGCATGATCTTGTACTTCTTTGCATTAAACCCCAGTTGCCACTCTTCCGACCATTTTGCTAGTTTATCCAGCTCTCTTCTCATTCTTCCCACCCCATCTGGATCATCTACTCTGTTGCAGATCTTGGTGGCATCTGCAAACAGACAAACCTTAACCTCCAGTCCATCTGCAATGTCACTGATGAAGATATTGAAGAGGACTGACCCCAGGACTGATCCCTAAGGTACCCCACTTGTGACTTGCATCTCTTCTGACTATATACCATTTTCCACCACTCTGTTTTCTGCCTGTCAACCAGTTTGCCACCCAGTTGACCAACGTCTGACCCACCCCGAGCCTACCCAGCTTATTAATTACATCTTGGAAATACAAAAAATACCAAAGATTTTTTCTACATGGATGCTTGGACCGAAGTGTTATATTTTACTTCTGTATATATGCACTCACTGTTTTTACTTTCGTATGCAGTATGTACCATTTAATATGTTTTGGTTAAAAAAAGAATATGAAATTCTGTAGAGAGATATAAGCAGTACCTACTGTCACAAACCCACTCAGCAGGCCAGGCCCTCTACTCCCAAAGTGCCAACCTCTGAGCACAGTCTTGTGAACAGTTTAACAGAACAAGGTAACCCTCTTGTCTGTTTTGTGAGTTCGGATCAACCTTTGGTCACAAGTCTTGGAGGGATTCAAACTGTGAACCTCTTGCTAGCATACCCAATGCACAGGCTCAGATATATCTGTCTTTGGGGGGCCAGATATCTTTGCCAATGGGCACCTAACCAGGTATACACAGATGAACCCTTAAAAACTTTAATAAAGACCTCAGATTTAAAATGCTTCTCTTTCCAGTTTGGTACCACCATTCAAGCTTATGCTTCCTGTCTGCCTTAACCATGTATACTCTACTTACACAGTAAAGAAATCAAGGACAGACCAAGTAAGTTCTAAAAAGAGATTTACTGAAATAGATAATAAATAAGTAACATAAACAAAACAGAACTGTTATATCACAAGACATACAAGGCTATTAAAAGAACAAGGTTTTAAACAGTGCAATTCCTACTACAGTACTTAGTCTCTAAATACTTGCCTAAAAGTGCTCCCGAGATGTTTTGTGGTCAGAGTCTAGGTAAAAGGTCTAGGTAGGCACCTGGGAAGCAAAAACCCAGGGGAAGAGTACAAAATGGGGGTGAGATACTGACAACACTAAAAATGGAAAGGGACCGGAGGTAATTATATCAGATGACCTAAAGGTGGGCAAGCAATGTGAGAAGGAAGTAAGGAAGGCTGGGGGGATACTGGGATGCATAGGGAGAGGCATCAATAGTAGAAAACAGGAAGTTGTTATCCCTCTGTACAGACAGTTGATGAGACCCCATCTGGAGTACTTTGTGCAGTTCTGGAGACCCCACTCCCGCAAAGACATAGACAGAGGGAGGCTGTCCAGAGGAGGGCAACCAAAATGGTGCAGGGTCTGCACCAGAAGACATACGAAGAAATATTAAAGGAGCTTAATATGTATACCCTTGAGGAAAGAAGGGAGAGAGGGGACATGATAGAAACTTTCAAGTACCTCAAGGGAATCAACAAAGTCCAAGAGGGTGGCATCTTTCAGAAAAAGATGTGCAAGAACAAGGGGGAACAAATTTGGAGATAGAGGGGGGACGGTTCAGAGGTAATGTGAGGAAGTATTTCTTCACAGAGAGGGAAATGGGCAGACTAGGTGGGCCAGGCAGTCCTGATCTGCCATCAAATTCTATGTTTCTATGTAAAAGTGTCTCTAAGTAAAACGGAGTATTCCTTAACAACTGTATTGGCCAACTCCTTTTTTGTGTGCAGTCATCTAGCTCCTCCTCTGTCAGATTATGTATAAAAAAATATATGTTATATAAAAGTATTACATTCTGCAACTTCAGCATAATCCATGCCCTTCAAATGACACTTCTTTGGATCTATGCTCTATCCTCCCTCACACAGGCTTCACAGGAGCATTTACAACCTTGCACCCCTGTGTAACAACCTAGGTTCCTCTCCAACATCATAAAATGGATATGATATAGCAACTACGGCTGTAATAAACTCAGAAAAACAGGATCCTTGATTAAACTGTAATTAAACTGCAGCTGCCCCCTTCCCTTGCCCTCAGTTATGATTCAGTGCCCCCAACTTCTGATATCACTCCCCCCCATCTTCCACCCTGTTTTGACCCTCCCTTTGGCTCTATTCCACTCCCTCTTGATGCTAACCTCCATCCACAGTGATGTTACCTCCTCCAGCAACGTGTTCTAAACTCTGTCCATCAGCACCAGCTCCAGAATGTTCCCTTCCCTGGTTGGCTCTTTCATTTCTGTGTGAGGAAACTGTCATTAGGCCTCCAGGAGGACTTGCTCTTTGGCACTTGAGGTAGCTGGGGTGTTCCAATCCACCCCTGGCAGACTGAAGTCATCGACCACCACTGTGTTGCCTTTTCCACTAAGCATCCTTATTCGCTCCCCCAGTTCCCCGTCCATCTCCTCACTTTGGGAGGGAGGCCTATATCACCCCAATCTCACCTTCTTACCCTTTGAGTTCTGAAGGTGAACCCATAAGGCTTCGGCCTTGCTCTCCTCACCTTCCTCCCTGTTACACAATATCCTCTCCTTCACATAGATAGCCACCTCCCCCTTTCCCTTTGTCTCTGTCTCTATGGAATAGTTTGTACCCAGGGATCACTAGATTCCAGTCCAGGTACTGGGTGGCCCATTTCATTTATGGCGGCTATGTCCACCTCCTCTTCCACCAACAAAGCCTGCAGTTCTACTATCTTATTGCATAGGCTTCTTGTATTTGACGAGCCCACCCTCCACTGTGAACTCTTCCTCTCCTTGCCCATGCCCTCACCCCTAACACCTCCCCTTTTGAACTTTTGTTTTCCTCCTCCTCCTGCCTATCTATGGGGGAAGCCTGGTGGACTCCCTTGCCTGGTGGCACTGTGTACTGTCCACTCCCTTGCCCCCCCTGCCTAGTTTAAATTAGACCTATCTGCAATGAACTGCCTCAGCTTTTTCTTTAGGACCCCCAAGCCTTCTCTACTCAAATGCAGCCTACAGTATCTGGTGCATACAGATCTTTGTTCTCCCATTTTCTCCCCCATCCCCCACCAGTCTGTGTCCCATGGACTCACACCAGATCCCCAGGCATTTGTTGAACTCTGAGATTCTTAGTTTTCTGGCCATGCTAGCCCTAGGTACTGGGAGAATCTAGGAGAACGCCACCGTCCTCCACTCCCTAATGCATAACCATCCTACAACCTTGAATCTCTCTCTTGCAACTCCTCCATCCTATTCCCTTCCAAATCATTAGTACCCAGATCGGTGCACCATGATATGAGGTTCCTCCCTAGCCTCCCCACACACCTCTTAATATACTGCCCCACTTTCCCTGCTGTCATGCCTGGCATACACTCCACCCATATGTGGCTCTTCCTGGCACCTCTGTCTCCCCATCTTACACCTTTTTTAATTTTTTTATCCCCTACGTGCCCTGAGCACACCCACTCCTTCAGGCTGCTAATGGCCCCCACACTCCTTCGTTTCTCCCTTGAGCCTCCTTACCTTATGTCACAGCTACTGGTGTAATCCAGTGTATCCCTTCACTGGATGGGTCCCTCTCTTCCGAGGGGGAAGGCACTGGGGGAGGCAAGCCAGCACATACAGATTGGCCCCATGCTGCTGAGGTGGACATGGCTCCCCTGCCAACTTTGCGACCGACACACCCCCTCTTACTGCTCCAGGTATGCTAGCACTGATAACCTATTCTTATCCTCCCTCTCTTTATTCTGAGCTTCCCCATTTTCCCCTCCCTGTGACCTCAAAGCATACTCTGCTCCTGCTCCCATCCTTACCCTTTTCTTGACCACCCTCCACCCTTCGGCTTCAGGTCTCAACACCTCCTTAGTGGCAGCATGGTACCCCACTCCCCCAATTCTCTCCCCTTCCATTCTCCTTTGTTTGCCTTTTGCAACTACTGGGGTAGTCCACCATCTGTCCCCTAGGCCCCTGCTGTACCCCTGCTCCACCTTCCCCACCTACTCAGCTCACTTCTCAGTCTTACAGCCTTCTCCTCCCTAAGTTGCCCCATCTGCCTACACATCATACATCCTCCTACCCTCCAACCAATCCCCAAGAAGATGGCAGCCCCACATCCATTGCAGCACACCACTAGTCCTTACTCCTTTTTTGGCCTGCTTTCCCCACCCAATCCCCAACCCCTTGCCCCGCTTCCTGCCTGCTGCTTGCTCCATTCCTCATGCCTCTCCATCATCCTTGTTTTCCCAATCAGATCTACTCCCACCTGTGATTTCCCTCCCATTATCAGCTCAACAGATGCTTCCCTTCAGTATCCTATCCCATCACCTGATTCCTGGGAGTGGGACCGTGTATACCCACCCTAGCGTGGCCTGCAGTCCTCCATGCAGATGCCACCTAGTCAGATGCCACACTCCTGCTTTGTGGCATTCATGTGTCAGGGTCGTTTGGGCCCCCAGGAAATATACTCCGGACATGTGACTGGCCTGGCCAAGTCACATGATGATGCTCCTTTCTCCCAGCAAGTCCCTCCTTCATCAGATGTCCTCCCTCCTCCCAGGCCCTTTTCCCAGCACAAAAAAAAAATTTAAGACATCAAGCCACTCCTCCAGGCTGGTGAACAGCCCACACAAGAAAAAAGTAATTACTGCCCAGCTGTGCTCCAGCCATCCCCCCTCTCATCAAAGGACAAACCCAGTGTTCCAGCCTCTGGGTCCAGATGATGTGGCAGGTGAGGGATCAGCTGGCAGGCATCATACACATCTGTTTAGCCACTCATTTTCCTCCATTTTCTCCCTTACCCACGCTGGGGCATACTCACACATGCATGCTGCAGCATCCCCCTACTTCTGCTATCCCTATCCACTCTACCACAAGGCCTTCACCTGGTGGCAGTCATTAGGCGGAGCACACAGTCCTCCCCCTCGGGGGAGGAGAGCAGTCCTTTGGACACTCAATCCTCTCCTCCCAGCTTTACATGTCCCTGACAACCCCTGAAACCTTCTGCTGTAGGGAAGAAGTCGGTGTGAGTGACTGACAGACTTAATTACATAGTGGTGGAATGGGCATCACAGAATTTCTTGTCATTTTATTTTACTACATACCATATAGTTCAAATATGGCCCTGAGGTCAAGGAAATTTAATCTCTTAAGAATAATCAATAACATGTACAGGTATCTCTTTAATTGAGATTAAAATAAATTACCATCATCATTCTGTGCAAATTCAAGTCTTTGCTCAGTCCTGAAAGAAACCTGTACTTGACTGTCTGTCCCTGACAACCCCTGAAACCTTTTGCTGTAGGGAAGAAGAACTTGACTATAGTACTACAGTGCAGAATTAATTACACAGTGCTGGAATGGGCATCACACTAAATTTCATGGCATTTTTTACTACATACCTGATACCTCAGCCTACGCAGTGTGTCAGACGAGTCCGACACGACTACTCAAGCTTGAAGTCAGCACCCTGTCTGTCCCTTCATTCACTGTGTGCCTCATCCATGCAGCAGGCCCAAAGCAAAACAGACACACTCGAGTCCCGACCCGACACTGTCACAGCCTGGGAGCAAGGAGGACCGACCAAGGCAATAGGCAAGACCGACCGATCACCGGTGACAGAGACCCGCCACCACACACTGCAGCGCAACAGTGCTCCTCAAACCAACAATGAGTGACTGACTGATTGACAATGATGATGAGTCAGACTAGTCTGCGGTGAGTTGCTGACTGGAGGACACAGACAGCACCACGGCCCTGACCCAGTGACAAGCTCATGCAATGCACACACTGCCACCAGTCTGCCCCAAAATTCCCGCTCTAAGTTAACTCAGTAGCCACACCTCCTGAGGACATTGCCACACATTTTGATTGGTGTCTGGTCCTTTCACTCACTTCAGTGCAGAGGCAGAGCCGAGAAACTAGGCTCACTTGCTGTTGACTTGGAGCGGGAGGAGGGTGGGATCTATGTGGACCACTAGCACTAGAAGGAATTAGGAAAAAAATGCAGAAATGGCAGAAACTAGTTGAACGCCTGGTGGGGACAGGGGCCCTCCTGAACCCCCATGGGCCCCATGCCATGGCGTCATTTGCGTATATATTAATCCAGGCCTGTTAGTGCTTGACATCTATTTTTTCCCATGGGAAATAGTGGGACATTCAACATCTCATAACTTTGGAATGGATTAATATTTTTCCACCAAATCTTCAAAAGGCACATCTATTTCAGACCACTGACTAAAGCCATTTCTGAGATCAAGGTGGACAAAGAAATGACAAAAAAAAAAAAACACATATTTAAACATATTTTTCTGTTTTTTTGCAACACTCTGTATCTCCAAAACCACACAATGGATTTACATAAAATTTGGCTCATAATGAGACCTACCCAAAGAAATTATATATGCCAAATATCAAACAAATACAAAATTATTAAGGTTCAAAAATTCAGGTTTATCATAGAAGCTACATATAGATCAAACCATTCTTTTGCAGCAGGGTGGCAAATATTCCCTACTATTTTGGGCATAGTGTCGCAAAGCAGTGTTGCAAATCATGACACCTTTGCAAAAAAAATCATGAAAGTGTCGCAAGTGCGACACTACTTTGACACTACAGTTTACAAAAATTTGAAAAACATATTTCTGGGGTGTTTAACCCCCCAAAAAAGACATGGCTAGCATCCTCAGGGCTCGACTAGGTGAACACAAAAATAATTGTGTCCCTAGAGGGTCCCACATTTAAATGCCAAGCATTTATGTGACCAGTAACTGAAAAAAAAATGTCTGACTCACGACACTACAGGGGTCATTTGCAACACTAAAAACTGCATTTGCGACACTGTCAAATCATTTGTTAACTGTTCCCATTGACTATAATGGGAAACTTGTTTTTTGAATAACTTTTGAACCGTTTAATATTTTTTCACAAATTCTTTGAAAGGCACATCAGGGACCCTGGCTGCATATTCCCTGAAGGTTTTGGACCGGTTGTGTAAACCATGCAACCTGTAGGCATGAGCAAAGAATGTGCAAAAAAGCGTAAATATGACTTTCTCTTGCGCTTTATAGTTCTGGAACCGTATATCCAACTATTACGAAACTTGGCAGATCCAGAGATCGATGGTACCACTACATGCCTGGCAAATCCATCAAACAGTACAGTGACAAATTTATTAAGCTGCAAAATTTCACATTTTAACCTTAAATGGGGTACTCAACCCTAACTATAGTGGCACTACCGTGCCACTATATATATTCATTATTTCCAAAAAATGATGTTAGTGCATCAGATAGGGTTGATTTCAAATTGTAACAAGGAGTGAAATACAAAGTTAGGGTTTCCAACCCTAACACTCGATACCCACCCTACACACACCAACAGGCATTGGGGGTGTGCCTTGGGGTTGCCAACCCTAATGCTCACACCGCTATCCAATACTGTACCCATCTCAGGTTATTTACTTACTTATGGAATGGGGTGAACATTAGGCTAATGACCCCAAGGCACACCCTCATCACCTGTTGGTGTGTTTATGTGGGGGATAATCATATCCTTATTTGTCTGTAGGAGCACATGGCCATTTGAGCCCTGCACTCCCATCCCTCCATAGATGCATATATATGTATGTGTCGCTGTGGAAGGGCCCTGAGCTCCCATTTATAGGACAACAGCAAACAAAATGTTAGCACAGCCATCTTATTACTCACCCTTATGTTTCCGGTGCACAAAATGTTTGAATCCTACCAAAACGTAATTCTGTGCAACTGCAGCACCATTCCGTGGCACAGGTGCGAAAGCACATTTTTACTAAGATTTAAAAAATGGCAGATGTGACATACATGAGGTGGGGTAATAAGAAGTCTATGTTACAAATCTGGTGTCAAACTCTAAGATTTCCAAAAATATGAGCTTGCATAGTGAAATTACAACAAATGGTCATAACTTTGCCATTCTTACATATTTTGACCCCAAATTGTCAATATAGCCCTCTTATGACCCCTCCTCATGAACAGTGTGACTCATTATGCAAATCCTGCTTGAAAGGTTAAATCACTAAGTGACTGCAAAATCACCTTTTGGGTGACAGTCGCATAACAACAGTCATATTGTTCATGAGGTGGGGTCCAAAAAGGCTGTGTTGAAAATGTGGGATCCAAATGTGAAAAACTGGTAGAGTAATGAATACAAGTTGAAACCCCCATTGAAATACACTAAACAGTATTTACCTTAGTTTCTCTATTGCAGTTACTGGTTCCAGCAGAAGGACATGTCTTTGATCGGAGAGTAGATCTTGAACCTGGGACCTGTTCAGGTGAGGGTGTGTGGAGGTGTATTGGGGGTGTGGGATGGTGGGTGCTGAGTTGGAGGTGGGAGTGGAGGGTGTCTGATTGGCGAGGGACCTTTTTTCCCCAGGTTTGAAAAAAATACATCAAGGGAGCCTTCTGCATTTTTAAACACCTAGTCAGCAATGGGAGGGTGGGGGGTCCACTAATCAAGCAAGAGGATCACAATCAGAGGGTGGGGTGAGCCACTAGACACCAGGGATATATAAATATAAAAAATAAATGGGATCAGGATCGGAGGGTTGGGGCACCACTAGACACCAGGGAGCTCTAAATGAAGTACGGGAATCATGACTGGAGGGTGAAGGGTGCCACTAGACACCAGGGAACTCTAACTTAAGTACAGGAATTGTGATTGGAGGGTGGTACATGCCACTAGGCACTAGTCAAATGTAACTACAAGTAAGGGGATCATGATCAGAGAGTCAGGGGGGTACCCCTGGTCACCAGGGATATATAAATAAAATTAAAAATAAGGGAATTGCGATTGGAGGGTGCCACTAGACACCAGGGAACTATAAAGTAAGTGCGGGGATCACAATCAAAGGATGGGCGTGCCACTAGACACCAGGGAAATACAAAGTAAAGGGATTGCTTCTCTGCTCAGCTGGTAACCAGTTTGGCTGCTGCATGTGTCAGTAGTATACATGGCTTGCTTTGGGAGGGGGGCTAGAGACACATCAGACTGCTGGTGAAACACATTTTTAATAGAAAATCATGCTTTGGCACCAAACTGTGAGCATGGCATATGATCTTTAACAATTTTCAGTGCAATTATGTCTTTTGTGGGAGAGACTCATATTGCCTTAACTGGCTTAGGTTAGGATCCTTCAAACCAAAAATAACCATTCAAACAGTAAAGTTTGAATGGTAATTTACTTTTCAAATGGTTATTTTTGGATCGAACAATCCTTACGTAAGTGAGTGATGGGCGATATTATTTTCAATAATTCTTGACATTTTTGCTGATTGTTGTGCTGCAGCAGTGTGTAATTTCAGTTTGTTTAAAACATTTTGTTATATTACCAAAGGTTTTCAATTTGCTTTGCATTACTTGTGTGTGTGTGTCTGAGTGTGTGTGCGATATGTACCATTGAATCAGACATCTTTTATTGTGTCAGAGTAATTGGAGCAGTGTGAACCTGCTATCCACATCACCTGCATGAATTTTTTGTACTGCTTTGTGGTATCTTTACTGGTAGTGGGCTGTTACTGCCACGCACTACTCCCCCAACCAGCAAAAGTTATTATTTTCCAGATTTAGATTTGTGACTTGTGAGCACTGGTTAGGTGTTGTTGTGCCTTTGCATCTGCTTCTCTTGAGTGCGCAGCGCAGCTTTAATCTGTCTGTGCATTTGCAGTGCACCATTAATTCTGGGAGACTTTGGATTTCTTCTTACACTCTCATTTCAATTCATCAGCACTGGGGAATTTTCTGGATACAAGACAGTAGCATTTTGTGGATGCACATTAGTTCTGGTGAATGTGTGTGACCACTGCATGCATGGCTGACTGCACCATTAATTCTGGGAGACTTTGCATTTCTTGTTACGCTCCCATTTCACTTTGTCAGCTCTGGGGAATTTCCTGGACCAAAGACAGCAGCATTTTCTGGATGCACATTAGTTCTGGTGAATGTGTGTGACCACTGCACGCATGGCTGAGTGCAACCATTAATTCTGGGAGACTTTGCATTTCTTGTTATGCTCTCATTTCACTTTGTCAGCACTGGGGAATTTCCTGGGCAAAAGACAGTAGCATTTTGGGGATGCACATTAATTCTGGTGACTGTGTGTGACCACTGGGCACATGACTGAGTGTGCCATTAATTCTGGGAGACTGCATTTCTTGTTATGCTCTCATTTCACTTCATCAGCACTGGGGAATTTTCTGGACACAAGTCAGTAGCATTTTGGGGATGCACATTAATTCTGGTGACTGTGTGTGTGTGTGGGGCTGCCAATATTGTTGTCCCTTCACCTTACTTTGCGTTAAGACAGAATGACAACGTGAAGTAATAATTACAAGGCAAAGTGAGCTTTTCATATTGGCCACTCCGTGTAGTGGAATGACAATGCAAAGTGACCACTATGCGGGCACTTCACCAGTGAAATTTCGCTGCATCTCTAGTGAGGAGTAGGGAGGATAGGGAAGAAGGGAACTGTCAAGCCAGGGAAGAATTGAAGCAGGTACGGTGGGGTACAGAGAGGTTAAGGAAAACACTGGCAATCTAAGGATGAGGTGTAATGGTCTTTTAGCATCTTTGTAGAGGTATGGGGTGTAATGGGTTTTTATGATAGGAGGGGAAATGAAGTTCCATAATGAGGCAGCAAGGTAACAAAAAGAACGTTGGCCTGTGGTGGTACTGAACAGAGGAACAGCCATACTGTTTGAGGCTGAGTGGGAGCTGGAGTGATTGGTCATTTCTGTGTGCTTCTCCATTTAGTTTGGGCAGGATTGAGGGATTCTAGCTGGTATGTTTGTGACTGTATGTTTGTAATTGGCTGTGTCTGAACCTTAAGTGCAGGCATCATATTACAGGGATTAGTGTAGTTTGAATTTGAAGTTGTTTTCTTAACTGCCATTTCAGTGTGCTTCTCCATTTAGTTTGGGCAGGAATGAGGGATTCTAGCTGGTAAGTTTATGACTGTGTGCTTGTAATTGGCTATGTCTGAACCTTACGTGCAGGCATCATATTACGAACATACGAAATTTGCCAGCAGATAAAGGCCTAGAGGTCTATCAAGTCTGCTCAAATGTGCAGCTAGCACCCCTTATTCTGCAGCTGCCCCTTCCTTCCACCCTTCCCCTTCATTAACCCTCCCCCTTGTCCTGTCCCATCCTCACTTGAAGCAGTCCACTGTTCTACTGCATACCACTTCAGCAGGTAACGCATTCCACCCAACCACCACCCTCTCTGTAAAAAGTGTCTCTCATCTCCTCCTGAACCTTCCTCGCTCCAGTCTCATATCATGGCCCCTGGTGGCCCTCCCCTCCCTTACTTTGAACAGCCCCTCTGTACTCATCTTGTTTATTCCTTTCATGTATTTAAAGGTTTCAATCATGTCACCCCTGTCTCTCCTCTCCTCCAGTGAGTACATGTTCAACTCCTTCAACCTCCTCTCGTATGATAAGTCCCCCAGCCCCTTGATCATCTTTGTCATTCTGCACTGCACCCCCTCCAGTAACTTAATGTCCCTCTTCAGATACGGACGCCAGTACTGCACGCAGTACTCCAGGTGTGGTCTAACTAATGATCTATACAGTGGCAGAATCACCTCCTCCCTCCTCGAGGATATACCCCTTGCAATACAACCCAGCATTTTGTTGGCCTTTGCAGCTGCCTTCCTACATTTTGCCGATTTGTTCATTGACCCTGTAATGAGCACACCCAGATCCTTCTCCTCCTCTGTCTGGGCTAGCTGCACTCCCCCTAGCTGGTAACTCCTCCTTTGGTTCTCCATCCCAAAATGCAGCACCTTGCACTTTTTGGCATTAAAACCCAGTTGCCAGGTGTCTGACCAGGTTTCAAGCTTTGCCAGATCATCCTGCAACCCCCGCCATCCCCCTAGGTCATCCACCACCACGCCTACCTTGGTATCATCAGCAAACAGACTGATCTTGCTCTTGATGTCCCATGATATGTCTGCAATGAATATCCCAAACAACACTAGTCCCAACACTGAGCCCTGTGGAACACCGCTCATCACTGCCCTTGGATGAGAGAGCTCCCCACCCACCACCACCCTCTGTTGCCTTCCTTGCAGCCAGTTTCCTACCCATCTTACCAGCTTTGCACCCACCCCTGTGCCTACTAACTATCTTCCTAGCCTTCCATGTGGCACTGAGTTGAATGCCTTACTGAAGTCCAGTTACAGGACATCCATTGCATGGCCCTTGTCCAGTTGCCTAGTTACCCAGTCATAGAACTCGACCAGGTTGGTTTGGCAGGATCTGCCACGTATGAAGTCATGCTGTCTGCTGTCCTGTAGTCCTTTGGCCTCTAGGAGGACCGCCAGACTCTCCTTCAGGATAGTCTCCATTAGCTTACCCACGATGGATGTGAAGCTCACTGGTCTGTAGTTTCCCGGTTCATCCTTGGGGCCACTCTTGTGGAGGGGCACCACATGAGCCATCCTCCAGTCCTGAGGTACACCCTCAAATGTAGTGAGGCATTAAATAGGTCTGCCAAGGTCCTGCAAGGACCTCTGCCAGCTCCTTCAGTACCTTGGGGTGGATGCCATCTGGGCCTGGTGCCTTGTCCACCCTCAGTGCCTTCAAATCCTCTCAGACTCTGCTCTCCATGATTTCCCCATCTGTCACCACTCCCCCTGCTTCTGCCATTTCTCCCACCTTGGTGTCACCCCTTCTTCTCTTTAGTAAATACTGAGCAGAAGTACTCATTTAGTACTCATATATAGCGACTCTCTTCCACCCAACCCCTCCTTCCTAATCCTTACTATGTGGTCCTTAAAGCCCTTTTCTCCCTGGAAGTATGTAAAACAGTCCTTCTCTCCTTTCTTAATGCCTTGTGCCAGCCTGAGTTCCGTAGATGCTTTGGCTCCCTTTACTGCCATTGTCACCTCCTTCGATTCTGTCAAGTACTCCTCCCTGTCCTCCCCCTTCCTGTATATATTATATTATATTATTATATTATAAGGATTGGTGTAGTTTGAATTTGAAGTCTTTTCTTAACTACCATTTCAGTGTGCTTCTCCATTTAGTTTGGGCAGAATTGAGGGATTCTAGCTGGTGAATTTGTGACTGTGTGTTTGCAATTGGCTGTGTCTGGACCGCGGTTAGTGGAGTGAGGAGCCACTGCCAGAGGACTCCTTGACTGACTGGTTTTGGACACAGCCTGCTTCAGCTGCAAGCATTTAAACTGGCCAAGGGGGGACAGCCAGAATGGGAAGGAGGCTTAGGAACGCCCCCCCATGGGAACATGAAGGAACATAAGTTGCCAACAGGTACAGTTGAAGCAGACAGGGAAGGGCAGGTAGACAAAGAGTGTATAACAAGTGATACATGGAGAGCACATTGGAAAGGAAACTGGTGTGAGGGGAAGACATTGGAGAGGGAGGACAGGAGCAGAGGGAGGGCAGACTGTAAAACATGGAAGATCATGTTAACAAATTCCCATAGCCTAGGAAATAAGGTTCCAGACTTGGAAGTCTTGTTGACAGATGCAGACCATGACATAGCAGCAATAACAGAGACGTGATACTCTGCTAATCATGGCTGGGAAGTCAATGTACCAGGCTATACACTTCAGAAGGGACAGAAAGGGTAAAAAGGGTGGTGGGGCCCTGTACATCAGAGATGGTATAAGGGCTACAGAACTTCAGGGAAGACAGGGGGAGGCTGAGGCAATGTGGGTAACCCTGGAGCCAGGGAATGGAGCAGAAATATGCACAGAGGTAATCTACAGACCTCTGACACAGAGGGAGGAAGTTAACAGGCAACTAGTGGAGGACACACATAACATGACAACTTAAGGCAAAATCCTGCTACTGGGGGATTTCAATATGCCGGATGTGGATTGGACCACCCAGGTGGTTGCTTCAGCCAGAAGCACAGCCATCCTAGAATCCCTGCAGGGGGTTGGACTCAGGCAGCTAGTGCATGAATCAACCAGGGACAAGTTGATTCTGTACTTGGTATGGACCAATGGGAACAGAGTCGAAGAAATACAGGTTGAAGGGCAGTTGGGATCCAGTGACCACCACACAGTGTGGTTCAACATGGCAACCTGGACTCATGTATGCCACACAATGGCAAAAGTATTAGATTTTAGGAGGGCAGATTTCACTGAAATGGGTAGATGTATACAAGCTGTCCTGGGGAAGGGAGAGGTAATAGAGTGGGCAGAGGAACAATGGGAGAAACTGAAAGAAGCCATAGTGGGGATAACAAACCAATCCATTAGGATAGTAGCCAAAGAGAAAAGAAGAAGGAAACCACTATGGATCTCTAAAGAGGTGGGGGAAAAAGTCAGGGCTAAAAGACTGAGTTTCAGGAAATATAAGGGGAGCCAAAAGGAGGAGGACAGGGATGTGTACCTTGAATGTCTAAGAAAAGCAGGGAAGGCTGTTAGGAGAGCTAAAGTGCAGACAGAGGAAGGTTTAGCATGGTCTATGAAAAAAGGGGACAAGGCATTTTATAGGTACATCAGTGAAAGAAGAAAAAATTGGGGGATTGTGAGGCTCAAAGGACAGGAGGGAGAGTGTAAGGAGGGGGATCAGGACAAGGTAGAAATACTGAACAAATACTTCTGCTCAGTATTCGCTAGGGAGGGGGAAGGTCAAGGACCACAGATGGATAGCAGAGGCAATGGGTGGGGGAGAAGTGGACATCAGTCCATTCACAGTGGAGAGAGTTCTGGAAGAACTTACAAAGCTGAAGGTGAATACGGTCATGGGACTAGACAGCATCCACCCAAGGACATTAAGGGAGCTGTGAGGGGAACTGGCAGTGCCTCTGGCAGCCCTGTTCACAGAGTCACTCAACATGGGTGTGGTTCCAGAGGATTGGAGGAGGGTACATGTGGTCCCACTGCACAAAAGCAACAGTTGGGAGAAGGTGAGAAACTACAGGCCAGTCAGCCTCACCTCAGTGCTGGGAATGATCATGGAGGCACTGCCGAAAGAAAGGATAATGGCACACCTAGAATCCAGGGGTGCCCAGGATCTGAGGCAACATGGATTCACAACAGGAAGGTCATGTCACAAGAATCTGATAGATTTTTTGATTGGGTGACTAGGGAAATAAATCAGGGGGTGCAGTAGATGTCACCTACCTAGATTTCAGCAAAGCCTTTGACACCGTCCCACATAGCAGGCTGGTTAACAAGATGGGTAGTCTGGGCATGGAAGACAAGGAGGTAAACTGGGTTAAGGACTGGTTAACAGACAGGATACAGAGGGTGGTGATAAATGGGGTACAATCTGGGGAGAGGGGGTAATCAGCGGGGTACCACAGGGATTAGTACTGGGACCAGTCCTGTTCAATATCTTCATTAGTGACATTGCAGAGGGACTGGAAGGAAATGTCAGCTTGTTTGCAGATGATACCAAGATCTGCAACAGGGTGGATACTCCAGAAGGGGTGCAGAAAATGAAGAGGGACCTGTAGAAGCTTGAAAGATGGTCGGAGATGTGGCAACTGAGGTTCAATGCAGAAAAGTGCAAAATTATTTGCACCTGGGTAAATGGAACCCTGAGGAGAGCTACAGGAAGCAAGGGCAAGGGCTAAACTGGCTTTGAGATCTGGAGGTAACCAGGATAGGTTACTTATGACTGTGAAATGATGGGCATCATGTGAGCTACCTGAGGTGAACTTGGCAATCTGGTAGTATAATTTGTGTTTCTTAAATAGTGTGGATTTGCTGGCAGCATCAATGATGATCGAGCCATAGTTGAGTCTAGGGAGGAGGTATGCTTGGGCTACCCTAGTCCTAGTTTCTGGTGTTAGAAATTTGCAGACTCTGTAAACTGAACCCAGTTTCTGGTGGAGAATGGTGGTAGTGTAGTGGAGATGAGGTTCGAAGGAGAGAGGGGAGTTCAAGGAGTACCCCGAGATACTTAAAGGAAGGGACTTTTCCAGGTAGTAATGCACGCTGAAGAGAAGGGATAGCTTGCTGAGAGTTTGCCTAGTCCCAAAAAGCATAGATTGTGTTTCTGAAAGGTTTAAAACTATCTTCTCACAAGAGAACCATACTAGGATCCTAGTGAGTGAATGGTTAATTGAGGCAACATTGTCACCATGGGTATAGAGGATGGCATCATCAACATAAACATAAAGGAGTGTGTGCAAGGGTTTGCAGACTGTTGGGAGGCCATTTATGAATATTGAAAAAAGAAGGCACTAGGATTGAACCTTGGGGAATGCCACTTGAAAGTGTTAGCTACCAATACATACAATTTTAACCACCTGTTCACGATCGCACAAGTAGTTATTGAACCAGGCAAGGGCAGGGGACCCTAGACCAACTTCTGATAGTCTGGAGGAAAGTACGCTTTGGTCGACAAGGTCACAGGTCTTGATCAGATCCATGAACACAGCACCGATGACAAGGCCCTTGTCCATAGCTTGGTAAATGGCATCTGTGAAAATGACTAGGGCAGTATCTGCGCTATGTTCCTTACAGAATCCATGTTGCTCTGGACAGAAAAGGTTGTGCTGTTGTAGGTAATCCACTAATTGATTGTGGACTATTTTTTCCTGTAGTTTAGCCAGAGCAGAGAGGATCAAGATAGGGTGGCAATTTTCCAAGGAGGTCTTGAACCCTTTTTTGTGTAAGGGGATGACTGTGGACATCTTCCATAGGTCAGGCACAGTGCTGGTCAAGAAGGATAGGTTGAGAAGTTTAGAAATAGGGTGTGCTATTTGGTAGGCTGTGAGTTTGAGGAATTTAGAGATGAGCCCTTCTGGACCAGCCAACTTGTCAGTTTTAGGGCAAGGAATAATTTACGGACCTCAGAGGCAGTGACCCTTTTGATGTAGAAAGATGGCCGCCTTGGTCTATGTGGGTCCTTATCTGATCTAGGATCAGTGTTTCCAGTCTGTCTGTATTAAGACAGATCACAGAAAAGTTGTTGAAGGGTGTTGTAATTTTTAAAGGGTCAGTGTAGCTGTTTCTGTCCACATTCATGGACATTCTTGGGGAGGGGATCTGGTTTTTGATCATGGAGTTAACCGACTGCCAGAATTTTGGGAGATCATTCAGATTCTGGGATTGCTGGGATTGTAAGTAATGACTTTTAGTTTCATGTATTAATTGCTTGCATTAGTTCCTCAGGTGCCTATATGAGTTCCAGTTGGATGTGCAGTTTTTTTCTTTGAACTTGACCCAAGAGTCATCTTGTTTGTGCATAATGGCAAAGAAGTCACCTGTGAGCCAAGAGGATTATTTTGGTTTAAATCTTCAGATGCACAGGGCAGCATGTACATCAAGTATTGACATGAATGCTCTGATGAAAAAATCATGGGCACAGTTTGTCAATTGCTGTGTCTAGATATGACCAGTTGATGTTAGACAGTGCTGCTTAAAAAGATTCGGTGTTAAAGTTGGAGCTGTTTCTATAAGTGATAAGCCTAGGGGAGCTTTTGGGGATGTTGTTGTGCCACAGGCAGTAGGTGGGTAGGTGGCTGCTGACTGCATGACTTACGAGTCCTGAGGCAAGGATTATCTCAGATTTATTTGCCAGAATCCAGTCTAGCAGGGTATGTTTATTAGTTCTACAGTTCAGCCTAGTGGGGGTGTGTATGACCTGATGCAGCTGGTTGGAGCTTAGCATGTCATTGTATGCAGTTTCATTGTTGAACCAGTTTAGATTCAAGTCTATGAGGACTATTAATTTGGAGGGAGGGAGCTGATTTAGCATCAGTGTGAGGTTGTGCAGTCCACTGAGTCCAACCGATTTTGGGCCCTAGGGAGATATTGACAAAGAGCCTTTCACTCTGGGTGGAAGGGGTATACATAGAATCACATATGTCTGCAGTTACAGTAGGTCGCTGTGAGTGTGGATCAGTATGCCCCCTTCCCCTTATCTTGGAGCATCTGTCCTTACAGAAGATATTAAAGTTGGGGAGTGAGATTTCTGAGTCTTTAATAGTAGGGGCGAGTCAGCGTTCAGTGATTGATAATACATGGGGGTTGTGGAGAGCTGAAAAGGCCTTAAGTTCATGCATTTTTGGAATCACACTTCTGGCATTTAAGTGCATTATGCAAATGCCTTTGGAGTTCATCCAGGTTTGGGGGTTGAGGAGAAATTTCCATAGAGCCAGAGTTTGCCTCTGTGTCACTGGATAGAAGTATAATGGTACACAAAAAGTTCATTAGGAATGAAGCAACTTTTGGTAGACAAGTGGAACGAGGCTTCTTGAGGCAGTGCCCCAGGTCATGGATAAGTCTCCTGGGGATGAGTCCTGTGATAGGGATGTAAAGATGCTGCGGTGATATGCAGTGAGTTGAGACAACTATGTGTGCAGGTTCTGGGTTGGCAGCTATACAGCTGAAGATGTGATCTAAAAAAAGGAATATTGCAAAGGTTAGTGAACCAACACAGAGGACCTTGAGAGCCACTGTTGAGGGGCACCAAGACTGGCACTGGGAGGATGGGGGATGGAGGAGTGGAATGGGTAAATGGGTAGAAAATTATGTAAATGGACCGAGTTAGCTAACGAGCTGTCCGGAGGGGGGTGGAAGGATGGAAATGAAGTATTAGACTAATGCTAATACACTGATGAACTGTCCCAGTGGATCAGAAGAGATGGGGGGGGAGGGCGAAGATGGAATATGCTTAGCTTTTAGAGGGGTGACTGGAGATGGGATATAGGAAATATATGAGGTGTGGCTGGAGGTGGGATGTACCAACTCAAAGGTGGAAGAGAGGGGGGCATAAGTGAGCTGATTAGTTCAGGATCCTACAAGAGCAACAACATATGAGGTTTTAATCTCATTGCTTTTGGTTTCCCGTGTTCCCTTTCTTTCTCTCTTTTTCCCCACAGACAACCCCTGCCCCCCTTACCTGTTTCTCCCTTTCCCTTAATTTTCAGTAGGTTCCTCCTTTTTCCTCCCTGTCCTCAATTCTTTCCCATCCACTATGTATTTTCACTATTCCTTTCCCACTCATGCCCCCCTTCTGCTTTTTTGCTCCAGTTCTTCACTGTCTCAGTTCCTTTTACTACAGTGGATGTAAAAGGAGGTTTTTTTAGCAATACCTGTGTATTACACTAGCAAAGTATATATCTACATAACTTATAACATTTTCACTATAGTATGTTATGGCGTTTGCACTTTAGTAATTTATTCACGAGCATGTTATTTATTAGCTGTTTACTGGATAATTGCTTTTAACATTTGCATATTGCATGGTATTTAACAGGTAATTGCCATACTGATTATGCCTTTAATAAAGCATGAGGTAGTGATGCGAAATTTTAGGCAACTAAAAGGGAGTTGCTAATCCTTTGTTTCTTTTCTATACCTTAATAAAATTAACTGCTCCAGTATAGTGGTGACTGATTCTGCTTTCAGGACAAGTGGTCCTGCTTTTTATGGCTGCATGCATAGGAGAGAGAAGGGACGGTGGAAGCATGTGACCAGATATCTAAACTGTGTCTTTCCACAGTGGAATCGAAGCACTTGTGGTCCTCACCTTTCACCACAGTGCTGTTCCCCCTTGCACTATTTTCCTGCTCTGTGTTCATGTCTGGTTCACTTCTGGGTTGGGAGTAAGCACTTGTTTTCCTCTTCTTATATACCGTAAATGCTCAAATGAGAGCCCAGGCACTTATTTATTTCAGACCGTTTCAGCACCGGGCGCTTATTCGAGCAGGCGCTTAATCAAACATAAGCGCTTATTAAATTCATGCAATATTTGTGGTTGTGGGGGGATACCAGAGCACTGCAAAGGCTGCAAAATAAAGCAAAACTCCAAGATCTTCATTTGCACGTAAAATCCATTTTATTTTAATCACATTTCTTAGTTGTTGGGGGGGGGGCTCTGTTACTGCCATTTAATGAAAATAAAAATCATTCATCATCACTGTCATTGACAGCTAGTTCATTTTCAGCTGTCTCTTCAGCATCCTCTGCTTCTTCTTCTGGTTTGGGCTCTGGAGTATTTTCGGCAGCAAAGTTATCACCCTTAGAGAGTGCATGAAGCTTGGTTAGGACATCCTCCCTTTTCTCATTTAGTATCCCATCTGGTTTGAGCACTTTGATGTTCTCATCCTATGAGTTGTCAAGGGAATTCGAAATGCCGTATGCAATGAATGATTTTATAATCAGCTCAGTCGGAATAGTGTCCCAGGCTTGTTTAACTCACTTTGCGAGCTGGACTCTGGTAGAAGGCTTAAGGTTCCCTCCTCGGGTGTACTGCTTGTTCCCCTCTGACATCCACTCTTTATAAAGCTCCCTGTAGTAGGCTTTAAAGGGGAGATTCCAGCAGACATCAGCTGCATGCACAAGGCCAGTGCAGCCACCAGGGATGACTGCCATATCAGTTTTTAGTGTTTTTAAGACATGCTTGGTTGATTCTTAGAGATGGCATCTATAGGCATCTCAGACTAGTAGTCTATGGGAAAAAGCTTGAGATCCCCACACTTGATTGAGCCATATGTGAGTTAGGTCCTCATTTATCCAGCCATTCTCACTATAAAAGCACATACCACCTGTGACAGTGTCAAGTTGTTTGTCACAGCATTTACCCTTAAAAACAATAAAGGGAGGTAGCTTTGTGCCGTTATCTTTTGCTGCCAATACCACTGTAACGCTGGACGTTTTATGTCCTGTAGTTTTAAGGCAGAATGATTTGTTACCAATGAAATCCACAGTATAGTCTGCAGCCATGTCCAGCCATATGGGTGTTTCATCCATTCCCCCTATCTGAGCTAAGGAGAAGCCCTTTTTGATGTGTAAGCTTCTAACAAATAGCAGGAATGAGGCTAGCTTAGGGGCTACTGTGTCCATTATTTTTTGCCCAACAGTGGTTTTGCATCTTAATGTAATTCCTTGTCTGTGGAAAAAGTTCTGTAACCCCCTAATTACATTGGGAATTAATGTAATCACCGATTTTAAATGAGTTGCTTTGTGTGTACGGCTGCTGCTAATTGCACTGCGTGGCTAGTGGAAATGGGTACTAATCGCACCAAGCTTTACACAATAACAGCACTAATCGCTAGCCACTTTGCTCTACCCTGGCCCTCAATCACACCTACCTTTCTATAATGACAGCGTTAATCAATAGCCACTTTGCCCTACCCCAGCCCTCTATTGAACCAGGCTCTTAATTAAATACAGGTGCTTATTTATTTGGATGTTGTAATCGACCCAGCGTTTATTCAAGCATGGAGCAATATATAATGTCAGCTACAAGAGAAACCAACATACTTGATCTCATCCTGAGCTACATGGGTGACAGAATTGTAAACTGTGGTACTGCAGAACCACTGGGAAACAGAGGCCATGCAACAGTTAAGTTCTCAGTTAAAAATGCTCAAACTGGTGCCAGCCCAGTGGTGTTGAGGGTTGAGGTGCTGGACGCCACACCTCACGTGATGCCGGGGATTCAGGAGTGAGCTTGGGCACTGGGGGTCAGCAAGGATGGGTTGAGGATTGAGTGCCTGGTGGGGTGCTCTCCTCCCCGGGTGGAGGATTGCCCGGCATGCCAGCGGCTCCCGGTGGAGACCGGGGGAGCACTGCAGCATGTAGGGCAGCATGAAATCAGCGTGGCTGATGCAAGGCAGGGTTGCCATGCGCTGTTGCATCAGGGTATGTGCCATGCATGGGGGGGTGAGCACCAGAACATGGAAAAAACCTGGTCCACAGAGTAGGTGATGGCACCTGCCCCAATTTCCACAACTGGGTCCAACCTACCTGGCCTTCCAGATTTTTCTACCCAGGCTCTTACCCACATGTCGTAGTCTGTCTGTCTGTAAAGTGTGCCCAAGAGGAGGGGAGGCCCCACCCTGGAGGAGTTAAGCTGGGGGTGCCAACTGTGGGATGAGAGGGAGGAGAGAGGAAGCTCAGGTAGGAGTATTTCAGGTGGGACAGGAACAGGCAGGATGCCCAAGAGAGGCCCCGTGGGCCATGATCAGGAGGGAAAAATAGTTGCAAAAAAAAATGCTCAAACCATAACAAGAGGGAAAATTACAATTGGGTGTTCTAAGGAAGCAGATTTTGTAAATATAAAAAGAGAATGCCAAGTCTGGAATTGGAAGAAAGAGTTTAAGGATAAAACACTGGAGGAAGTGTGGACTATAGTGGTTAATAAATTAGATGAGTTGGTGAGAGAATATGTTCCAGAGAAAAAAACAAATATAACAGGCTAGGATGAATACCCCCATGGTTCAACAACAAGGTTATTAGAGTGATTAACAAAAGAAAGAAAGCATATAAAAAGTCAAAGAATAAAAACTCCACAGAGGCTTGGGAAAAGTACAGAACAGTTATGAAGGAATGTAAGAAATGTACAAAGAAGGCAAAACGAGAGTATGAACTAAGCCTAGTGGAAAAGGTGAACAACAATTACAAATCTTTCTTTAGTTATATTAAACATGAACGAGGAGGAACCTACAGGTGGCACCACTTGTTGATGAGAAGGGTGACCTGGTATTAGAGTAAAGAAAAACGCAGATACAGTATGTTAAATAACTATTTGTCTTCAGTCTTAAGCCTAAGTCTAAACAGGTGTTTATGGACAGGGTCAGTATAGATGATCCACCTTTAAACCTAAATGTAAATGATGTTAAAAACGTTTCAACAGTTGGATCCAAATAAAACTCCAGGCCCAGGCCAAGTACATCCCAGAATTTTGAAAGAACTTGCTACAGAATTAGCAGAGCTGGTTAAATGGGTTTTCAGACATCCCTAAATATAGGCAGGTGGTTGATAGCTGGAGGAAGGCCTCTGTAGTGCCCATTTTCAAGAAAGGAAATAGAGAGGAGTGTGGGAACTACAGACATGACATCAGTGTTGGGTAAGGTCTTAGAGAAGATACTGAAGGATTAGGTTGAGGATACTCTTGGGAGAAATGGTGTGCAGATGTGTCACAACATGGCTTTAAGAAGGGTACATCCTGTCAATCTAATCCGTTAGAGTTTTATGACAAGGCAAGTTGGGCACTTTATAGAGGCTTTCTGGTGGATGTTGTTTTTTGTTTTTTTTTTACTTCAGCAAGGCCTTTGATAAGGTGCTGCATAGAGAACTGATTGAGGTTTTGTGGAATGCAGGGATACACATGAGCATCATATAGCCTGTATTAATTTGTGGTTAATCAACAGGAGGCAGGAAGTGAATATAAGCAGAAGCAAATCAGAGCGGATCAAGGTGACGAGTGGAGTTCTGCAAGGATCAGTGTTGGGACCTTGTCTGTTTAGTGACATAGTAATTGATGGTAGACAAGGACCGCTAGGCCTACCCTTTCAGCCACTATTCCCTGCCTGCATTGGCTGCCTTTGGCCCTACTTAGTCAATGGTTTAAGCCTTTTCTTCCCACCTCTTGGGTTCCCCTATGCCTACCCCATGCATGTCTGAATCCCCCCACTGTGGTGTCTCCCACCAAGTCCTGGGGTCAGCTATTCCATGCATCAACCACCCTTTCCATGAAGAAAATCTTCCTCACATTCCCCCTAATCCTGCCCCCCTCAAATCTCATATCATCTCCCCTTGTTCTTGTACACCTCCTATAATGAAAGCGGTCTCCCCCTTGCACTTTGTTTATGCCCTTCAGATACTTGAAGGTTTCTATCACAACTCTCTGTTCACTCCTCTCTTCCAGTGTATACATATTGAGGTATTTTAATCGATCCTCATATGTCTTCTGTTACCAGCCCTACACCATCTTACAGTAGTTGCCTTTCTCTGAACTGCCTCCGCCCTGTCTATGTCTTTACAAAGATGTGACCTCCAGAACTGTACTCCATACTCTAGATGAGGCCTCACCAGCGTTTTGTACAGTGGCATTGCCACCTCCCTTCTTCTGCTTCTTCTTCTTCTTTATATATAACATCAGTGAGCTGTGGGGAGGGAGTTTGGATAGCAAAATTTGCTGATGATACAAAACTAGGATCTATGGTACAAAATAGTATGTGTGTAGAAAGATTACAAAATTAGTTAATCAAACTAGGATGCTGGACTACTGAAAGTTTTTGCTATTGCCTTTTTGCCGGTAAACAAAAAAACTAAGTAAATAAATAAATAAATATAAACTGGAGTTTAACTTGAACAAATGTTCAGTAATGCATTTGGGGACAAGGAACAGAAGAGCACAATACCCTATAAAAGGACATACTCTAAGAATAACAAGCAAGGAAAGAGATTTGGGGGGTGATTTTAAAAGACAATCTAAATTTAAGAGGAATAGTTAGGTAATGGCTAAGAGGACTAGGGGAGTGCTGGGGTATATTGTAAGACACATAGAGAGGAGAGATAGGAGAGAGATAGTGTCCTTGTATGCCTCCTTGGTTAGGCCTCATGTGAAGTTCTGTGCGCAATTTGCTACACTAATCCCGAAAACAGATACAGCACTGCTGGAAGGGATTCAGAGAAGAGCAACCAGGATGGTTAAGAGGGTGAAGAGGCTGAGTTATGGAGATAGACTGGATCTTTGGGGATGTACTCTTTGTAGTATAGAAGAATGAGAGGGAATGTGTGTCTTGTGTATGGAGCTTTAGTGAATAATGATTTATGGGAGTGTCTAGGACTGGAATTGAAGGAACATAACCATAATGTTATATTGCACTTACGGTATTGCAGCTAAGAAGGGAGATGCACCATATTAAGAAGAGGGCTGTATAGTTTAACCAGAGTGGTGGATGGATGGAATGGACTTCTATTGGAAGTGGTGGGAAGCAGAAATATGAGCATGTTCAAGAGCAGACTGGATAAGTACTATATAACAAATAAAGTATTTGGTTATTCCTTTTGAGTAAAGGGCGAGTTACAAATGGGCAAATGCCTATTTTGCCTTGTATACAACTATGAATCCTATGAATGAAAATCACTGTTTTTTTTTTTGTTTTGTTTTTTTACTGTGACTTACACTGCAAAGTAAAAATCTCTGGGTACTAGGGGAAGCACTAAAGACAAGGAAGTGGAAGGCATCGGTGCCTCAGGTCTACAAAGCCAAAATACAATCCCTTCCCATCCATTAATCATTGCTCTAAAAATTATACTTTTTGTTTGGATTAACTCCAGATGAGGTCATGCTTAATGTAGATTTGTTATGGGTGTGCTGGGCAAGGTGCTCTATAATAGAGGACTGAAGTTCACCTATTTAAGGAGGCATTTTCTATTTTCTTTGTATCAATATTACTGGCTAATCTGTATATTACTGTGTGAGCCATTTAGTTTTTTATTTATTTAATTTCATTATTCATTTATTATGTTGCTGTCCCTGGAAGCATATAGGGTGTGTCAGGCTCTGGGGATAGTGGGGGGGGGGGCTTGGCCTGGATGGGAATTGGAAAGGAGCATGTGGATTGGGGTGGTGGGAAAAAGGAGATGCCCTGGGGAGAAATGGGTCCAGGAGAGGGGTCCTTCCTGTCTTGTTCCCATACCCAAGAGCTCTTCGTCATGCAGGCAAGTGACACGATCTTCCTTGGTTGCTCATCCTACTCAGACGGTGTTATGCAATGCCAGGTCCATTAAGAACAAGAATGCTTTAATAGCAGATCTTGTTGGGTCAGCAGACCTGACTTGCATCACCGAGACCTGGCTTGATGAAAATGCTAGTCCAGTATTGGCCTTAGCAATTATGGCCGGGTACTTGGTGATGCACCACCCAAGAATGGATCATAGGGGCAGGGGTGTAACCATCTGTTTTAGATCAGAACTGGACCTTACAGAGGTCCCAGTAGGGACCACTAACTCCTTTGAATGTATCGTGGGCGTGAGTGTAGGGTGCAGGATACTTCTCATCTACCATCCACCACGAGATGGAAAAGCTTTCCTGCAGGAAGTCACGGACTTCATTGTCGACATGGTGTTGGGATCTGCCAGATGGTTGATTCTGGGGAATTCCAATGCCTGGGTCAATGATGAACTCTCACAATTTGGTCAGGACTTCCTCCAACTAATGTGTTTATTGGGTCTTACACAGGTTGTTACCTCCACGGCCCACATTGGTGATCATTCATTGAACTTGGTGTTCCTCCTGGGATGGAGATATCCGACTTGATGGTGGAGCTAGTCAGATGGTCTGACCATCACACAGTAGAGTTCAGTTTAATGGCTCACCCCAATAGGCCTGCCCCTACAGGGATGGTCCGGTACCGCCCTTTGAGGGGTGTGACCCCAGATGGCCTAATGGTAGTGCTGGATCTATCGGGTATGCCAAGTGACTGCATGAATCTAGTATTCAGCTATAATAAGGCAGTGATAGAGGCCCTGGACTCCATAGCTCCTGTTCATGTTCACGTGCTCACTCTTCGCCCAAGATCCCCATGGTTTGATGGGACCTTGAAGAAGATGAGGAGGGTGGGATGAAGGCTAGAGAGGGGCTGGCAGAAATCGGGCCTGGAGTGTGACAGACTTAGATTGATGGACCATTATGCAGTCTCTCAATTGGTAATCACCGATAAGAAGGCAGAGTTCCTGTTCGGGAAGATTGCTGCTGTGCACAACTGAAGAGCCCAGCTCTTCTGGACTGTGGACAAATTGTGCAATCCAATCTGTCTTCAGTCTGGCAGAGCTTTTTCACAAGAGAAGTGTGATGAGTTTGCTCAGTTCTTCACAGATAAGATTGCCACCATCAAGTCCGGGATCTGTCCGGCCCCACTAGTGAGTATTGAGGAGGTTGGCAGGAGGTAGGGGGCACCCAGTTCACCTGGTCTGATTTCAGTCAGCTGGAAATCATGGATGTTGTGAGGGTCATCCAGTCTTTTCTGCCAACCAGCTGTAGTTTGGGTCCGGGCCCTATGCGTCTTCTTATAGGGTGTGCAGATGAAATTGGTCCAGTCCTAGCTGAGACAGTATGGAGGTCACTGTAGAGGAAGGTCTTTCCAGATCCCCTCTAGGAGGTGGTTGTTTGACTGCTCCTTAAAATGCCCTCTCCTGACCTGGACTGTCTGGCTAACTACAGACTTGTCTCTAACTTATCCTTTGTGGGTAAGGTTATTGAGAAGGTGGTTGCACTGCAGCTGGACAATCATTTTTCCAGCCACAATGTCTATGATTGTCTCCAGTCAGGATTTAGGAAGAGGCATAATACCGAGACGGCCCTTGTCTGGGTGCTAAATGATTTCCTAATAGCGAGAGATCGGAGGACTTGTTCTATCTTGGTTCTCCTTGATCTCTCTCTACAGCATTTGGCACTGTGGACCATGGTGTGCTGCTGGAATGCCTGTGGTTCATCTATGAGCTATCCAGTGTAGTCCTCAGATGATTTCAATCTTTCCTCAAGGGTAGGACTCAGAGAGTGGTGTCTGGAATGTATTCCTCAGCCCCTCTCTCCCTATCCTGTGGGGTACTGCAGGGTTCCATTTTGGCATCAATGTTGTTTGCATTGTATATGCTGCTGTTAGAAGAGATCATTAGGTGGTATGGTCTGAGTTTTCACTGCTATGCAGATGATACTCAGCTGTACATGTCCTTTGTGCCTGGACAGGATGTGATTCTCTCGGTATTTAACCACTGTCTATCCGAGATCCAGGATTGGATGAGTGCCAGCTGGCTGCGGTTGAACCTGGCTAAAACTGAGGTGTTGGTTGTAGACTCAGATCAACAGGAGACGGGTCAGTCAGCAGAACAACCCTCTGGGCTTTGGCTTGGGGGTGTTCAGCTGACTACCTCAGATCGGGTGTGGAACCTGAGCATTATTTTTGATGATGGCCTGACCCTTAAATCACAGGTGTCAGCCATTATCAAATCTTCTTTTTAACATCTGAGGAATATCGCCAGGGTGAAGCATCTGGTTCCTCCTGATGATCTTCCAATGTTGGTCCATGCCTTCGTAACCTCACACCTTGACTACTGCAATGCCCTTTACTAGGGCTACTGGGGGTTGATAACTGCTGCTTGCAGCTAGTGCAGAATGTGGCAGCCAGGCAATTGACTGGTACCCTCCAGGACCAGTCATATAACACCTGTGCTCCGTGGACTGCACTGGCTGCCAGTACAGTGGTGGATCACCTTCAAGGTTGGGTTATTAACCTACCAAGCCCTACATGACCAGGGACCCCGTTACTTGCAAGATCTTCTTCGCCCTTACCACCCCCTCCATCCTCTCCAATCCATCGATGAGGGATTGCTAGAGATTCCCAGGGTTCATCTGAAAACATTGGGGGCCCAGCCTTTTGCTTTTGTGGCCCCAACCCTGTGGAACTCTTTACCTCATCGTGTGTGAGAGTGCCTGACCGACCAGAGTTTCAAGACAGCATTAAAAACATATCTATTTAGCCTAGCATACCCAGATTCTTGGTGAAAACTGACATTTAGTCTAGTGTATTCAGATTTAGTCTAGTGTACTCAGATTTTTATTAATTCTTTATTTATTGCTTTCAGTTTTATGGATTTTGATATTCTTGTTTGCTATGATGGTTTTTAAATTGTTAGGTTTTGTTTATTCTATGTACAAGTGCCTCAGTATTATAAATAAAGATGACGACGATGATGATGATATTATTCAGTGCCTAGAGCCTCTGGGGTTGTGCGCTTTAGAAATAAAACTTGTTTTGCTTTGCTAATTTGCAGTCCAGCACAAAAGGAGATTGTGTTAAAAGTCTCTAATTATGGCCACTTTAAGCAGCACCAAGTAAATAGAGTTCAAAATAACAATAAAAAATAGTTCCAAATTACCCAGCCCCTACCCTCAGTCCCTGTACACTTAAAATAGCTGTGGGACTCTTGGCCTTTAAACTTAGAAGCCCATTTTTTTTGTTAGTCTATTCTTTATCTCCTACCTCCCTCAGCTGGCCCTTTCTGGATGGTTCCCCCAGCTTGATCACCCACCATGCCCAAGACTAACCCTTATAGGTCTCTCATAGCACCTCTTGAGCCAAGCCCCTTCAGAGCAGGATTCAGAGGGAAGTGCCAGGGCAGGGGTGCTGGGCCTACAGGGGACTGTCCCTCATGCTGTCACAGCCAAAAGGTTTTTCTTCCAATTTTCTGCCCCATAGAATGTTCAGCATCAATCAATCAATCAATCAATCAATCAATCAATCAAATCTTTATTTATTCAGGCGAACATCATTGAGCACAGCTCATTTACAAGATGGACCTGATAAGGTCAAGGTTCAATAATTGGTACATGTATAGGAAGATTTAAAACACGTATAGACTTATATACAGTAATCAAGGTTCAATAATTGGTATATGTACATGAATAATTAAAACACTTATATACAGAAATCAAGAACAGAAATTGTTTAAACATAACAGGATATGGTAGGAACATATGAGATGCACTCTAGGTAAACCAGTATATACATATCAACATTGGCAGTAAACATGGCATACATTTAACATGATATACCCAAGATTCCAAAGATCCAAGGGAAGTCAATGTGGACAAAGAGAAATAGTGATTGGATGACTGAAAGAGGTGGTCATAGACTGAGACAAGTGACATGGTAGGAAGGGTGCGCATGACTAGAGCAGGGGCTGGTGCTAGAACTGGGAGGTGAAAGGCAGTGATAAGGGCTAAGGTAGGAGCCTGGAGTTAATGGGAGAAGATTATAGCCAGGGTGTGAGGTATCTGTGGAGATGAATTCTAGGGAAGTGAATTGCCATGATATGATGGCAGCCTGAGAGGGGGAAGGAAAGAACTGTGAATAAACTAGAACTTGTGGAAGCAATTGCATTTTTCAGGGAAGAGACTTAGGTATAGATGCTTGAAGGATGCTAAGGATACCCAGTTGATCAGCTTCAAGGACTTTTGAATCGTGTTCCATGATATAGCTAGATTATAGCTGATAGCAGATCTCCCATGCGGGTGTTGACTTTAGGCACTTTGAGCATAATGAAATTGTAGCTTCTTAGGGCGTAGGTGCCAGCTGTGGCCTGTGTGAAGCAGTCTAATATATAGTTTGGAGCATCTTAGTCAAAATTCTGTATGTCCACATTGCAGCATTTCTGTTTCTTCTGAGATGTAGAGATGCCCAACCGACTGCTGCATAGAGAGCAATGGTGAGTGTTAAATGGTAGATCTGTTATGAACCTCAGAGCTCTGTGGTATAGTGTATCCAATTTGCATAGGTAGGAGATAGGGCAGTGACTATAGAGGAAGTCTGCATAGTCAATTACTGAGAGAAATGTGGCCTGGACCAACCTCATTTTGGAATCTCTGTTTAGAAAGTGCCTTATTCTAAAAAATAGACCAAGTCTCTGGCGAAGCTTTTTTAAAAGTTCTTCAATATGAACTGTGTAGTCAAGTTTGCTATCTATCCACACCCCCAAATACTTGAATTTTTCTACATAATCAAGGCTTTCACCAAGGATAGTGGATAGCTGGGGAGGTTGTTCAGTAATAGGGATTTGTATGGCTTTGGGTGGAGAAAAACATTGCTTTTGTTTTCTTTGCATTTAAAGCTTTTTTCCAATAATTGATGTTGTAGTATAGAGAATTCTGTTTGTAGAACTTCACAAGCTGTAGCAGGCGATGGGTTGCTGACATATAAAACAGTGTCATCTCTGGAACAAGTGTACAGTGGCTTTGAATTCGAATCAATATTGTTAATATAAATGGCGAAAAGGATAGGGCCCAGGATAGATCCTTGTGGAACTCCTCTTAGAAGTGGTTTTAGTAGAGATAGGTCTCCTTCAGCTTTCACTTGCTGTGTTCTTCCTGTTAGGTAACACCTGAACCATGTAAGGGAGCATGGATCCAAGCCTATGGAGTGCAAGGAAGAGAGTAGCAGCTCATGGTCCACCGTATCAAATGCCTTGCTTAGATCAAGGAATACAGCACAAACGCTATTCTTTTTATCCAGTTCGGTTTGCCAATCATTTGTAACTTTAGCCAGTGCAGAAATAGTACTATGTTTAGACCGAAACCGGATTGTGCTGGATTTAAAAGATTAGATTCTTCAAGGTAATCTCTTAATTGGATGCTTACCAGTTTTCTAGCAGCTTAGATAGTACTGGAAGGATAGAGATTGGCCTATAGTTGTTAAGGTCCATGGGGTCCCCTGATTTCAGTAGAGGGAAAACTTGGGCTGTTTTCAAGTGCAGGAATAGAACCAGATTTTAAGGACAAGTTAAAAAGGTGTGTTAAAGGAACTGCAAGTGCATGCATTGCAATCTTTAGAAAGTAGGGGTCAAGGGAGTCAGCACCTGCACTTTTTTTTATATCCATCTGCGAGATTAGATCCTCCACTTGTTTCAACAGAATCGGTTTGAAGGAGAAGGAGGATTCAGCTAACTGAGATCCTGTATACTGGGAGCTTAACTGAGCACGTAGCAGATTGGCTGGAGAGGTATCAAATGCAAGGCCAGCGGTTATAAAATGATTATTGAATGCATCCAGTATTTCCATTCTGTCGAAGACTGTCACCTTGTTGTGGTGCATTTGAGCTGGTAGTGAAGTGCTAGGATCTTGTCCCATTATGCCCTTAATAGTGCTCCAGAACCTGGCAGGATTGTGGTATGAGGAGTCGAGTTCAGCCATGTAGTAGGCAGCCTTAGCATCCCATACTTTCTTGGTACAGCTATTCCTGGCTTTCTTAAATATCAACCAGTCATTTGGGTTCTTAGTCTTCCTTGCCTTTTTCCAAAGCTTATCTCTCTCAAGCAGGGCTGATTTAAGGTCAGGTGAAAACCAACGACAAGATTTGTTTTTAATTCAAACTCTAGTAATTGGTGCATGAGTGTTAAGGGCATCTAGTATTATGCTATTTAACACCTGATGAGCTTTTTCCACTGAGTCTGCTAGGTAGAACTCTTGCCATCTTGTAGAGTGATTTAGATCATGAAGATATGCCTCAGAGTTGAAAGTTTTCTTGGATCTCCTCAGTAGGAATTTAGCTGGGGGTGTTAGTTTAATGGATGACCTTATTCCAGCAATAAGGCAGTGGTCACTTATGTCACTGAACAGCACTCCAGCGTGCGTGAAGAGGTGGGGTTTGTTCACCAGCATGATGTCAAGTAATGTGCTGTTGCTAAGATTTTTTTTGTTGATTCTTGTTGGTTCATATATAAGTTGTGAAAAACCATATGTATCACAAAATGATACTAAAGGAGCCGAGGCCTTGGATAGCCAATTAAGGTTTAGATCACCTAGGATTATGGTCTCTTCAGTATCCATCTTGATTTGATTCCCAGGTGGGCTAGAAGCTTATGATCCGCTGAAGGGGCCTGTAGCAGCCAACTAGCCGAAATGCTGCAGTGTTGGAGGGAGCCACATTGAGGGATAGACATTCGAATTCTTTGGGCATAGATGTTGCATCTAAGCAAGTTACAGATATATTGGATTTGACATATATAGCAACTCCCCCAACCCTTGTCTGGTGATCCGCTCTGAATATTTGATAATTGGGTAAGTTTATGTCTCTATCTGCTGTGGCGGGTCTGAGCCATGTCTCTGATACCACAAGAAAGTCTGGCAAAGTATGGGCAACCCAGGATTGTATCAACGTGAGCTTTTTTAGCAGACTGCAGGCATTGATATGTAGAAAGCTTAGACCTTTGGTCGAGACTAAGTCTGCTGGTGAGGTAATGCACTGTGGAGGTCCGGGGTTAATTTCCACATTTCCAACACAGATCAGGAAAAAAATTAAAAGTTTCATAAGGGCTTCAAGAGAGAAAATGAGGAGACTATCTTTGGTCCTCCTTTTTCTATTCAGGGGCTTCTGTTTTAAGATAAGCCAGTCAGAGTTATGGGTTCATGCCAATACACTCAATAGCAATCTGGTGGTCAGGCATAATGAGGAACTGTATACCCAATAATGGCGTACCGAGCGATATATTGATAGAGCAATTTGCGTCCCTACATGGAGGTTACCCCACTGGTTGGAATTGTGGCATAGGTAGTGGCAGATAAGGATCCGGTCCTTCTTAATAATGGTGAAATAGCGAGACTAGGAAGGTGGGATGCACTTTTCAGTGTGACAGTGGCAGGAGGGTGTCTTTTCCCTGAACAACATGAAGAACATAGCCAGGAGTATCCAAAGGATCCCCATTATGAAAGCAAGGTTGATGATTAAATGGAACTAAGAAACAAAGTGTAGTAGCAGGGAGAACAATAAGGAAGGGTTGCTGATTTGGCAGTATAGCAGTGGCAATGAGACAGATTACTGGATAGCGTGGCGTTGGGGGCAGGAATTGTAATTTGGCGGGAAAATGCCTATAAAAATAACATCCGAGGAGGGGGTAGGGCGGGTGGTCATAAATTTTGCGGCTTTCCTGTACCTTCCCTGGCTGTCCCTCCCGGTTTTCTGGTCCCTGGAGGTGGCTAGGCGGTTGCTGCCCGCCCGCTGGCAGAGCGTAGCCCTGGCTCTAGCGAGGGGCTTCCAACAGTGAGCTTGACTGGGAAGAGACAGAGGATGGCACAGGAGTTAATATTTAGGGAGGAACAAGCGTTTCTGCTGGGCAATTCAGACTTAAATTATCACAACAAAGGCTGTGGGGACTGGGCGCTGTGGCGTCTGGCCCACTAAGTTAACCACAGGATGCTGTAATCACTTAACCACAGTTACACTTAACAAAAGCCCAAGGATTTCACAAGTACATGAAAACAGCTCTTTTGGCAGGATTTAACAAATTAAACTTAACCCAACAACAGCTTTTGCCATGAAAAATCAAGCAATGCAAGTGAATGGGTGAGGGACCAATCAGCTATGAGGCCGCAAAATGATAATGCAGGCCATATTGCCAACAAGTGAGTACAGTGATTTGTAGAAGACCAAGAATCTCTAGTGGCAGGTCTGTATAACCTGCTAATGGAAAACTAGCCACAAAAAAAAGGTAGTTAGACTTATCGGAGCCAAGGCAGAGTGCTTGGATGGGGGGGGGGGCGCTGCAGGAAGGAGCTGCAGGCAGGTATCCTGATCTTGGTCGGTGGCTGGCTGAGTGCCGGCTGACCGTGGGTGAGCTGAGCAGCCCTGTTCAGAGGCAGGCAGCTTCCAAGGAGCTGCAGGTGGGTGTCCTGATCTTGGTCGGTGGCTGGCTGAGTGCCGGCTGACCCTGGGTGAGCTGAGCAGCCATAAAGTGACACACCACATCTATTGGCATGCCTCCTCTTTCTGGAGCCTCATGACTGCCACAGCCTTAAGCTTCAACTAGGCGTTAGACACATTAAACATAGAAATGTAGAAATTGTCAGCAGATGAGAACTATCAGGCTCATCTAGTCTGCCTGAAAGCCCTACATTAATTTTTGGCCTCTGATCCTAACTGGTCAATGGCTTTTCACCCCACCTTCCCACCTCTAAGGTGCCCTTCTGCCTGTCCCATGCATGTTTAAAACCCTCCACTGTGCTCACCCCCACCACCTTCTGTGGTAGTCTATTCCATGTGTCCACCACCCTCTCCATGAAGAAAACACCCTCATATTTCCCCTCAGCCTGACACCTTCCAATTTCATATCATACCCCCTCATTCTTGTAAATCTCTTATATTGGAAGATGTCTCCCCCCTGCACCTTGTTTATGCTCTTAAGGTACTTGAATGTTTCTATCATGTCCCCCCGATCCCTCCTGTCCTCCAGTGAGTACACATTGAGGTCCTTTAGTCTCTCCTCATATGTTCTCTGGTGCAAGCCCTGTACCATCTTAGTCACCCTTCTCTGGACCGCCTCCACCCTGTCAATGTCCTTATGAAGGTGTGGCCTCCAGAACTGCCCAGAATACTCTAGGTGAGGCCTCACTAGCGTTTTGTACAATGGCATCATTACCTCCCACCTTCTGCTAGTGATACCTCTGTCTATGCACCCGAGCATACCACTGGCCCTCCCTGCAGCCTTTGTACTCTGCTAAGACACACTTAGGTAATCAGAAATGATAACACAAGAGTCACATGCCTTGCCACCTGTGGGAGGTGAGCAGTCCATTGGATGCTCTATCCTCCCTCTTCTGGTTAGTCCCCAATAACTCAGTTTCACTCCTGAATATGGGTTACTGGTGTACAAGTTGTCAGCAGCTCCTTTTTACTGCATGCCTGACAGTAGAGCTCCACTGTGGTCCAGTCCCTTGCTGCCCTGCTGCAGCCTGCAATGGCAGGCAGGAATCAGTGTTCCTGTAATGTCATCTTAGCTGCTATCACTGCTTTTATTGCCACCATCTCTCCCCCCATGCTGGATGGTCCTAAAATACCACTGCGTGTCCTGGCAGGAATAGGGATAGTGTCTGGGAGGGCCTTCTGATGGTTCCTGATACTGTCTGCCCTGTTCTGCTGTTGCCTGCCATAGGGGGCTAGATCTTTTTGTATTGCCACCACCAGCTGCTTCCATTAGTAACAGAACTTTTCCTTTTGTACTGAACTATCATAGCTGTTCTGCAAAATGCTGCTGCAGTGCTGGAATTTAAGAAACAACAATCCCCATCCTACCAAGGCAAACTGTGGCTTTGGGGGAGGTGAGAGACCTATCCAGTATGGGGGGGGGCAACTTCACTGTCTAACACTGATTACAGAGTGATTATTTTGCATTTGTGTTGGTAGTATAACATAGAGGTTAGAGTAATGAGTTGTGAATTAGCTTGTTAGAACCAGCAGAACTGGGTTTGATTCCCACAACCTCCACTTGCACACTGTGTGACTTTAAGCAAGTTACTTAACTTCCCAAGTGCTCCCGGGTCACCCCTCAAAACAGCCACTTGTGCCTAGTGGGCCTTACCTGGTTACCAAAGAATACAAATACAAAATACAAATATATATTTACTAAAACATCCGTCCATTAGAGGTGTTCAGGCACTGGGGTGTGCAAATAGCTTATTTTGAATATTCAACTGAGTATTCAAATTTGGGGCCCAATTATTCATTATTATCCTTCGTTATTCATTGTTTGCCCCCTGGAACAGTGTGTAAGACTTTGAGATCTCCTGAAACTTCCTGTCCGATCAGGGGCCTCTTTGGAAGCTGACTGAAGGCAACCCATGTGATCCATCACTTGCAGAAGCTGCAGGCATGAGAGACAGATGTCGGAGCTACGTGAAAGAGCAGTCTATTTCCATCTGTTTGTTAAAATAAGCAAAAAAAAAACTAACATATTGACAGTTGTTGTTCCTTTTTTAAATCCCAAGCTAGAGATGGTAATTTTTTCACACTTATGTGTGATACTTTTCAGTGTTTCTCAGGAGAACTGCTAGGAGATGGGACCAGTGTTACTGTTGCAGTACTGGTAGTCACAGTGGTTACAGTGGCAGGTGTAGTCTTAGTCACAGTGCCAGGAGGGGTCTGGGTCACAGTGGCAGCAGTGGTCTCAGTCACAGTGGCAAGAGTGGTCTCAGTCACAGTGGCAGGAGTGGTCTGGGTCACAGTGGCATCAGTGGTCTCAGTCACAGTGGCAGGAATGGTCTGGGTCACAGTGGCAAGAGTGGTCTCAGTCACAGTGGCAGGAGTGGTCTAGGTCACAGTGGCAAGAGTGGTCTCAGTCACAGTAGCAAGAATGTTCTCAGTCACAGTGGCAAGAGTGGTCTGGGTCACAGTGGCAAGAGTGGTCTAAGTCACAGTAGCAAGAATGTTCTCAGTCACAGTGGCTGGTAGGACCACTGTTGCAGCAGAAATTTGGATGCTATTAGTCACAGTGAATGGGTGGTGGAGCAGAGTAGTGCTGGTTATTATGGATGAGGTGATGGTGGTACTTGTGGCAATGGCAAGGGATGAAGAGGACACATTTACATTGGTAGCATCGGTGACAGTTAATGACAATGTCCTCTAGCAACACTACTAGTAGTCAGAATTATACTTTTTTCCCGTGGTGTCAGCTGATGCCATATTGGTGCTGGAGACTGTAGGATTTGATGAGCTACAATTTAATTTTGTGCAGCGAATGCACCTTGAGCATGGCTGTGCAGTAGAGGTGGGCAAAGTGGGCAAAATTCGCTCCACGTATTAACGCAGAATCCGAAAAAGCACTCTGCAATGTGAAATGGAGTGCTTTGTGTCATAATGGAGAACACGAGGTCCATTGAAACCAATGACTTTGCATTATTCCACCTTCCTCAAACAACTTCTCCACCAATTTTAAGGTGAAGTATATTGAAATCAATGTACTTCGCATCACTTTGCCAGAAGGGACAGGGAGGGAAGAAGAGGAGGAGGAGGAGGAGCAGCTCTCTATGTAAGGAAAGGGATCAAAGCAACAGAGCAAAAGGGAAAACAGGGAGGAGAGAAGGCACTGTGGGTCACCCTGGAGACTGGAAATGATTCCACAATCTGCACAGGGGTTGTATACAGAACCCCTTCTCAAGCAGAGGAAATGGACAAGAAAATGACAGAAGGTATCCTTGGGATGGCAGAGAAAGGTGAGATTTTTTTTATTTAATTGTTTAACCAGGAGTAGCATACTAAGCTGAAAGCTTTTTTACAGGAGCGACCTGGGAGCACAGGGAAGTTAAGTGACTTGCTAGGGGTCACACAGTATGCAAGAGGAAGCTGTGGGATTCAAACCCAGGTCTGGTCTGTTGGATGTCACCAGATTTGCAGCTCAGAGCCTTAAACCACTGTGTTATACTGCTGATGGGGGACCTGAATATGCCAGATGTTAACTGCAGCACCTTTGCTGCAGCCACATCCAAGAGCAGGGCCATTCTCAATGCCCTACATGGGGCATGCCTCAGACAGCTAGTTTTGGAACCCACTCGGGAGGAAGCAATCTTAGACCTAGCACTCTCAAATGATGAAGTAGAGAGGATCTCTGATCTTGAAGTGGGTAGCCATCTGGGAACAAGCGACCACCAAACAGTGTGGGTCATGATAAATTTAGCTGTAGAGTCAAGCCACAAAAAAGTGAAGGTACTGGACTTCAGGAGGACTGATTTTGTCAAAATGGGAGAGTGCCTCAGAAAAGCACTAGCAAACAGGCAAGAAGGTGGGGTGGAGCAACAATGGGGAAACATCAAAACTGCCATCACAGAGACAACAAGCCTTTGTGTGAAGCAAATAAACAAATCAAAAAGAAAGAAAAAAAACACTATGGTTCTCAAAAGAAGTGGTGGGGAAGGTAAGGGAGAAAAAGATAGTATTCAGGAAGTATAAGGAAACACAGAAGGAGCAGGACAGAGAACTGTACCAGATAAAGCAGAAGGAAGCGGGGAAGACAATCACAATAGCAAAGGCCCAAACTGAGGAAAAGATAGCCAACTTGGTTAAGAAGGGGGATACAACCTTTTATAGGTACATTAGGGAGCAAAGAAAGATGAAGGCAGGGATACTGAGGCTGAATAAAGAGGAAGGTGGTTGGGCAGAGAGTGACAGTGAAAAAGCAGGGATACTGAACGAATATTTCTGCTCAGTATTCACAATGGAAAAGCAGGGGGAGAGACCTAATCCAGTCAGTGGAAGCACTCTGGATAGGGGGGTTGATATTAGTGTTTTCACGGCAGAAAGGGTTTTGAAAGAACTCTTAAAACTGAAGGTGGATAAAGCAATGGGGCCTGATGGGATTTGCCACAGAATTCTAAAATAACTAAGGGAAGAACTAGTAACACCACTGACAACCCTTTAATAAATCATGAAAGGATGGTGTGGTACCTGAGGACTGGAGAAAGGCAGATGTGATTCCTCTTCAAAAAAGTTGGAGGAAGACAGAGGCAGGAAACTACAGACTGTCAGTTTGACCTCAGTGGTATGGAAAATGATGGAGTCACTTCTGAAGGAAAGAAGTGTTGAGTACCTAGAGGCCAGTGGGGCACAGGACCCAAGGCAGCATGGATTCACAGCAGGAAGGTCATGTCAAATAAATCTAATTGATTTCTTTGACTGGGTGACCAAAGCAGTAGACCAGGGAGGGGCTGTGGACATGGCCTACCTAGACTTTAGCAAGACATTTGACACAGTCCCACACAAAAGATAAATAAACAAATTAGCCAGCCTGGGAGTGGGTCCCAGGGTGGTAGCATGGGTAAAAAACACTGGCTGGACAACAGAACACAGTGAGTAATAGTAAATGGAGTCCATAGTGAAGAAAGGAGGGTTACTAGTGGGGTACCGCAGGGTTCAGTACTGGGGCTGATCCTTTTTAATGTCTTTATAAGTGACATTGCAGAGGGACTGGAGGGGAAGGTATGTCTCTTTGCAGATGACACAAAGATCTGCAACAGGGTTGATATGCAAGGTGGGGTGGAAAGGATGAAAAGGGACTTGGCAAGGCTGGAGCAATGGTCAAATGTATGGCAGCTTAGATTCAATGCAAAGAAGTGCAAAGTAATGCACCTGGGAAACAAAAACCCAGGGCAATAGTACACAATGGGGGGTGAGATACTGTCAACAACAAAAATGGAAAGGGACCTGGGGGGTAGTCACATCAGATGACCTAAAGGTGGGCCAGCAATGTGAGAATGCAGTAAGGAGGGCAGGGGGGATACTGGGATGCATTGGGAGAGGCATCACCAGTAGAAAACAGAAAGTTGTTGGCCCTCTGTACAGACAGTTGGTAAGACCACATCTGGAGTACTGTGTACAGTTCTGGAGACCCCATCTCCACAAAGACATAGACAGGGTGGAGGCTGTCCAGAGGAGGGCAACCAAAATGGTACAGGGTCTGTACCAGAAGACTTATGAAGAAAGACTAAAGGAACTAAAGATGTATAGCCTTGAGGAAAGGTGGGAGAGGGGGGACATGATAGAAACTTTCAAATACGTCAAGGGAATCAACAAAGTCAAAGAGGGTAGCAGCTTTCAAAAAAAGAGATTTGCAAGAACAAGGGGGCACTATTTGAAGATAGAGGGGGGACAGCTCAGAGGTAATGTGAAGAAGTATTTCTTCACAGAGAGGGTTATAGATGAATGGAACAGCCTTCCTGAGGTTGTTATAGAGTCAAAAACAGTGGCGGAATTCAAGAATACATGGGACAAACATAAGGCAATTCTAGTTGGGGGTAGGAGGAAGTAGGCTGTTGGTTAACTAGGATCTGCAGCTTATCCGTTAGGCAGGGTAATGGGCAGACTAGGTGGGCCAAGCGGTCCTTATCTGCCGTCAAATTCTATGTGTCTATGTTTCTATGTTATTGAGCTCCAAGGCGAATTTGCAGTGCTTCATGGGATTCCAGGTCACATGTGCTCTAGATTGTTCTGCACAGCCTCAGTTCTGTGTAGTGTGTGTAGTGGACAATGGAAACAGTTTCCTCTCAAAACTCTGCGATTCAAATCCTCTAAAAGCTGTTAATAAAGCCTTTTTGAGCCATTTTTTTTGTTCAAAATTTAGTGCATCGATTATAGGAACCCTCCTGTGCTCATATCATCGAGTGTTTATTGTTTGTGTGTGTATTTTGAATGTTAATTTAGAACAGTCAATCTGTGTACCGTGAAATGTGCTTTGGGGGAGGGGCGTACCTGTGGTGCAGGTAGATTAACTGGGAGAAAAAGGCAGTCTTTCTGTTTTGGTTATATTTTTCTTGTATAACTGTGTTTATGTACACAGTAATATTTTCAGTAATTCTTGACATTTTTTTGCTGATTGTAGTAGTGCAGCAGTGTATAGTTTCAATTTGTTTAAAACATTTGATTTTATAACTAAAGGTTTTCAATTTGCTATGCAATACTTGTTTTGTGTGTGAGCGTGTGTGCGATGCATACCATTGAATCAGACAACTTTTATTGTGCTTGAGTAATTGCAGCAGTGTGAACCTGCTATCTACCACACCTGCATGAATTTTTTTACACTGCTTTGTGGTATCTTTACTGGTAGTGGACTGCTACTGCCGTGCACTACCCCCCCCCCGCCCACACACACACACACCAGCAAACGATATTCTTTTCCAGATTTGGATTTGTGACTTGTGAGCACTGGTTAGGTGGTGTTGTGCCTTTGCATCTGACTCTGCATCTCTTGAGTGTGCAGCGCAATCTTAATCTGTCTGTGCATTTGCAGTACACCATTAATTCTGGGAGACTTCGCATTTCATGTTACGCTCTCATTTCACTTCATCAGCACTAGGGAATTTTCTGGACACAAGACAGTAGCATTTTGGAGATGAAAATTAATTCTGGTGACTGTGTGGCCACTACTCGCATGACAGAGTGCACCTTTAATTCAGGGAGATTTTGCATTTTTTGTTACCCTCTCATTTCACTTCATCAGCACTGGGGAATTTTCTGGACACAAGACAGTAGCATTTTGGGGATGCACATTAATTCTGGTGCCTGTGTGTGACCACTGCGTGCATGACTGAGTACGCCATTAATTCTGGGAGACTTTGCATTTCTTGTTACGCTCTCATTTCACTTTGTCAGCACTGGGGAATTTTCTAGACACAAGACAGTAGCATTTTGGGTATGTACATTAATTCTGGTGTCTGTGTGTGATGTGACCACATCCACTGTGCGCATGGCTAAGTGTGCCATTAATTCTAGGAGACTTTGTATATCTTTTTGTGCTCTCATTTCACTTTGTCATCACTGGGGAGTTTTGTGGACACAAGACGGTAGCATTTTGGGGATGCACATTAATTCTGGTGACTGTGTGGGGACTGCCAATATTGTTGCCACTCCACCTTACTTCACGTTAAGGTGGAATGACAACGCAAAGTAATAATTACAAGGCGAAGTGAGCCTTTCCTATTGACCACTACATGTAGTGTAGTGACAACGAGAAGTTGCCACTTCGCGTTCGCTTCAACAGCGGAATTTAATTTCACTGCATCTCTATTCTGCAGTACACTCACCCTCACCTGCTGCTTGCTGCTCTATACCTACTGCAGTTTTGCTAGGGCTGCTGAACCAACTACATTTTCTGGTACATCCTCCGTCTGCCATGGTTGTGTTCATCACAGGATGATGTCTGATAATAAATATACTATTATAAAATATAGTAGTCTCTCACTGTAGCAGTGCCGGTGAGCTGACAACTTAGTCTCACAGTACTAGTTAAGCCTGACTAGTAAATAAATTCTTGGAAGAAAAAGCATTATTGTTTTAAAGTTCTTCTTTGGCAGGAAGACACACACTTAGAACAATGTTTTTCATGAGTGCACACTGCACCCACACAGAACTAAATGGCAGCTAGCTGCCCAGAAGCAGTGGAAGTCAGTTGTCTAGTCACTTACCAGCTAACAGATGTATATAGCAGTGCACTTGTAGCTGAAAAGTGGCCTTGGATGGACCTGAGCCTGGGTTCCTCATAGAAAGAGGTCTGATATAAAATTTAAATAGCTGGCCTAGTTGTGCAGAGGGCGGAGGCACTGTGAGATGTACCTCTTACCATGCTGGCAATCCAGGCTTTGAAAGGAGCTTGGGTCACTGGGCATCAGCTTGGGGTGGGAAGGATTGAACATCCAATAGACAGCTCCTCTCCTGGGGGAGGGAGGCTTGCTGACTTGGCCCTTGGATGCTGCTGGGTGGTGACCCAGAGTTAACACCAGCAGCTCGAGCAACATAAAGGGAAGGGCCACGATCCCCTAGTGTGTGTATGTCTCCATGTACACATGCCTATGTGCTGCTGTGGCAGGGGACAAAAGGTCAGAACTGGAAAAATGGCTGTCACAGGCTTTATGAAGTCTTGCTTGCCTGCCTACCTCTGTCCTGCACTGTCAATGGTTCACCGGCCCATAATCTGGATAAGAGTCACTGGGTGGAGGAAGATGGCCCTTTCCTTCCCAGCTCCATCTGTGGGAGATCTGGAGCTCAAGAGACTGGGGTGATGGGTGCTGGATGGGGGGGCAGGGACAGGGCTGAACAGCCACCTGTGACAAGCCAGCAATAGAAAAAATAAAAATGTAATTATATTATGAAATTCAGTCACTCACTGCGGTAATACTAGTGAGTTAACAAGTCACATTCACGAATTGTCAAGCCTGGCTAAAAGAATTTATTTTTAAAATTTCTTCTTTGGCAAAAAGTCACAGACTTAGAACAGTGTCTTTCTTGAGTGCACACACAGAACCAAATAGCAGCTAGCTGCCCAGCAGTGGTGGGAGTCATCTGACTAGTCCCACCCTGCCAGATAACAGCTATATATGGAGGTGCATTCATAGTTGCACAAGCGACAGTGGAGGGACCCAAGCCCAGGTTCCTCACAGGAAGATGTCTGATACGAAATTGAAATTATATTATTATAAAACACACACACTCACTGTGATAATGCCAGTGACCTAACAAATCTTCCTCACTAATAATCAAAAATGACTAAAATCATTTCTTTTTTAAATTTTTTCTTTGGCACAAAGCCATGAAAAAGTACACACTATGGCACACAAGCACAGGATAAAATGGCAGCCACCAGCTACCCAGAAGCAGTGGTGGTAGTAGTCAGCCAGCTGTGGCAGCCACAAAAAATATAATTTATTTTCAGAGCAGTTGAGCACTTCACTTAGAAGGCCATGCATATAAATCCTTATTCTTCAAGCAAGTCCAACTAAGTTACAAAAAAAACTTTGTTTTCACTAAAAGTATTACTTCAAAATCTTCCTTACTCCCTTAAGCTGACATAAACTATTTGTGTGTCCGCTTACTGGGCCCTGTCTGTCTCTCTAAGCAAACAGCCCTAGTTTAGTTTCACTTTGTTTTCACTCTAGCAGTTCTGAAAAAAGCCTTGTTTTCACACCACACGTGACAAATGGACTCTCTCAGCTTGAGATTTAGAAAGGGAACAAAAACTATCAAGATTTTTGCTTTTGCTAATTTTAACAAGTGGATGGAAATAGATTGCTATTTCACAGCATCTCAGATGTTGGTCTATCTTACCTGTAGCTTCTGTGAGTGCTGAGTCACATGAGTTGCCTTTAGTGAGCTTTCAAAGTAGCCTTTGATTGGACAGGAAGTCTTGGGGGATCTTGAGATCCCACTGAATAGCAAAAAGACACTAAATAGCCCTGAATAGCACAGATTATTCATTTTTCTTCCTGAGTAATAAATAGCCTGTTATTCATGGTATTTGGGATGTACTGCTCATTACTCACACATAGCTAGCCATTTCCTTCTCCCATATATAGTCAACAGCCTAGATAAAGTATATGGCCATTCATTTTTAATTATTCTGTCCAAAAATGAAAGACAAGATAAGTACAAATCCCTTAGCCCTCCACAAGTGGACAGGGCTAGTCTTGTGGCCATCCCCTTCTGCCACCTCAGTTATTTCCCATCCTCCACTCCACTCCTCATTCTTCTATACAGTGTTTCCCTTAAAAAAAATGCCTACTTTCTGGCATTATGCCAATAACTGGCACCATCTTTTCTTCCAACCTCACTCTTGCCCATCCCCCGGCCTGAAAGCAACATTTTGGTGGGGAAATAGTAATTAAACTCTGACAAGTCAGTTGTTCTCACCTTCCTAATTAGCATGGTGCTTTTCCTAAGTCAAATCACAGTCATGTGACAGCTGTAGCAGTGCACACCAAGGAGGGAGATGGGAGGAGCAGTCTCATATAGAAACAGAAAATATTGGCAGAAAAAAGTCCATTGGTCCATCCTGTCTGCCTTTTTCACCAAATCCTACCATAAGACCTATTGTCTAGTCATGGTTATTGCTCTCACCTTTGCCTACTGCTTCCCCTGTGTAACTGTTAAGCCTTTTATTCAGTACCAGCTGTGTTGGAAACCTTTAATGGTTCTCGCATCAACTACCTCTGGTGGTAGGCTTTTCCACCATCAGCCACCTCTCCCTGTATTATAAAACATTATCACACCCCTCCTGAATCTTCCCTTCTTGGCAGTCTATCTGAATATTTCCCCACAAACCTTGTTCATTCTTTCTATGAACTTGAAGGATTCTATCTTCCCAGTCCCTTCTGGTCTCTAGCATGTACATGTTCAGAGCCTTAAGTTGATCATTGTAGTATCTGCTTTTCTGGGTGGAATCAGTTTGGTTACCCTGTGCTACACCATCTCTAGGATGTCTTTGTCTAGTCTTAGGTGGGAAAGTCAGAACTGGGCACAGTACTTAAGATGTGTCCTCACAAGTGATCTTTAGAGCGGTAGTATCACCTCTTCCCTCCTGCTGTTGGACCCCATACGAATACACCTAGCATTTTGGTTACATTGCTATATGCTTTATTACATCAGCTAGATTGTTTTAGGGAGTCACTTATGGTGACTCCCACATCCTTTTCCTTAATCCTTCTGATCCAATATTCTATCCCGTGGTTCTTGTTCCCTATGCTTATCACTTTGCATTTTGTGGCATTGAATTTCAACTGCCGGACTTTGTACCACCTCTCTAACCTTCACAGGCCCCTCTACAACTCCTCAACCCATTTCTAGCTGTCTACCCTGCCACAGAGCTTAGTGTCACCTGTGAAGAGACACATCAGGCCAGATATTCAAAACTTAGCACAGGCGCTGAGGGGGATTTGCCTACGTTAACCTGGTTTTGCATCCGGTTGGGGGGTGGGGTCCATATTGAGAGACTCCTATTGCATGGAACAACCCCGTTAGCACTCCAGCACTAACATAACCCATCACCCATGCAAATGAGGGGGTCCACCCACATACTGGTGCAGTAGCACATTCAGAAGTTTGTGTTGGTTGTAAATGGCCAAAAGGGTGCTAATTATTGCCTCTGCAAATCTAGTCTTGACTGGGTACAAAGCCCTGGTGGCAGGGCTGCTGCATGGCAGCTGCTCACCCCTGATGCCCATCTCTTGACAGGCAGACTGCACCCTGGCATCCAGTGGCACCCTCCTGCTCTCAAAGCACCCATCTTGGTATGGTGCAAGTATACCCTGGTGTGCAGGTGCTACCCCCACCCTCTGATTTCCCATCCTGTACACACTTCCATCTCTTTGGTATCCAGTGGCCCCCACCCACCCTTCAAGTCACCATCCCATACACAGTCCTATTTCCCTGGTGTCTGGCCACAGCCCCCACCCTCCAAGCACCCAACCCATACATACTCCAGATTCCCTGGTGTCCGGTGGCACCTCCCCCCACAAGTCCCTGTCCCATACACAGTCCCATTTCCCTGGTGTCCAGTGGCATCTCTCAGGTTCCCTGGTGTTCAGTGACACCCCCTACCCTCAGAGTCATGGTCCTTTACAAAGTTCCATTTCCTGGTGTCTGGTGGCACCCTCCACTCTGTGAGTCCCTGACCCACAGGTGTTGTTCTATACCTGGTGGGTAGTGGCACCCCCTTCCCCCAATCCCCCATCTGACCCCAGTGTCCTGTGGTACACCCACCTGAATGATAGTCACCCCCCAGACTGAACAGTGAACAGCAATGGTTCAGTGGCCACCCTGCTTGCCCCCCCTGCACCCAGCACACCACCCAGGTAACCCTCCTTTACTGGTGATACCATGGACGCCTGGTGAGCCTGATACAGTGACCAGCACAGCCCTCCTCTCACCCCCTTAGCTGGTTGCTGTATGACCTGCAAAAATATGTATACAGTATACTGTACATGCGTGTGCTAGAGGTACTCCTAACTGTGGTCAGATCTTTCACTCTTCCTTTATTTTTCTTTTGGATGATAGTTTTCACAAGTGGCTTGATCATGTTTTAAAATTTGTAAAATGTGATGTGGTCTGCAACCTGACAGTCATTACTCAGATGTAACTTCATAAAATGTCTATATTAAACAATTTTGACTCAGGGTTTGGTCCTTTGACTGTAAAATGTTCTCTGCTTAGGGACATGACATTTCTTTACTGTTGGTCATCTGTTTCATGTCTGGGTAAGTACTTTTTATATTATTGTTTCAATGAGGTGCTCATGCCATAATCCTTGTAATATAGGTAGTGGAACAAGCACCCAGTGGATGTAGTGATGTGATCTTTGTGATGTCACATCTTCCCAGTACTTAAGGAACTTTAGTTACACCAGGTACCTGTCCCCTGAAGAAGCTCCACATGAGCAAAATGCTGGGGCACCTGGGTAGCAGTCACAAGTTTGTTTGGAATAGTTGAAAGTGGATACTAAACTTTTGGCTTTTTCCACATACCTCTCTGCAATAAACTTCTTTAAAATGCATCAATGTTGCACCTATTGATTATTCATACTAGAGTCTCCACTTGATATCTCATGGAGTACTAGCAATTTTTTGTTTTTTGGTGACACTAGTCACCATGGAAAACATTACAGGTACCAGGACAGGAACTGGAGGGAGGGGGTGCCACTAGACACTAGACACTAGGAACTACATTATCATAGGGGGTGGGCATTTGGGGGCATGGGTGCTGGTCACCATCAGCTCTGAGCAGTGGGTGATCACAGGGTGGGTACAAACCTGCTGCCGCTTCCCATGCAAAATGAGCACATAATGGGCATGCATATGACCTTTTAGCACCATGCATTTCCAGTGGGCTCATTTGAATTCTACAGATGAATATTGCGCCTCGGCTCCCGGTGCTATCTGGTCTAGGGGCCCAATTCACTATAGGTGGATACAACTTTGGTCCCTATCAGGGCAGTGCAAAGTGACTTTGTGCTGCACTGACACAGCTTGAGATTCAGTTGGATAGTGCTGGTGTGCTATCTGACTGAATATAGCAATCCTTGGTTTAGGTACAGGTGCAAGTGCAGCACAAACCGTTGTGCTCCACTTTTGTGCTTGTTTGAATATCTGGCCCATCTTGCCCTGTGTTCCTTCTCTTAAAGGTATGTCACCAATGAACATATTGAAATGGCCAGATGCAGTACTGACACCAGTGGTACCCCACTCATGATCTCCATCTCCCCTGACTTGACCCTATTTACCACCACCCACTGCTGTCTCTCCCCAAGCCCAACCAGCTGCCCACCCATATAACTAGATCCTTCACTGCACCAAGATCATCTAACTTCTTCAACAACCTTCTGTGTGGCACAGAGTTGAATGCCTTACTGAAGATGAAGTAGAGTAAATCAACTGCTTGTTCCTTATCCATTGCCCTGGTTACCTAGTCAAAGAACACTATCAGGGTGGTCTGCCAAGAACTCTCTGCCACAAATCTGTAATGCTTATTACCTTGGATCCCATTTCTCTCCAGATAGTCCACTAGATCAGCTTTGGCTAGTGTCTCCATTAGTTTACCTGCTATAGAGATATGACTAATGGGTTTGTAGTTTTTCTGTTGCTCCTTGTTTCTCCATTGTTGAATAGAACTATGTCTGCTACCCTCATATCTTTAGGAACCACCCATGACTGTATCAAGTTGTTGAATAGCCCTGCCAGGGGTTCAGCTTGTTCTGATGCCAGCTCCCTGAGCACCCTTGGGTGCATCCCTGGAACCTTATATATTTTCAGGGATGCAAGTCCTTTTCTGACCCTTTCTCCCATAATTACCACCTGCCCCATTTCTGGGATCCCTCTTACAGCAGCCTTTATGCTGCTTTTGGGCAAAGGTCTACTATCCTCTTCTGTGAATACTGAGCAAAAGTAGTGATTAAGAATGCCTGCCTTCTGCTCATCCTCCCCTATTACTCTGCCACCCTTCATCAGCCTAGTAAGTTTCTCTCTTATCTTCCTTTTTTCCCCTCATATATTTAAAGAACTTGATGTCTCAGTGGATTCATAGCAGGATTAGCAGCTTTTCACCTCTAGGTCACTGGTTCAAATCCAGCACAGGTTGGTAATGGCCAAAAGTCAGCATCAAGTAAGGACTGTTCAGTGGTCTATGTGAAATCTATTGTGGTGGTCTCAGTCCAGTTTCCAGCGGGCAAGTGTCCACATCACAAAAACCACCAACACAATTGGCACTAATTGGCACCCTTGTTGGCAGTCTCACATGAAACGCCAAGGACTGGATGGGCATGGAGTCCAAACTACATTATAACCTATGTGGTTGGTCCCTCCATGGCAAGGTTGCGGCACACTGACAGTGAAGTATGGGGAATCCTGCACTGTTATCGCCCATGCTGTACCTCTCGTGGCTAAACAGAGGACTTCCTTTTCAAGCATTATTAATCTAACATATTTCACAAGCACTAAATAACATTTAAAAACAGGAAAAAAATAAATAAATAACTTATGAATTGTCCCTCATCTCCTCCACAATACACAGTTGCACATCTGGTTTTGCATCCATGACTGCTGTCTTGGATTCCCTCATCTGTAACTGGTATTCACTCCATTCTTCTTCTCCTTGTTTCTCCATGAATCTACTGAAGGCTCTTTTTTGGGCCCCACTGCCTCCCTGACATTCTTCACGAACCAGATTGCTCTCTTGTGCCTGTTACTCTTAGTAGCCATTCTCAGGCATGCATTAGTTGCCTCTAGAATGGCCGCTTTAATTACTCCCCAACTCTCCTCCACCCCCTGATTTCATCAACCCTTTCCATCTTATCCTTGACTAGTTCCCTGATCTGGTCAAAGTCTGCTCTTCTGAAATCCAAAACCACAGTCTTTGTTGAATGTATACTGGTACTCAGGGCCAGTTTGAACCATATGGTGTTATAGTCACTGGATCCCAGTAGTCCCACAATTCTCAGTCTGTCTACCATTTCTGAGTTGGTGAGCAGTGCAATGAGAAAGGCAGCTTGCATTGTTGGTTCCCTGACCAGCTGCACCAGGAGGTAGTCCTACAACATATTAAGCAGGGCTTGATTCCTAGTGCTCTTAACTTCTGGAATGTCCCACTCTACATTTGGTAGCTTGAGAGCCTCCACCACCACTACCACTAACACTATCATTGATTATGCTTGGCAGACTGCTGTAAAATAATATTCAGGACCCACATGGCCCTGCTGACAATCAGTATACTGTATTTAAAACAACAACTAGTTTTCCAATCAGTTCAGCTGTTTCATTCATTCCAAATAGTGTTGTCAGACGTACCATTGAATCAGATGTGAAAGTCTCTGTGTTTTGCCTTTGCAGTTTTTCTTCACATTGCCCTGTAATTGGGGTGCATGAAGTTGGGAAACTCTACTATGCCTAACACTATGCAATGTTTCCCTATTTCATGTACAGTAGCACAAAGTGGCACTTCAAGTACTTCTTCATCTTCACCATGTGAAGTCTACACATAGTAGGTCTTTGCTGGTGAATGTGACACTACATGTAGTTCTTTCTTGTCTTTGGCTGGTGAAGCAAGCACTTTGCCAGGCAAAAACTGGAAAGAACTACACATAGTGGCACCTTTGGCAGTGAAATACCACTACACACTCTGCTTGTTTCTTTTTTTTATTGAAAAGCAACAATGAATAACACAGGCTATTAAGAAGGGAGACAAAACTTTCTTCCATTATATTAGCAAGAGGAAGAAGACCAGAAATGATATTGTTAGGCTAAAGAAGGGAGAGGGTGGGTGGGTGGGTGGAAGATGATCTTGAAAATCTGAGGTACTGAACAATTACCTTTTCTCAGTATTTACCAAGGAAGAGGCAGGGAAAGGGCCATGACTCACAAGGAAAGATGTACAGGGGGGAGAGGTGGACACCAGCCCATTTACAGTGGATAGAGTCTTGAAGGAACTAGGAAAAGTAACGGCAGACAAGGCAATGGGGCCAGATGGGATTCACCCTTGAGTATTGAAGGAACTCAGAGAAGTCCTAGAAGGTCCGCTGACAACCCTATTCAACCAATCACTAGAGACAGGTGGTACCTGGGGACTGGAGGAGGGCAGAAGTGGTCCCCCTGCACAAGACTGGAAGTAGGGAGGAGGCAGGCAATTACAGACCTGTTAGCCTGTCCTCAGTGGTGGGTAAGCTGATGGAGTCCCTTCTTAAGGAGAGGGTAGTGAAGTTCCTGGAGTCAAGGCAGCATGGATTCACTGAGGGTAGGTCCTGACAGACTAATCTTATTGATTTCTTTGACTGGGTGACCAGGGTGATAGATCAAGGAGGGGCAGTGGATGTGGCCTACCTGGATTTCAGTAAGACCTTCAACATTGTTCCTCATAGAAGGTTACTTAACAAATTGGAGAATCTGGGTGTGGGCTGCAAAGTGGTAAAATTGGTGGGTAACTGGCTAAAAGGCAGGACCCAGAGGGTGGTAGTAAATGGCATAAAATCAGAAGAGGGGGAGGTGACCAGCAGGGTTCCACAAGGATCAGTGATGGGTCCAGTTCTATTCAATGTCTTCATAAGCAACATTACAGAGGAACTGGAGGGAAAAGTATGCTTGTTCGCAGATGACACCAAGATCTGTAACAGAGTCGACACACAGGAGAGGCAAGATAGAATGAGAAACAACCTAAGACTACTTGAGTAATGGTCAAAGGTTTGACAGTTGGGTGTCAACATTAAGAAGTGCATGATAATTCATCTGGGACACAGAAACCCAAGAGAGGAATACAGGATGGGGGGCAGGTTCTAGCCACCACAAGTCAGGAGACAGACCTAGGGGTTATCATATCTGATGACCAGAAGTCAGCCAAACAATGCGAAAAAGCAGTGGAAAAGGGAAACAGAATGCTGCGGTGCATATAAAGGGGCATAACCAGTAGGAGGAATGAAGTGGTGATGCCACCGTATAGATCACTGGTGAGGTCTCATATGGAATACTGTGTCCAATCCTGGAGACCACATCTCAGGAAGGACATAGGCAGAATGGAAGCAGTCCAGAGAACAGCAACAAAAATGATACATGGACTGCACTACAAACCTTATGAGGAAAGACTCAAGGAACTAAACAGCTATTCATTGGAGGAGAGAAGGGGGAGAGGGGATATGATCAAGACTTTCAAATACCTTAGAGGAATAAACAGGGTACAGAAGCGGAGCTTATTTCTGAGATGAAAGTGCACAAGGACAAGGGGGCATAACATGAGACTGGAGGGAGGGAGGCTTGGGGGAATGCTAGGAAGTACTTTTTCACAGAGAGGGTGGTGGATCCATGGAACAACCTACCAGTTGAGGTGGTGGAAGTGAAAACAGTACAGGGATTCAAAAGTGCATGGGATAAGTATAAAGGCACCCTGCTGTACAGCAGAGCAGGGGAAAGACAGTCCAGATAACAGTAGGGCTTTCCAAACCATGTAGGGGAATGGGCAGACTAGGTAGGCTGTATAGTCCTTATCTGCCAACAGATTCTATGTTTCTATGTTTCTAAAACTCCCGTCATTCATGCAGATAATTTGTCCCACTCCATCCCACTATGCTTTTATATGTACAGAAACCACCACCCATCCCACTCTCATACCATGCACCTCCCTCCCCCAGTCTCAGGTCTCCGTGAAGGTGTACATTTGTTGTACCATTCTGCCACTGCAGTTGTATATTCCCACTTGACCTGGAGAAATTAAAGTGGAAGACCCCAGCTACACTACACTCAGGCACCCTTCCACTGTCCTGTCCCCTTACCTCAAAGGAGACTGACACAAAACCTTTAAAAGAGAAAGCTGTCTTTCACTGTGGCCACCAGCCTTCCTGTTAACTGACTGAATGAATGAATTGGTGGCATGCCATGTAATAACAGTTGATTGGCCACTGTTGTCAATCAATCAGTTTCTACTATAGCACATGTCACTGATTCTAATATTCATGGCACAGCCAGTGAAAAAGGAGGCTTGTCACCATGGCAAGGGTCAGTTTTCTCTTTTAAAAGTTTTATAACAAACTTAAGTTGTACTGTATCCTTTGGGGTGAGGGGAGAGGGAAGTAAAGTGCCAGAAGATGGTGTGGTGGGATTATTCCACTTTAATTTCACTGGGTCAACTGGGTGGGGTGGGGTGGGGTGGAGGAATGGGAATATTCATGTGGGATGGGGAAGGGTATAATAAAAGTATTATTATTTCACTGGGACTGGGGAGGAGGGAGGTGGGTGCTATGAGGGTGGGGGTATTATATATACAAAACTGTGGTGGGAAGGGATTAAACAAATGATCTGAATAGGCGTTCTTTTTTGTTTAAATTTTTTTTTGGTTAAACTTCACCGTGTAATTTTTGGTGAAGTCAAGAAACTTCCCTCGCTATGCTAACTGCAAAGTTCCAACTTCACACTAACCTCACCAGCATAATTTTAATTTGCAACACCACTACCCTGAAATGTATTAAGACCTGTAGCTTATCATTTTAGAAACAAAATTAAGATGGGTAGGGATCACACTAGGAGGAGTAGGGTTGTTTCTACCGTGAAGATTTTATTGATTATGCAATGGAGTTGCAGCTCTTAAAACAGCTAAAATACATATATGACCATCATGGGTTTTAGTGTCCTTGTATCATCTACTTTATGTACTGAATTGCATACAGTTGTCAATACCTGGCACACCATATGCCACACTTTAATGTACAAGTCAGATATTTCAGCAGACCAGCAATTTCCCCATCTAAATTGTATTTTGTTTAAACCAGAAATGTAGTCATCCATCAAGACATTTATAAACAACAGCAAATTACTGAAAATTGGTCTACATCTCTGCCTCCTTAGTAAACAAAGCAAAAACCATTACACAGTTAAATTGCATTAGCTAGGAGTCCACACACACACACACACACACACACACACACACACACACACAGGTTTTGAAAGTCCTATTTGTCTGCTGCACTCTGCTGATTAGTCATATGCAGTTGGATGGATGACTCAATTACATTAAATCCTGTCCATTAAGGATTTCTGCTCTCCAAACAGAATTTGTGCAATGGTAAGCAAATGGAGGTCTACAGATGGCAGTTAAGCAAAGCTTATAAGCTGGTGCACACACCAAAAACACAAGCTAGATTGGCAACATATTACCTTTTGACTTTTAGTGCTACTTGAAAATAGAACTACCAAGATGACCTGTTACTCCAAGGGACTTGACAGTAGCCTGTCACTAGACGCTCATAATTTACTTAGTTTGTCAGTGGAACGTTGTCATAGTGTATCATATCCACCAAGGAAATTAGTATCCCCTTATTAGATATGCATTCTCCAACCAATTATTGCTGCTCAGAGAATTCAGTTAATTAACATTTATTAAAAAAATATATCCAATTAAGTTGCTTCATAGTAGCATAAAGCAATCTAATGTAAGGCTGTGACTTCATATCTTAGGCAAGACGGACCTTCCACATACAATTGCTTTAGATTTGCTTAGTTTCTCAGCTCTCATTTACAGAGCTGGGTGAGTTCTCTGTCTGTAAAGTAGAGGTCAGAGATTCTGATGCCTCAAATCAGTGTCAGTGTAGAATGCAGCAACAGTTTTTCACACACACACACACACACACACACACACCTAACACAAATTAGAGGTAACTGTTTTCAAACTGATTTACAGCTTGCAGGAGCTTTTCAAACAAGTATAGCCATGTCATTAGAAGGGACATCCACAGAGAAGAGGAATGGTATGTTTCATGATTTGACCAGCAAGACCATATTGATGTGTTGCATGGGTTCCAAACTGTCAGCCTTTTTGATGCCCCCTGAAATAGCCCATGTAACTGGACAATGATTGGTGGGCCATCTCAGACAGGGAATGGAGGGAGGTATCAGAGAGTTAAAAACCCTGCCTGACCAACCAGCAGAACAGTGCTGACAGTGCCAGTCCAGAGAGAGCCTGAAAAGATGGAGTTAAAAATTAAAAAGTGCTCTCCATCGGGGATCAGTATATACTCATTAGCAAAGCTTTAGACTTGAGAAAAGAGGAGAAAACAAAAAGTGTTGATGGCGCTGAAAAAGTTGGGAGATGGCAGCAGAAACATGGCTATGTACCATGAAATCCAATGTCTGACATCCGGCAACAAAATAAATGGTAAAGCTAAAAGAGACAATCTTCATCTGAAGGGGGCACTCTGGAGAAGAGAGGCCCTGTTGAAAACCTGTCTGCTCACAGACATCTGTGTTTAAAGTCGATCTGCATGCCACAGCATTGGACTTGGCTGCTATGCAGATTTGTCATCTGTAGCTTCTGTGGTGTCAGAGGGCACCAAACTCTTGGTATAATTTACATAGATGCAGGTGTTGGAGCAGTGCTTGGCACGAAAGAGAAACTCAAGTGGTACCTTAAGTTTAAGATATTATTAAAAAAAAAAAATCAAAGACGTAGCCAATTCCTTTCAGAGCCTTTTCACTTTCATGTAATCTTTGGATACTTAATTAAACTAGAAACTTGACTCTTTGATAAAACATCAAATACAGAGATAGAAATGAAAGAATTTAAATTTGAGATGCATAAACTGAAGATTTCGGGACTGGAAATGGAAAAATGATTTTGGAGGTGCAAACTAAAAAGTTAACCGTGGATGCTTTGACAACCACAAACACTAACAAACTCTGGCCAGAGCCAGCATGGCTACATTTGCACTTGCTGAGCTCACAGTGAAACAGTCCACTGTGCCCAAGATGGCCATGATGCAGTCACATGCACAACTACTTGTGCATGTGCACTAAACAGCAATGGCCATCTTGAGCATGGCAGGTGACTGGCAACCAAAGTAATGCATGTGCTGGGGGGGCGGGGAGTGAGTGGACTGTTTTGGAGTTCCAGAATTATTGTACTGCCACTCCAAAATAATTCTTCGGTGTCCATCCGGTGGCTTGTTTTTGGAGCTGCTGTGAGATGACTGCAGGCTCTGCCCGCTACAGCCATAAAAATGTGATTACATTTGATTTGTATGATTAAACAATTGGAGAGTGCCCTAAAATATTGGAATCACCAAATAGTTGGTGTCCTAATTCAAATTCCTTATGACTACTGTACCCTAATATTAGGGATCTGAGTAAACATAATTTTGTGCTTTTGCTTGGTTTAACACTTGAAAATCTACTTTTCATCTCTTGGATTTATGGAATACAAGTATGGGAGAGTGCTGAAATAAAAGTCTTTATATTACTGAATAAGGTGAAATATCACCAGCAAACACAACTGAAAATATTCCCATCATTTCATCTTGGAATGGGTCCTGAAACTATCTCTGCTCGCCCTTTCAACAATTAATAAATCTAACATGTTTTCTGACATATCATTTTCAACACAGGATCAGGGGAAAAGATGTTCAGCATTTAAAGACCATCTGTTAGAACTTGGGGCTAAATTCTAATTTCTGTTCTCTGAAAAATGCATAATCAAGCATGACTGGAAAAATATTCTACAGTCCAGACCAGATGAAAGACACCCCCTTCCACACACACACACACATACACAAACTCTGAGAGATACAAGAAATACTGGTGAAATATATTCTCTTTATATGCTTTAGGAATGTTCTGGAACAGTTTCTGATTAAATTTGTTTCCCCCTCTGGGGTTATACCCTTTACATTTCATGATTTAATGAATGGACTCTCTAAAGACTAGTGTTTTTTATACTTTGTGCATAATTAACTCAACTAGTAATTTGATATACTACAATGCTTATAGTTTATATCTTTATAAAACAGAATATGCACTCAAACTCTTAAAAGAATGATAAGAGCATGAATTAATGTTGGCACTTATGGTATACTCATGATTAGTGAATTATATCAAAATAGTTTTAACCTCTTTGGATAAATAGAAATGTTGTGAATTTGGATCTACCACAGTTTGTGAAACTGAGCTATACCATCTGCTTACATTTTTAAATTTCTGTAAGATCATACTATTTTTCAATTTCTTAAAATTAACAGAATATATTCGCTTGATATAATCAAATGATATTTAATTACATAAAATAAAAGTTTAACAAAAGCAAAACTTAGAAAGTGCAAAAAATAATAAAAATGGAAACTAGCGATACATGGCTCATGTAGTAGTGCAACAATATCTAACATCTATAATTCTAAAAAAAACACATTTATTGAAGTTTTTCTCACCACACAGTATCTTACATGAATGACAGGTAGTATCATCTGTTTCACATTGCAATAAAAAAATATATAGTTTTCTACTATAAACTTTTTGGCCACTTCATTGGCAACTATATTTACAGCATTTGTGGCCAATCTGCAGCACAATTAGGCTTACAACTAGGCCCATCTACTATTTAGATCACAAAGTTGCATGGCTCCAATTGTCAGTTTCTTTAGAAGGAGGGGGGCAAACCAGTCATTCATTTGCAATTGCAAATGGTAGGTGGTGTGGTTCACACATGTCTAGTCTGTCAGTCTTTTACAATATGTCTTTTTTTCTGCTAGCCCCATAATGCAGCAGCAGAGGAGCCACTTGCTGTGCCAGTGACCTTGGCTCACAAACAGAAGCAGAACAAGCACAGCATCTTATTGCGAGGGAGAGGGAAGACCAACTGATTCTCTGTCTGCACACAAGCTGATGTGAGTATTTTGAGCTCTCGCAGTTGGCATCCCACTTGGGGGAAGGGTAGGGAGAAAGCCCTGAGGAAAACAGGCCAATCAGAAGGATGACCACTGTCATACCCTCAAGTGCAACACCTCTGATCACACCGTTCTGGAAGTGGGATGCTCCTGAAGGTCTCACTGCAGGGGGCAATCCACTGAGGATTAGGGTGGGTGGGTGAATTGTTTTCATGGCTTGAAAGTCAATGTTAAAACCATGTTGGGGTATGCTCTGTTCTTCTTTCTTTTTGTATGTTGGTTTTATAGTTTTCCTGTTTGATGGCTGTCTGTTCATGCTGTTTCTTTATAGTGCTGTTACCATTTTGAAAAAAACCAAAATAAAGTATATTAAATTAAAAGCTATAGGGGTACAGCTAACAATGGGAGCATAAGCACTGATATAGCAAATAGCATTATTTTGTTTTCATTCAGTAGATTTTATTCCTGACTGTAACCTACCCCCATCTGTACTAGTTTCCCCCAGCCCCCTCACCCAACATGCTCAGGAATTATTTGCTCTGATTTTCCTTTCACTGAATCTTGTCCAAAGAACCAGTCATTGTTGTGGGGCCTGTGTGGGACCAGGCCACCATCAAGCCATGGTCAGTAATTTCCCCAATATTTCTCCCCATGGGGCCACAAGTGTGTAATGTTACAATATGTGGGCTCCAAATCTGCAGAAATGCCCCCAGTGTCTGGTTGTAGGATCCTTTCCCCTGCACATGGTCTCACTATGCTATACCCAGATTCCTCCAGGTGGCAGCCAACCAGTAGGACAAACTAACCCCCCTCCCCAAGGCAGAAGAGCCATCTAAGGGACACTCAATTCTACCACCCCTCCATTCAGCCCCCGTGTGACCTGAGTCTGTTCCAGAACCAAGGCTGTTTTAGCATACAGTAGTAGTCACAGACAATACCAGTTATTTCATGAAATTTCTGTGATATTTCTAGAGAAATCTCCTGCTTTCTGCATTTCCACAGTAGGGGCAGCAGAGAAAAATGGTTTAGAAATTTTGTGAAATATCTGGAAATAGCTGGCAATGTCTGTGCTACTACTGTAGTAAGCAATAGCCGTACTGCTGCCCTGCCAGGCCAACTGCTGGATGTTTTTAGTAGGGATGGACGAACAGATTTCAAAAAAGTGCACCCCTTCCCTGAATTGGGCATTTATTTGAATTTTATGTAATTTCAGACCTCTAGACTGAATCTGAGCCAAGCAGTTCAACATGAATTGCCTAATTTGCCTAGACTCTGCATGTCAGTTACATACAAGTCATAGTATGTATACATTTCAGGCAAAAAATGGTTTGAAAGAAAACATCTTCTTTTAAGTCATTTTGTTGATTGGATTTTGTGTGTTTCTGAATATGAACTGCGAAAGGTTTGCTCATCTCTGATATGTAACCTGCTGCCTGTCTCTGGGAACAACGGGTCACTAACTTGTTTTTAGACATTTTGAGGTCTAAATACAAACTAGGAATACTTGCCATGACACCAGCTTGGCCATCATAAGAACATAAGAAGTAGATGGCAGATGGGGAACGTATGATCCATCTGGTCTGCCCAGGCATTTCTAATCCCCTATCCATTTTTATTATCCCTTAAATGTCCACACTGCCTGTTCCACACCAGCTTGAATTCTTGTACTGTCTTTGATTCCACCACCTCTGGGGGCAGGCTGTTCCATGGTTCCACCACCCTCTCTGTAAAAAAAGTATTTTCTTATATTGGTTTAAAATCTGCCTCCCACTAGGCGCAGATTGTGTCTCCAGTACATGTTGGTTTTTTTTCTCCTGGAATACATTTCCAGTTTGAACTGTGTTTATTCCAGTTACATATTTGAAAGTCTCTATCATGTCCCCCATTTCTTCTCTGTTCCTACTCCTTGAGTCTCATTTCATACTGTTCTTGATGCAGAGCCTGAACCATCTTGGTGGCCCTCCTCTGAACCCTCTCCAAGCAGTCTATGTTCTTTTTCAGATGTGTTCCCCAGAACTGTATGCAGTAATCCAGGTGTGACCTGACCAAGGACCTGTACAGTGGGATAATCACGTAGCACTTTCTACTTGTAATTGCCCTATCTATACAACTGAGGAAGCTACTGGCCTTCTGAACTGCTTTTTCACACTGTTTCCCTACTTTTGGATCATCTGTATCAATAACTCCATGGTCCCTTTGCATACTGGATTGTTTGAGTTGATGCCCATTCAAAGTGTATATCTTCCTTGGGTTACTTTTATCCATTTGCATCACTTTACACTTCTTGGCACTGAATTTCAACTGCCATTTTCCTGACCAGTCTTCTAGCTTCTTGAGGTCGGCTTCCATCCTAGAGACACCTTCCTCTATGTCTACCCTGTTGCAGAGCTTTGTATCATCTGCAAATAGGTAGACCTTCACCTCCAGTCCCTCAACAATGTCACTGATGAATATGTTGAAGAGGACTGGGCCAAGTACAGACCCCTGTGGAATGCTGCTGGTAACTCTGCCCTCCTTGGCCCAGTGGTCCTGAGGGTTGAGGTGCTGGATGCCACTTCTCACACCATGCTGGTGACCTGGGTTCTGGAACAAGCTCAGATTGTCAGGGGTCAGCCAGGGAGAGGGGTGAGTAGGATTGAGCTGCTGGCTGGCAAGTTCTCCTCTCCTGGGGAGGGTTTCATGGCTGCCAGTGAAATAGCCACATCCAGTGATGACTGGATGCTCTACAGCCATGATCACTGAGGATAAGGCACAGGAGGAGGCAGAGGCCTACATAGGTCGCACGGGAGCATGTAACTTAATGTGCTGGCATCATTGCACGTCCTCCTCCTTAAGGGTTCTATGCAGAAAAAACCCTCACAAAAGAGCACCGTGATGCCCTAGACAGACTCCCATTCCTTCCTGTTGAACAAAGCCCAGCGTACGTCAGGGTAGGGGCTCCAGGGTGATGTTGGTCTCCCCCCCATTTCACCCCAGAGGGCCCCTCCATGGGGGAAAGCCACAGTCCTCCCTGTCCCTGAGGCCAACCAGAAGAGTGTTGAGGGTCCATGTAACAGGGAGGACTAGGGGGTATACCTCCCCCTGCTGTGAGTGAGGTGAAAATAGACTTAAAAAAAAACAAAACTCTGCCCTCCTCTGAAAATGCCCCAACTGACCAGAACCCTTTAGGACCTTCCCTGAAACCAGTTCCTAATCCATATGACTATTTTATTGTCTATGCCTGTGTTCTCTAGCTTGTTTGCTAATCTGCTGTGGGGCACAGTGTCAAAGGCTTTGCTAGAACTTAAGTAAATCACATCCACTGCAACCTCCCTGGTCTACTGTTTTATTTACTCAATTGAAGAAGTCTGCCATATTTGTTGGACATGAGCAGCCAGTTGAGAATCCATGTTGCTTTGGGTCGAGTCTTCCACTTTCCTTTAGGTGTTCTACTATCCTTCTTTTGGGCAATGCCTCCATAATTTTACCCACCACTGAGGTTAGGGTGACAGGGTGACAGTTGCCTGGATCCTCTCTGCCTACACTCTTGTGCAAGGGTGTCACTGTTTACCTTTTCTAGTCTTCTGGTACTACACCACTTTCTAGTGAATTATTGAACAGTTCAGCCAGTGGAGTGGCGATCTGTTCCTTGAGTTCTTTTATGAGTCTTGGGTGGGTCCCATCTGGACCCATTGCCTTATCTATTTTTAACTTACTTAGCTCTTCTATGACTTTTTCCCTTGTGAAGGGGCTCAAATTGATCTCACCCTTTTCTTTCTCCTTGTCATTTAATGCTGGACCCTTGCCACTGTCTTCAGTGGTGAAGATTGAGCAGAAGTCATTTAGTACCTCTGCCTTGTCATAGTCCCTCTCCACTAGATGTCCCTGATTTGACGCTAAGCAGACTATCCCCCCCCCCCGGTCTTTCTTTTCTCTCTTATAGAAGGTTTTGTCTCTCTTCCTTATGTCCTTCACTATTTTCTCCTCCATTTGTGCTTTGGCAATCCTAATTGCCTTCCCCATCTCTTTAAATCTATCTATGTATTCTTCCCTGTCACTGTGGTTAGGGCATTCTTCAAGGTTTTCCAGCAGTCTTCAACATCACCTTTTGTACTGGTTTGCAGTATGGATTTGATCTTGGATTTCATGACAGGGAAGTCTGCTTTCCTGAAGTCAATGACCTTGACTATTGTGTGATAACTGTCTTCTGTTCGGCAATTGTTAGCCATACCAATCTGTGGTTACTGGATCCTAGGTGACTTCCTGTGTGAACACCTGTGATCCTGGAACTACTGGAGTGTGCTAGGTCTAAGATTGCTGTGACCCTTGTAGGTGAGTCTATTAGTTAATTTAAACCCGCCTCTTACAGTGTGAGAAGGAATTCCTTGCTCCTGTCAGAGGATGCTGTGCATGAGGGCCAATCCACATCAGACAGCTTGAAGTACCCAACTAGAAGTAAGTTAACCTTGTCAGCCATCATCATGATGGCTTCCAGGAGCTCCTTGTCTGTGTCAATGTCCTGGGATGGGGGTCTGTAGATTACCCCTACTCGGATGGGGGCCTTTTCTCCAGCCCCCATTCAGCCATACGGTGATTGATCTGGAGTTCAGTTGCGCTGATTCCTTCCCTTATGTATATAGCTACCCCCCCCTCCTTTTTTCCTTTTCTATCCCTTCTAAAGAGTGTTTGGGCAGGTATTGCAACATCTCACGTGTGGTTTGCCATGAACCAGATTTCCATGACTGCTACCCAATTTAGTTGTAATTCTGCTATTATGGCTGTGAGGTCAGGGATCTTTTTTGGGAGGCTTTGAGCACTGACACATGTGACCTTCCATCGGTGATTGCTCAGGCCTGCTGTATGTTTACCCTGTGTGTGCTCTTTGCCATCCTTTCCCTTTTGGTGGCTATTGCTTTTGCTGAGATTATCCAGGACAGCCTCCTGGTCTGTGTTCCTACTGGATTTAGTAAAGAGTGCATTTCTTGAATCTGCACCGCTTGTGTGTGGGCTTTATCAAACTGTGTCAAAAAAGCATGTAACCAACAACAGATGTTGTCAGAAGACACCCATTTTTGTGCTGCAACAGTAGCTATAGTGAAGTCCAACAGGATGAAGCCCAACTCTGCAGAATTCTGCAGTAGAGTTACTGTAGCAAACAATGCAGTTTCAATGGGAGTTAATTCCTTTTGTTATGCGGGAAGCCTGTGACACTGTGCTTTATCCTGGTGGGCTTCACGTGTATGGTGGGATGCTGCAGCAGCAGAAATAATTAATGCTACTCCATCAAATGTCAATAATTATTGCGAATGACAAATTCAGCCTTTGATGTTAACTTCTGGAAATAGTGCAGAATTGGGAGGGGTAGAAACTCTTTTGACAGCAGGAAGCTTCAGGGAGAGAATAATAATAAAATAGAACTCTTCATAGTACAAAATGGGGAAGGCAATTCCAGCATCCTGATTGTCCAAGACTCAGTTCTAGCCATGGATTTGTGAATGTACAACCCATGGCTAAAACGAGCCCCTGCCAACCTGGACATAAGACATTAAATATCAATGTTCCCATATGGAATTTTTATTTGTAAATATCCTCCGTTTATTTTTATTGCAACACAGTGACCCCAGACAGTTTAAATTCAGTACAGTCAATATCTCCAGTACTGTATTTGTTCCAACCATGCTCACCAGCAATGTTGCTTTTTAAATCTGACTCCAGCACAACTGTCTCCAATCTCCATTGCTAGTTTCTTTTCTTTTCTTTTCTGACTCAGACTCATTCACTGTCCTGCCTGCTAGCTCCACCTATCCACTTGCATGCCACGACAAATACTCTTATTCCCACTGGCAATGCCAATTAAAAAAAATCCTGCAAAAAAAGGGACACTGCCTGTGAAACACCTGAGTGAGTCAGGACTTATGGCTTAGCTACTAATGATGTAGCATGCACTCTCTTCCAAAATCAGAATGAATATGCAGTGCGATGTGGTAGCAGACTGCAGCCATCACCTTCAGTGCTGTAACAAGATTTTTTTACAAGATTTTATCAAATGTCAGTATTAGTGCCCAATAAAAACATACTTACCAAGAACCCTCTAGAAAATGAGATAATGCATCCTTAATATGTTTAGAGAAGGAAGATGAACAGAGAATCCACAGACTCTATACCACTATCCAAGGCACCCACTCACCCATGGTGGTTCAAATAGGTAGGGCAAGCCCTGGGATGGTGGGTGATGGGGTTAGGGTTGCCACTGTAAGGTGGCATTGGAGGCTGAAGCAGAAGATGAAAAAAAGAAAATGTCTGCGAGTAGCCCTGCTCTAGCCCCTGTTACCCCTTGCAATACCCTCAGGAGTAAGCCATCAAGTCCCATATATTTGTTTACTGTCAACCCTGGTAACTTTTCCAGCACCCTTGTCTTCATTATCTGGACCAATCCCCCAAGGAGCATGCTCCCTCCCCTCCTAAACCTGCATTCTGGCGGTGGCCCATCCTTCTTAGTAAATACAGAACAAAAATAATTGTTCAGTATCTCTGTCTTCCCCTTGTGCCCCTCCTCCCACCCATCTTTGCTCTTAAGCCTCACTATACCCCTATTGACCTTACACTTCTTCTAGATGTGCCAAAAGAAAACCTGTTCCCCTTTTTCAACCCCCACTGCCATCTAGATCTTATCTCCACTTTGGCATCTCTCACCTTTCCGGTGGTTTCTGTTGTTACTTCCAGATAATTTACCTTATCTTCCTCCCTTTGATTTCCTTTATAAAATGTCCTACTTTGGGGTTTTACTGCTGCCTTTACACTGACTGTGACCCACATTGGCCCTGTAGCCCTTTTTCATTTAGACACCTTTGCAATTAAGCCATTTGTGACTTCAATCACTGTTTTTATTAATGCTTCCCATATTTTGCTGCATCCTGTACCTTCACTATGTCTTTATGCTTTCCTCACATTTTTCCCTCATTTTGCCAAAGTCCACTTTTTTGAAGTCCCCTACCTTATTGCTATGCCAGTGCAAAAGTCCTATGGTCACTGGAGTTGAGTGGTTCCAGGACTGCTAGGTTCTGAATCTCATCACTGTTGATGAGTACCAGATCCAGTAGGGCCTTCTCCCGTGTTGGACCTTGAGCTAATTGCCCCCAGGAATGCCTCTTGGCAGGTGTTCACCAGAGTATGACTTCTAGTATTAGCCACAATACATGTGTGCAGTCTTCTTAATCTTCTCAGTATGGTGTTTCCTATGCATATTTTGAAATATATATATATATTTTCATTTTTAAGGCTCTTTTTTTAAATTGATAATTCAGTTCCTTGTCCGAAATCACCATGGGTAAAGATGGGTTTCGGCCAATCAGCGTTCACCATTTCTATGACACATTTTGAAAATAAGTATTAAGGTGTGACAGAATGTGCATTGCAGTATAATAGGACTTCTTGGGTAAAAAAGGCCTGAGACCAAATTTATCAAGGTGTAACACGATCCCACAACTACAACCTCCTTGAGTGCCTCGTTATGATTATAAAATACAGTAGTTCCCCCAACTCTTTTTTTTTTTTCAAACTGAGTAGAAGTTCAGAAAAGTGCGATTTTCTGACCTGTGCTGTCACGATGGAATAACACAGTCAAGTGATTACATTTGAGCAGGCATGTTTATTTGTTTCTTTTTTTTCTATCAATCATTTTCAGAACAGTAACATAAGCTGAGTGGAATCTTGTGGTCAAAGTTTCACTTATTGCTTCCATTCCACTAATGTCATTAGGTTCCAGAACAAACTGGTAAATGAAAAATGAATATCAGGGGAAAACAGCAACATCAACAAGTAACCACGAGAAAAAAAGGAAACTTGTCATTATAGCAATGCAAACACGATAAGCGTACCAGTAGGGAGCATAAACACGTTTTAGATATGCCCAAATTCCCATTATAATAAAAAGGAGAAAGCAAACGTTATGTTTCCTGTATCCATTATTTGATATAGCTTTTTATCATAGTCAATAGCAGACACACTGAGAACAAATCCAAAACAATGTATATCAATTTGAAACGTACTCCTGAAATAGAATTACGAATATTGATGTCCATTCAGAATCTTGTTTGCATGGATAATTTAATTGAGAAAGCTGACATTTGCTGCTAAATGTTATAATCCTCTTGCATTCTTTGACATTTCTTTCTTTCTCAGGAGCAATTAAATTAAAAATGATTTTGTTTATTGCATACATGATTAACTGACATGACTTTGCTTGGAGGAACATACCCAATTAGAGTTACAGTATATTGCTGACCTTCAAGAATGAACATAAAATAAATCTGCATTATTGCCAGAAAAGAAGGAAACTCTCAACATGGACATGTAGCACTAGGTGGTAACAGTGATTTTTTACATTACAGTAGGTATATATAATATTACATACACAGGGTCAGACTGCAGTACAGATGGCCCATCTGGAAAGCTGATTCTGAGGGCCCACTTGGAAAATCAGTAGGGGAGGACCATGGACTGACACACTCATTTCAGTGGTCCACTTAAATTTCATACAGTGGCTCTGTTTTGGCATTTTATATTTACTTGCAGTGATCAGAAAACCCCATTTAATAAGGAAATAGAGTTATATTTTAGGTGTCAGTTAACTACACTGTAATTGCATTACAATTACAATGTATTTGCATGCAACAAACATGTAATTATTATGTTGCATGTAATTAAAGATTAATTATGTTGAAACAGACACATAAAATAAAGTGTAACCGAAATTAGATCATATAGTAAATGGAAGGATTTTCAGAGTTTGGGAGGTGGAGAGCTGCCCAACTGAGGAATCCCACCTGGAAATTCTCAGGTATCCTGGTGGCCCAGTCTGTCTCTATGCATATAGGGTAACATTCTGAAAAATAGTAAGTTGACTTTGGCAAATGTATTGTACATATGAGCTAAACTGCCCATCAACAGTGCCTCAAAGTTTTGGAGGAGTGCAATGTTTTTCATGTGGTCTGTCCCTTTTTCCCATCTTTAGCTACACTTGCTCTGCAGCACCTGTTTTGATACAACATGATCCTAGAGCTAACCAAAATCTCAGGTTAGTTTTATGTATTTTGATGGAAAAAATACAAATTTCATATGTTGTGCTCACCAGAGATTTTACTGTTCTATATGTTCTGAACAAACGTGTATAAACTGTAGCCTGGTAGTAGTAGTAGTAGTAGTTTTATTTATTTATGGTGCCCTTTCCTGGAGGCCTAGGGCACCATTACAAGGAGGAAATAGCAAAATAAACATACCAATACATACTAATTAACAATAAAATATCATGAAATAAAGTGCAGTACAGACTATTAAAACAACTAAAGGTTAATAGTTGCATTTGTTATTGTTTACATTGATTCTACTATTTTTTCTGTTTTATGACTCATTGTGGGATGCTTTGTTCAGATCTGTGAAAAAGAGCAGTGCATGGAGTCTAAGAAAGTGTATTTGGAAAGCTGGTGTGTGTGTGTGTGTGTGTGTGTTGAATTCATGGTCATTTGACTTGGTTTCTGCACATGAGACACATACTGTGAGAAAGGGCCTCCTGTACTGAATGCAGACCCACCAACACAGTTGCAGTGGAGCTTAGTAATGAACTTTCTGACAACTAGAGATTATACTTCCCACCAAGTTGTATTTAAATGTAGATAAGCCTCAAGCTCTCAGCCAGAACACATTAGTTTGACTGCAACAATGTAACAGTTTAATGCCCTGAAAGTCTGCTTTAAACATTGCTGAAACAATATCACTGACATCAGCAATGACATTTAACAATTTCTCTCATACTACACAAACTGTAGTGAGAAAGAACAAATCTTCCACACTGGAGATCAAACCCAGGCCCTCTTGCACTATTTTCTCAGAGCTCTGTCACTGTACTATCATTCCATAAGGTAAAACAGAAGGTTTCTAGACAAGAGACACATGCTATAAGAAAGCACATCCTACACTAAGTGTAGATCTCCATGTATAGCTACAGTCGACTTTAGTAATGAACTTTTTGTAAACCTGAAGTACTGCTTCCCACTAAGTTGTATTCAAACCTAGAGAAGTCACAAAGTCTCAGATGGGACCAATTAAATTGACTGCAACAAAGATACAGTTCTATTTTCTGAAAATCTGTTTCACACCGTGCTGAAACCCTATCACTGACATTAGCAATGACATCTAAAAATTTATTTCTTACTACATAAATTGTAGTGAGAAACAAAGAATGTTCAATACAGTGGGGATCAAACCCAGGCATGTGTAGGTCTGAAACACTATGCCAACAGTTACAAGCCCTATCACTGGCATCATCAATTTTATTTTATTTATTTTTATTTTATTTAGTTTTTGTTGACCGGGTAAGTGCACTAGACAAGTCCTGTCTATTTTCAGGCACGATCTGGGGGAGGGGGATACAGATGAATGCCAACTGACCTTGAACCAGATACAGCTGTTGGTGGTATTTTTAGTGTATGAGGGAAATTTGGCTAGGACACTGGGGAAATTCCCTTACTCTTTGGGTAGGGGGTGCTGTCCTGTAGGCGTGTGGTACTCACTCATTCTGGAGCAGGATGTGGTGGGATGCAAATCAGTCAGTGATTCTCTGGCAGGCAGGGTTGGTGTTGATAGCGGGGACCAACGAAGGTGGAGTATGTCTGTCATTGGACCCGAGGGGTCGATTGCTGTAGTAAGGGATGTAGAACTGCAGACACCTCTGCAAAAATCGATTTCTGAAGTTACGGATACCTTTTTGAAAGATTCCTATAGTTTGCACGATAAAAAAAAATGCAAAAGGATGGCTTGTGTTTCCCCTTCTCAGAACACCTCCTCCTCTAAGGTTTTTCTGGGTTCTCAGGTGAGTGTACCATCTGGCCAGCTGCCGCTTTCCCCCAGCGATAGTGTGGAGTCTCTGGTTGAGCTATCATTGCCAGGAGATGTGGGCTGGATGGTGGAGTCTGCTTTAAAAACTTTTGGTTGGGTTCAGAAGACAGATGATACGTGGGTTGTAGACCCAAAGTTTGAGGTGGGTCCTGGGTGGGTAGGCCTGGTGTCTGCCTCAGGAATGATTTCTCGAAGTTCGGATTTACCTACTCATGATGGTTTGAGACCTTCCTTGACTGTGTCTTCTCCCTCATCTTCTCCTTTAGTACTGCCTTCTGATGTGGGGACTACTGATGTTTTGACTCCTAAAGTTTCTTTGGAGCCTCCAGGGATGGATTCCCTTCCTGATACTGCCCAGCATGCTGCACTGCATCAGGAAACAGTGACAGTACAAGACTTTTCACTACTGTTGGATGCTGTTCCCCAGAAGCCTTCTGACGCAGGCCTGGTCACAAGCCTGTGGAGTTGGCAAAAAGGAGAAATGCTATTCGGATTCGGTATATGGGAGGTATGGCTGAATTACCTGACTGATATTTTGTGGGTAAGATTCTACTTAAACAGTCTTTGGGTTTCTCACCTAATGAAGTTTATGCTCTTATTAGTGCACCTGAGGAACATACTTTCGATGTGTGTTTTCAGACTTTGGAAGTTTTTAAATGTTTCTGGACTAAATATTTGCTCCTTAAAACTAACCCTCTTTGGACACCATTTCAGGTCATTCCTTTAACTAAGCAATCTTTTCGTATTATAACTGTTTTGTTTTGCAATGAAGGGGTTAACATTTCAGATATTTTATTTTGGTTGGACAAAAGGCATGATGTTCAAGGCACCCCTGAGCCTATTATTGATGCCGAGGGTTTTTGGAATGGGGGTGGCATATTAAGGTCAAATTGTTTACTGTAGATAATGATTTTCAGCATCTACAAAACTGTTTTTTCAATGTCTGAGACAAGGGATTTCTTTTTTATCCTGGTCAGCCCCATAAATGCCATAAATGTGGTTCAGTGCACCATATTAACACGTCATGTTATAAAATTTGTGGTTTTCGTTGTGGTGATATGGGGCATGCTAGTACAGAATGTGATAACTCTCCTACATGTAATTTTTGTTACGAACCTGGACATACCTTCACCGAATGTCCATTTTCTGCTCATAATACTTCAGAGGTGGATTTTACAGTTCAAGATTATTATATTAATATGGCCAGGGCAGGTTGGGTGCCTCAGGGCCCTAGGCATCCTAGACCATTCCGGAGTTCGGCTGCACAGATTTCTCCTGAGTGCTCTATGACTAGAGACACCGGTAAGATACCTTGTGTGACTTTTGGTGTTTCCAAGGTGCTTGACCCTCAGTTGAGGGATGTCCCTGCCTGTTCTTCACCTTCGGAGATGGGTAACATGGCACCTCCACCACCTCCTGTATGTCTCTTGCAGATGGCCCCACCTGCAGGGTTGGATCTTTCTCAGACCATAGGTGTTGCTACTGATATCCCTTTGTCCAATTTGTATGAGATTCTGGCTGCAGAATGTGATTCCGTGGATTTAGATTCTGATGCTGCTTCTAAATCTTCCTCACAAAATGACCCTGTGTCTGATATGGATGTGGGCCATTCTGAGGGGAGGAAGAAACAGGGGAAGAAGAGTGGGCTTCATACAGAATTACGTAAAAGTGCTCAGAAGAAACAATTGCATACTTAACCTTTTTCAGTGTTGTATGATCTGACTGTAGCATCTTTGAATGTGAATAGCATTTGTACTTGGTATAAACACTTGGCAACTTACAATTTTTTTTCCCATTTTAAGGGCAACATTTTTTCTTTTCAGTACACTAGATTATATACATTTGCTGAATTTGACCTGGCTTCCTGAACATGGCCATGGGGGTCCTTGTTATTGGTCGGGTGGTGGTTTGGATCTTTGTTCTGGGGTTGGGATTTGTTTTTTGACCTCTGACATTTTTGTCACTGATCTTGTAGAGATTGAAGTAGGCAGATGTCTTTTGCTTGATGTCACGGTACAAGATTCTGATTTTAGGCTTATCAATATATATGCAGCCCAAGTTAAATCTGACTGCACTGCTTTATTGGAGAAAGTTAGACCATATTTGTTGACTAGGCGTAATGTACTTTTTTTGGGAGATTTTAATATTAATAGGGTGGTATGGGATGGGGGACCAAATCACCCAAATTGTATTGTGATTCAAATGTTATGAATTATCTTTTAAATCTTACTGGGTTGATAGATGTTTTTCAGTCTAATTCCCAAGAGATAGTGTATATGTATTTTTCAGGTTCTAGGAAATCTCATATAGACTATTGGTTTGTTTCTCCAAACTTGCAATTTGGCTCACAGGCTGCTATTCCTGTAGCAACCTCTGATCATGTTCTTTTACAAGTTACTTTTTCAGACTTTCCCAATATTTCTAAAGGTCCTGGTTATTGGAAAATGAATTTATCTTTGTTGGAGTTTCTAGAGGTTAAGGAAGGTTTTATTTCTTTATTACTGGTGAGGAAATCTGTGTATTTTTTGTATGAAGCAATACAGGATTGGTGGGAGGATATGAAATCTGATATTCAAGATTATTTTAAAAGGATTGGGAGACTGTTGGATAAGGCAAATGGTGATTCCTATAAGGTGGTGAAAGGTAAATTGGAGAAAGCGTATTGAGATTTGCAACATGGTTTACCAGTAGATTTCTCAGAGATTCAGTATTTAAAGCAGGAATTGGTTAAATTACAACATGGTGAATGAAAGGTTTCAGAGACTGCCCAAACATTTGGGGTATCCAGTGCTCAGGGTGAAGTAAATCATTTTGAACAATGTGAACGACATAGAAAAAATAAAGAAATGAAACAAATATTGACATCTTTAGGGGATTTAGTATCTTCTTACGAGGACATTTTGGCTGCATTGGATGACTATTTATTGACTGCCTTTCAAGTGGATGCTTCTGTAAATACTGAGAAAATTGTTACTTGGTAGTCTGATGGTGAGCGTGTGCTGGTTCCTGAAGATTTGTTGCCAGTTTTATTACAGCCTCTCTCACAATCTGAATTAGAGACTGTGGTTAAGTCTTTAACTACAGGGAAATCCCATGGTGGAAATGGTTTGGTAAATGAACTTTACCCTTTAATTTTTTTCTATTCTGGGGTCAGAACTTGTAAATTTCTTTCAGTTTTGTTTGGATTCTGGGTTTTATCCTTTTCATTTAATCAGGGTCTGGTGATTTTTTTGTTCAAACCTGGTGCTAGGGAGAATTTTGGTAATTGGAGGCCTATAACACTTCTTAATTCTGATTGTAAGATCCTGACTAAATTGTTGAGTAATAGAGTAGCATTGGTTTTACCCCATATTATTAATTCTTCACAATTTTGTTCTGTTATGGGTCATTCTATTTCCGATGCTTTGATTTTGCTGCGTGAGGTGTTTAATAAAAGTGCTATGGGTGACATTTCAGGGTTTTTATTGAGCTTAGATCAATTAAAGGCTTTTGATAGGGTTTCACATTCTTATCTATGGGCATGTTTAACTTATTATGGTTTTCCTGCTCCTTTTGTTTCTTGGTTAAGGGTTATTATAATTCTGTGGTTATGGCTCCTTATGTCCACGGTAGGATAGGACAGTATAGGGCCTGTCAATGGGGAGTTCACCAAGGTTATCCTCTTAGCCCTCTTTTATGTATTCTTACATTGGATCCTTTGTTACAGCAATTGAATGGAGCTGCCCATATTAGTGGCCTTTCCCCTCATAGTGCTATGTCTGATCTTACTACGGTTTCATATGCAGATGACTTATGTATTTTGTTACAGGGTCTTCTATCTAGTGTTGCTACAGAAGTGGTTTTGTGAAGTTTTATGGAGGGTACTGGAGAGAGAATTAATTTTGCTAAGAGTAAGTGTGTTTCCTTAGGGGATGTGGAAGGGGGTTTCCAAGGGATTATGGGAATTCTGGTATGTGCTTCTGAAATTATGAAATTAGGATTTGGGGCATTTTTTTTGGACTTGATCAGCCGGACATTTATAATTGGAAAATGCTTATTAAAGCTGCTCAGTTTCGGGTTCATACCTGGAATAAATGGAGAATGGCAAAATTGAAAAGGGTATATATGGTTAAAACTTATTTAATAGGAATGTTTCTACACTTAGCAGCTGTATATGCAGTGCCTAGCAGTTTGGAATGTACGGTACTCAGTGTTTTTTTTTTCCAGGCAATCTGGGGAAATCAATTAAACCCTATTAAAAGAAGTATCTTATATTTCAGAAAAGCTCAGGGTGGTCTTAATATGGTTAATTCTATTGTTTTTTTTCTTTTCCATTTTTTTTGTTTGTCAGTGTTCGCCCTTTGATTTCCAATATGCAAATAATTTGGTCCCCTTGGGTTTTGGATGTTTTGGGAAGCTGGATTGAGGCCTGGGAGTGGGATAAATCTGTGGCAAAACAAAAACAAGTGCAGAATGTGTTGCTCACTTATTTTTCCTGTTTTCGGAAACTTAAGCAATGGCAGGTTACCAAGTCAATGGTGGGGCACTTATCCCGGAAAGAATTTTATGCTGTTATTCAGGCTAAATTTTTTTTTCGGTTACCTGATTATTACGGGAGGTCTCAGAGGGATGTTATTTTGATTACTGCCATGTTATGCTCTATACCAATGCTTCCAAAGATGTGGGATGTGACGTGGTTGTGTATACATGATAGACTACCCGTGAAGGCTAATTTAAAGCATAAGAACACTGCAGATAGGTTGTGCCCTAGGAGTGATCTATGTTCTGAAATGGTGGAATCATTGATTCATTTGGGGTTTTTTTTCTTGCCCATACATTGTCCAGTTTTGGTCTGTAGTGGCCTGTTATTGGGCTACTTCTCCTTTTATTAATATGTCTTCCGATGTGTTATTATTAGGTATTTTACTGCCTTTTTGGAGTCATTTTGATAGAGAAATTTTGCATAAGGTTTTAGGATGCTTTAAATTCCATATTTGGACTAGTAGAGTTTGATGGTCTTTACAACAAGTGTATATTACTCCAGAACTGTTGTTTTGTATGATTGCTGAGGATGATCTTTCACTTCGCAGACATGATTTTAGTACTTTACCTGTGATGGTTGCTAGGAAAAAATGGAAGGCTGTGCATTGGTTGGACACTGGTTGATTGCCTGTTTCTTTTGTTATTTTTATGATTTTGTATGAGGAAATACTGTTTTATTTATCTGTTCTTTAAGACATAAATAAAAAAAATACTATTTTAGTGGTGGGGCTTACTATCAGTTTCTTTCTATATAGGGTAGCATGTATGATGTAATACTGCTTTATGATTTTGCCTTTTCAAATTTCCTTTCTTATGCTTTTATATGATGTAAATACTGTTTTGTTTATCTGTTCTTTTAAATTATGAATAAAAAATTCCCCTACTCTTTTTCGATAAGTGCCATGGGATCTTTAACATCCACCTGAACTACCACCAATCCAGATAGGACCTCAGTTTAACGTTTCATCCAAAAGATGGCACCTCAAAAGTGTAGCATCCCTCTCATGCTGCACTACAGTGTCAGTACTGGCATATTAACGCAAGTGCCAGATGTGGGAACTGAACCCACAGCCCTCTGACCTCCCAGCCTCAGAGGTGAGTGTGCTACCTACTGAGCCACTGACACCTATCAATGACATCATACAGCCAAATCACACAGATTGAACATGACCTTAGACTTGACTAAATGCAGAAAAAAACCCACATGACCAAAAGGGGCCCTTACAAACTTATGCTTTTTGGCACCTAAAAAGACCAGGATATATTCATACCTAAGTATCTTAAGGAATATTATGATAAGGCAAGGCACATTTTATATATATATATATATTTATACATTGTATGTTGTCAGATAAATGAGAGTATAAATCATCATATCTGACATGGGCCGTGAAGATAACATTGTTATCTTCATGTTCCTATACGTCATATGTTATCTCCACGTTCCTATACGTCATATCAAAACTTATCTGGTTGATCCTGCCACTCAGAGCACTTTCACTTTCACTAGAAGTGTAGCGTGACCGAGCGCTATGAAGACTGGCGATTTGTAGTGCAACAAACGCTCACGGTTCATTTTACTCTTGAAAAGCCGACGGCTCGGTCAATGCTGCACTCTGTGTGCAGTTTGAAGCTTTTTAACAAGGAACTACAAAAAATACAGACAAATTCTAATTTACTGAAGTCTGGGCACATTCTAAAAAATATTTACTAAACTACAAATCGTCAGTCTTCATAGCGCTCGGTCACGCTACACTTCTAGTGAAAGTGAAAGTGCTCTGAGTGGCAGGATCAACCAGATAACCATATAAACGTCACTTTTCCCCAAATAAAAGCAGGATCAACCAGATATTTTACTAACTTTAAACTGACAGGATCAACCAGATATTTAAAACTCTATATAATCTATTATGTTGGGGAAGCATGTGGAGCCCTGTGTGTGTGTGGGGCATGGCATGATAAACCAGATAATGCTTCTTAAAACTAACCATAAATAGCATAATCCACTAAATATTTCTTAAGCAATAAATGACATCTGCTGTTTTGGCAGCTTTCTGTAAAGGGTTGTATTGCTGGGGCCATCACCTTATGTCAGCCATTGCCGTGGGAGAACACGTAGTGACTTGTGTTAGGGCAGGGGCAAAGCATACATTGTATAAACCCGAATATGACATGGCCCGACTGAAGATATCATATTTATCTTCACGAGGGCCAGTGACATCAAGATATCTCACCGTGGCTTCGCCACCGTGAGATATCATGATATCACTGGCCTCTCGTGAAGATAAATATGATATCTTCAGTCGATATAATCCACTATATATATATATATATATATATATATATATATATATATATATATATATAGTGCTCAATCCATCAAGCTGAATGCCTTACAAATATGAACATAAGACAATGAGTTATAAATAAGTTAGCGAAGTAAAACTAAAATAAGTCAAATCCCATTAAAAGCTTGTTCAAATAAAAAGGTCTTAAAAGAGGCTTTAAAGGCCTCTACTGAGCTAGCTGTACAAATGTGAAAAGAGATTGAGTTCCAGATGATAGGGCCTGCCACCCCAAAGGCTCTGTCACCTGACAACTTAAGCCTTGAGGTGGGAACCACCAGCAGTCCAGCTCTGGTGTAGCGGAGAGGGCAGAGTGATTGATGAGGAATCAGGAGTGCTTTTAAGCTGTTTGGTCCCAGTCCACATAAGGCCTGTATGTTAACAACCCGATCTTGAAGGTGATGTGCGAATGCAAAAGCAGCCAGTGCAGAGTGTGCAGAACCAGAGTAATGTGATCCCTCAATGAGGAACCCACCAACAACCAAGCCACATTATTCTATAACAGCTACAGTCAATGCACAAAACATCCGGATAGCCCTTGGTATGGAGCATTACAGCAACTGAGCCTTGTGATGACAAAAGCATGGATAATCATTGCTAGGTCACCCTGAGCTAAGAACGGCCAGATCCTAGCAATATTCCGAAGAAGAAAGAAGGCTAACTGGGCAACAGATGATACCTGCTGTTTAAAGGTCAATCTGTCATCCAGTATAACCTCTAGATCTCTGACTGCAATCATATCGGATGACCTTAAGGTTAGCAAGCAATGTGAGAAGGCAGTAGGAAGAGCTGGGGGTATACTGGGATGCATAGGGAGAGGCATCACCAGCAGAAAACAGGAAGTTGTTATCCCTCTGTACAGACAGTTGGTGAGACCCCTTCTGGAGTACTGCATCCAGTTCTGGAGACCCTATCTCTGCAAGGACATGGACAGGATAGAGGCAGTCCAGAGGAGGGCAGCTAGAATGATGCAGGGTCTGCAAGAGAAGCCATACGAGGAGAGACTAAAAGAGCTTAATATGTATAACCTTGTGGAAAGGAGGGAGAGGGGGGACATGGTAGAAATGTTTAAGTACCTCAGTGGAATCAACAAAGTCCAAGAGGGTATCATCTTTCAGAAAAAGAGACATGCAAAAACAAGGGGACACAATTTAAAGATAGAGGGTGGGTGGTTCAGGGGCAATGTGAGGAAGTATTTTTTCACAGAGAGGGTAGTGGATGCATGGAACAGCCTTTCTGAGGAGGTTGTGAGGTATAAAACAGTGGAGGAATTCAAGAATGCATGGGACAGACATAAGGCAATTCTTGTGGGGGGGTAGGAAGAAGTAGGCTGTTAGTTAACTTGGATCTGCGGCTTATTCTGTAGGTAGGGAAATGAGCAGACTAGGTGGGCCAAGCGGTCCTTATCTGCCATCAAAGTCTATGTTTCTATGCTGAAAGGGTCTGGCCACCCAAATCAGTGAGGGCAACTCCTCCATCAGCAGGCAAGCCCCAATGACCAGGTTCAATAACCATGACCTCTGTCTTGCCTGGGTTGAGACACAACCAGTTGGTGAGTCATCACCAGTCATTTACCTCAGCCTCAGTGGCTTAGCACAGAAGAGACCAAGGTATTATCAGGGGTACAGGACAGGTTCAACTGAGTATCATCTGCATAGTAGTGAAACCCTACATTGTATTGCCTTAGGATCTTCCCTACTGGCAGCATGTACATGGTGAATAAAATGGCAACGAAGATGGAACCCTAAGGAACACTACAGGATAACACAGATGACCCTGAGGTATACTTCCTCAGTACCACTTGCTGCATTCTTCCAGCCAAATATAAGCTAAACCAGTGCATAACAGTGCTTTAAGCACCCACATAGTTCCTCAGATGATCAATAGGCACCCCACAATCCACCATGTCAAATTCTGATGAAAGGTCCAAGAGTACCAGACTAGTACATTGCCCTCCATCCCTCGCCATGAGGAGATCATGTGACACCCTGACCAAGGCTGCCTCAGTTCTGTGCTGAGGCCAAAAACCAGATTGGAGAGGTTCAAAGATAGGAAGACACTCCAAGCAGTCTAACAGCTGTTCAGCCACCACCTTCTCAATAACCTTCCCTAAAAAAGGGAAGATTAGAGACTGACCTGTAATTTGTGAGAACATCAGGGTCCAAGGATGGCTTCCTTAGAAGTGGTCTCACCACCACCTTAGTCAGGGCTGAAGGAAAGACACCCTTCCTTTAAGGACCCATTCATGATCTCAACAAAACCTGGACCAGAGAACTCAGCACAGCCTATAATTAGCCACATTGGTTTGTTCACAGTTAGTGGGATGCAAACTGGTGACCACTTGGAGGACCTCAACCTCTGAAACCAACTGGAACTCACCCCAGGCAGACAGATCAGTGTCACCACAAGACTGGCTACCCCCACCCCAGCAAGACCATAAGAAGAAACACTGGCTCTAATAGCGGACACTTTGTCAGTGAAAAAAATGCCCAAACTCTTCACAGTCATCTGTGGAAATAGCTCCCACAGACGACAAACGGGGTTGATTTAATCATCTGTTTTCAGTACAAGTAAGAATTTGGATTATTACCAACTGTCATTCCAAGTAAATGATTTAGTTTAAATCCTGCAGGAAAAGATCCAGACTGAGAACCATCTTAATTTGGACAGAACCATGCTGCTAAATTTATTTATTTATGAGTTTTACCAGGAAGGCATACTGAGCAGTGCTGCTTGAGTCCAGATGCAACCTGAGGGTCAAGACCCAATACAGTAGAAAAGAACTAGTTACAGAGACAATACAACAGTGAAATAGCCATCTGCCTTACAGACAATCAGCAGATAGCTACAGACAGGCAGATAGATACAGACAGTAGAATGACTGAATTCATGATACATTTTTAGAAGATTCATCTGAGCTCAGGTACACAGTAGTACATTGTTAGCTAAAGCGAGAGCAGCTGGAGGAGAAATGTGTGCTGAGTAGTCGGTTGCGATGGCTGGGATTCGGTGCATGTCTTATAGCAGCTGGCAAGGTGTTCCATATCTGTGGGATTCGGTAATTGAAAGTGGCCTGACCTTTGGCTGTGTGCATAAAGGGGACATTTAGAAGCCTGGGGTCAGTGCGTCTGAGAGAGTAAGTGGGGGGGGGGGTTGTTGGGAGAGGTTAGAGGCCAGGTAGGGGGTTGGGAGAGGGACCAAAATTTGACTGCAAACCTAGCACAATAGTTTAGTCTACGATGTTGGAGGGATGGCAGGGCTAGGGAGCCATATAAGGTGCAATGGTGGGTGGTTTGTGGGCATTCGAGGATAAATCAACAAAATGAGTGAAACAGGGTGCCTAGGCTGGCAAAGGTGGAGGAGGGAGTGATAGTGTACACTATATCACCGTAGTCAAGAACTGGTAGTATCATCTTTTGGACAATAGCATTCATCGTGGGAGAGGGGAGGCAGCTTTTGTTCCTGTATAGGGCGCCAAGTTTAGGGAGAAGCCTCTTATGTATGGAGTCAATATGAGTGGCAAAATTGAGGTGCTGGTCGAGCCAGATGCCTAAGTATCTGAAGCTGGTGCATTGCTCCAGAAGGGTCCCATCCAGGGTTTTGAAGGGGGGCAGGGGGATTGGCAGGAGAGTCTTTGAAAAGTTCTTGTCAAGATGTCATAGGCCATAGTTCCTATATCCAAGATACACTCTTTTTTTGTAAACATATTTTATTAAGGTACTGCAGATAACATACAACAACTATGAACAAATGCCAGATGCAAGATGCAATGCAATATGAAAAGTAAAATAACATACAAGGTGTACGATAATAAAAGGTCTATCCCAAGTCACGGCCTGTGTAATGTAAGATGGTACCAGGCAGGAAAAGAGGTGTGATTAGCATTGTGAGTCCCATTGGCACAGTAGAATATGGTATTGATAAGCATATTACTCACTCATTCATAGGATACTTCATTACAATTACCTCAGGGCCCAGTAATTATCTAAATATTGTGAATATTGAATAATGCATTTCCGATTACAATAAAACAATATTATTTAAAATTGCATTTAACAAAGGCTCCCAGATTAGTCTGAAAATGTGCCCCTGGCCCTTATCATTGTAATGATAGTTTTCTAGTTTCATACAAAAGGATATTGTTTAGCCAATGGGCAATTGTAGGGGAAGAGGATCTGAACCAATTTTGTGCAGTTGTTTTCCTAGCATTAACTAGGGCTATATCCCATAACCTGCTGCTAACACCCTTTTTGATATGGGAGGGCCAAGACTCATCAATCCCCAGCATAAATTCAGAAGGAGAGTCAGGTAACTTAAACTGCACCACTTTCTCCATTAACCTGTGCATCTCTTTTCACTTTGCTACAGGAAAGGCCATGTGCAGAAAATCACCATCATCATCATCAACTAAGCATTTAGGGCAACAGGGGCTAAGGAAGGATTTATAATGACGAAGCTGTACTGGCACGAGGTATGATCTATATAAAAAAATTGTACTGGATTCTCCTTAACCTATTTGAAATGGAGCACGTATGCACATGATTAATGCAAGCACCCAGGCTACCAGCTCCATGGTGACATCAGGGTACACTTTTACTGCTTTACAATCTACAACTGATTACAGTGTAGGGCTGGGCAAAATTAGCAAATTTCACATTCATGGAATTTTCATGAAATTTCATGGAATTTTCTGAAAATGTTTAATTGGTCATAACTGTCACTTTTACAGCAAAAGACCTGAAGTTTGGTATGCTGACCTTTCTGATGGAGACCTAAAGGATGCTAAGTTTCATGACATTGGAATGAGGGGAACTTAGAGGGGATCAATGTCTGTCATTTTTTTATTTATGTGCACATTTCTGAAAAGATATCTATGCTTACAACTTATACAAGGCAATTGACTCAACCTTGGGGATAACAAGAAACAAAATGGGAGGTATTTGTACAGAGTAGCCGGCTAAGATAAATCCAATTAAAACTCACCAAATGTCTGTTTGCTAGATTGCAGAGAATTCAGTAATAGGACATGGCTCACCAAATGTCAATAAGTATCTCTAGTTTTATTGAAGCAGCTCAGACAGTCATACATATTCACAGTTTAACAGCTTTTCTTAAAATATGCAGTTTCTTTAGGAAATATGACTAAAAAAGCATATAAATATGCATATATTACAGTAGTTTCATATATTCTAAACTTAAGGTAATATTTAATACAAAATATATGAGTTGTACAATCATTCATTTATCAAGTATTATTAAATAAATCAAGGACCAAGAACACCACAAAATATGTATACTTCTTGGTATCCAAAACCTTTGATAAAATGGAAATTATCACAACCATCTGATCAAACTGTCTGGGTCATATTTTTTAATTCATTTTTCTTCCTCTTTGTGACTTACAGCTGCATGAAACATTAAATTCCTTTTAGTAGTTAATTTAAAATATAATATGTGCCAGTTACATCATATTACACATCAGTATTGCCTACAGTGTCAGTTTTATGGCCAAGTTTCTTGAACTGGGAACATCTTTTATTTGTTTAATGTGTCCTCATAAAAGTAAAAAAAAAAGCCACATAATAGCTTCAACCCTTTTCTTCATACATTTGTTTTATGCGTGTACACATACTGATTAAATGTCTGTCTCTTAAAATCTCTGCTCAGCTCCCCTTAAATGCCCAAGTTCCCAAGAGAAAGAGATCACTGACTTAAGCCTACTATGGGTACCTATAGTGATAACTCACTTAGGTATTTGGGTACTTAGATATTTTTTCCAATTAAGTTAAAGAGAATTTGTTAACCCTTCTCTGGGTTATTAAGACTGAGTTGCAGTGATGGATTGATCTTCCTCTGTCTCTTTGGGGGACATATTAGTATCATAAAGATGAATATTCTGCCATGGGTGATTTATACCTTAAGGATGCTTTGTCCATTTTTACCTAAAAAATGGTTCCAAAATGTACAGCGTATGGTAACAGAATATTTATGGAAGGGTTGAGTTGTCCATCGCTTTTACTTTAAATTGTCTGTCTTAACTCTCAAGGGAATGGGGCGATCTGTGGTAACCCAACTTTTTCCTATACTGTTTGCTTTACATACTAGTAAGCTGTTTCAGTGGTGTCACTTTCGGCCAGATTCCCCAGGCTCCAGTTATCTCCCCCTTTGGCTATCTCTGGAATTTCAATTGTGCAAACAATACTGAGTACAGCTTCAATCAATCAATCAATCAATCAAATCTTTATTTATTCAGGCGATCATCATTGAGTAAGGCTCATTTACAAGATGGACCTGATAAGGTCAAGGTTCGGGTTGGTGCACAGCAATTACATCACATACTTATGAGACAGTTATACACACAGAAAAAAGAAAATGTTATTTATAACACAATACTATACAGAGAATTCACATGTTAAAGCTTGGCAAGAGAAAGTTAAACTAATATCTACAATATGTACAGTACATATATATCACAATGAGGGCCATGACAGTCACTCACATAATGAGTACAAGGATGGTGAAGGAATATTGGGTGCCATATACTGGCGGTGTCTGGCTGGAAGGAATATGCCATATGTGATTGGAATATGGTTTTGTGGGATGACTATTCTATCTTTAGCGGTAGCAACTGCATTTCTCTGTGAAGAAGGCTGTACAGTGCTGCTTGAAGGATGTAAATGGAATGATAATGGACAGTTTTAGGATTTTGTAGGTGTTCCATGCTATGGCTAGAGAATAGCTGATTGCTGCCTCCCTATTTTGGTGTTGACTTGGGCAATTTGAGCAGGATGATATTGTTGCTTCTAGGGCATAGGAGCTGGAGTGGTCAGGTTGAAGCAGTCCAGGATATATCTTGGGAGTTTTTTGATAAAGCTCTGTAGATCCATAGAGCTGCATTTCTGCTCCTCCTGACATGAAGGGAAACCCATCCAACTGCATCATAGAGAGAACAATGGTGAGTATTATATGGCAGGTCTGTAATGAACCTTATTGCTCTATGGTGTAAGGTATCCAACTTTTGAAGGTAGGGAGTGGGGCAGTGACTATAGAGGAAGTCTGCGTAGTCAATGACTGATAGAAAGATGGCCTGGACTAATCTCATCTTTGAATCTCTATTAAGGAAGGGTTTTAATCTGTAGAGGCCAAGCCTTAGGCAAAGCTTTTTCAGCAGTTGTTCTAGATGCTGAGTAAAGTCAAGTCTGTTGTCAATCCACACACTTAGGTATTTGAAACTTTCAACATACTCCAGATTTTCTCCAAGTATAGTGCATATCTGAGCGAGACTGATTGAAGAGGATGTGTTGGTGGAGTTTTGGGTTGTGAACATCATTGCTTTGGTTTTCTTTGCATTTAGCAGAAGCTTTTTCTCGAGAAGTTGATGTTGTAACAGGGAGAATTCTGCTTGTAGGATTTCATGAGCAACTTTAGATGAAGGGTTGCTGACATACAGTACAGTGTCAACAGCAAAGAGATGTACTGAAGACTTGGCAAGGGTTGAATCAATTTTATTTATATAAATGGCAAAAAGGATAGGACCCAGAATAGAGCCTTGGGGGACTCCTCTTGACAGTGGTCTTAATGGGGAGAGGTCACCTTCAGCTTTTACCTGCTGTGATTTACCGGAGAGGTAGCATCTGAACCACTTAAGGGAGGATGGATCTAGGCCAATGGAGTGTAGGGATGAGAGTAGCAGTTCATGGTCCACAGTGTCGAATGCTTTGCTCAGGTCCAGGAATACTGCACAGACATTGTTCTTTTTATCCAGTTTGGTTTGCCAATCATTGGTGACTTGGCTAATGCAGTGATAGTGCTATGTTTGGCCCTGAATCCAGATTGAGCTGGATTTAATAGATTAGCATTGTCCAGATATTCCCTTAACTGAATACTCACTAATTTCTCCAGCATCTTGGATAACACAGGTAGGATGGAAATGGGCCTGTAGTTATTAAGATCCATAGGGTCCCCTGATTTTAGAAGTGGGGGCCACTTGGGCTGTCTTCCACAACGTGGGAATAGAGCCAGAGTTTAGGGAAAGGTTAAAGAGGTAAGTTAGGGGGACTGCAAGCACATGACATGCAATCTTTAGAAAGAATGGGTCCAGAAGATCTGCTCCTGCACTTTTTTTGGTATCTAGATTCCATAATAGATCCTCAACTTGTTTCAACAGTATAGGTTTGAAGCTAAAGGAGGAGTCAAATCTTTGTTCACCAGTATAGTGGGAGCTTAAATGATCCCTTAATAGGTTAGCTGGGGAGGAGTCAAAGGCAAGGCCAGCTGTTGTGAAGTGGTTGTTGAATGCATCCAGGATTTCCAATGTGCCAGTAATGGGACCATAGTTACTGTGTAAATGGGTTGGAAGGGGGTTGTTAACATCCTGGCCCATCATCCCCTTGATGGTGCCCCAAAATCTAGCAGTATTATGGTTGGAGGAGTGAGCTGGGCCAGGTAGTAGGTGCCTTTGCATCCCTAACTTTCCTAGTGCATTTATTCCTGGCTTTCCTAAAGATCATCCAGTCCATGATATTCTTAGTTTTTCTTGCTACTTTCAAAGTTTATCTCTCTCCAGCAGTGCAGCTTTGAGGTCCTAAAACCAGCGACAGGATTTGTTTTTTATTCGGATACTAGAGATTGGGGCATGGGTGTTAAGGCATTTAATATAATGCTATTTAGCACCTGCTGAGCTTTTTATACAGAATGTGCAAGACAGAACTTTTGCCAGTGTGGAGAATAGGCTAGATCATGCAGATATCCTTCAATATTGATGTTTTTCTTGGATCTCCTCATGAGGAATTTTGCAGGATCTGTTTTAATGCTGTTGGATCTTACCCCTGCGATGAGGCAGTGGTCACTTATGTCACATAGGAGCACTCCAGCATGTGTGAATAGATATGGTTTACTCACTAGCATGATGTCAAGTAGAGTACTGTTACTACTATTCCTTGCATTTAGTCTTGTTGGTTCATTAATTAACTGTGTGAGCCCATAGGTGTCACAGAATGATACCAGAGTGTAGCTGCCTGGGTGAGCCAGTTGAAATTCAGGTCCCTATGATAATGACTTCTTCAGTACAGGACTTGACCGGGTTTCCCAGGTGGGATAGAGCTTGTGTTCAGCAGAGGGGGGTCTGTAGCATCCAATTAAATGGAAAGCTGCTGTATTGGGAGAGAGACTTTAGAGATAGACACTCAAATTCCTTGGGCATAGATGTTGCAGCAGTACAGGATACAACTAAACCAGCTTTTACATATATGGCTACTCCGCCTCCTTGTTTGGCGATCAGCTCTGAAAAGCTGATAGTTAGGTAGGTTAACTTCCTGTCCATTGTGGTGGTCTTGAGCCATGTCTCAGTTATCACAAGAAAGTCTGGCAAGGTATGGGCAACCCAGGATTGTAGCAATGTAAATTTTTTCAACAGACTGCATACATTAATAAGCAGGAAACTGAGGCCTTTAATTGAGGATAGGTCTGATGGAGAGGTGATGCTTTCAAGAGGTCCAGGGTTGATTTCTACATTACCAATACAGAGCAATAGGAAGATCAGTAATTTCATAAGGGCTGCCAGTGATAGGGAGAGGGAGCTGTCTTTGGTCCTCCTTTTTTTATTCCATTGCCACCCTTTGTTTTACTCTTTTGTTTTAGCTTACTGGCCTACTTTATATAAAACCATCAGCTCTGCCTGCTCAGCTTAAAAAACTCCACTAATGTGGTCTTTGAAAGCTCTTAGGCAGGTTTGCACCTACTGTACCTAGATTCTGATTGAACCAAAGACCTTATGCAACCAGTTTTAGGCAACCCCAATATTTGCATAGCTGGTCTCCCAATCCTGTTCACATTTTTCCCACAACTTTGCAATGCATCTATTTTAGAGGAAGACAAATGTGTCCCAATTCAGATTTTAAAGGAGTGTTTTTCGCGTCCCCATTTTCACCCATTTAAGTATCTACAGCTTACTCGAGTAATGATGGTCTATTTAGGTCCAAGCCCTTGGCTTTCACAGGACAACCCCAATTTACATTCCCTTCTTTCTATCGTAGAGAAGTTCCACTCAGTCTCTAAGTGTTATTGCTATTTTCAGTCTGTGGACCACAGGATCCCAGTGAGCAATGAGGCTGGAAGGTGGTAAAAGCTGAGGGAGCAGAGGATCTGAAGGGCACTTATGAGGGAACTAAGGGCACTTTTTCCTGTACTAGTTTTTGCCATACAAAAATCAAAAGTGGGGGGGGCTGCTGCCCCTGTCACCCTCCCGGTTCCTACACCTATGCCAGTGAGGATCTATTACTGCTGGCAGCAAACTTTGGATCTCCACTTGGTTTCCAAGAGCCGGCAGATGATTCTATATAAATTTGTGAAACAAGATCACTATCACCTGCTCCAATATATTGTTTTGCACAATATGTATGCTACTTCCCAAAAACTCTGTAAAATGGGAAGGAAGGCCTCTGACCTGCTCCTGCTGTGGCTTTGTTGAAGGGACCCTTAAACACATGATCTGGGATTGTGTTGAAGACCCTTTTTGGAATGCTATTAGAAGTTCCCTAGATCCCTGTCTAGGGCAGGAACACTTCTTCACTCTGGACATATATCTCGTAGACCACCTTCCAAGCATGCTTTTTGGCCCTCATAGAGCCTGTACGGTATGTCCTTAATATCTGTTATGGCAAAGCTTGTAGTTTTGCGTCAATGGTTGTTTGACACTATCACTACACACTGTGAATGGCACCAGGCGATCCTGCGGGCCCTAACAGCTGAAAAACAAATAGCTTACCATAATCATTGTAATGAGCAATTCAAAAATTACTGGGAGCAACTAGATGCATTACTTTTTGCATCAGTGAGGTCCTAGGCTGGGGTGTTTGGAAATGATCTCTTCTTCTTCCTACTATTGGCAATGTGTTTTGTTACTTTTCATGTACTTTCTGTACTTCCATGCTCTGGTACCTGTATGGGGGTGTGGTGGAGGGGTTGTACTGTCTATTGTATTACTGTTAGTGGTAAGTTGTTTATGTTGTTGTATTGTTTTGTGTTGTAACTGGAAAACAATAAAGTGCAGTTAATTAAAATAAATTCTGCTCAGAACATTACTCTTCTGTTCTGACTTGGAGTAAGCTGATGTGCTCTTTCATTCCTTAACATAAATATATAGTGTTAGTAACATCAAGTGTACCCAGCATTCAGCAAACATCTCTATGTAACATGCTGCTCACACTGCATTACTTAGTTTCCAATGTGATAGCTGCCTGTAATTTCAAACCTCTCTGTCTCTCATTTTAAACCCTTTGAACCTTGTGCTAGCTCTATGAATGTTATGATGTCAAAGCATGATGATGTCATTCATACATTTTTTCTATAACATTAAAGCTTTTACCACAATCCTCACCAAAGAAAAATAAAAGCTTAGATTCCAACAGTTAATAAACCATTCTGTCCCATCTTCATTAACATATTATCCTCTTTTCACAGACTGACAATAAACAAATGTGCCTTATGCAGGTGCCAGCCAAAAGCCGTGACATGTTGAATATATATAACTGACTGTCTGAGCTGCTTAAATAAAACTAAAGAGACTTTTAATGACATTTGGCACGCCATGTCCTACTGTATTACAGACATTTTAGCTGCATTATGCATACAACTTAGTCACCTTTGCAGACAGATAATTAAAAAAATATGCATACTTTCTTGGAAGAGTCTTAGAAACTGTTAAATAGGGAAGCAGTTGGTTACATAAGTTGTAAGTTGCAGGAGTTCAGAATTTCACAGTTTAATTATTTGTTAAACTGTGTGAAAATCTTCAAAATAGTTGGATGTTTGCAGCTCCACTTCTACTTCAAGTAGACACCCCCTATTTAGCATGCATACCCAATGTAAATTAAATAGGTCCTGGAATCCAATAAAGCTGGATAAATGTGGTTTAGCAGGTTAAAATGTACTGTGGAAATTTTAGAAAATACTAATTGGAAAATGTGTTAAAAAATTCATGTACATATAATAGGGAATGCCACTAGAATTCCACTTGTGTGATTTAACTTGCACAAAACACTTATCACCACTGAATCCATTTAGTTGACCTGAGATGTGTGCAGTCCTGTAGTTCCTCTCTGGGTGACTACTTTGTTCCCCTTGCTTTTTTCTCTGAGCTTGATCAAATGGACTCTGTGGACTTGCTTGTCACACACTTTGCCTCCTGTTTTTGTTTTTTTTGCAGACAAGCTCATTTCAATACAGATATCGATCCCTTTTCCTGTAGGACCTCTCCTTTAGGAAGAAGAATAATTTTTCCTTTTTCATTCCCTAGTCATCTTCTTCTCTCAGGTGTGAGTTCCTTTAAGTTCTGGACTTGCAAGTGTATTTGGTGCTCAGACCTGTCAGTTTTGTGGGTTGTGATTCTCATACCTCCTTCTTTCAAGTAAGAATTGTTCCCATGTTTTTTCATGCTCCAAGTTCTGGTCTGCTATTCTTACGCTATGTAACCCAGCTGCCCTGTCCCTTGGTGAACCCATGCATATATCTCCTGCCACCCCTGCACTAACTACATCCCCCGTCCTATAGTTCAAATCCCACTGACTTCCCTTTTCATTGACATGACCATATCCTCTCACTCTTTGGAGAACATCAGTCTATCTTGTGTTGACTATTGATCAAATTCATTTGACTTGCACTGCAAACAGGCAAATCACTTCACCTACACTAGCATAATGGCATTGCAATGCCTCTTTAATACTCCTGCAGCAGTTATGTCCAGCATCATGCTCCATCATAAGTAAAAATATCCAGATATGTTTGTCACAGTGACTTATTTGCAACGAGTTGTAATGCTTGGCATCACTTAGTGACACCATTTTCAAATGCTATAAATATACATTATCCACAGGGTTGCTAAAAAAGTCAGTAGGTGGCATTGTACAGGAACAATGCTGCACATGCATGTGCTTCCACAAGAAATGTATTCAGTGACCTCTAGTGGTTAGCTGGCATATTGCAAGAAAACAGGCTAGCGCACAGTGATGTGATGCCCATAATGTGCATGATAATGGTTCAGGGTTCTTCACATAAGATAGTAACCTGACACTTGGCACCACTATACCTTTACTATGGAACCTCCTATGAATGCTACATTATTGCGACTCTTCCCGCCCTTTACCTTCCTCCACAATGGCAACTCAGGTGTGTAGAGATGTTGTGAAATTAAATTTCACCGGCAGAATTACCACAAAATTGGCAATTTTGCCATGTGACATTTTTCATGAAATTGTGGTGAAGTGGTGAAATGTCACCACAATTTTACACCCTGCATATTCCATTCGCATTAAGTGAAACTCTCCCTGGTGTCTAGTGGTCCTCCCTGCCCCCCCCGGCCACTCACCGGCACAAATTATTCTCCCTGGTGTCTAGTGGTCTCCCTGGCCGATCACCAGCTGTAATTAAAGTTTCCCTCCCCCAGAGTTACCCTAGCCTCCTCATGCCCTTTGTAAAATAAATAAATAAATAAATGAGACCCACACTCCCTGGTGTCTAGTGGTCTCCCCCCAGCCACTCACCAGCCCAAATTACTCTCCCTGGTGTCTAGTGGTCCCCCCAGCTGATCACCAGTGGTAATTGAATAAAACCCTCCTGCCCCCCCAGTTACCCTGGCCCCCTCATTTCATTTTATTAAAAAAAAAATCAAACCCTCATTCCCTGGTGGTGGAGTGGCCACTAGCTCATGATGACAGGGTGGGGGTTTCATTAGACACAAGGGAGTGTGGGTTTGGAGTGCTCCACAATGCAAAGCGGAGTACTTTGAGTTACAAGGGGTAACGTGAAGTCCATTGAAAACAATGACTTTGCATTACTCCGCCTTGCCAAACTACTACTCCACCAATTCTTAAGGCAAAGTACATTGAAAAAAATGTACTTCGCTTCACTTTACCTTATTTTTAAGCTCCAAAGATGAATTTTGTAGTGATTCATGGGATTTTAGGTCACATGGGCTCTAGATTGTTCTGCATAGCCTCAGTTTGGTGTAGTGTGAGTAGGAAGCTGTAGGAGACAGTCTGCTATGAGAGCTCTCTGCGATTCAAACCTTCTAAAAGCTGTTAAAAAAGCCTTTTTGAGTAATTTGTTTTTGCTGAAACTTTAGTTCATCGATTATAGGAAACCCTTCTGTGCTTATATCATTGAGCATTTATTGTTTGTGTGTGGATTTTGAATGTTAATGTACAACATTCAGTCTGTGTACTGAAAGACAGTGGAAGTGGAAGTATGCTGCAAAGAAAAAATGCTTTTGAGGCAGGGTGCATCTGTGGTGTAGGTAGATTATCTTGAAGAAAAAGACAGTGTTTTCTGTTTTGGTGAAAATTTTCTTGTACAGTATAACTGTTAATATACACACAGTAATATTTTCAATCATTCTTGACTTTTTTGCTGATTGTCATGGTGCAGCAGTGCATAATTTTAGTCTGTTTAAAATATGTAGTTATATTACTGAAGTTTTCAATTTGCTATGCATTACGTACGCTCCTGGCCTTTGCTTATGGTTCCCTTGCTCTTTTCTACAAATCTGTCCCTGGGATTACATGCACTGATTCATGGATTTATGGTTTCTGGATTTTGATGGAGCAGCTTTAGCTTCTTTGGATTCTTGGAGAAACATCTAATTGCTTGGGATTCTTTTAACCCCACTCTGTGAAAAAAAGTGGTGGATTAAAGTATTTTGGATTTTGTTTTTTCTTCACATTCCTGGTCACAATTAGATTTCTATTTTTATTTTTTCGGGCAGTGAGAGTGCCTTGACATTTGTGTTGTTTATTTTTTACTTCATTACTTGGTGGCAGTGAGTGTGCCATTAACAATATATCCATAGGCCCTAACAGTGAGAGCATTAAAGGCCTAAGGATTATCCATCATTATTACTGGACAAAAGACGGTTTATATAATTTGCCCAGGGGTGTGAGCTCCTGAGAATTTTTCAATAGTCCTGCTAGTAGTGAAAGGACCATCAGGACTTGGATCATTTGTTTTTTTCTTTATATATTTTTATGATCTTATTATTTTATTTCATATTTATTGATATGTCCATGTTTGTTTAGTATAATTTTTGATTTGGGTGGGTTTTAGTTTGAAGTTTTATTGGGTATATTGCAATTATTTCAAGGTAGTCATTTATAAGGAAACTAGGATTTTGCTGTGGTGTTTGGCTCTAGTTATAGTTATTTGTTTGCAGAATGTGCCTGTAGGCCCCTCCAGTCTTACGTTATTCATCCTCCTCTCTCCATGCCCTCCTCCCATTCCCCCCCTGCCTTTTTCTACCTACCAGAGCTGTTGGGCTCTGGATATTGTTTATAGGAGGAGTGGAGGTGGGTGTGGTGGGGGGCATGGACATTGGAGGTCAAAGGAGCGGTCCTCTCGCATAGGGTTGGTTAGGTCCAGAAGATGCCCTGGGGGAAAAATTGAGCCTGGAACTTGGTAATTCATGTCTAGTCCCCATACCCAAGGGCACCACCTCTTTAGATGGGCAAGTAGCTGGGATGGCTCACAAACCCCATCCAACTCAGTGTTATGCAGTGCCAGATCTATTAAGAACAAAACTGCAATTATTGCAGATTTTGTTGGAACAGCTGATCTGGCTTTCATCACAGAGAACTAGTGGGATAAAAATGCTGGCCCTACTTTGGAGGCTGCAATTCCAGTCAGGTACTCGGTGATACACTGCCCAAGACTGGACTGTGGAGGGGGGGTAGCAGTCTGTTTCAAGACCAAGTTGGGCTTCATTGGCTTATCAGTAGAGGAAGCTGAATCCTTTGAATGTACTGTGGTAGCTGGTGTGGGCTTCAGGATAGCTCTCGTCTATCGTCCACCTGAGGATGAAAAATTATTCCTGCAGGAAGTGGCAGATTTTGCCGCCGACATGGCATTGGAGTCACCCAGACTGATGGTTCTGGGCAACTTCAATGCCTGGGTCAATGACAAACTCTTGCCTTTTGGTTGATGACACCACTGGGCTTCACACAGTTTGTTTCTTCAGCTTCCCATAATCATGGCCATTCTCTGGATTTGGTTTTCCTCCAGGGGATTGAGGCCTCTGACTTGGGGGTGGAACCAGTCAGTCTGTCTGATCATTACACCATGAGGTTCAACTTTTGTGCCCCTCTTCACAGGTCTGCCCCTGTGGAGATGGTCACTTACTGCCCTTTACAGGATGTGTGCCCTGAAGACCTGGCGACAGTGATTGACCTCTCGGTGTTTCCTAATGCCAGCTTGAGTCTGGAGTTATTGGTTCTGGCCTATAATAAGGTCATTTCCTCAGCCCTTGACTTGATTGCTCCTGTTTGTGTTTGTCCCCTCCCATTCCGTCCTCAGGCCCCTTGGTTTGATGGGTCTTTGATGGAGTTGCAGAGGGTGGGACCAAGGTTAGAACGTCACTGGTGGAAATCTGCCCTGGCTGTCGACTGCCTTAGTTTGGTGGAACATTATCAATTCTACCAATCAGTGATCTCCTGTAAGAAGGCAGAGTTCCTGTCCAGGAAGATCGCTGTCGCTCAGAATCAACCAACTCAACTCTTCTGAACTGTGGACAGGTTGTGCAACCCAGCCTGTCTGCAGCTCCATTGAGCTTTTTCACAAAAAGACTGTGATGAGCTTGCTCAATTCTTTGCAAAAAAGGTGGCCGACATCAGGTCAGAGATCTGCCTGACTCATTCTATGGGGGACACGGTTGGTCGGCATTTGGTCACTATACCTCATACTTTCTGGAGTACCTTTGACTTGCCAGAGTTCAAAGATATTATGCGGATTGTCCAGGGGATGCACCCTATGTGCTATAGTTTGGATCCGGGCCCAACTTCCCTAATTTTGGGTTATTATGCGATCATTGGCCAGTTTCTGGCTCAAATTGTCTGGTGCTCCTTGGAATCAGGTGAGTTCTCAAGCTCCATGAAGGAGGCGGTGGTGACACCCCTTCTAAAGAAAGCTTCATTGGACCCAGACATTTTTGCTAACCACAGACCCATCTCGAACATTCCCTTTATAGGAAAGGTCATTGAGAAAGTAGTGGCAATCCAGCTGGAGAACCATTTGACCATCCATAATGTCTATGGACCTCTCCAGTCAGGTTTTCATAACAAGCATAGTACTGAGACAGTTCTGGTTCAGGTGTTCAATAATCTCCTGGTGGCGCGAAATCAGAGGAAACTGCTCCATTCTGCTACTCCTTGATCTCGCTTCAGCCTTTGTCACTGTAGACCTTGGGGTCCTGCTTGAGCACCTGAGGTCCATCTGTGGCCTGTCAAGTACAGTGCTCAGATGGTTTACATCTTTCCTAGCTGGTAGAACACATAGCTTAGTGTTGGAGATTTCTTTCTTTGGACCCTGTCTCTCTGTCTTGTGGGGTTCCTCAGGGCTCGGTGTTGTCCCCCATGTTGTTTGCAGTGTATATGCTACCCCTCTGAGACACTGTTAGATGATATGGGCTGATATTTCACTGCTGTGCTGTTGATACACAACTCTACCTGTCTTTGCCCTCGACCAGGCTAGTGCTCTCTCAGTATTTAATAACTGCCTTACCAAAATCCAAGAATGGATGAATTTGAGCTGGTTAAAGTTGAACGCAGGAAAGACTGAGATTATGGTTGAAGTTGTGGACCCGGGCCGCAGGATAGAGGGGTTGAGGACCGATCAGCCCTCTTGATCATTTCTGGGGGACATTTCGATCCTCACCTCAGAACGGGTGCGCGACCTTGGAGTAGTGCTTGACGACGGGCTGACCCTTCATTATCAAGTGTGAGCAGTCATAAAGTCAGCCTTTTATCATCTTCGGAACATCACCAGCATCAAACACCTTGTTCTGTCCAGCGATTTGCCTGTGGTGGTCCTCACCTCTGTGACCTCTCGCCTTAACTACTGCAACTCCCTTTACTTAAGGCTTCCCATGGTTGACATCCACTGCTTGCAACTAGTGCAGAACACTGCTGCTCGATTGCTGACAGGGGTGTCTAGAAGATCACATATCACCTCTGTGTTGCGTGATCTGGATTGGCTGCCGATTCAGTGGCAGATCACCTTTAAGGTAGATTTATTGACCTACAAAGCCCTACAAGGACTTAGTCCTGACTACTTGAAAGAACTTCTGATTCCTTACATCCCTGTGTGACAGCTCTGTTTGGCTGGCATGGGATTGTTGGAGATTCCGAGTGTTGTTTTGAAATCTTCTGGGGCTCGTGCTTTTATGTTTGTGGCCCCAAACCTCTGAAATTCTTTGCCCCATCAGCTTAGGAAATGTACGATTGTGGGGCGTTTTAAGCAGGCACTGAAGATTTTTTTGTGGAATCAAGCTTTTTATGAACTGTCATGATTTTAATGTTTAATTTTATTAGTTATATTTTAATGGAATCTGTTTTAAATACTGTAAAGCGCCTTGATACTTGACAGGTGCTCAATAAATAAAGCTTTATTATTATTATACTTAGAGTGTGTGTGACGTGAGTCATCAAATCAGACACCTTTTATTGTCCCACATAATAATTTCAGCAATGTGAACCCGCTATCCACTGTAGCTGTGTGATATTCACACTTCTTTGTGGTATCTTTGCTGGTACTAGTACTAGTGACTTTTACTGCAGCAGTGCAGTACACTGCCCCTCAACAGCAGTGCAGTACACTGCCCCCGCAGCTCTGACCCAACCGGCAAAGGTATTCTTTCCCAGATTTAAATTTTTGATGGTGAGCACTGGTTAGGTGTTGTGCCTTTGCATCTGCATCTCTTCAGTGCACAGTGCAATCGCATCTCTTTAGGGTCCAGTCTCCATCTGTAACTTAAGTCACAGCTGTTTCTTTGGCTTCCCTTCAGAGTACTGGACAGGTGTGGTGCATAATTCTGCATAAACATTGTACTCATTAATATGTGTTTTTAAGTCAGGACCATCATCACGAATCATGCATGAAACAAATCATGTTCTTCATCATCACAGTCACAAATGCAGTCACAAATCATGATTCGTGATCACGTCACGAATCGCAACATAAATTTTTTTTACTAGTTACTTGGATGCATTGTAAGCATGTTTTGTAGTGTCTCTCCAGGTTTCACCACCCTGCCATTGTACTCATTAATGAGCATTTTTAAGTCAGCAAGTTTGTGCTACAGCTCATGGGGGATGTACAGCCATAGGCATTCGCATTCTCAATACAGTTCCATATTGGTTATCTCACACCGTTGACACCGAATCACGTTCATCATCATCACGGTCACAAATGCAGTCACAAATCATGATTCACAATCACGTCATAAATCACAACATTAATTTGTTTACTAGTTACTTGGATGTATTGTAAGCATGTTTGTTGTATCTTACCAGGCTTCACCACTCTACCATTGTACTAGTTAACAAGCATTTCTAAGTCAGGGAGTTTTGTGCTACAGCTCATTGGGGAAATACAGTGATAGGCATTCTTGTTTCTTCCCATACAGCATGTGAGTTACAGTACTGTAAGTAGTGGTGGGTGAAATGGCCTCAATTTGCTCCGTGAAGTGATTCACTGAGTAACGCGGAATCCATGGAGAACTCCACAATGTGAAGTGGAGTACTTCGCTTCATAATGAGGAACACGGAATCCATTGAAACCAATGACTTTGTATTATTCCACCTTCCATAAACCACTTCTCCACTAATTTTAAGGTGAAGTACACTGACATCAATGTAATTCACCTCACTTTACCCTATAATTGAGCTCCAAATGAAATTCTGCAGTTGTTCATGGGATTGCAGGTCACACGAGCTCTAGATTGTTTGGCACAGCCTCAGTTTTCGCCTGGGTAGCGTGTGTGCAGTGGTAGCTGGAGACAGTTTGCTCTCAGAGCTCTGTGATTCAGAACATGTAAAAGCTGTTTAAAATGCCTTTTTGAGTCATTTGTTTTGCTCAAAATTTAGTACATTGATTGTAAGAAACCCTTCTGTGCTCATATCATCGAGTGTTTTTTACTGTGTGCAGCTTTTTAATGTTAATTTTGAGCAGTCAGTCTGTGTACTGTTAAGTGTGCTTTGGGGGTGGGGCATATTTGTGGTGTAGGTAGATTAATTGGGAGAAAAAGGCAGTCTTTCTGTTTTGGTTATATTTTTTTTGTATAACTGTGTTAATGTACACAGTAATATTTTCAGTAATTATTGAGACTTTTTTGTTGATTGTTGTGGTGTAGCAGTGTACAATTTGTTTAAAACATTTGATTATATTACGAAAGGTTTTCAATTTGCTACGCATTACTTGAGTGTGCGTGTGAGTGTGTGTGTGATGCATGCCATTAAATCAGATACCTTTTATTGAGTTAGACTCAGAGTAACTGTAGCAGTGTGAACCTGCTATCCACCCCACCTGCATGAATTTTTTATACTGCTTTGTGGTATCTTTACTGGTAGTGGATTGTTACTGCAATGCACTAATCCCTCAACTGGCAAAATGTATTCCTTTCCAGATTTGGATTTGTGACTTGTGAGCACTGGTTAGGTGGTGTTGTGCCTTTTCATATGCACCCCTCAATATTTTTCATAATTTTATGATGGTTTGTAAACATTTTATTGACGATATTTTTTTGATATGGAAGGGGGATGAAAATGAATTCAAATTGTTTGTAGACTTTTTACACAGAACAAATCCTTTTTTGAAGTTCACAGTTAGTTACTCCAAGGAACAAATTACTTTTTTAGACTTAAAGATTGAGCATAAAGAAAATAATAAGATAAAAACTACTTTATTCCGAAAGGAAGTTGACGGCAATACTATATTACGGGCTAACAGTTGTCATCCCAGGCACACCATCAAAAACATACCAATTGGTCAGTTTTTAAGAACAAAACGAAACTGTACAGAAGTGGAAGATTTTGAGGAGGGGGCAAAAGAATTAACAAATAGACTGACACAGAGGGGCTATGGTAAGAACTATATTAGGGAAGCTTACAACATAGCCAAAAACACTGACAGGGATGATCTTTTGAGAAATAAGTGTAAAATACAGCATGAAGACTGCCGTTTTAATTTTGTTACAAGATATTCAGCAAAAGCGAAAGAACTTGAAAATATCATAAATAGGCACTGGTATGTATTGGGAGCTGAAACAGGTTTACAAGGAGTGACAGAACAACCCGTCAGAATGTGTTTTAAGAAAGTTCCCACTATAGGAGACTTACTTACGAGAAGTCATTATCAAAATAAGTCTAAAAGCACATGGTTAGATAAAAGGACGGGATATTTTAAATGCAAACGATGTATCTATTGCAGCTATATGTTACAGGGTAATATTTTTTCGAGTCACAATAGTGATAGAAGTTTTGAAATTCGACAATTCACGAACTGGCTTTTTATGTGGGGAAAATGATCAGGAGTTTTAAAATCAGAGTAGGAGAACATATGAGAGCCATTCAGAGGGGAGACATGACTTATGCTACTGCAGCACATGTTGTTAATACTAGAGAACTTGAACAACATTCCTTTAAGTTTATGGCAATCGATAAGGTAACTAGGAACCCGAGAGGTGGAGATTATAATAATCTAGTACTAAGAAGAGAAAATTACTGGATTTAACCTTAAGAGCTAACAAAAGTCCGGGGCTAAATGGCCCCTTAGAGCTTTATCCATATTTAAAGGATCGCAGTTAATTTTGGTCATATCTGATCAGCATGAACCATATGGTCTGACTATCTTGTTAAACTCCCCGCTTAGTGTCCCCTTTTTAGTCTCTGAGTTTTTAGTCTTTTTGTATCTTTACATTTCCACAATTTAGTTCTGGAAGAAGTAGTATAAGACTACATTATTATATGCATTTTTGTTTTATTGTATTAGACATGAGGATGTTTAAAATATTTAATTTAATTGCATGAAGGTCTCTCTGGAGGATTACAATTAATTTGATGGTTTAGCTAAGTATTCATTTTTCTGATGGAATACACCTGAATCAATTGTGTATTATATATGGTTTTCTCTGACATTTGTTTTTTATTTACTTTGATAAAGGACTGGGGGAGCAGTCCGAAACATGTTAGGAGTTTTGTAAAATAAAGCTTTTTATACTACGTGTTTCTCTTATGAGTTGTATGTGCTCGAAGCCTTTTCTACAAATATTCCATTGTTGGTTTCTGGAGCACTACGTCCCAGTGCGCACTCATTTGGTTTGTAGATCTCTCTAGATGCAGTGGGTACCACACAATGGATGCAGTTGCTGCTAGCAGGTCAGAGGCCTCGCTGTTGCCCTCACATCTATCTGTAACTTTTGCAAACACAACTGAAAATAACAACCTTAACTTGCTGCAAAGTTGAGAGTCCCTATTTGTAACCCACAAGGTAGAGGTCTGCTGGAACTCAGCAGGTCTTTGTCTTGGCTTTGCCTTGTTACAAAGTCCAACCTGGACTTAGTCCTCGAGTTATGGCAAATACCCATGTCCACCCCCAGCTGTAGGGTCAAACCCCAATGGTTACTTATGGTTCTGTTGTCTACAGAATACTTCTGGAGGTTGCTACTGTAGCCAACTTTCAAGATGCTGACAATTCTTCCAGCAGAAGACTGGTTTGGGGCGAGTTTATGTTCTGTCTGGTTGATATTCTGCAGGTGCAGGTGTTCTGGAACCCAGTTTAGGTGGTTGCCTCTGTTGTCTGTAATCTTCTAATGTGAAGGTGCTCTCCAGAAGGTAGAAATGATTTCTGGCAGTCTTTTTTCTCTGTTGCAATCACTTGATTGGTTCAATTTCCAGGTAGCTTTTGTACTTCCCTCTAACTCCTTCTCACAATTGTGTAAATCAAAAAGAGGTTGCACATGGAAGCAGGTGAGGGATAAACAAACATGAATAAAAAAACAAAGAAATCCTACACTCTGCAGTCAAAATGAAAGGACTGCTCACCAAAAACTTCCACTAAAGTGCTTCATTTTATTCCAGGTGCCATGTGCAAGGCCCTGACGGATTTTGGAACCAAATTGCATCATCAAAGGGTCTAAGTACAACACAAAGACCAAAGCCTTTTATCTCCTAGAGATGATGACATCACAAACCAGAGTCAATTAAGGTGCAATTATAATAGCAATTATAACAATTTGAAGTGTCAGTGTATAATAATAGTGCCACATAGTGGTTAAAAGCAAATTAGCATACCTTCACATATAACAATAAACAATTAATTGGCATAAGCATTATCTTATATACAATTATAAACCTGTGTTCTTGACTGGCAGGGAACTGCCCAGGTAGCAGAATCAGATGAAGTGCTAAGACCAGAAGTCCCAGCATGCTCCATTGATTACAATGCTGCTGGTTAAAATCTAAAAGAAATAAGCATTTGTCAATGCCGAATGTTGATTGAGTTGGTCTGTTGAGCTCTCTCACTGGCCCTCTGTCACTCGCTCAGTCTGTTTCTCCCGATGCGGCAGGTTGCTCTTTTGTACCAGGCTCCTGCCTGCATTGGCAGCTTTTTCTGCTCACTAAGAAATCCGCAGCTGTCCCAGCAGAGCTCCGTTGAGGTGGCTCACTCGACCTCTTTCACTCGCTCATTCTGTTTCTCCTGGCACTGCAGGCTGCCCTTTTTTGCTGGGCTCCTGCCTCTGTTGGTGGATTTTTCTACCCACAAAGAAATCTGCAGCATTCCCGACACAGGTGTGTTGAGCCTGCTCACTCCCATTCTCTCATTCACTTGTTCCATTTCTGCCGGCCCTGCAGGCTGACCTTTTGTACTGGGCTCCTGCCTGTATTGCCCACCTTTTTCTGCCAACAAAGAAATCCGCAGCAGTCATGACAGAGCTCTGTTGAACTCGCACACTCCCCCTGTCTCACTGGCTCATTGTGTTTCTCTCGGTGCTGCAGGCTGCCCTTTTGTACTGGGCTCCTGTCTGTATTGGCACTTTTTCTGCCCACAAAGAAATCTGCAGCTGTCCTGACAGAGCTCCACTGAGGTTGTTCAGTCCCTCTGTCTCACTCACTCATTCTGTTTCTCATGGCACTGCAGGCTGGCCTTTTGTACTGGGCTCCTGCCTGCATTGCCGCCTTTTTCTGCCCACAAAGAAATCTGCAGCAGTCTTGACAAAGTTCCATTGAGCTCTCTCTCACTCGCTCATTCCATTTCTGCCGGTGCTGCAGGCTGCCCTTTTCTACTGGGCTCCTGCCTGCGTTGCCACCTTCTCTGCCCACAAAGAAATTTGAAGCAGTTACAATAGAGCTCCGTTGAGCTTGCTCATTCCCCCCCACCACTCACTCATTCTGGTTTCCCCGCCACTGCAGGCTACCTTTTGTACTGGGCCTCTGCGTGCATTGCTGCCCTTTTCTGCCCACAAACAAATTTGCAGCAGTCCCAACAGAGCTCTGTTGCGCTCACTCACTCCCTCCCCCCTCCCTCACTCACTCGTTCTGTGTCTCCCGCCGCTGCTGGTTGCCCTTTTGTACTGGGCTCCTGCCTGCTTTGGTGGCTTTTTTCTGGTCACAAACAAAGAAACATAGAAACACAGAATTTGATGGCAGATAAGTTCAAGTTCAAGTTTATTGCAGGAAAACTCCATTGAGCAAGCTCATTCACAAGGAGGTCCTGTGACATAAACACTTAAAGTACAAACACAGATAGGTAATAACAGTATATACATGAAATGCACCGTTACATGAGACAGGCTGGATATACATACAAGGGTACCACACAGGGTGACTGCAGGTGGTAAACATTGACATGAGACAGGGAAGCGACTTACAGGTTGCATACTGATAAATGAAACATGATGACTGGTGTGTGCAATACATATACAGTATTTTGGCAGCTAGAGCAAACAACAGTCTACAACTGATATGGGGGGGAGGAGTGATTTGATAGAGTAGCAGTGGAGCGTAAGCAAAGATAAAGCCAGGAGTAGAAGGGGAAGGGAAAGCAGTTAATGTGACAAATCAATTATACCTTACCAGTGGATAAATATGGCATGCATGGGGAAGGAAGAGACTTAATGACAGTTACAGGTGTCTTTTATTTTGGCTGAACTTGCAATTTGTAGAAGATAAGGACCGCTTGGCCCACACAGTCTGCCTATTTCCCTACCTAATGGATAAGCTGCAGATCCTAGTTAACCAGCAGCCTACTCTTTTCTACCCCCACTCACCAAGAAATCTGAAGCAGTCCCGACACAGCTCCATTGAGCTCGCTCACTCCCCCTCTCTCACTCACTCATTCCATTTCTGTTGGCTCTACAAGCTGGCCTTTTGTACTGGGCTCCTGCCTGCATTGCCGCCTTTTTCTGCCCACAAAGAAATCAACAGCAGTCACAATAGAGCTCTGTTGAGCTCACCCACTACCTCTCTGTCACTCACTCATTCTGTTTCTCTTGGCGCTGCAGGCTGCACTTTTGTACGGAGCTTCTGGTTGCGTTGGCACCTTTGTCTGTCCACAAAGAAATCTGCAGCTGTCCCAACAGAGCTCTGTAGAGGTCACTCAGTCTCTCTCTCTCATGTGCTCATTCTGTTTGTCTTGGCTCTGCAAGCTGCCCTTTTGTACGAGGCTCCTGCCTGCATTGGTGCCTTTTTCTGCCCACAAAGAAATCTGTAGCAGTCCTGACAGCGTTCCAGTGAGTTTGCTCACTCCCCCCCCCCCCACTCGCTCTCTCATTCTGTTTCTCCCAGTGCTGCAGGCTTCCCTTTTGTACTGGGCTCTTGTGTTGGGGCCTTTTCCTGCCCACAAACAAATCTGCAGCAGTCCCAACACAGCTCAGTTGAGCTTGGTCACTCCCCCCTTTCACTCACTTGATCTTAATCTGTCCCAAACACTGATTTCCCACAGTGACTGTGCTATTCTCTGGCAGAAGTGCAAAAACATATTTTAGCCAGGATGTGTAAAATGACAGCTGTACTGCTCATAAGGAGGTGTGAAAAAATGCCGCTGTTAAAAATGTGGTGTGAAAATATTATACATTTGTTAAGTTACAAGAGCGCGTGGAAACAGTTCAATGCATACTTGTAACACAGTCATGTTATGGAATTTCATTACCAAATTTTCAACATAAGGATTTTAGGACCTCTGCTCATGAATAGTGCCACTGCCATTTTCTTAATCTGTCCCTAACACTGATTTCCCATAGTGACCACGTTATTCTACGCCAGAACTGTGAAAACACATTTTGGTCAGGATGTGAAAAATGGCAGCTGTACTGCTCATAAGGAGGTGTGAAAAAATGCCAGTGTTGAAAATCTGGCTCGACAATATTACAAATCTGTGAAGTTACAAGGGGGCGTGGAAAGTGTGCAACACACACTTGTAACACAGTCATTTGATGGGCTATCATCACCAAATTTTCAACACAGGCATTTTAGGACCTCTACTCATGAACAGTATCACTGTCATTTTCTTAATCTGTCCCTCACAGTGATTTCCCACAGCGACCATTCTATTCTGTGCTGGAAGTGCGAAAACACATTTCGGCCAGGATGGGAAAAATGACAGCTATACTGTTCATAAGTAGGTGTGGGAAAATGACAATGCTGAAAATCTGGAGTGAAAATATTGCAAATTTACGAAGTTACGAGCATGGTGCAAACTGCGCAACACACGCTCGTAACACAGTCATTTTATGGAGTACCATCACCAAATTTTCAATATAGGCATATTAGGACCTCTACTCATGAACAGTGTCACTGCCATTTTCTTAATCTGTCCTGAACACTAATTTCCCACAGTGACCGCGTTATTCTGTGCTGGAAGTCCCAAAACATATTTTGGCCAGGATGTGAACAATGACAGCTATACTGTTCACAAGGAGGTGTGAAAAAATGCCAATGTTGAAAATCTGGCATGAAAATATTGCAGATTCACGAAGTTACGAGCGTGCATTGCATCTGCACAATGCACATCAGAAAACAGTCATTTTTGATTTTTCCGCTAAATTTGCAACATAGGCTTTTTTAGAGCCCACCTCATGAACACTGGCACTGTCGTTTCATTAATCAGCCTGAAAGGTGATTCTGCACAGTGACCACAAAATCACCTTTCAGGGCCGATTAATGCCATGACTGTTCCAGAATTCATGAGGAGGGGTCCCAAAAACCCCATGTTAAAAATGTGGTGCCAAAATTTAAAAAAATGACTGAGATGTGCATTAAAGTTGGGAAAACCCCATTTATTCCATTATACAGCTTACCAGCATTTCCTCAGTTTGCTGTCAGCTTTGAAGAGTGCAGACATGTTCCCGGTCCATCGAAGATTGTCATGCTGAGCTCCAGAGGTAAGTATGGGGTGAGGGTGTGTGTGGGGAGGCAGGGTGCTCAGTGGGTGGGCACGGGTTGCGGGAGGGGGGTAGGGAGACCTCCAAGGGACAGTTTCCTTTTTTACAGGTAAAAAAAAAACCACCATGGGACCATTTTTATTTTACAGGGGCATGTGATATGCTGGGGTGGGCTCCCAGCATGCCACCGGAGTCTTCCTTTGGGGGGGCAAGGTGTAGCTGATGGGGGATTGGGCACCCCCGTTGGCACACAACAAAAAGGGTGGCTGTGACATTATGCCAATGGGGACTGGGCACCCTGTCGGCAGGGAATATAAGCGGGGGGGTTACATAATGCCAATGGGGAGTGGGATCCCCCATTGGCAACATAAACATGGGGGCACTGAAGCCAATGGGGATTGGGGCCCCTGTCAGCAAATAAACATGGTGAGGGGGTTAATATTGTTTATGAACATGGCGGCAAACTTCTGCCACCTTCACAAACAATATCAGTGTGTGAAGATCCCACCCTGCAATGATGGATCGCTCCCTCATTGCAGCGAATGGCTTACACTGCAATGACGAGGCGGCCCCCAATTACAGCGGCTGATTTTTTACAAGTTGGTGGTATGCAGGCTGATCTAGTGTCAACAGCAGCATGCCATGGCATTGGGGGATGCTGGACAAGCCTTTAAAGGCTATTGGGGGCATTGGCCACAACAGTGCCGCACCTCCACAGCCTGCTTGGGAAGAAAGCTGCCGCAATATGTTTCTTGCGCATGTATGCAGTCAACATAAATATTAAAGAGACATCTCAGTAAACATCTTACGTAATCTTATTCATACATGTTAGATCCACTATTGATGGCACTAATATCAGTTACTTCCACTGTTGGTGTCAGGACATGTTAAAATAACTGTGGGGCAGGATTTAAACCAAGTGAAGGAAGTTCTAGATGCAAAAAACAGATGATCTTTTCCTTCTCAGAAAAGGAGTTTTCTCAAACCTTTCATTCAATCTTGGTGTTTTGTAAGCATTCAGGGTGTATACCCAGAACTCTTCTCTTTCTACAACAGAGTTGTCAAAATCACTGACTCTTGGGTTTCTGAAAGCCTTCTCAATCCCATGAAATGAGAAAGTGTGCCTCTTCTCATCTCTACTATTCAAAATATGTTGTGCTGTAGCATAAGTGGAGTCCCTATGTCTAATGACTCTCATATGTTCAGCTATTCTCTGCTTAAGCTGTCTTTTTGTTTTCCCTATGTAGAATGCTCTATAGGTGCAGGTAGCCATATATATCACTCCACTAGTGTCACAAATTATCAGTTCTCTAATCAGATATGTCTTCCGATTTTTAGCATTTACAGATGTGAAATCTTTACCTGTCAGTATGCTAGTACAAATATTGCATTTTCCACATCTAAAACTACCTATGCTTGGTTTTAGCCAGGTCTCTTTTATTGGTAATGTCTGTCTTCTATGTACTAGCTGATCTTTAAGAGTACTCGACCTTCTATATGTCATTCATAGCGGTCTGTCGTGATATGGATCACACTTTAAGATGTTCCAGTTGGATGAAATAATGTCAGAAATTTCAGATAAGGGTATGAAGTATGTAGTAACAAAATTCAAGTTCTCATTAGTACTTTGGTGTTTGGGTCTCTGTGTCAGTGGCTCTTCTCTTTTTATGGCTGCTACTTCTTTGTGTATCTGCTTAGTATGTTCATTCTGATATCCCATTTCCCTGAATCTTGTTTCTAGATCTGTAGCTGCTTTCAAAAAATTTCTTGCTAAGCTACAATTTCTCCTCATCCAGTGAAATTGTCACTTTGGAATATTCCTCATTATGTGTCAAGGATGACAGCTAGAGGCTAGGAGCAAGATATTCCTCTCACAAGACTTCCTGTAGAAGTCTGTGTGTATTGTATTGGTATGACCCTTTCTAATATCTAAGTCTAAAAAAATGAAAATTTTTCTGACTTGCCTGGTATGTAAAACATAAATTAGGATTAGACTCATGTAGAAAAAAGACAAAAGAATCAAATTCAGTCAGATCACCATTCCAAATAATGAATATATCATCAATAAAGTGACGGTATAAGTTCAGTTTCCAATAAAAAGGATTATTGTCTACATTTCTGATAAAAGTGTCTTCCCATTGTCCCATATACAAGTTAGCTAAACTGGGTGCAAAAGTAGCCCCCATGGCCGTCCCCTTAGTGTGCAAATAATACTGATTTAGAAAAGAGAAAGCACTGAATTTAAGGACAAATTCTGACAGTTTTAGAAGTAATTCTGTACAGGCTCCCTCCTGTTTTTCTTGAGTTCAGACAGTATGCCAGGCTATCCAGGGCCTCTTCCAGTGTAATACTGGAGTAGAGAGATTCTACATCCATGGTAATCAGATATGCATCGGGGTCCATTTCTATGTCAGCTAATATTCTTAAAACTTCCCCCGTATCTTTAATATTTGTAATCCACAAGGTAGAGGTCTGATGGAACTTAGCAGGTTTTACCCTGGGCTTTGCCTTGTTATGCAGTCCAAACAGGACTTAGTCCCCAAGTTTTGGCAAATACCAATGTCCACCTCCAGCTGTAGGGTCAAACCCCAGTGGTTACTCATGGTTCTGTTGTCTACAGAATACTTCTGGAGGTTGCTACTGTAGCTGACTTTCAAGATGCTGACAATTCTTCCAGCAGAAGGCAGGCTTTGGGGGGTCGGTTTCTGTTCTCTCTGGTTGCTATTCTGCAGGTGCAGGTGTTCCGGAACACAGTTTAGGTGGTTGCCCCTGTTGTCTGTAGTCTCCTAATGTGAAGCAGCTCTCCAGAAGGTAGAAATTATTTCTGGCACTTTTTTCTGTTGCAAGCACTTGATTGGTTCAATTTCCAAGTAGCTTCTGTACTCCTCTCTAACTCCTTCTCACGATTCTCTGGAAGGCCAGAGGGCTCCAAACTGCATGGTCACTACCACGTTTGCTTACTTTCGTAGTACCTTACATTTTCAGTGTCTGCAGCTTCCTGCCACTGATCACTAACCCTCTGAGGGCTGTACTGTCCTAGTCCTGGTCCCTTTGCCTTCCCTGAGGTGACCAGGACACCTTTTTCTGCGGTGGTCCCTGAGAACATTGTTGAATAGGGTGTTTTTCTAGTTATTGGCACATTGCTCACTGTACTGCATGTTATGTGTCCTTTAAATTTGGCCAGTTCATTGGTGTAAGACCCTGTTGCTCCCTGACCCCTGTAGTGTTTCTCGGGTCCTAGGGACACTTACAAATACTGTTACTGGTTATGGGGCTCTGCATCCTACTCTTCCAGTGTTGTATGGTGGCTCTGGCTCTGAAGATACAGCTGTTCTGTATGGCTTCCTCCAGAACTCCTGATGATTTGCTGCAAATGGATGTTGCAGCCAAGCTGGCCCCAATACACAGTCTTAAACACCACAGTGGGAAGGTGAAAAAATATGCTGAATGGTGTGGGGAAAGCAACAATGGGTCCCAGGCGCCCAAATACAGGTAATCCCCAATCTGACGGGGGGTACTTTTTTATTATTACTATTTACATTTCTAATGCACAGAATATGACAAAACATAGTTGATTGAGAACAGTTAGGAAACATAAGAAAATCTCCTTGAGTAAAACAAGCACAAGGACCATTTCATAATAGTTTACCCTTTTGCTGGTCCATTTTCATAGTGGTAGTGCTGCTGTTCATGACGCTGGCGATGAAGGTTGGGAAGTGAGCCTGAATCGCTGGAGGCCAGCCACAGGAAGGAGGATTGACGGTCTCAAAGGCTTCTCTCCTTTGGGGAGGGGGAGTTCTTGTGCTCTGCTACACTACTGCCACGTAAGTGACAAAATGTGGCAGTGCAGATGGAGCCACGATGGTTGGGCAGGTGCCTCCTGACTAGGACATTGGCATGCTAGTGTGCATATGCCTGCTCAGTCCTCATCCATGATGTACCTGTGGGGAAGGGAGCAGAAAACCACAAAACACCCTCAGCTGCAGCAGAATGAAGCTGCATCTCTTTGCAGACCCTGCACCATCTAGTGTGTGTGTGTGTGTGCGTGTGTTGGGGGTTGGTTGACCACAATACAGTTGAGCTAAACTGTTTTACAGGTCTGGGTAACGTGGGAGGCTCTGTGGGGGGGGGGAGGAGTACACCATCGGATACTGTCATGGTCGGTAGTAAGTTCTAGAGACAGCAATAGACAAGGCTGTGGAGGACAGCAGGTGAAAAGGTAGGCTGAGTGATCAAGGGTTATAAAGCATAGCAAATAAAATAAAAGATTCATCTACCCAAATAAAGACCAGAGGGATTTATTAGAGATACGGGGGACAAGAATAACAAAAAGTTCTGATCTGTTTAGGATTTAACAGGTGGAACAACATGATTTTTCATTTTTAGTTAATTTATAGAATAATAGTCGGTGATGTCACTAGTAGGGAAACTGGCACCCTTGGAAAGTTGTGCTCTCTGATGTAGAGCAGTATGCCCCACTGTTAGGCAATGTTTTTAAGTGTCATAGCAGAAAATTGTGTTGCCGTGATGAATAATTGCATAGCGATCTAATACATCAGTTTAAATATTAATGGTCACAGTGAGAGATTCAATCTAGACTCAGGTGGTCAAGAAATCCTAATTTCAAGTCAATTCTGCAGAACTGTACATAAAAGAAAAATCCCAAATATAAAAGTAAGAGTGACAAGCTCTTTGGACAGCATGTTGTGCGTCAGTTGGAGGAAAAATGAAAGAATAATGTAACTGAAAATAGGTCATTTAGATGTCTTCTAACTGTAGGACGTGAGCTAGGGTTCCCGCTTGGCCTAAAAGCAAGCGCCCTACTGAACTCTGGTCAATTAGTAATGGCTGTGCTCAAAGCACTGTGAAAAAATCAAATATAAGCTATTCAGAAAATACAGGATGTTGACTGAGTCACTTCCATGAACATTAATACAGCTCAATACTAATGTGTGTCTAACCACAGCACCTGTCATGCACCCACCTACTGTAGAAGAGTACCAGTACATACTGAAGGGAAGCTAAGCCCAAAGCTAAAGAATGGTTGAATAAAACACAAAGTGAGTTAGCAATACCATAGACATGGAATTATTAGGTCTACGCACGGTGCCTTTGCACTACACTTACATGGTGCTCAGGCATCGCTACATCAACATGCCATGTAACCAAGGACCAGGGAGGATAATGTTACATTCAGCAACCTTTTCCCACACCTCAAATGGATAGCCCTGCCCTTTCTGACCTAATCATTGCCCTTCCTCGTGGCTACTTAGGTAGGTGGGTGGTGGGGGATTCCAGAGAATGCAGCTGTGATCCACATAATTTGGGAAGTCAAAGACATGTGGCTACTGAATGCTGGTGGTTGTGTAAGTTATAGAAAGGGGAAGACCTTGGCATAATTCTTGCATATACCTTTTCCTACTGGTGAAATGGGCATCCTGAGAATGTAGCTGTAATACACAGGATTTGGGAAGTTACTGGCACGTGGCTACTGATGGCAAACAGGGTAAGTTACAAAAGAGGAAGATGATGGTGTTACTCCAACTCACACTCCTACCATGGCATTTAGTGATGCAATCTATACCTCTACCACCCTGAGTCAGCACATGTCCATCCCTTCCGTGTCATGGTAGTCTGGGAGGCATGGCACTAGTGATCACTGTATCTTATTTTCTGAATTGAAGTCATCCTCCTCTTAAGGGAACACATTTATACAATTTCCCAAGCTCTGCACATCTGAAATGCAGCATCTTATTTTCAGTGGGGTCCTGCTTCTCATCATTTCCACAGCTGAGTGTATGGACAGACTTGGGGGTTAAGTAACTTTCTAAAGGTCATGCAGTGAGTATTTGGCTCTGGTCAGTTTACACCTCTGATCATCTGGTTCCCAAGCTGCTGCTATAACCATCAGACCATTCTCACTGCCTCCTTATACTTCCTGGTCATGAACTTCCTTGTGCCATGATCTCCTGCTACAATGAAGCAGGGAATTGACCTTGTGCCTGGACAGGGCTTCAGACTGAATGCCCAGAGTGCAGGAAAAACTCCACCTCTTTCAAGTCACTCTCGTGAACTTCAACATGCCACATGTACACACTGGTTTACCGGGATTCAGAAAGGGCAAATTCTATTTTGCACATTGTAAAAAACGGTATTGTCACTGGTGTCTGCTAAGCCAAAATCCAGTTTTAACTGTATTTGGTTTTGTGTATTTTATTTAACAATTTTTAACTCTGCTACATTTTAGCAATGTTGACCTCCACTATTGCACACCCTTCCATCCTTGTACCAATTTAAAGTTATTTTAGGTACAAGATATGATTGCAGCAGCAGCACTACAGCCCCCAACCCTAAGGTGTGATGGAAGCAGCACTACAGCCCCCATCCCTCAGGTCCGACAGCAGCACCAACAGCACTACAGTCCCCATCCCACTGGTGTGATGACAGCAGCAGCAAAAGCACTATGGCCCCCCTCCCTCAGGTGTGATGGAAGCAGAAGCACTGCGGCCCCCATCCCTTAGGTGTGAAGGCAGCAGTGCTACATTTCCCAATCCTCAGGTGCGATGGCAGTATCAGCACTATGGCCCCCATCCCTCAGGTGTGATGGCAGCAGTACTACATTCTCTATCCCTCAGGTGTGATGGTAGTATCAACACTATGGGCCCCATCTCTCAGGTGTGATGGCAGCAGTACTACATTCCTCATCCACCAGTGGTGATGGCAGAAGCACTATGGCCCCTGCCCCTCAGGTGTGATGGCAGTAGCAACAATGCAGTCCACATCACTCAGGGGTGATGGCAGTAGTGACAGCACGATGGTCCCCTTTCTTCAACAGCCACTCCCCACATGCACAAGTTACAAATTACTTGGTCTCTTTGCTTGTTAGAACTCAGATGTGAACTAATCTGAACCATGACCACTAAGATGGAATACCTTTGTTTTTCCTTATCTATCATTTAACTGCCTGAATTGGATTTCTGTCTGTGACACTGCTGACCAGGTTTCAGGAACAGACTTGGGTGTTGAAGGACTGGCCGGAGGAGTGAAAGCTTGAGTGTTCAGTGACCACTCACCTTCTCCTGGGAGGGTTCATGGCTCAGCATTTGCTGGCCCCTGGTGGAGGGCAGAGGCATGGCAACATGTCGGCCCTCATTGAGGGAGGTAGCTTGATGGATGTCAGCTTGTACCTTGACATCATATGGCCTGTCACACTCCCAAAACAATGGAAAAAACACCTGCTGACCAACCGGAGTATGGCTGCTGGTCCCTCCATAAGCCCGAAGCCCCACACACATGTGTCCATTCTGACTCCTGCCATGCCCAGAATACACAAGAAGCTCTTTGGGGTGATTCTCCTCCCCTGGTAGCTTCCCACAGGTAGGGGCTCACCCATTAAAGGTCACTTCAGGTTACCTGGTAGCACAGCAATAAGGGTCAGTGGATGATTGTGGTCAGGTCTCAGCAGCGGTGGTAGGGGGCCTAGGCAGGCCTGAAGGATTGGATGGCCAGGAGGTCAGAGGAGCAAAAAAAAACTGCTTGAATTTGCTTCCTTGAAATAAAGTTTCTTCACCTAAAAAATCCACAAGTGATGAGGGGAGGACCTTCAAATGGAAAATCATGCATCTCCCAAACATGTGGATGCTTTTTTTTAACTTGGTCTCCATGAAATGGGTGTCCCTCAGTTTCAAGTCTGCACTCAGATGTGAATTGAGCACCACTCTGCCCACCAGCATCATATAGCCCCTGGGGTCTTATCTTCTGTGTCATTGAATGTGCTTGCAAAATCCACTGGCCAAGCATAAGTACACTTGAACACTTAACATTTGCTTTTTTTGTTGAATCAGTCTTTTGAACTTTTTTAAACAGGTGCACCTTGAGAAAAGGGCATACATGGCCCTAATGGTGGTATCACTGTATACATACAATTTATCTACTACTACTACTACTACTATAGTCTATCAGAAAACTTTTTGTTGTCACACAGACTGAAACAGCAAGTGGGAGAAAAGGTGCAAATGATCCCATTCGCCTAAATGGGGTGCTAACTGTGAAGTCTTTTTGTAAGTAGTAAGGCAGTTTCTTCCTTGTGAACATACTTTCACTCAGACTATTTTTCATCCAATCAACTGAGGATTTTGAATGGCCCTGCTGATTATAAACTTGAATAAGCTAGTTGGTAACAATGATCCTGTGCTTAGCAATCTACATCCTAGATACTCACATGCAAAGAATACAATAAAAACCTGACTAAAGTCTAAAAACAAGCTTATAAAACACATACTATATATCCGAACATTTATCTTTACCTATATAAAATCATTGCAGCCTGAGTAAAACTCAGGTAAATTACATGGTACCCTGACTAGTGTATGATGTAGTAAACATATATTGGTATTTTTTTTTATAGTCTTTGTAAAATGCATTAGACCCACTAAGCAGAACCGCCTGTTTTCAGGGGAGACACAGGAGCACTGGGGGGGGGGTAAGTGACTTGCTCAGAATTGCACAGTATGCAAATGGAGGTTGTCGGAATTGAACCCAAGTCTGCTGGATGTACCCAGTTTGATCACTGTTTGTTACTCTAACCACTAGGCTATATCAACAGCCATAGTAACACCCATATATAATGTTTTAATATATGATTTCAATAATAGTGCACAGTACCTACAGTGCAAATTATGAATATTAAACACTTTATATTTTACTAAAACTGAATTATTCGCCACTCTATCTGCTTATTTTTTCTTACACCAAAGTGGGTGTATAGTTGACTGAGCACTGTAAATAGCTTTTGATCAGGTTTCATTATTCTACATCCAGAAACATAGAACATTTGTTTATTCTGGATTTATTTAATATTGTGGCTCACTAAATAGAATCTATTTAGCACTGTATGAGGTAGATGTTTTTACATTTTGGAAGAGAGGCAGCACATCTTATCCGTTTAGGATTCATGTTAGGAATATAAGTTTTTCTTCATATTTAAAACATATTAAAGTGTCAGTGTATATATTTAGTAGTTTATGCTGATTAATATATGCTGCAGAAAACAGTAAAGGATTTATTATGAAGCACTTAGGGTCTATAGCAGAACTCCCACAATTTCCCAGCAAGTTTTGCAAAAAAACTCTGCAATTTCGGGTTACTTTTCCCACAATCTCCAGTGGCCCTGCCCATGTGTGCTGATACATGTATTTTTTGTATCAACCGGTGTAATATAAATAGTAAAAGATGTTTAGGTACATACTAAATGAAAATTGTGGTTTCTGGAAGGAAATCAGTCCTCAGTTGATGGAGAGGTTGGTGGGAAGCATGGGTGGTTAAACTGAATGGCTGGTTACAACAAAGCAGTGCGGGTGGTTTTTTTACTGATTCTATAAGCAGCAAAGCACAAAGAATGTGAAGCACAGCAGCACTCATTTTAAGATGCTGAAATCTGGGCCTGCCCGCCAGCACTGTGGTAGCACTACTGCTTGCAATGCCAGTGACCTGGAGTCAGAAGCAAACACGGGCTACTGGAGGTCTGGCTAAGGTAGTAGGATCAAGCACCTCGTGGGGCTGCTCTCCTCCTCTGGGGAGGGAGAGCTGCAGGTCTCACTGCTTTACCACCACCTGGGTGACCACAGGTGGTGGTGCAGCATGTCTGCAGAGCAATCGAGAGGGGAGGACGCTATCTGGGATCTGGAGCAGTGGCATGTCTCTATATGCCCCACCTCCTTGGATCCCCTTGAGTGTCAGTGCCCTTGGGGACAGAGACAAGAAAACCATGAACAATCACCCCACACTGGCCACAGGTAGAAGGGACCCAGCTACCCCAGACTTCATAACCAGGCTCCATGAGGGACCCACTGGACTGCCTGACACACAATGAGAGACTGTGGAGGAATGACCTGGGGTCCCCTTCCTTCCCATGTGGGGGTACAACCCAGGCAGGATGGGGGCAGGCCCACAGGAAGCTCCCGAGCATTACCTGGAATGAAGCTAGAGGATTCCCAGCCTTGGGATCTCTGAAAAGTGGAGACTGATGCTGAGAGAAGGGGGCATAGAAAAAGAAAATAAAAAACATGAAAAAGGATGCTGAAATCTTAGCATTCTGTGTAGTGACATGCAATTTCTGTGAGGCACTGGTACAAGAATTTGAAATCCATAAACCAAGCAGGATTCCATGATTTTTACCGGTGTTACCAGTAAAATGGAAAAACAGGGTCCTTTGCCATAAACATACAAGTCATGCGGAGCAGCTGCATCAAGAGGAGCTCTTCAGGCCTGGAACATGCAGGGCTTTAGTTTTCCCATTTTGCAGTTATTTGACTTCCAAAATGTTGTTAAAAACTTTTGAAAATAAAGTGGATTTTATTAAAATAAAGGGTATTTGATGCACAAAAAGAACACAGAAAAAATAAGATGATTTCTGATTGTGCAGACATCAAAGTAAATGTAGTTGATTTTTCTAATGGGATAGAGTATTTTACCAATAATGTTTAATAGGAGCTTTTAAAATGCCATCTCTCAAAGAATATTGACTTCCTAACTTGAAACCTGAGAAATATTTTGACCTCCAAAAAATTGGAATGGCTTCCATATTTGGACACATGGAAATTTTTGACTTCCACTAAAACAAAATTAACTGAACCCATGACAACATGTGTATTGGCATATGCTGGTACCCATAATGAATAGCACCCAAAAGCCTTATGGCAGACAAAATGGTAGTTTATTGCTTCCATTCCCTATCAGAATGAATGGAAAAAATACAGTCTAGCTACTCCGGTAGGTAATGTCAGCACTGGGAAAAGTGAGGACAACAGTTTAGCGAACATGGATAGTAAACAGGGACAGGCTAAGGGGCACAATGAGAAACAGTAGGAGGGAGTAGTTTCAGACACAGGTCAGGAACAAAAGGACAAGAACAAGAATAATGGCAAAGGGACCAGGAACAAGATTTGGAATGTAATGCATACCAATGGCCGCAGTTTGGGAAACAAACTCCCTGATCTAGTGGCTTTAATGGGGGAGGCTGACATAGACATAGAAGCCATAACAGAGACGTGGTACACTAATAACCACTCATGAGACACAACTATACCAGGATATGCCTTGTACAGAAGAGACAGGGAGGGAAGGAAGGGGTAGTAGTAAAATGTTTGTATTCATAAAAAATGAATAAAGGATAAACTCGATTGAGCATAGCTCATTTTCAACGAGATCCCATACATTAATGTACAATAAAAAGGAAAATGTTACAACACATACAGTACTAATTTTTCATAAAATACACAAATACATACAATATAACATAAATTACACTTTACATCAAAGAGACAATCAAGGCGACAGAAATCCAGGCCAGAAATGAAGAGACAGTGGAGTTGTGGGTCACCCTTGAGCTAGGTAACACAACATCTGTTAGAACATGAGTGATCAACAGGCTACCAGCTCTGGGGAAAGGGGCGAACAAGTTAATGCTGGAGTCAATATACAACATGACAGATAAGGGGGAGGTTCTGCTTATGGGCAATTTCAATATGATTGATGCAGACTGATCCATCCCAACAGGTGCCTTAAGCAGGACAAGGGACATTGTGGAGTCCCTACAGGGAGTAGGCCTAAGACAATTGATACAGAAGCCCACCAGGGACAGGAATATACTGGATCTAGTCCTCACCAATGGAGGACAGGATCACAGATCTCCAGGTGGAGGAAGACCTGGGATCCAGCGACCATCATATGGTTTGGTTCAAGCTGGACACGGGAATACAGGCCACACATATATGAAAGCTAAAATCCTAGATTTCAAAGGAGCTGACTTTGCAGAGATGAGAAGGAGGGTTAAAGAGGAGTTGGTTGGGGGGTCATGGAGGGGCAATGGGCATGCATTAAGGAGTCCACTGTCAGGGTAACCAATCAATATGTGTGGGTGAAGAATAAGGGCAAGAGAAGGCGAAAGCCACTTTGGCTTTCTAAGGTGGTGGCAGATAAAATCAGGGCCAGAGGGTAGCCTTCCAAAAATACAAGGGGACACAAGAGGATGGGGACAGAAAAGAGTACCAAAAATGTTGGAGAGAGGAAGAGGCGGCGGTGAGAAGTGCTATAGCACAGACAGAAAAAAAAGCTAGCACAATCAGTGAGGAAAGGGGACAAAACATTCTTTAGGTACTGTATATCAGTGAAAGGAGGAAGTCCAGAGGGGATATAGTCAGAATCAAAGGGGACAATGAAGAGAGGGTAGAAGGGGACATAGAGAAGGCCACAATCCTTAACAGGTACTTCTATTCTGTTTTTATTAGAGATGGAGCGGAGTAGGGACCACAGCTGGAAAACAGACATTTACAGAACAGAGGGTCCTAGAGGAATTTACAAAACTAAAGGTGGACAAAGCAATGGGGCCAGATAGAGTACATCCATGGATCCTAAAGGAACTGCAGATGGAGCTGGCGGCACCTCTGGCAGCCCTGTTCAGTGAGTCACTAAACACGGGGTGGTCCCACAGGACTGGAGAAAGGCAAATGTGGTCCTTCTTCACAAGAGTGGCAGCAAGGAGGACACAAGGAACTACAGGCCAGTGAGTCTCACCTCAGTAGTGGGGAAGATCATGGAGACAATGCTTAAGGAATATTTTGTGGATCACCAGGTATCCATTGGAATGCAGGATCCAAGACAGCATGGGTTCATGATGGGAAGGTCCTGTCAAACAAATCTGATGGATTTATTTGACTAGGTGGCCAAGATGGTGGACCAGGGAGGGGTGGTGGATATTGCCTACCTTGATTTCAGCAAGGCCTTCAACACAGTCCCACATAGAAGGGTGGTAAATAAGCTGAGGAATCTAGGGGTGGGCCACAGAGTGGTGAACTGGGTCAGAAATTGGTTAGTGGACAGAAGGCAGAGGGTGGTGGTAAACAGCATACAGTCAGAAGAAATGGGAGTCACTGGTGCGGTGCCACAGAGGTCAGTTCTGGGACCAGTCCTCTTCAATGTCTTCATAGCAGACATAGCAGAATGGCTAGAGGGAAAAGTATGCTTGTTTGCAGATGATGCTAAGATCTGCAACAGAGTAGATACTCCAAGGGGCAAAGAGAGAATGAAGAGAGACATGGAAAAGCTGGAGAAATTGTCTGAGGTATGAGAGTTAAGGTTTAATGTGAAGAAGTGAAAGATCATGCATGTGGGAAACAGAAACCCTGGGGGAAGCTACATTTTGGGGGGTGCGTTGTTGATAGTCACCAGGGAGGAGAGGGATTTTGGGGATCATTATATCAGATGACCTAAAATCCACCAAACAGACCAAAAAGGCAGTTGGGAGGGCTAGTGAGATGTTAGAGAGTACAGGGAGGGGTATTACAAGCTGTGGGTGGGAGGGAGATGGTAATCCCACTGTACAAGATGCTGGTTAGGCCTCACCTAGAGTACTGTATGCAGTTCTGGAGGCTGCACCTGCATAAATATATTGACAGGGTTGAGACAGTGCAGAGGAGGGCAGCTAAGATTGTGAAGGGTCTGCATGACAAGGCATATGGGGATGAGCTTAGGGACCTCAATATGTACACACTGGAATAGAGACAGGAGAGGGGGACATGACTGAGACTTTTAAAGGCCCAAACCGAGGAAAGATAGCCAACTCGGCTAAGAAGGGGGATAAAACCTTTTATAGGTACTTTAGGGAACAAAGAAAGATGAAGGGAAGGATACTGAGGCTGAATAAAGAGGAAGCAGGATGGGTGGTGGGTGGGTAGAGAGAGACAGTGAAAACGCAGGGATACTGAATGAATACTTCTGCTCAGTATTCACAAAAGAAGATGAGGAGGAGGTACCTAATCCAGTCAATAGAAGCACTCTGGATAGAGGGAGTTGATATCAGTCCTTTCACAGAAGAAAGGGTTCTGAAAGAACTCCTAAACCTGAAGGTGAACAAAGCAATGGGGCCTGATGGGATTCACCCCAGAATTCTAAAAGAACTAAGGGGAGAACTAATAACACCATTGACTACCCTTCTTAACAAATCATGGCAGGATGGTGTGGTACCTGAGGACTGGAGGATGGTGGATGTAATTCCCCTTCACGAAAGTGGGAGCAAGACAGAGGCAGGAAACTACAGACCTGTTAGTTTGTCCTCAGTGGTAGGGAACATGATGGCATCACTTTTGAAGGAAAGAATTGTTGGGTACCTAGAGGACAGTGGGGCACAGGACCCAAGGCAGCATGGATTCACAGCGGGAGGGTCATGTCAGATGAATCTAATTGATTTCTTTGACTGGGTGACAAAAGTAGTAGACCAGGGAGGGGCTGTGGACATTGCCTACCTAGACTTTAGCAAGGCACTTGACACAGTCCCACACAAAAGACTAATAAGAAAATTAGCCAGCCTGGGAGTGGGTCTGAGGGTGGTAGCCTAGATAAAACACTGGCTGGACAACAGGACACAGAGGGTAATAATAAACAGAGCCCACAGTGAAGAAAGGGGTGTTACTAGTAGGGTACCGCAGGGTTTAGTACTGGTCCGGTCATTTTTAATGTCTTTATAAGTGACATTGCAGAGGGACTGGAAGGAAAAGTATGTCTCTTTGCAGACGACAGAAAGATCGGCAACAGGGTTGATACGCAAGGTGGGGTGGAAAGGATGAGAAGGGACTTGGCAAGGTTGGAGGAATGGTCAAATGTATGACAGCTTAGATTCAATGCAAAGAAGTTAAAGTAATGCACCTGGGAAACAAAAACCCAGGGGAAGAGTACACAGTTGGGGGTGAAATACTGACAACAACAAAAAAGGAAAGGGACCTGGAGATAGTTATATCAGATGACTTAAAGGTGGGAAAGCAATTTGAGAAGGCAGTAAGGAGGGCTGGGGGGATACTGGGATTCATAGGGAGAGGCATCACCAGTAGAAAACAGGAAGTTGTTATCCCTCTGTACAGATAGTTGGTGAGACCCCATCTGGAGTAATCTGAGCAGTTCTGAAGACCCCATCTCCGCAAAGACATAGGCAGGATGGAAGCTGTCCAGAGGAGGGCAACCAAAATGGTGCAGGGTCTGCACCAGAAGACATACGTAGAGAGACTAAAGGAGCTTAATATGTATACCCTTGAGGAAAGGAGGGAGAGGGGGGACATGATAGAAACTTTTAAGTACCTCAAGGGAATCAACAAAGTCCAAGAGTGTAGCATCTTTTAGGAAAAGAGATGTGCAAGAACAAGGCACAATTTGAAGATGGGGTGGCTCAGAGGTAATGTGAGGAAGTATTTTTTCACGGAAAGGGTTGTGGATGCATGGAACAGCCTTCCTGAGGAGGTTGTGGAGTTAAAAACAGTGGAGGAATTCAAGAATGCATGGGACAGACATAAAGCAATTCTAGTGGGGGGTAGGAGGAAGTAGGCTGTTGGTTATCTAGGATCTGCAGCTTATCCATTAGATAGGGAAATGGACAGACTAGGTGGCCCAAGTGGTCCTTATCTGCCGTCAAATTCTATGTTTAAAATATCTTAAGGGCATAATTAAGGTGGAAGTGGGATAGCATCTTCCAGTATAAAAAGTACAATAAAACTAGAGGGCATGACATGAAATTGCGTGGGGGTGGGGGTAATGATAAGGGTAAGTGAGAAGTTATTTTTTACAGGGAGGATGGTGGATGAGTGTAATGCCCTGCCTCAGTAGGCAGTGGGAGTGCATACAATGGAGGGATTCAAGAGGGCATGGGATAGGCACAAGGGAATGATACATATGAGGGGGGCATAGCTGAGGCTGCTAGCCTAGTAGAGGCAGCTGGAGCAAATAGGTAAAAATGGGCAGACTGAATGGGCCTTGCAGTCCCTTTCTGCCATCAACTTCTATTTTTTTATGTTATGGTACAGCAACAAAACGTTATACAGTACCTTTTTATTCTACATTTGGTTGCAGTTTTTCTCCTGTATTGTCCACTGCACTCTTTCCCTCTTTTTAGTAAATTAATATTTACTTTTAAATATAAGGGACTGGATTTTCAGTCATAAAATAGATGCAGCTCCCAGTTATGTCAATGTCAGGTACTGCCCTGATATGTCTAGAATGTGTTCTGTTTTACTGGTGTTATTTTCGAAAGTTAGACTTACCCTGCAGCATTTCAAGCTGTTTTATGGTCCTTTATATCCAGTTTTTTGTATGAAATGCTAGACATAGAAGTACAGGATATATGAGGTTACACTTAGTTCAACAACTGTGCCCAGGTACATTTATATCTGAACTGTGCAAACTGGATATAACGAAGTCAGAATGTTGAGAACTGGACTTTACAGTATGTCCTAGCTTTGAACATTGGCCACAGGGGCAATTTTCTCTTATGTACAAATCTGTACCCAATCAAAAATTGCTTCTTGAGATGTACCTTGAAAATCTCCCTGAAAATACTTAACAGTGAGCATCACTGAATATGGCTGCCACAAGGTTATCATCAATAGTCTCAACTGTACTGGAGTAACTATAGTTTGCCATTACTTTTCTTGGGACTAGGATAAACTAACATTCAACAACAGACAATTGCTCCCTGACCTTATGGAACACTGAGGACATCAGAAATAACTCCAGGCAATAACCATAAGCTCTCACATGGTAAACATGGAATGAGACGCGGCACCACATAAATGGGATTTTGAAATGAAATAAACAGCAGGCATCAACATCAGGGGTTGCAAAGGAGTGCATAATGAAAAGTATAATGACTGGTAGGGTGTAATATCAACCAGAAATCAGACACTATATTCTCTGTATCAACCTTGTATGACATCACACCCACTTGATATGGAGGAAATTACAGCTTATCATCCCCCATGTGTGAAGCTGTTATGTTGTTGCACGAACTGAAAAGAGCTGTGACAGCATCTGCCAGCTTTCTCTCTCTGTCATTATACATGCTCATTTGCTAACTTCTGGTTCTGGTTGATATCAGATCCAAACAGATAATATTAAAAAGACAACCCCTGATCCTTTACAACAATCCAAAACATGAGTGTGAGTTTTTAGCAAAAAGATAATTTTTAAAAGACAAAGTACTATCAAATATTAGATCAATATATTTAAATTGATCCACACTTTCAAAATGTTGACTGTACACTACATCTGTAATCACCAGGTGTGACATACTGTAAGTGAAAGTTTTTTATATTTAATACCAAACAACCTGTATTTGGTCTTGGCAGTGTTTAAAACTATTGTTTTTAACAAGCCAGTTTTGAACATGATCAAAGTGTTTTTGAATAAACCTATTTGAAGTTTGCACACAGCAACTCCTGGTGAACAGAGCTACATCATCAGCAGGGTCACTGGAAAACTGCTGAAAAGGTTACCCAAAATTGCAGAGCATTTTGCAAATATTGCGATAAATTGCAGGGGTTCTACCCTAGACCTTGAGTGCTTCACAATAAATCTTTTAATGTTTTCTGCAGCATATATTAGTCAGCATAACTTGTTAAATGAATACCCTGACACCTGAATATGTTTAAAACATAAAGAAAAGTTTGTTTCTAAAAAGAGTACTAAACTGATAAGCTATTGTTAGCATTGTCTATCTTTCAAAATTTAAAAAACATCTGCCTCATACAGTTCTAAACAGATTCTATAAAGTGAGCCACAGCAAATCAATATAAAATAAATCCAGAAGAAATATTTTTGTTTGTTTATGGCTGTAGAATAATGAAGCCTAATCAACAGCTGTTTACAGTGCTCTGCCAGCTATTCACCCACTTTGGTACAAGAAAAAATAAGCAGATAGAGTGGTGAATAATTGAGTTTTAGTAAAATGTTGTTAGTGTTTAATGGTCATAATTTGTACTGTAGGTACTGTACACTATTTTTGAAATCATATATTTAAACATTAAATCTGGTGGTTATTGGGGCTGGCAGTATAATTTAGGGGTAAGAGTAACAAACTGTGAATGAGCTGACAACACCTAGCAGACCTGGGTTTGATTCCCACAAGCTCCACTTGCACACTGTGTGATTCTGAGCAAGTCACTTAACCTCCTCAGTGCTCCGGGGTTGTACCTGAAAACAGGCAGTTGTGCCTAGTGGGCCTTACGTGGGTACCAAAAAATGTAAAAAAATATATTTACTGCATCATACAGTAGTTAGGGAACCCTGTAATTTACCTTTGTTTTACTCTGGCTGCAATGATTTTGTTTTGTTAAAGATTAATGTTAAGATACATTTTGTGTTTTATAAGTTTTTAGACTTTTGTCAGGTTTTCTTTGTAGTCTTTGCATGTGAGCATCTAGAGGGTAGTTGCTAAGAGTGGGGTCACTGTTAACAACTAGTTTATTCAAGTTTAAAATTGGCAGGGTCATCAAAAATCCACAGTTGTTTGAATCAAAACTAGCCTGAATGAAAGTAGGCTCACAAGGAATAACTTGCCCTGCCACTTACAAAAAGGCTTCACAGTTAGCACCCTATTTAAGTAAATGGGATAATTTGCACCTTTTCTCCCATCTTTTGTTTCAGTCTGTGTGGCAACAAAAATTTTTCTGATAGACTGCTTCAACACAAAACAAATGTTAAGTGTTTAAGTGTACTTATGCTTGGCCAGTGGATTTTGAAACCAAACAGGACAATGATTCAAAAGAAATCAGTGTCACATAAACTGCATTGTTTTGGCCAAACCCAAGTCTGCATGCAAAATTGTCAATATATGAGAGTATTTTATTGAAAATGTTAATACTTTTTACACAGTTCAATATAAAAACTCAAAAATTGCAAGAAATTGTGGAACATGTCAGTTTTTGTGGAGAATGCTGAAAATTGCGGATTCTGCAAAAAAATTGCGGGTGCAATTTTCCAGTGGCCCTGATCACCAGCATGTAAAAGTATATTAACAGAGGAAACAGTAACAGGGAGCTCATTTATATAATGACTAAATAATAATGGACCCAGATGGAGCAGTGCAGTACTTCAGTCGTCAAATTAGGAAAAGGTGACATAGCATTGTTTATGACACTGTCTGTTTCCTACAGCAAAAATAATCTCAAATCTAAGCAAATGCTTTATTAGGCATACCCAGGTCCCCGAACTTTTCAAGCAGATGACCATGATGAACCAAATAACAAGTTTCGGATAAATCAAAAAAAAATGTCAGTGAATATACCCCCAGAGTCTAAGGCTCTGTTAAGTCAATGTGTCCTTTCAGTCAAAGCAGACAAAGTACTGTGTTCAGAACTGAAGCAATGCTGAAAGGGAGTCAAAATATCCTCTTGCCTTAAAATCACCTTTTACTAAACAAAGACCATCTTCTCAAGGACCTTGGACAAGAAGACAGCAAGATGATAAGACTATAGCTTTTATTTAGATATATATTTTTTAACTGCTTTATGGCAGTGGCCATGCTGGCCTGCCACATCCACCAGTCCCCCCTAGCCCCATCACACCGGCGTCTTCCAGGACTTACCTTGTCCAGGACATGCCCAGATAGCTGCGTGCAGGGCCTGCGAGAGACCAATGTTATCCTTCTAGTTAGCTGTTTTCCACTTTTTTCTTCCCTGGCATGGAGGAAGGGATGTGCAATGGTGCCAAAGGCAGTGCCGTACAAGATCCCATGTGCAGCATGCTGGGCATCTGCCCTGCCTCCCCACATTGTAGTGTCAGTATGCCAACCCCCAGCCACCACTAGGGGTCAGGCTAATGCTGGCCACTGAGCCCCTCCCTCCCCAGATGAAGAGAGCAGTCCTTGGGATGCTCAATCCTCATCCCTCCCAGCCAACCCTCTGACTCCAGAGGTCACGCCTGACCTCTAGTCATTGGTGCTGCATGTGGTAGTGCTATCACTGAACCAGCGGGCCAGCCCCAGGGCTATAGTTTTTAATCACAGACCTATCTCCTAATTAAAAAATAGCACCACAGTCACCTTCTTCCAAAGCTGAGGGACTCCACCAATTTAGAGCGGAAAAAAAATAAACAAGGTTCTTAATAGATATGCCATACAATTTCTAACCAAAGAAGAGCCTAATATCTATGTCATCATCGCCATTTCTTGTTTTTACATTTATCTTAGTCACATAATTTAGTGTATCCCCAATACAGACAGGGTTTTAAAAAATTGATTAGCAGTTTTTTTCTTGGGACATTACAACCTGTACAGAAAGTATTTAAATAGGTTTTCTAGAAGTGTTATGTTTGTTAAACATAGTGAGGCAAGTGCTATGCATTTTCACAATGTTTTTGCACTTTTATGAGCAAAACGCTAAGCAAGTTTTAGAGTTAAATAAAACCCTGATAAATGTCACAAATTTTAAAACTGGGAACTTGCATCATATCAAAAGAATCCTGAAAATCCCTTCCCTCCTCATATTCTTCACTTAGCTTTGGGACAAGCTTAGCAACATCACAAAATTAGAGCAAAACTCAGTGACAATACCCACTGGACAAACCAATTAATCTCTGGTTGTATTTAAAGAGGAACAGTAACTGCTGCAAAATTTGCCTTTCCCAATAAATAATTTAATTCATCTTCAATGTTCCTTAGAATTTGCAAAATTATAAAATTGTTTAGATAAAATTCAGCTTTAGTAGTCCTAACAAATTTATTGTACCTATCCAGAGGAGTGCTATAAGTATTACAGGAATCAAGAGATCTTGTCTTCTTAAATTCCTTGCAGACCTTGTCATGATCACACATTATTTCAATTAATTCTGATGTAACCAAATCCTGGTTTCAATTTTTACTCTTTTATGTAAAAGAACAAAACCATTGCAGATTTTATATAATTTACAGGAACTATAAGGCAGAGTCCACATCAGGGATGGTATGAAGAAAGGATCAATCGTTCATGGCAATTTGAGTTCTATAATTTACTGAGTCCAAGTTATGTAAGGAGCATGAGAGAATACAAAGTGGTGGGGGATGGGGCTTTCAAGCAGACCAGGTACACAGCACAGGAACGTGGACCCTTAATGAATCTGAGAGGGAAAGAACAATTTGAATTTTGTTAGATCTAACAGAATCCAGTCAATTAAAGATTCTGTATCACTTCTATAATTAGTAGAAGAACTAACATCCTAGGTAAGATTTAACCACAGCAATTTGTTTCTTCTTTTGGCATTGTATTTGTCAGCCTAATTCATCTTAGCATCACCCAATAAAATCAGTAAAGAAGTTATAAACCACATCAGGGACGTGAGTTAAGGCTAGGTAGAGTAGATACAGTTACTAATGCAAATAAATTCCAAGCAATTACAGAGTGCGTCTAATAAAAATAAAAAATATTTGTAAATAATTAAACAGATAGAAAATATAATTCAACACAGCAAATAAACAATTTTTTTTTGCAGTTCTTTTTTCCCCACATGCACTGGCAGACCACTTCCTGCTAGCCACCCCAGCCCTGTCACCCTGACTTCATCAAGGACTTACTGTCAGGCAGAGGCAGTGTGGTGTTGGTCATGGGTGCTGGGCCTGTGGGTGGCCAGAGTCATCTTGTCACCATTGCTCCTTTTCTTCTTGTTCTCCCTCCCAAGGAACAGTGTGCAGTGATGCCAATGGCAGTGTGACAAATGCCAGGCACCTGTCCCTTACTCTCGAGGACACGGCATGCTGCTCCCAGTCACTGCTAGGGGCCAGGCAAGCGCTAGGCTCCATGCCACCCCAGAAGAGGAGAACAGCCCAGCAGATAGTCAGTCCCCCTCCCACCAACTGATACTCTGACTCTCCCAGCTCATTCCCAAGGTCAGGTCCTCAGTGTGGCAAGTAGTGGCACTGTCACTGTGCTGCTATGCTAGTGTTTAAAGAATTACTAAAGGTACAACATGAAGCTAAAAATATTAATAGCACAACAGGCAAGAATAAAACTATTGTTACACCACTGAAGAGCATCTTGTCTTATAAGCCCAGTAAGTCATAGAGTGCCCACAGTTTGGCACAGTGGTGGCATGTCAATTCATCCTGGTCTATATGCTCTGCAACAACTTGCACCAGGCCATTAGCTACAGTGTCATTTGACTGACTGCACAATCCATTCCTGAATTGTGCCCCCTGGAGTGTATTCTGTTAAATTTATATGGGGGGGAGCAATTATCCAGGAGCGATTTGTACAGGGGGCTGATTGATGCTGGAGCTAATAGAACAGTGTGACTTGCCATGGAGCATGTTGACTAGAGCGAATTGACATGTAGCTTGGCACAACAGAGTTACTAAAAGGAGCCACAAGTTAAAGGAAAACTACATCCTCATATCTTGTAAATTTTATTTGTTACCTTGTAAACATAAAACTCTTTTCAAGTAGCTGATGGTGACATATGTATTTGCTTTAGTTTGTTTTCACTGTTGATGTCAGACCCTGTAACTATCCTGGGGGTTCCATTTTATGGTTGTTGAAATTTCATTGTAAGAGCTGCATTAGCATCTGAGAAATGATGTCATATCACCCATTCATACCATTTGATATACTATGCTGAAAGTACAACTATCCTGAAAAAAATCTCTGGAAATAACACAAATTAAGTAAATTTAAATGGGAAAACCCTGTATTACAACTCAAACAGTTTGCAAAGCTAACTGAAGGTAAATGTTGTATTTCACATGTTGCTTCAACTTGTTTTATTGAAATCTAATTAAGCAGGCAGGCATACTGTGGAGTCTGAAGGGTGCTAACAAGCCATATTCTCACATACTAAGGCAGCTGTCAAGAACAGGGAAATTTCAACAACCTGAGAATGGAGACCTGCAGGATAGTTACAGGGACTGGTATGAACAGTGACAATAAACTAAAACAATCACATACTGTATATCCCTAACAGCTACAAGAAAAGAGTTGTCTGTTGACATGGAAATAAATAAAATTTACAAAATATGAGGGTGTGGTTTTCCTTTAACATTTTGTTTACCTCAAATGGACAGCATGCTGTGCTCTGCTGGTGCTCTTGTTGGGACTCCCACACTCCATCCATGCTGCTCATTTGTGCTGCCGCTCACAAACGACCAGTCTTTTAATCTTGCCAACACACATTGTTCACACCACCTCTGGCTTAGGCAGTGCTCTGATTGGTCACAGAGTAGCAGTTTACAGATGGGATCAGATCACCCCCTTTGTACTGGAGCACAGGTAGACAGGATTTCAGCTACAAACATGGGTGCCAAAAGATAGTAAAAGCTGGAGGGGCGGAGGATGGGAAGGGCACTTAGGGTACAAAGGGCACTTTTTCTAAACCAGTTTTTTGCCATTCAGAAATACAATAAATGTACATTTATTATGAAGATCATAATGTTAAGAATGCAGTTATTCCATGTAGGAATATTTAATACCGTATATTAAGAGCTCATCTTTAAACCCATTTCCTCCAATAGCTCCATATATATGTATATATATATATATATATATATATACACATATATAAACACACACACACACACAAGAAGTGGGGGTGAAAATGACAAGATAACAAAAGATATCGTTGAGACATCAGTAACAGCAAGATATCAAAAAAATCATTGTTACTTAGAAACATAGACTTTGATGGCAGATAAGGACTGCTTGGCCCACCTAGTCTGCCTATTTCCCTACCTACAGGATAAACTGCAGATCCTAGTTAACCAACAGCCTATTTCTTCCTATCCCCCCCCCCACAAAAATTGCCTTATGTCTGTCCCATGCATTCTTGAATTCTCCCACAGTTTTAGACCCCTCAGCCTCCTCAGGAAGGCTATTCCATGTGTCCTCCACCCTCTCTGTGAAAAAAATACTTCCTCACATTGCCCCTGAACCATCCCCCCCTCTATCTTCAAAATGTGTCCCCTTGTTCTTGCACATCTCTTTTTCTGAAAGATGCTACCCTCTTGCACTTTGTTGATTCCACTGAGGTACTTAAAAGCAGTGGTGCAAGTGGTAGACAAGAAGTACAGGAACTCAGGCAGTGGCAAATATGAAATGCAGAATGAAGATCCTCAATCTGAAGGATAGCTATGTCAAAACACGTCTATCTGTTTAGACATGGGTAGGTTCAGTTAGAGATATTGAAGTATTTCTAGCAAAATAGCACTGTTGTACAAGTCAAATGTTGTTATGGAAACCCTGATTTCAGGTCACAGGGCCAGAAACTGTCATTATGTTGCTGGTTTAAGAATTTCAGTTCCAGTGTCAGTGGGAAGAAGTACAGGAACTCCGTTCCTGCTGCAAAAAAGGTACAGGAACTGAGTTCCTGTGCGTTCCTGTTCACTTTCATCACTGCTTAAAAGTTTCTATCATGTCCCCTCTCTCCCTCCTTTCCTCAAGTGTATGCATATTAAGTTCCTTTAGTCTCTCCTCATACGGCTTCTCTTGCAAACCCTGTAGCATTTTAGTTGCCCTCCTCTGGACTGCCTCTATCCTGTCTATGTCATTGCAGAGATAGGGTCTCCAGAACTGGATGCAGTACTCCAAATGGGGTCTCACCAACTGTCTGTACAGAAGCATAACAACTTCCTGTTTTCTGCTGGTGATGCTTCTCCCTATACATCCCAGTATCCCCCCAGCCATCCCTACTGCCTTCTCACATTGCTTGCTAACTTTAAGGTCATCTGCTATGATTATCCCCAGGTCCCTTTCCACTTTTGTTGTTGTTACTACCCCCCCCCATTGTGTAATCTTCCCCTGAGATTTTGTTTCCCATGTGCATTATTTTGCACTTATTTGCATTGAATTCTAGCTGCCATACTTCTGACCATTCCTCCAACCTTGTTAAGTCCCTTCTCATCCTTTCCACACCTCCTTGTGTATCAACCCTGTTGCAGATCTCTGTGTTATCTGCTAAGAGGCATACTTTTCCTTCCAGTCCCTCTGCAATGTCACTTATAAAGACATTAAAAAGGACTGGACCCAGTACTGAACCCTGCACTACCCCACTAGTAACCCATCTTTCTTCAGAGTGGACTCCATTTACAATTACTGTCTGTGTTCTGTTGTCCAGCCAATGTTTTACTCAGGCTACCACCCTGGGACCCACTCCCAGGCTGGTTAATTTGACTATTAATGTTCTGTGTGGGATTGTGTCAAATGCCTTGCTAAAGTCTAGGTAGGCCATGTCCACAGCCCCTCCCTGGTCTACTACTTTGGTCACCCAGTCAAAGAAATCGATTAGATTCATCTGACATGACCTTCCTGCTGAGAACCCATGATGCCTTGGGTCCTGTGCCCCACTGGCATCTAGGTACTCAACAATTCTTTCCTTCAGAAGTGATTCCATCACTTTCCCTACCACAGAGGTCAAACTGAAAGGTCTGTAGTTTTCTGCCTCTGTCCTGCTCCCACTTTTGTGAAGGGGAAGCACATCTGCCTTCCTCCAGTCCTCAGGTACCACACCATCCTCCCATGATTTGTGAAAAAGGGTAGTCAGTGGTTTTATTAGTTCTCCCCTTAATTATTTTAGAATTCTGGGGTGAATTCCATCAGGCCCCATTGCTTTGTCCGCCTTCAGTTTTAGGAGTTCTTTCAGAACACTTTCTTCTGTGAAAGGACTGGGATCGACCCCCCTATCCAGAGTGCTTCTGCTAATTGGATTAGGCACTGCCCCCTCCTCCTCTGGTGTCACAATGGATATTTTTTTTAAGTTACTGTCATCACAGTGGAATTCTGAATCAATCAGAGAGCAGCTTCTGCAATTCTGATGACATCACAATGCTTTGTGCAGCACTGAAGCAAGCAGTTAAAATCAAAGAAAAGCAGCAGCATCTTTAATTGAACTGCAGATTTAAAAGCTATAACTTGTAAATTACTATTACATATATCAAATATACAATAGCATGACTCAAAATAGGGAATTTATCATCACTTGTGAGTGGGCAGGACTTTCATAACTCACTGGTGGTTCTGCCACTTGTGAGTTATGGTGCTGCCCCCCTCACACTTGAAGATAAACTGCATATTTTGAAACAGACCATTGTACAGGAGACAGTATAGTAAAGTGGGAGCAGGAGATTCAGGTTCAAATCTCACTACAGCCCCTTACTCATTGTAGACCTTGAGCAAGTCGCTTAACCCCCAGTGCCACATGCCTTCCAGCTGTTAAAGAGGGTATGGAAGCATGATCCTACAAACAATGAAATGTTTCATCTTTATTTGGTTGCCCTTGCTTACTATTAATACACTTATAATACAAGCATTTAAAGGCATTATCTGACACTACCCAAGTTAATGGTATCTGTGGCTGCGTGTGTGTGTGTGTGTGGGGGTTATAATTACACAGCTTAATAGTTTTGAAATACCACACTGTATAATAAAAACAGTCATCACTATTTGACCCCCTACTTTTCTAGTACCTGCCCCAGGACACTTAACTGCACGTGCATGACGTTCTAACTGCCCTCTTCTGAACATCACTGTACCAAAAATTTGCCTTTCTCTTTAGAGGTTAATTTATATATTCAGACACAACCCTAATTTTCACAAATCATGCTCAACATATATTAGGTTGAAGTTTGTTTTTATACTGGACATGGACTCAAAAATACTGTATGTGCTCATAAAATTTCTGTGCCAATGCTGCTAAAGTGAAATGTCTATACTGTACTTGTACTTATTGTAGTATGTAACGCAGAAAGGTTAAATGTGAAAAAGAGTATGCAGGGCTTTGCTCTTATTTTACTAAAAATGGCATTTCATGGAAATGAATGGAGAGTGACTAGGACATTGGGAAATTATCACATTCACTGCAGACAGAAATTTACTACTGTTTATTAGAGCTCAGCTCACTGTAAGATGTCACTGTAGGAACGAACATCAGACACAGTAGAGCCCTCCTGTTCCTTAGTGCATGATTAAAAAGTACTTACTGAAGAGAAGGTGTGTGCTTCCAACTGAGTAAGCATTTGAGCTAACCGCTAAAGGGAGGAGAGCAGTGATGAGGCAGTTCAGAACTATCATCCATTACATTTTCTAAATCTAGATGTGTGTGTGTGTAGGATAGATTCATAAGGTTACAAATGGAATACACCTCAAATCTATAGAGTACACAAAATGAGAGTTTCCTTTTTGTATAGATGATGCTAGGTAACCATTAATTTGTGAGAACTGACATGGCGTCTCACCTGTAGGTTTTTGCTCAATTTAATCAGTGAAGGAAGGCATAAAAATTAATAATTTAACAATAACACTGGGGGTATAGTCTACATTCTCTAATATTTATTTTTGAACTGAAGTAAAAGAAAGTATTCACCACAAAAACAGGTGACTGAAATTATATCAAATATATATATATATATATCTATATATGTATACTCTGTGTGTTTGTGTGTGTGTATGGGGGATAATTAAAATGGCCTATAAATATCAACAGTTTAAATTTTCTGCCAGGAGGACAGCAGCACAGGAAATATACAGTGGATCAGTTCTTTACAAAAAATGTCTGTCAAATTGAGAGGCAGTATAGCACAGTGGTTTAAGGCTCTGAACTGCAAATCTGGTGACATCCAGCAGACCTGGGTTTGAATCCCACAGCTTCCATACTGTGTGACCCTGAACCTGACCCTGTGCTCCCAGGTCACACCTGTAAAAAAGCTTTCAGCTTAATGTGGCACTCCTGGTTAAACAACTAAAGAAAAAAAAATTTGAAATCTTGTTGTTGCTGCCTTCTTTCCCCTGATGGAAATAGGTTTAAATCCCTGACTAGTGACTAACACTTTGAGGCTGAGTGATAGATTTGTGAGACAATCTTTAGAGAAACAAAGTGCTGCCTAACTGAATAATAGACAGTAATTTAAAAATAATAAAATATAAAATCATCAGCGAGCCTGCTGCAGGGCCCAGGACCTCTGGCAGCAGGTTCGAACAGACTAAGATCATGCAACAGTGCAGGACTCTGAACTGGGGAACCTAATGGAGAAAATTTCTCAGAGCCAACTCAGCCAACTGGCACAGGAGTTGAGCCAGGGAGCCAGCCCCAGACGACCTCCCAATAACCTAGAATTAGTTTGGGCCACCTTCTTTGGAGCAACAACAGAAAACAAAACTGTACATGATCAAATATTTTTACCTGTATGTTTGCAATACAATAGCAGCTTCTACAGTCGACAGCAGAGCAGATTCACTGGAATCTTCTTCTGTCCAAGTCTTCAGTTCTTCTTGTGTCCCAGTCCCACAGCCTCAATCTAGTCTGACTTTGACACAATGTCCTGAAAAGGCTATGGTCAGACTGCATCTACTATGATCTACACAGTACTCCCACACACAGACACTTGCAGAATGCTAGACTTCAGACTGGGCAAGCAAGCTGGCGACTGCCAGGTGGGTGGTGGCTTACAGTTATTTGCAGTTACCGGGAGGAGAACCATCCAGGGTTACTGTCTCATGCACTCGCAGCACTGCTCACCAACACAGGGGTCTGGGGAAAATAATTATTTTAACAAAACTGTCAAAATATGATTAAAATTAAACAAAATAAAATGTGTTTAAAAATAAAATAAAATCATCCAGTGTGGTCAGATGGACGAATTCGGAAAGTCACAGTGCAGTAGCGCACTTGTCTCGTAGCAATTTAAGCAACCACAAACAACCTTACTGAACCAAGTTGCCAATCCCAACAAAGCCAGGTTAGCAAGGAACTAATCAGTCAGGAGAAAGAAATGGGATGTGTGTCTGATGTGGGGTTGCTAGCCTGGCTTCTAGTTCTCGGGCTCGAGTCGGAAGTTCTGTGGGACATTGATTCAAATAAAAATAAAATTATTGTCCAAATGGCAAATTCCAATTGTTGTTGCTGCAGAACAGACCTGGAGGTACCAGCAGTGACTCTTGATGCAGAACAACCTAGGTGTTAATTCCTGATATCAGTGACTCCTCAGAAGCAAAGAATTGCTATCAATCAATCAATCATTCAAATCTTTATTTAACCAGGCGAAACACTGTTGAGGAAACTCATTTTCGAGGTGGACCTGGGCAGTAAAATACACAATAGCAGTACATAACCACATAAATTATGTACATTTCTAGACATAAATATACATAAACTAGAGTATATATAAGGTGCAGAACAATATATGCATAACAAGTACAGAACAGTACATGCAAAATCAAGTACAGATCAAGTATAAAATATATGTATAATGATCAAAAGGGTTACAAGATCATGGTCTTGCAGAGTAAGAATTGTTCTCTGCAGTGTACATAATATGAGCTCACCACTACAGTGTTCACAATAAGATAATGTGCACTACAGGTTACAGAGGAGTAGCATCCTGTATGGGTAATAGACAGGGTTAGTATGAGGCTAAACTTACTCAGATAGTTAATGCATTATAAGATAACTCAAGCCGGAACCTAGAGTGAATACATTTATAATGAATTTGGTGATGCCTTATGAGCAGGGAACATAAGCGACTGGCGGGGGAAATGAATAGATGAGATAGGCATACAAGGCAGTGGAAGGGAAGTAACACAAGGAGGTTTGAGGAGGGGTCCGATTGGTGAGCATCTACTGGCATTTACTAAGAAGTGTTAAGGGCAGGGCTGATGGGCCATTTACATTTACAGGGAGACGGGAGCTGAAGTTCCAGAGTTGTACAGTTTATTTATTTATTTTTTAGATCATCGGTTTACAGACCTTTGAGTCATAGACTTATTTACAAAGGTACCTCATCAAGAGAGCAATACATCACAGCAAACAAAACAGTACAGTACATGACGCTTAGATTAAAAAAGCAACCAGTGTTACAGGCATTCACTGGTGGTATATGCTTCGTAATAGGTAGATCACAGTGGTCATAATATAGATACTTGAGTACCACATCAGGTAGTAACCAGAGATATTTTATTACATTAGTCAGCAGATGTTGCCTGAGACCCCAGGTATATACAGCAAAGGTAGACAGGGCAGACCCAGCCTAGGAGTGAGGGCAAGGGGCAGGTGGGGGATTATGTGCAGTTGCAGCAGCGAGTGCTTGTCAGATGGCTTCTGAGGGAGACCATGAAAGGACCAAGCTTAGTGGAGTCAGCTATGCTGGCTGGGAGGGAATTGAAGCAGGAGGGAGCCCGAAAGCAAAAGGGTCTCAGGGCCATAGAGGTCCTTACCCTGGGGACAATAAGGGAGGTTTTGACAATGTCGTGGGTGGAGACTGAGGGGGAGGCATGCTGCAGGGAGGTGGCAACCCCAGGGGGGAAAGCCCTAGCAGGGTCTTTTTTACAAGAAGGCAGGTTTGGAAGTGGAATCTTTCTTCAAGGTTGAGCAAGTTGGTGGTGGAGTACAGCAGGCACGTATGGGTGCTCCTAGCGGCTCCCCGCATTAGCCTGCAGACTTGTTTATAGAGAGCTGGATTCTTGCAAGCACAGTGTTGTTGGCTGCAGCATAGATGGGCAGCCCATAGTCGATTAGCGACAGGACAGAGGAGGTGATTGCCAATCTAAGGGCCTCTTGTGGTAGGCAGTCCCTATGGCAGTATAACAGTCCGTTCCTGACATTGGTAGCAGCAGAAAGGGCATTGGCATGAGACTGGAAGGACAGTGCCAAATCAAAGGTAATGAACAGATACTTGTGGGAGGAAACCTTCTCAGTGGAGTTTAGTGTGCTAGGCAGTATCATGAGAGGGGCACCACTGGCTTTGCTTTGGTGATGTGAGAAGAGCATAGCTTTGGTCTTTTTTAGGTTCAGGACTAGCCTTCGTGATGTGAACCAATGCTCAACTCTATCAAAAGCTTGTTGGAGGGTGGCCTGGAGTGTGTTGGGGTCAGCAGCAAAGAGCACAGCATCATCTGCGTAGAGGAGGATCTTACTTGGGCAGGTCAAGGGGAGGGAGTTGAGGTAAAGACTGAAGAGGAGAGGACCTAAAATGGAGCCCTGGGGAACCCCAGAGTGGACAGGTCGTGTGTCAGATAGGGCGCTATTGATTTTTACACACTGAGTTCTGGCAGAGAGATAGCTGGTGAACCATGCAAGGGAGCCGGGGGAGAAGCAGGAGAGGATGGCAAACCATGTCAAAGGCCTTAGACAGGTCAATGAACACGTCACTGGCAGGACTTCCGGCATCAAGAGCAGAGTGCAGGAAGTTGGAGAATTCAAGTAGCGCGGTCGTGGTGCTGTGAACTGCACAAAAGCAATGCTGTTCAGGGCACAGGATATTGTGCATGGCCAGGTATTCGGCAAGATGGTTGGAAACTACTTTTTCAAGGGCCTTAGAGAGTGGGGGGAGGATGGAGATAGGTCAGTAGTTACCCAGGGTTGCTCGATCACCGCTGTTTAGGATGGGAGTGGTGATGGCAGTTTTCCATGTGCTGGGGAACTGCCCCAGGCACAGAGAGTGGTTGAGCAGCTTGGTAAGTGGGACCAGGATAGCATCCAACATCAGACGAAGTAGCCTAGTGTCCAGTAGGTTGGTGCTGGGGCTGTTACTACTAATGGCTTCTTGCAGAAGGGGTCTAGCCTCTAATGGGGAGATGGTACATAGGTAGAAAGGAGGTCTCTGGAGAATGAGCAGGGGTGCTACTAGGATGGGGTCAAAGAAGTTACTGGGCAGGACTGAACTCAGGTCTGAGAAAGTGTGGTTTAGGTAGTCTGCAATGCCAAGGGGGTCAGAGCAGACAGTTCCATTAAAGGAGAGTTGAGAGGGGGGTGGGGAGTGGGATTTCCCATTCAGCTCCTTTGCATTATCCCAAAAGTTTCTAGCCGTCCCCCAGGAGGCGACAAGAGCAGATTGGTAGTATTTGGCTTTGGCCTGTCAAATGGCCCCAGTACACTTATTACGCTCAGTGTTGTATGCTAGCCTATCAGCCGGCTTGCCAGATTCCACAGCAATATGCCATAGGTTGTCTCTCATTTTAAGTTTGTGAAGGAGGGAAGGGGTAACCCAGGGCCATTATCAACCAGCTTTGCAGTCATTTAAAATTACAACTCTACTTTGCAACTCTGCTGGGACTGGGAGGCAGAGAACTTGTTCCTTTAATCTTTTCTTTTTTTGGTGTGGAGAGGAGGGTGGGGTGCAGTGTCAAAATCAAAGGAACAAAGCACTGAACTATCATGCACTGACCTGATCATCTGCAGCACTGAAATACCTGACAGGGGCAATCTCTTTCAGCCCCAAAACCTGGAGAGGCAGCAGCAGCACCCCCCCCCCACTCCGGTTCCAGCACTTTTGGTTGCAAACTGTGCACATTTCACTGACAGAATGTTGTGAAGCATAGAAGGAGACTGCCACTTTCCCATCACAGGACTCAACACTCTGTCTGCGCCACCTGTTTGCTCCACTGCTCACAAATAGGCAGTCTTTTCAACTTGCGCCATACCTCCTCCATACCTCTACTGACTCAGGCAATTCTCTGATTGGTCACAGTTAGAGCAGCAACTTGCAGATGCAACCAGGTCAGTCCATTTTGTGCAGGTCTTTGTATTATGGCACAGGCACACAGGAGTTCAGCTATGAACATTTCAGGTTTCACTGACAGAGTGCAGACAGATGCGAAAGGAGTCTGCTACATCCCCCCAAAGGCCTCCCACACTCTGTCTGCAATCTAGCCACACCTCCATTTGTGAATTGAAGACAGGGTCAAAACATAGATGTGCACAACTGAAGCTATTAGAGAGATGCCTGCACAAGTAAACAATGAATTCAACAGGCTTCTTTTATACCAGATTTGTCCCCAAAATCTATTATATCAGAATTCATTTTGAGACTAAATGTACTGGAACTGAAAAAGCGACTGGATTTTTTTTAACATGATAAAGCCAGTGGCAGGTTTGGAAGATACTGTCAATCCAAACAAGGTGGACTGGATATAATTCCCTTTAGGGAAGCAGCCCTGTAGCATGCTGAGTTACAGTAGGTCTCCAACCCAAACACACACAATACTGAACAAATATAGAAAGAAAGACTTGCTGATGTATTTAACTGTAAAATATTTCATTATGGAAAAGTAATGGAGGTTGCATCTGACCACAAACACTAGGCAATTACTTTGTCTTACCCTCTTGTAAATACTCTTCCAACAATACATCACGTTCTGTTTTTAGCAATGTAAAATACCCAGTCACTGTAAGTATAAACCAGGAAAAATGTTTTGGAGACCAAGGAAGTAGCTCAAATATTTTTTTTTTAATTTGTTCTTTTCACCCTTAATTTTTCCCTTTTGCTCCCCTGTGGGATCAACACAGATGCATCATATCTCCTGGGGTTGGGGGCAACAGGGTTAACTACACAGCTGATGCCAATGCTGCTCCTCAGTCACCAATGGGGGGGGGTGAAAGCTTGTTGATATGTGCTCTGGGAGTTGAGTGTCACACTTCTGTGACCCATGTGGCCCCTATCCAGCCTCACCGCACACCTCTGGGAACTGCACATGAACCCATGTATTGCAAGTGGCAGCATGATCGCTACTACATCATCACTGGGTCAGCAAAACTGTCTCAGATCTGCTTGGAGACAACATACTGTATGTGAAGTCTATTCCACCAGTTTATAGACAGGCTAAAGGATACCAATGAGACTGAACAAAATCCGAGACAGAACATCTCTGTAACTGAGCTCCAAGATCAGGGATTTCTTCCTGTGAATCAAATGCACAAATCAAATGTGCTCCCAACATCTTTGGGGGAGTGGGGGAGCAGTTGGAGTAAGGGGACTGCTTTGCAAGGGCAGGGTGTTACAGTTACCAGAGTTTTCCTACTCTTGTATTACAACATGATGATGTTTTTTCACAAAAAAAAAAAAAAATCTATGTTTTACAAATTTGGGGGGAATTTAAACTTCAAAACTTCCCTGAGCCCTATTTTCCACGGGATTATCGATATTAATTAAAATAAGAGGGACATGGACTTCCTTTGAATTTATCAGCTAGTAGAAGAAGGATTAGTGCTGGGCCAAATTTGTATTATGCTATCAAAATAGTGTGACATTGATGTTTTAACAGTCATGCCATTTTTGCAAAACACCACCAAATATGTCACAATTGACCAATGATTTTTTTTACATCTACCTCAGCTTTCCCTCAATTTGTTCATTTTTAAAAATGGTATTTTTTAAAAATGTGCAATTTCCACAAATTGTGCCATATTGTTTCAAATTGCACATTTATTTATAAATTTAAACTCACTGTTCTAATTCATGAAGTTGCACATGGTTATTCTTTATTGGCGAATTTTCATGAAAAGTGTGCAAAACAGATTTTTGTAATCCTTGAATTTAATTTACTCCTTCAAATCCCTCAATCTCGCCCTGGTGTTAGATGACCTTGCATTAGCAAACTGGTCCCCCGCCCCTATTATGGACTCCACTGACGACATCCTTCTCCACTTTAAAGACTCTTTCCTCAGCATCTGGGACAAACATGCCCTGCTACAATGTACAAGGGTACTAGGCAACCATCTGCCGTTAATCACCCAAGAACTGACTGCATGTCAAACTGCCTGTGACGAAGCCTGGAAAATGCGTAAATCCTCACACCTCCCACAACATCTGTCCGCATACTGCATGCTCCGAAACAAGTGTACCAGAGCCACTCGCCTAGCTAAAGCAGAGTACTTCAGCAGCTCCCTAGAGTCCAAACTAAATAACCCCTCAAAATTCTGGAAGGCCATTCATTCCCTCTTCACCCCACCAGCTGGCAATCCCATTCCAATTCTAAGTATTATCAACTCCATTCTTGCTGAGCCAACAGCAGTCGCTACTGAGTTCAACATATATTTCTCCACTTGTGCTGCCACTCTCCTCTCTGCCCTGCCAAACCCTGCACCTATCGCACCCTCTACAGATGTAATGAACCTGACTAGGCCTCACTCATTTTCCTTCAATGACATCTCTGCAGCGGATGCCCTAGATGCACTACTTTCTCTCAACCCTTCAAAAGGCAACTCCTCAGATGGCTTGGACCCTAAACTCCTCTACCTCTCCATCACCACCACCATAGCAACTCCACTTGCCAAACTCTTAAACCCATCCCTTGCCACTGCTACTATCCCCCAAGCATGGAAGCATGTCACTGTCATCCCCCTCCCAAAAGGAGGTACCCCCACCTCCCCTCCAACGACCCCCCTATTTCCCTCCTCCCAGTGCTAGCAAAACTACAAGAGCACCTTGTGCTCACCCAACTTACCTCCTTCCTCACCGACTCTAATTTCTTCACACCCTACCAGTCAGGTTTCAGAAAGGGACACTCCACTGCATCCTCCCTGATGAAGCTTACCGACTCCATCCTGACTCGTATGGACAGTGGGCTGATCACCTCAGCCATCTTCGTTGACCTTACGAAAGCCTGCTCTACTACGTCAATCCACATGTATGCAGATGACACTGTACTCTTCCCCTCAGGCTCCGACCCTGAAGTGGTATAAACTAACCTCCAAGCCAACTTCAACAAAGTACAGCAATGGTACAGCTCTCACCAGCTCTCCCTAAATGTAAAAAAACCTGTCACAATGACTTTTGGCACATGACAACGCCTTCCCTATTTCCACATCCTGGATGGTCAAAAACTCGAAGATGTCTCCTCATTCCGCTACTTGGGGGTATGGCTCAACTGCCATCTTTCCTTTTCAGACTATATTGATGCTATTTCAAAAAAACTATGCACCATGCTCGGTGCACTTTATAGGGACCGCAGTAGCCTCCCTCCCCACATCTGACGTGAACTGGTCCAGAAGATGATACTTCCCTCCTTTGCTTACTGTGACATTGTTTATGGTGCAGCCCCTAAGTCCACTCTATCTAAGCTGTACACACTTTTTAATGCCTTCAGCTGCTTTACTCTCAATGCCTCACACCTTACCCACCACTGTGACCTTTACCATTCCCTGGCACTACCTTCCCTTGGAAACCGCCATATTTCACACTGTACTATACATGTATCTAATCTATGGCTTATCACCATCCCTTCCTACCTCTCTTCTGTGCTCTCAGCTGCCGCCTCCCCCCCCATTATCTTAGATCCTGTTACTACTGCCAACTATCGATCTCTAGGCGGAAGACTACTGCCGGGCAAGCCACCCTCTCACACTGGTTACCCAATCTATGGAATGATCTCCCACCTCAAATTCAGCATTCCTCCTCTGCCCACTCTCTTTCTACCACCCTAGCTAACTTCCTCACCACTATTTTCTCCTGTACCTGACTCAGCCATGTGCCAAATGCTCTCCTCCCCACTGCCTGACCAGCAGCCTTAACTTTGCTATAAATGCTGACATACAGCCCCAACTTATGCACTTTTGTCCTGTGCCATTTTGTCCTGCACCATCATGTGTTCTATGTTTCCTGTTGCTTATACCTGCATATTACTGTGTGCTAAATTTTCTATTGTATTACTGCTATATGTCAAGTAATTGTTATATGCTCCATACAATATTCAATGTACTCCATGTGCTGTTGCTTGTCATTTAATGCAATTGTATCCATATGCTTCTACTTGCCTCTGTTATTTGTTCAGTTGATAACCTGCGTGTTATCCAACCCCCTTGTACCGGGAGACGAGCATCTTGTTGCTCAGTGTGACTTTCCTGGTGAAACTATTTCAATAAATAAATAAATACGTTCTACAAGGGTAACCAAACTTCCACACTGTTACTCATCTTTCAATATCTTTAGAGGCTTGCTAAAATAAAATAAGCAGTTTTTTTCCCTCCATTGCTTTTACTGATTTTCTTTTAATGTTTTTAATTTATGTGATTGTCTGATGTACAGCACCTGCACTTTGTTGGTATAAAGTTGAAGTCTAGCTGGACCACTTGTACCCCATGAGGTTGACCTGGAGTGAGGTATAAAAAGGGTTGGGGTATTTGTCTATGTTGCCAAGCTTTTTTCTACAAACCACTGTGGTGACATTAAAATGAAAAGTAAAAAATACATTTGCAGAAGAAAAACATGAAGAAGCATTTTTCACGTGTCCCTTGATTCCCCTCTTGTGCAAAGAGCTGCATTTTGAAGTTCATTCATCCAAAGGCTGGCTGCTCCTTAACGCACCAGAGGAAACAGAGGTGGGTGCAGCTTGAATATCTGTTGTGGTATATTCTACTTTGCTGCATTGAAGTTATGCAGCTCATCACATGCCATAGGCACTTATTTTTGCTTTGGGAAAAACATTAGGCTAGATGAAGCCATGTTGGGACAATCAGTTATAGGACACAAGGACAGTCACCACAGTGACTTATCTGTATGATTAGGTGCTCTGTTTATAAAACTAAAAATTACAAAGGATAAAAACAATGACAGCTAATGAAGGTGAAATAATCAACATAAAAGCACTATTGCATGGAAGCAGAAGAGTCCATACACCCGAGGAGGGAAAAGATAAAAAATTACAATTTTTCCTACCCTATCAGTAATCCAGTTAATCAAGATCAGTCCCAATCAAACTAGTTTTCTGCCCAGTAGGCAGCTAGCAGACATCATCAGGCTTTAAAGATAAACATCAAACCTCACACTCTGTGTGTTTTTCACCCTAGTTACACACAAGAAGCGCTTATTTGAAAGCACTAAACAGAGTTCAGAAAAATCAGCATGCAGAACACTATAATGTCGATTACATTAACAGCATGTCAATAATGAACAGAAAACACCAGCAGTAGCTGATTTAAGTTACGTATTGTTTATGTTCATTTTTTTCCCCTCCTTCCCAGACGGCCCTCATTCAGAAGAGTACCCCAGCCCTGTCACCTCAACATCTGCCAGGATTTACCTTTCTGGCCATCTTCCCTCAGGGCTTGCCCCCCCCCCCAGTGGGGTCAGTGGGGTTGCCCAAACCTTACCGGAGAACAGATCAAATTTGGGCCAGCATGCCCAGCTGGCTGGGTACAGGGCCAGTGGGCACTCCATCTCATCCTGTTGCTGGGGTTTTCCAGTTCTCCTGTCCCGGGGTGGCGTGGTGTGCCCTGATGTCACAGTACATGCACAAACGTCTGCTGTGCCTCACAGCTGTCTGATCCGAGCTGCTTTTCCACCAGCTTCTGCTAGGGGTGAGGCAAATATCAGACTCTGCCCACCCTCGGCCCTCTGACACCCCCCGATTTGCTTCTGAACCCGGGTCATTGACATCACAAGTGATAGCGCTACTACAGCACCTGAGGGTCAGCTGTTTATGTTCACTTTAAATAGCCTATGATAGCAGCTGAATAACTTTGAAAAATGTTAGAGTTGGCCAAACTTCAGTTTATCATTCAAATATTCTTGCAACCCTTTCTTTTCATACAGGCTTTATCCTCCTGCTCCTCCACAATGGCTCCCTTCTGCTGTTGACTCCCAGCCCCTCCACCTCCCCTATATGACTTATCCCATCTACTTCTTGCCTTGTTGTGTGAGTGGATGCCATGGATTGTGGTGGTTCAGAAAATGGACTTTCTATTTCCTGGGCTCTGACTGACTGGTAACCCTGGGGGGGTACATTAACTTTCAGTAGATGCCCAGGAAATAAAAAGTTCCTGCCTGCCATGCCTTACTGCGAAACTGGCATCCCTATGCCACTTCAAATCTCGAAAGTCAATAGTTGCCATTTTTTTTCTTCTCATTAAGAAAGACGAAAGACATGGTCAGCCCCACCACACAGACACACATGTACAATGCTGCCCACGGCTCCACTGCCATTCTTCACTTAATAAAAAGTAAACTACTTCAGTTCAAAGCAACAGCCACAGGTCATAGTTCACAGTTCAGTGTTCATACAGCACATATTGCACTGTACAAGAAGCCCATAGTACAAGTCCCCGCCCCCACCCCTGCAGTCACAACAATAAAATACAGCCATCCAGAAGTTAAATTCACACCCCTGGCCACAGAGAAGGCATTTTTGGCTTACTTTGAACTTTGTAAGAGACAGTTCATGTCCCCACTGATTGTTGCTAGGCTCCGAGTTGCCAATCTAGTGTTAGCCTCCTGCACGACCGTTTGTCCTGCTAATGTACCGTTGTCTCCCACCTTTATGCCAGTTCTTTACTTTTCCTGGAAAATGGTTCCACATGTAAAAAAAAAAATTAGAATAGAAAGTTAATGTGGCTATTCTCTGCCTTACAGGCAGCCACCCTACCTGATTCACATACACTTCCTAAACAAAAGGTAAATGGAGCACAAAGTGTTCCTATTGAGGTTAATTAGAAAAAACTGTTGACAAACTCTGCAGTGCTCTCTACTGCCATATTTACCAGAAAGACTCTTGCAAGAAGGGCATAAAACATATTTTTTTAAGTGCAACAGTGATGCAGAGAAACTGAGGGGAGGGGACAAGAAACTCCATGTCTTGTTCTGCCAGTGGTGGAAGGGGGCAAGTAGAAGACAATGGCTCTCTGGGGGGCAACAGCAGATGGAACAGCACAGAAAGGGAGGGACTACTTTACAAGGAAAAAAACTGCATTCTTACTTTATTTTTAAATTTTTTTTAAATCCCATGTAAAAATCCCACAGGCAGACCATTTTCTAAGCACAATAATATTGTTCAGGGGGGGTAGTAGGGGCAATACTGGACATTCCAGGGGTTATAAGGCCCTCAGCCTGCAGTGTCAGGCCTCATTACACCCCTGGGCAATCTGGTATTGCCCAATACTGCCCACCCTGTAGGATATTATTGCTGGTGTGGTGCCTTCAGGGCCACATTATCATCCTAAAGGCAGAGATTCTTTTCTGCCCGTTAATCCCCTTGATTTAGATCAGGCACTGTGCAAAGGCAAACAAGTAGATCTAGAAGATGGTGCATGCTTTCAACTCCCTCATCAAAAATTTCAATTCTGGTGACTGCTGCTATGGCCCCTACCCTCCACTAGGAGGCAGCTAGCAGCAGTACACACTTCCCTGATGAAGGAAGAGATCTCTTGATGGATGCTAAATACTCGTGACCTTGGTCCATTCCTGAACTCAGGTCACCAGTGTTGTGAGAGGTGAGGCATCCATCCCCTCAGCCCTCCACACCACTGAGCCATCTACAGGTTTATTGTAGCTCAGATTTTCTTAGAGAATATTGTTTGTGGTCCTGAGGTGGACTGAACCTGAAATCAACTGATTTACAGATAGGGACTGTGGGACAGTGGAGGGCTAGTGGCACATTCCTAGCAGTGGTGCATGCTGGGACAGTAGCCTGGACTATTTTAGTATTCTTCGTTAAATTACATTACTTGCCCACTTAATTCACTAAGTCCATCAAATGAGGTGGCACCTATTTGGAACCCCAAGTGTTAGAACATTGGTAACAGAGTTGCCAAGGACCCCGCAAGTTACAGTCAGGTACTGCCAGTCCTCTTCCTGAAAAGTGAGCACCCTGAACGAGTGGGGCAAGCACGCGGCTCCACGCATGGAGATGCGCGCAGAGACACACATATTTCTACACATGTCTGCTGTGTCAGCTGTGGACAGCAGAGGACAAGGGCATGTCAGTAACCCCAAACGTTAAGATTCGTACACCCACAAATGGAGTCAGGTAACAATCTGAGTTTAGATATGGAGGAGACACAGGAGCTGCAGATAAAGGGAGGGCCACAGGACAACATGGAGCTTACCCTGAGACAATGTATACAGTGCAAAATGTTTACTAAAGACAGCCCTATATCTAACTTTAGGTGGGCTAACTGCTTATTAATAGCCACATTGTATGGGGAAATTGAATTCCTGAATAAAAAGACTGCAGACACAGGCAGATATCGGCCTGTTTGAACAGTTTATTGATGAGCACTTTAACAATATATGCTCACTACCAGTAGAAGGTGTCCCAGATCAAATAAAATCGAAAAATAAAGGGAAGATAAGCAAGGTACAGGCAGAACCTATGGTGGAGGACTGATGCAAAGTCTAGGAATGAGCCAAGAAAAAGAGGGATGGCCAGATATACAACAGTGCCCCCGTCGAACTTCAAAACAGATTTACAATTTTGGCACAGGAGGGGAATGAAACTTACGCTTCCATTGATAAAGTACCATTAAATGAGGAGAGACAGCATAAACACATTATAGACCATGCTAAAGGCAATTCAAAACAAGTTACAAATCAAATCATACCCCATGATAGGGAAGCAACACTGTCTGCAACAAAAACAACCAGTGGTGAAAAGGAGGGCAATGACAGAAAATGTGTATACTTTTCCACTAGCCTTTTCTCACCTCTTGCTGTGCCTGTATAATTTGTTCTACCTGTCCTATTCCAAAATGTTTCTCAACCTGTATTACATTGTTGCACTGTGTTGTTGTTGTTATGATTTTGTACAATTGTGCTTACCTGAATTCTGTCTTGTACTCTCCCGGGACGTGCCTGAATATAGGCAGGATTGTTGCCTAGCGGTTACCAAAAGCTAATAAATAAAGAAATAAATGCCTTGACCATTGAGGGAGGGAATATGTATTTAATAAAGAGACATAGAGAGATATTGCTTATAGGGGACTCAGTTACAAGAGGCACTGATGCAGTAATATGCAAAGGCAGAAAGGAATATACAACCATCAGCACACTACCAGGAGTAAAGATGAGCGATGTTAAAGGATTGCTAACTAACACAGAGAACCCCTTGGTATTAATTCATGCAGGAGGAGTTAATGATATTGGCAAAAGGCTACTTGGGGATATATTTAATGATTATCAAGCTGTGGCATCAGAAATAAAAAACGGGGATATAATCATTTTGGGGCTACTACCAGTACATGGTAGGCTTTATCATAGAAATCGTGAGATTAATACACTCAACAAAAGGTTTATGTGAATGGAGCCAATACAGAGGATATGGTTTCGTAGACAGTTAGCACATTTTTAGCAATGAGAGATTGTTTAAAACAGATGGTTTACATCCTGACAAAACAGGCACCAGGATCCTTGCCCACACATTAAATGACCAAATAAATCTCCATTTAAACTTATAAATTGGGGGGTGAAATTGCCACAGAAGGCCAGCTATATAAGACATTCAAGCAAAACAGGGAGCTAGGTTGGAATGTACCCTTATTAATGCTAGAAGCATTAATAACAAGTTTGATGAGCCGCAACACATCTTGACATCACAAAAGATACGCATCTGTGCCATTACAGAAACTTGGTGGGACAGCAAAGATGACTGAGAGCAGACTATAAAAGGATATAAGTTACACACCAACTCTAGTGAATATAGAAAAGGAGGTGGGGTAGCTATTTATGTATCTGAGGAAATTCAAACAGAGAAAATAGATATAGATACAAGTGACATTGAAAACCTCTGGATTAAAATAACTCCCCTGAAATCGCCTAAAATTGTGTTAGTAGTAGTATACAGACCACCTGCTATAAAAACAGACAATGATATTGCCTTACAAAACTATATCCAAAACCTTAACCCTGCAGACAGGTTGACTATGGTGGGAGATTTTAACCAGCAAGGATAAACTGGGACTCCCTTAGCAGTAATTGCAGGGTAGAAAATACATATATTGACCTATTCAATCAGATTGGATTATAACATATAGTTAGGCAGCACACCAGAGGCAATAACACATTGGATTTAGCATTAAAAAATACAGCTGATCTTATCCAGGAGTGTCAGGTTACAGTACCTCTGGGTGATAGTGACCACTGTATGGTTACATTTAAAGTACATGAAAAAAACACTGTGCAAACTGGAGAGACCACTACCCTAGACTTTGGCAAAGCAGACTTTGATGCTATTAGGCACAAAATATCTTCCTGGGATTTGAAACAGGAATTACATAATAAAAGCCTAGCTGCAATGTGGGATACTTTCAGTAACAAAATAAATGAATGCATAAAGGACCACACACCTCTTAGATCCAAGTACAGTAAAAGAGGAAGTATACCTTGTTGGCTAAATAAAAAAAAATAAAAAAAGCTAATTATTAAGAAACAAATGCTTTATAAAAACTTGAAATGCAATAAGAATGAGGCAGGATGGTTAAGGTATAGAAATTTACAAAGGAAGGTTAAAAAAGAAATAAAATGGGCAAAGGCGGAGTATGAACTTAAACTGGCTAACACAAGTAAAGACAACTATAAAGCATTGTATGCTGATATAAATCTCAAAAGGGGATCTGGCAGAGCTATAGGACCACCTTTAGACCAGGATGGCACAGTCATATCTTCAGATAAAGAAATGGCTGACATTCAGAATAAATATTTTGCCACAGTTTTTTCTGCTAAAAATAAACTGAACAATAGTATAACCATTATATTTAATATTACAAGCAGCCCAATCCGAATTGATCCGGTAAATATTAGAGATAGATTCGAACAGCTTGACCAAAATAAATCCCCTGGATGGATGGTATACATCCGAGATTCATCAAGGAGTTGGCAAATGAACTAGTACCCCCTGTTAGTTAAATTTTTCAGAACTCCTTAGATAGGGGAGAAATGATAGAACCATGGAGAATAGCCACAGTGATTCCGCTTGTCAAAAAAGGTAGTAAAAAATGTCCAACTAATTATCGACCTGTTAGCTTAACATTCACTTGATGTAACATACTGGAAGGGATGATTAAGGAGTACATCACAGAGTATATTCAAAAACATAAGCTAGCAGATAGTTCACAGCATGACTTTACCAAAGGTCAATCATGCCAAACTAACATGTTAGAATTCTACAACAGGGCTAGCAAGAGCTTACACGCAGGTATATCAGTGAACGCAGTATTCTTAGACTTTACCAAAGCCTTCAATAAGCTACCTCATGATGAGTTAGTTCAGGCACTCTTTAAAATGGGGATACATGAAAATGTCATCTCATGGGTTCGCTCCTGGTTACTAAACAGAAAACAAAGGGTCACTGTTAAGGGCATACTCTCGGACTGGACTGACATAACAAGTGGAGCATCCCAGGGCTCTGTTCTGGGTCCATGTCTTTTCAATATCTATGTTACATCCCTTCAGATTGAACACCTCAATTTATGGATGAAAAAATTTGCGGATGACTGCAGGGTGGGGACAGAGTTAGAAAACCAAAGTGATACAATCAGTCTACAGGAGGCCCTGAACCATATTGACAGGTGGTGCAATAACCAGAAACTGCAGTTAAACCCAGAAAAATGCACAGTTATGCACATAGGGAGGAAAAATCCACAAGTCACCTATTGCCTGACCAATACAGCTCAGAGAAGTGTAAGCGAAGAAAGAGATTTGGGCATTACTATTTCTAACAATCTGTAATTTGGAACACATTGTAGGAAAGCGTGCAAGAAAGCAAATGGAGTTTTAAATTGCATCATTAGGCATGCATCTAGTAGAGCAAGAGAGGTTTTGGTGCCACTGTACAGCTCGCTAGTCAGACCAATATTAGAGTATGGCACACAACTATGGTCGTCACATAAAAAAAGGAGAAATTGACATGCTGAAGAAGTTACAAAAAAGGGCAACACACACTATATCAGGTTTTAAAGGGATGGACTATACCAGCAGACTGAAGGAACTAGACAAGTTCTCATTGCATTATATATGGGTAAGAGGTGACATGTGTTTGCTATTTAAGGCCCAAATGGATGATGATCTATGGGACAAACGGGCTCCAATTCAGAAAGCAAACCTATCACACTAGGGTGCACGCATTTTAACTGAATGGGGAGAATTGCAGAGCGTGGAAAAGGAAAATGGTACAGCCAAAAGGTGATACCATGGTGGAATGCCTTACCTTTAAAGACTGTGAGCAGCTCATCAGTCAACAGCTTCAAGCTGAAGTTAGACAAACTGCACAGAATGGGACAGTTTTCTCATTAAGGAATATGCGAGCACAAAGGATATATAGCTATATAGCTCTGTAGAAACCTATGAAACCAATGAAGTTCTGTGCTCTTATCCTCTGTATCATTCAGCCAGAACTATGTTTTTGAGATTCTTTCCCCTTTTTCTTTATTATTGAGGGAGATGACATAAAAGCAAGATTACTGTCCCATGGACTTCATTGGCATTGGCTGCTTGTCTACACGAGACATCATAGTGCTGTTTATGACATCATAATTATCCCTACAACAACAGATTGGGATGTCATGAACAGAACTGTGACTGCTGAAGTAGACAAGCAGACAGAACAAATACAGCAGGGATCCTGTTTCTATGCAAATGTCCTTAGTAATAAATAAGGGCAACATTTACAAACAAACGCTGGCCAGAGCACATAGGGCAGCATGGATGAAATTGGGGTAAAAATAAAGAAAATTAACATATTTATGAGCTTGTGTTAGGAAAATGTAACATAGTCTCATAAATTTGTTGTTTTGTAATATCTGTACATCACATTTTCAACATAGTCTTGTCATGACCCTGCATCATGAAAAAGGGAAGAGCAAATGTTCATCTCTTATCCAAAAGGTGATTTCACACAGGAACTGCAAAATCAACTTTTGGGATGCAAAAGCACACTTTGAGCCGGAGTTAAAAAATGTCATCTGTCACATTCATTAGGTGCTGTAAAGAAATGACTATGTTGTAAATTTGGGGTAATAATATTGAAAATTACGAAAGCTGAGAGCCTGCATTAGCAAAATTCAATGAAGGCTCATAACTTTGTTGTTTATAAATATTTTTACACCTGATTTTCAACATAACCTTCTTAAGACCCCTTCTCATGAACAATGGCATAGAAAATGTTCAACTCCTGCCTGAAAGGTGATTTCATGCAGGGACATCAAAATCACCTGTTGGGGTATGAAAAAACATTTTGGCCAGGATTTGAAAAATGACAGCTGCCACGTTCATGAGGTGCTGTAAAGATATGGCTATGTTGTAAATTTGGGATCAAAATATTGAAAATGACCAAAGTTACCAGCCTGTGTTCACAAAATTTAACGTAGGCTCATAACTTCGTTTTTTAATATTTTTACACCAACTTTTCAACATATCCTTTTTTATGACCCCACCTCTTGAACAAGGGTAGAGAACATTTTCCACTCCTGCCCAAAAGATGATTTCGTGCAAGGACCACAAAATCACCTTTCGGGATTTGAAAAAAACATTTTGGCCAGTATTTGAAAAATGACAGCTGTCACGTTCATGAGGTGCTGTAAAGATATGGCTATGTTCAGATTTGGGGTACAAACATTGATAATTACCAAAGTTACGAGCCTGAGTTCGCAAAATTCAATGTAGGCTCATAACTTTGTTGTTTTTTCAATATTTTTACACCACATTTTCAGCATAGTCTTTTTTATGACACACCTCATGAACAAGGACAGAGAACATTTTCAACTCCTGCCCAAAAGGTGATTTTACACAGGGACCATGAAATCACTTTTCAGGACAGAGTTACCTTATGTGAATGCATTTGTTTATGAGGTGGGGTCCCATAACAGGCATGTTGAAAATTTGTGCCAAAAATATGCAAAAATACTCAAGTTATGCCACTAAATTCAAAACCCCATTGAAATACATTGAAGTGCATACCTGTTTCTTCATTTCATTGTCCAGCTTTGAAGAGTGAAGAAGTGTCTGTGGTCCAGAAATGATTATCATGTTAGACTCCTGATTGGTAAGTATAAGTTATGGGGGAGGTTGTGGGTGCTGAGTGGGAGGGTTGGGTGCGGGGAGTCTAATGGCCACAATAGACATCGATGGACATTTAAAAAAAAACAAGTGAGGATTCCTGCATTGGGAGAGGGGCACCCCAGTGTAACTAGAATGTTTCTTGAGGGGGGAGGAGGGACGGTGGGTGCTGAGAGGGAGGGTTGGGTGGGGGAATATCTTTAAAGAAACAAAAACAAGCTGTCTAATGTGGACACTGGGGATTAGGCACCCCCAGTGTCACGCATGTGTTCCCATCACTGGGAATTGGACACCCCAGTGTCACTCGTATGTTTCTGGGGGGTTTGGGGTGGTGGGTTCTGAGAGGGAGGGTCAAGTGGGAGGGATAGCTTCAAAAGAATAAAAAAGAGCATGCCTAATTCGGACACTGGGGGATTGGGCACCCCCAGTGTCATGCATATGTTTCCAGACACTGGGGGATTGGGCACCCCCAGTGTCACTCGTATGTTTTGGTAGAAGGGTGTGGAGTGGTGGGTGCTGAGAGGGAGGATCAGTGGGGGGATATCTATAATATAAACTGTTTATTTTCAGCGGTCACAGCAGAACACTCTACACTCTGCTGTGACCAAGATGGCCATCGCAGTACACTGCGCATGCACTTGTGGTCCCACATGCGCAGTACACTGCAGTGGCCATCTTTGTTATGGTGGAGTGTACAGTGTTCCACCATGACCACCAAAAATAAACAGTTTTAAACTATAGCTATCCACCCACTTGACACTCCCTCTCAGCACCCACCTCCCCACCCCCCACCCCAGAAACATACGAGTGACACTGGGGTTGCCCAATCCCCCAGTGTCCTGATCAGCACTGCCAATCAACCAAAAAATAGTGCAGTGTAAGCAGAATGCTCCACAGACGCAGAGGCGATGGGGAGAACTGGGGTGGTGGGTGCTGAGAAGAAGGGTCAGGTGGGGGGAATATCTTCAAAAAACAAACAAACCAGGATGCGTAATTCAGACAATGGGGGAATCGGCACCCCCCAGTGTCACACGTATATTTGCTGACACTGAGGAATTAGGTGCTCCCAGTGTTACTCTTATGTTTCTGGGGGGTGGTGAGTGCTGAGAGGGAGGGCCAAGAGAGGGGATATCTTTAAAAAAATAAAAAAAGAGGATCCCTAATTTGGACAGTGGGGGTTTGGGCACCCCCAGTGGCATACGTATGTTTCCTGACACTGGGGGATTGGGAACCCCCAGTGTCACTCGTATGTTTCTGGAGAAGGGTGTGGGGTGGTGGGTGCTGAAAGGAAGGGTTGGGGGGATATCTATAGTTTAAACTGTTTATTTTCAGTGGTCACAGTGGAACACTCTACACTCCGCCATGACCAAGATGGCCATCGCATTACACTGCGCATGCACCAGTGGTCATGCATGTGCAGTACAGTGTGGTGGCTATCTTTGTTATGGCAGAGCGTACAGTGTTCCAACATGACCACTGAAAATAAACAATTTAAACTATAGCTATCCCACCACTCGGCCCTCCTTCTCAGCACCCACCACCCCAACCCCCCAGAAACATATGAGTGACACTGGGGGTGCCCAATTCCACAGCATCCTGATCAGCACTGCCGATCAAGCAAAATATAGTGCAGTACAAGTGGAGTGCTCCATAGACATGGAGGTGATTGTCATTTAAGTCCAGCATATTGTTCATTTGCAATGAATGCAAGGAATGCAGGAATGCGAGAATCCTTTTTTGAAAGCAAAAGGGTCTAGAGGGCTTCACCCACTGCAGCCCTAAAAAGGTGATACATAAACTGAACTGTGCCTAGATATTATGTTTTTCAGAGTTCTCCCAACAACATCAGGGACTCTTTAAAGCTGTGTAACACTGCAAGCAAAACACTTGCCATTTAAAAATGTTTGTTAAGCAAAAGTTAGAACATCAGAATATAGCTGTTGGTACAATAAAATCTCACTGCAGTAATAGATCCCACATGGACTCCATACGGAAAAAGCACCATCAGGAGGGTTTGATGATGACACTGACAAGGTTGCATGGAAATGAGCAATAACTGAATGTAGCCAAATGTTTACTGGCATCTTAATTAGAAAGGGAAGAAATGCCCTAAAATTAATGAAGAAATTAAATTAATTCAATCAGAACTCACTCAATTTGGCTCACTGTGCATGCCCAGTGCTCCCAGGTTGCCCCTGAAAACAGGCACTTGTGCCTAGTGGGCCTTACCCGGTTAAAAAAGGACTAAAACAAAACAAAAAAAAACAACTTGCCATGTTTACATTTATTAATGTATGCAGTGAAAATTCTCTCAGGGTGATAAATGTACAGGTTCCCCATACATAATACTGTACCTCTTTCCCATATAAGATCCTTTAGATCCCTAGGGCCCAATTCCAGAAGGTGCCTGCACCAGACGCAAAGTGCGTTACAGTGGGGGACTGTATATGGCGCAGGTGCAACAACTGCTAAATGTGCTATTCCAGAAAGTTTGCCACTTGCAGCAAATAATCTGGAATAGCCACAAATCACAGCCCTGCAGCAGAAGGAGTGGTGCAAAGGGCAGCATTGTTGTACGTCTGCGATGCAGCCATGTACTAAGTCACAGGGACTTGCCCTGGTGGCCCAAGGGTGCTAAGAGTGGCATCTGCACACAAACTGGGCAGCCCATGCATGGCTGTGGCACTGGGTGGGTGCCGTCATAACCCTGTGCCCAAGTAGAGGTCAGGTGACCATGCAAGATTATACTCTGCAATGGCAGGCACCTGGCAACCCCTCCAGTCCCTGGTACAGGCCAAGCCTGGTTGTTGCCTTCATAGTGCCCCCCCAGCCAGCATCGTGCCTCCAGCACCCAAGTAGTGGAAACCAGCTCAGTCCCAGTCCATATCCCCCCTCATGCTCCCACTGTGGCCGCACAGAACCACCAACACATTACCTGGTGGTCTAGTGGCTCCCCACTCTCCCCACCCTGACAGTAAGTGGACACCCACCCTGCTCCCCATACCCAACACACATCTGTGACTGGCACATCCCTCATCACACTTCCATGGCCAGCTGCAGACTGTGTATGGCTTGTGCTGTACACTATATAGAGTACAGTGTGCAGTATGCAGTCCTAGCAAACACAGTCTGCAGCTGGCCATGGTGGTGTGAAGAGGGCTGTGCTGGTTGCAGATGCGTGTTAGGGATGGGGGAGTGGGGTGGGTGTCCACTGTCTGTTAGGGTGGGGAGGGTGGAGGCCACTAGACCACCAGGTAATGTGTTGGTGGTTCTGTGTGGGCACAGAGGGAGCATGGGGGGAGGAACATAGACTGTGACTGGGATTTTTGTTATCAAACATGGACAAGGGGATTGGAGCTACTTTGGACATATAGAAACATAGAATTTGACAGCAGATAAGGACCACTTGGCCCACCCAGTCTGCCCATTTCCCTACCTACTGGATAAGCTGCAGATCCTAGTTAACCAGCAGCCTACTTCTTCCTACCCCCACCCCCTAGAATGGCCTTATGACTGTCCCATGCATGCTTGAATTCCACCACTGATTTTGACTCCACAACCTCCTCCGGAAGGCCGTTCCATGCATCCACAACCCTGTCTGCGAAAAAATACTTTCTTAAATTACCTCTGAGCCGCCCTCCCATCTTCAAATTGTGCCCTCTTGTTCTTGCACACCTCTTTTTGAAAGATGCTACCCTCTTGGACTTTGTTGATTCCCTTGAGGTACTTGAACGTTTCTATCATGTCCCCCCTCTCCCTCCTTTCCTCGAGGCTATACATATTAAGCTCCTTTCGTCTCTCTTCATATGTCTTCCAGTGCAGACCCTGCACCATTTTAGTTGCCCTCCTCTGGACGGCTTCCATCCTGTCTATGTCTTTGCGGAGACTGGGTCTCCAGAACTGCACACAGTACTCCAGATGGGGTCTCACCAGCTGTCTGTACAGAGGGATAATAACTTCCTGTTTTCTACTGGTGATGCCTCTCCCTATGCATCCCAGTATCCCCCAGCCCTCCTTGCTGCCCTCTCACATTGCTTGCCCACCTTTAGGTCATCTGATATGACTACCCCAGGACCCTTTTCATTTTTGTTGTTGTTAGTATCTCACCCCCCATTGTGTACTCTTCCCCTGGGTTTTTGTTTCCCAGGTGCATTATCTTGCACTTCTTAGCATTGAATCTAAGCTGCCATACATTTGACCATTCCTCTAACCTTGCCAAGTCCCTTCTCATCCTTTCCACTCCACCCTTGTGCATCAACTCTGTTGCAGATCTTTGTGTCATCTGCAAAGAGACATACTTTTCCTTCCAGTCCCTCTGCAATGCCTTATAAAGACGTTGAAGAGGACCGGTCCTAATACTAAACCCTGCGGTACCCCGCTAGTAACCCTCCTTTCTTCTGAGTGGACTCCATTTACTGTTACTCTCTGTGTCCTATGCTCCAGCCAATTCTTTACCCAGGATGTCATCTTGGGACCCACTCTCAGGCTGGCTAACTTGTATATTAATCTTTTGTGTGGGTCTGTGTCAAATGCCTTGCTAAAGTCTAGACAGGCCATGTCCACAGCCCCTCCCTGACCTACTGCTTTGGTCACCCAGTCAAAGAAATCTATCAGATTCGTCTGGCATGACCTTCCTGCTGTGAATCCATGCTGCCTAGGGTCCTGTGCCCCTCTGGCCTCTAGATACTCGACAATTCTTTCCTTCAGAAGTGATTCCATCATTTTCCCTATCACTGAGGTTAAACTAACAGGTCTGTAGTTTCCTGCTTCTGCCTTGCTCCCACTTTTGTGAAGGGAATCACATCTGCCCTCCTCCAGTCCTCGGGTACCACCCCATCCTCCCATGATTTTTTAAAATGGTAGTCAGTGGTGTCACTAGTTCTACCCTTAGTTCTTTTAGAATTCTGGGATGAATCCCATCAGGCCCCATTGCTTTGTCCACCTTCAGTTTTAAGAGTTCTTTCAGAACCCTTTCTTCTGTAAATGGGCTGGTATCAACTTCTGTATCCAGAGTGTTTCTACTGTTTGTTTTAGGTACCTCCCTCTTCATTTGTAAATACTGAGCAAAAATATTTGTTTAGTATCTCTGCCTTTCACAGTCTCCCTCTGCCCACCCTCCCTCCTTTATTAAGCCTCACTATCTCTCCTTGGTATTCCTTCACTCCCTGATGTACCTATAAAAGGTTTTATCCCCTTCTTAACTGAGTTGGCTATCTTTTCCTCGGTTTGGGCCTTGCTGTTCTGACTGCCTTCCAGCCTCCTTTTGCTTTAACTGATACAGTTCTCTGTCCTGCTCCTTCTGCATTCCTTGTACTTCCTGAATGCTTTCTTTTTCTCTTGAACCTTTACTGCCACTTCCTTTGAGAACCATAGTGGTTTCTTACATCGTTTTGTTTTGTTTATTTGCTTCACACAAAGGCTCATTACCGCTGTGATGGCAGTCTTTATTATTCCCCATTGTTCTTCCACCCCTCCTTCCTGCCCATTTGCTAGTGCATTCCTTAGGCACTCACCCATTTTGGCAAAGTCAGCCCTCCTAAAGTCCAGTACTTTTGCCTTTGTATGGCTTGATTCTATTGCTGTGTTTATTGTGAACCATACTGTTCGATGGTCGCTAGTTCCCAGATGGCTACCCACTTCTATATCTGTGATCGTCTCTCCATCTCCATTTGAGAGAACCAGTTCTAAGATTGCTCCCTCTCGAGTGGGCTCCAATACTAGTTGTCTAAGGCATGCCCCCTGTAGGGCATCTAGAATAACCCCACTCTTTGAAGTGGCTGCTGCAACTGCACTCCAGTTAACATCTGGCATATTCAGATCACCCGTCAGCAATATCTCCCCTTTTTCTGCCATTCTAAGTATACTTTCTATCATTTCCTTGTCCATTTCCTCCCCCTGAGAAGGGGGTCTGTATACAACCCCTGTGCGGATTGTGGTGCCATTGCCTGTCTCCAAATTTACCCACAGTGCTTCTTCTCCTCCCTGTTTACCCTTTTGTTCTGTTGCTTTTATTGCTTCCCTTATGTAAAGAGCTACTCCTCCTCCTCCTCTTTTACCCTCCCTGTCCCTCCTGTAGATAGTGTATCCTGGTATGTTTACGTCCCAGTCATGGTTTTGTATGTACCATGTTTCTGTGACTGCCACGATATCCAGATGTTACTCCTCCATCAAGTCCACTAATTCAGGAAGCTTGTTACTCAGACTACGGGCATTGGTACTCATTGCTCTCCATTTTTTGATGGCTTTACCTTCTGTTGCAGCATCCCCCACTGACCTTTCTACCTCGGTCTTTTTCTCGTTTAGTACCCTGTTTTGTAGGGAGGGAGAGGACATGGTGGGGCCACTATACTGCCAATGACCAGGGAAACCAAAGGAGTTGGGGGGAATGATGGCTACAGCGCTATACTGTCTGGGCATAGGGATGCCCATTGGGTATTATGCCAGTACATGCTGGTGCCATCACAATCTGAGCCATATGCTGAGGCGGTTTTCCACCTTCCATCAATTCCTCCACCATGACCTGTCCTTCCCCTGTTGCACCCCTACAGGCTCCTGTCCCACTTCACCTCATTACTGCAAGCTAGTTAGGCCACCTCCAGGCTGGTCTAAATGGTGGCCCCTCTTGCACCCATGGTGGGGCTTCCAAAATCCCCAAAATAGAGATGTGGCAGCCCTGCCATGGTGCAAGCCCCCTTGTGACATGGTGCCTTGGGTTGTTGGATGCAACCCTGGCACAAAGGGGCTTTGGTGCAGCACTGTGTCCATTGGATGCAGACTGCTTTGCAAAATAGCGATTGCCATAAGTGGTGACACAAGTCACCACTTGTGTCAAGCTCCTTTGATGCAATTCCCTTGTGTCATGTGTATCCCTTCTAGAAGTGGGCCCCTAATGTTTAATGTATTTTTTCCCATTGGTACAACTGCTTGCTATTGCATGTAATCTCATTCTGTACTGAACCTGCCAGTGTAACTCTCCCAGGTCATGCCTGAAGATAGGCAATGTTTGCCTAGTGCACTTATCAGTTAATAAAAACTAAATAAATAAATGTAGAGTACCAGAGATTTTAGAAAGACTATCATTGTATTAAAATTTGAAAGAGACTTTACAGAAAAAAATAAAATAAATTAAGCTGTGATAAAAGTGACAGTTTGGAGAAAAGTTTAGAAAACTAATAAGATTGAGTTATAAACCCCCAAGGGCACGGATCAGAACAAATGATCAATTATCCTCCTACATAAAACTTAAAAGGGGAACAAGACAGGGTTGTCCTCTTCCCCCATCCTATTTGCTATCATCATTGAGCCAGTTGTTCAAGCAATAAGACAGAAAAAATACAGTACAACAGTTAACAGTGTATGCCATGTAATATCCTTACATGTGGATGATGTTTTAATATACTGAATGGCATTCTAACTTCTATAACCCCATTATTTTCATTAATGTTCAACTTCTCAGCAATATCAGAATATAAAATAATCTGGCTAAAATGGACACACTACCTATACATAAGGAATACATCACCCAAAATCCTCAGATTATTAATAATATACCAATAAACACTAAATGTAGGTACTTAGGAGTTTATATATCCAAAACAGAGCTGAACTATTTAGTCTAAACTTTAGCATGAGCCATTATTGCAACAAATTTATAGAGATCTAGACAGATGGATATTATTACCACCACTAACACTCATAGGCAGAATACATACAATTAAAATGAATATTCTTTCCAGGATATTTTTTTCTGTTTAAAGTTCTTCCTATATTGATACCAATACAAATGTTTAATAAGTTAGAAGCTAAAAAAAAGAGATCACTCTGGCAAAATAAAAAAAATACAATAAGGCTTTTGCTTCAAAAACTATATGCTTCTTCATCGCACATGGGTATAGAACTTTCGAATTTATACTGGTACTATCTCACTGCCCAAATAGAACAACTTAATAGGTGGTTTGATCCTAGTGGAAAACCAAGTTGGGCACAAATAGAGGAGGCAGGTTCAACATTTAAAGATCTCTCAGGAGCTTTATATCTAGATCTGTTAAATAATAAGCACTTTTTTACATTTTTATCTACTACTAGATTATCGGCTAACATTTTGCAAAATTTCCACTCTATTATTAGTCAAATGAGGGAAATATCTCCCTTTTTGTACATAAAATATACTGAAAGAATCCCAGCTATAAAAAAACAATCCTTTTATCTGTTCCTGGGGGGAAAGGTGTATACCAATTAAGACATCTTTATGTAAATGGATATTTCATATAATTCACTAACTGAGAAAGAAAACTTAACTTAGAGAAAGGTCACTATTTGGCTTATCTCCATGTCAAAGATTTATCAGAAGGGAGTGGGTAATTTTACCAATCTACCCTTATCCCCGATAGAAGATACATTGATTAACAAAATTTCAAATAAAAATCTGATACTATACAACATCTTACAGGAAAGCAAAATAGTTTAATCGGATAAGGTAAAACAGACTTGGTGAAACAATATTGGCCATAGGTTAGATGAGTAAAGATGGACAGAAATCAAATTAGAAATCTTGGAAGTTTCTAAAAATAATAAGTTAAAACAAATTACATTTAATATAATACACATAGTATGCTACACCCCAGGAAAAAAAAAACTACACAAAATTACTATTTCAGCTAAATGTCCCAGGAGCATGGAAGAAACAGGGTCCTTTCTGCATATGTTCATTACTTGTCCCAAATTAACAGAGTTTTGGAGCAATCTTAGTTCAATTATCAGGAAAGTGGTAGGGTTAGATTTTCCCTTTGACCCTGGCATTTTAGTAGTTGGAAAAACCTTTTCTTAACCAGAGGACTGGAATAAAGACAATATCAAATTTCTTAATCTTGCACTAATAAATGCAAAAAAAAATGATACTTCAGCACTGGAAGGATGAAAGACAGCCACACATAAAGAACTGGTTATATCTATTAGCTGATTATTCCAGTCTGGAAAGGATTTTTTATTATCAAACAGGAGTGAAATCTCAATTTGATCATATGTGGGAACCAGGAGTGAAATCTCAATTTGATCATATATGGGAACCATTTCTACATTACCTAAATCAATTATAAATAAAACCATATATTTTCCCTTGGCTGCCTCTTTAAAATTAAAAATAGTTAAAAAAAATAATAAAAATAAAAAAATTAATAAGATACACACACACACACACACACACACACATATATATATATATATATATATATATATATATATATATATATATATATATACACACACACACAAACCAAGGAGTCAATCCTGAGAAGGTAAAATGATGACAGGCTATTATATCCCTCAAAATAGAGTATTAAGCCAATATCTGATTCATTCACAAAAAAGAAAAAGAAAAAGAAGCCAGTGGTCAGTCGCCTTCAGGGAAAGACAGGACTTCAGTAGCCAGCTCCCCCTGAGTAAGGAAGGGTGTCAAGCTATTCTTTTTATAATGTTAGATTATTTGTATGTGCATTGTTAGTGTTAGGTTAAGAAGAAAATTTGTTGACCTGAGCATTTTGCAGATTATTGTCTACATAGGAGTGTACAAGTGCTATGTAGACAAGAGGTGACTGGAGAATCTCACACATTTGTTCTCCTATCTATGGCCAGATTTTCAAATGTCTACATTGCAAGTTGTGAACTTACAAATCTATGCTGTTTTCTGGGTTGCAGAAATCTCAGTCATTTCCAAAAGAAAAGGTTTTGTGGCCGTAACTACATGATTCATGCTAAATCCTGACATTTGATGATGCCTCTTTGATGTAGAACAAAAGCCAGGGTCACACGTGTTGCTGTCAACTTTTTTAAACTACATCTAAATTGCAAATGCTTTCAACATGCTCACTATTGAAAGACAAGAGAACAGAGGAGCATCCACACTATCACTCTAATGTGTGGACTACCACCAGAGCCTATGTCATGAATGCAGATTCAAATCTTCAAATCCAAGTATCCCGTACAATAAAACAGCATCAAAAAGCACCTCCAAGAAAAAAAATTAATAGACAGACAGACAGATAAATAAATAAATATTGTCTACACCAGCTGAAAATAAGTTTGAGCAGCTCATATTTGCAAAAAGAGCTTTAAGTTACATCAGCAGTCTTTTAGGCTTTAGCAGCTCAAAATCACTTTCCAGGATTTGTGTGCAAATGCAGTTTAAAGCATATTAGCAGTCTCAATAGATCAAAGATATCAGGCATATCGGATCTAGCTCAAATTCAAAATCATAACAGGTGAGATAGCTTAGTTCAAGTAATTCACAAAGATTGCAAATGGGCAGATTTTGTCAAAGTTCAAAGTTTGAGAAAATTGTTGAATTATTTAGCAGCAGTAGAATGGCTGAATGTATATTAAATTATTGTGATAAAAAAAAACAGCTAGGATTAAAACAAAATGCATTAAGTCTAAGTACCAAATACTACTGTTGCATTAGACTCCTCTCTGGCTGTTAAATAATATGTTTGCAAATGCAGGACAGATAAAATACTGTTATAACAGTGCTATGAAGTGTTGGGCATCAAATTTATTACATGCAAATATATGCTGGGTTTTGTTACTGTACATGGGTTTAAAGTCCATGGAGATCAAGGGCTGTTCCTGTGTAGATGGGGCAAATATAGTTAGAGACAGGTACAGTTCAGATTCTAGGAGTAAAGCTATACTACAGTAAGCCAAAAGTGCCTTGCAGGCTTAGAAAAGCTAAATGTTACTTTAGTCACTATGTGGCCACTAGCAAAGGGCTGCTATGTAGACAGGCTATAATAAAGACAAAACACAGTAAATGTCTTGCTAGGCAGGCTGAGAAATAATTTGGGGGTATACCAACCTTAGCCCAGATATAAGGGGTATTATAAACTCACAGCTAGAAATACAAAACTCCATGCAACTAGCACTCACTCCCCCCAAACAAAGACACACCTTAAATGACAGTATCCTAAATGGCCAGTTTCTATGCCTAAAAGTGAATTGTTTGAGGGGCCAAGATTCCATTCAACAGGCTGAGCAACTCATCCCTAGATTAATACAGTGGGAATAAAAGAACAGGACCTCAGCGTTGCCCTGGAGAGTGCATCTTTACAAACCAAGGTGGCCTTTTGACTGCAAATTGAATAATGTAGGGGAACAGCCCCTTACCTTTGTATTAGAATTTACCAAGCTTGCTCTTAAAATCAAACATATTTTTCTAAATAACGGGGGTATTTTACAACAAAGTGAGAAGCCTGAGGAGTTTGATTCTCTACCTAGAGTAATATAAATTGTATGGTAGAACATTGTAATTAGTCAAAATCTATCATTTACTAGTCTTGTTGTTGTACCACTGTTGTGTGTGTGGTCGGAGGTCATGACCTCATGGGAGCTCTTCTTTCTTTTCCTTGGGTGGAGCCGACGCAGCAATGGCACCACCCCTCGAGGCCAACATACGATGTGGCGCTCATTGGTTGCCCATTAGTTGCTGTCTGCACCCCCTGCTCACCTGTTCAGAGTTACCTTAGAGTAAGAAATAGGGTTTGGAGGGTGGGATAAGGAAGTCCAAGGGACAGTCAAAGGAAAAGATATAAGAAAACAAAAGGAGGAATAAATGACCAAGAGGATAGATGAGGGAGAGGGAGAAGCTAAGGGGATTGGGAGGGGCCCCAATCTCTGGAGAAGAAATAGGGAAGAGAAGGGAAGGAAGAATTAAGTGGGAGGGGAGAGGACAAAACCAAGGCTCGTGGTCTGGGTCCCAAGCTTTTAGATGGAGTTACTGCTCAGGAGTAGCTAGAAGCCTGGCAAGGCTGGCAAGATTCGAGGCACAGAATTTGACCAAGAGATATTCCAGCAGGAATGACTTCCTAGAGCAATGGATAAAGGATAGGAGGGGGACCAGGAGCCAAGATGTGTCCTCTCTCCTATCCAACAAAAAATAAGAGGGGGGAACCTCCTCTAAAAGAATGATAAAGGATTAGTCCCACAGTTCTTCATCTCCCACTATAGAGGCTGGACCTCGTATGGAGCTCCTGAGGGAAAAACTGTGTCATAGCTGCAGTCTAGCTCCCGATCAGCCTAGAATGTTGAAGAAGTACTGTTGGTTCTGTTTCACACCTATTCGATGCCACCGACTGGTAAGACTGTACTTTTTACTTATTTTCAGCGATGTCGGGTCTGTTTTTGCTTGTTTTATTGGTAGATCATGCCTAGTATGGGGGGGGGCAAGAAATCATCGAAGATGGGGTGGCCTCCTATGCGTCAGTGCCCCTGCAGCTGCCATTACTCTGTTTCTGACCAGCATGATCGACGTCTCACCTGTCTTGGCCTCTTCATGACATGGATTTGTGTGATGCCTACTTCTCCATGGACCGCCGAGTTGTTGAACTTTGCACGTGGAAAGTGGGGTGAGAGCTGCCAACTTTTGGGGGATGGGTCCACACTTGTAAGGCCAAGACACAGTCTCTTGACTCTTCCTCTGGGTCCCTTCCCAGTTCAATATGGACCATGGAGGAGGGGGCTTCTGCCTCTTTGAGCCTTGCCACAGTGGGTCCCCTTCCGCAGTGCAGGAGGCCCAGTCCATTCCGTTCAGGGGGCGGGCGGGAGGCACCACTTTGGCAATCACCCCTTTGGGGGTGAAGGCACCTCCAGTGTCGCTTCCTGGGACCCATGGGCCTGGGCTGGCACTGGCCTCGATGCCGTCTGCCGGTGCTGTTTTGGGTGTACGACAGTACAACAGCTTACTGACATCAAAACAATGGTACAACAAGACTAGTGAATGATAGATTTTGACTAATTACAACATTCTACCGTACAATATATAGAGGATAATGGATGGGCAACAGTGAACAACAACACTGCTGCCCACTTCTTGAGGTTGTATGACAACCGTAAACCTTTTGAGCTTCACTCTGGAGGTTTACATGGCTGTCATGACAACCTCTCCAAGTGAACAACAGTGTTGTTGTTCACTGTCGCCCATCCATTGTCCTCTATATAGTAGGACACCCAAACTTAAACAAAGCCTGAATCCTAGTTATTTTCAACCTAAACAAAAAACAAATTCTAATTAGCTTTGCGCTAGACCATCTGGATTATATGCATGTGGTCAGTGGTCCATCTATAAATACAGTATAGAAAAGTGGGAAAAGAATTTTGACATCCCACACTGGATGTTAGGATGGAGTGCAGGGAATTTATGAACTGTCGTACAACTTCTGTTGTATATGTTTTGATTTGCACTTGCCAGATGTTATACAATGGCAGTACAATTTGAACTCTACACCAAAGATTGCAAGAACACAGCAGAGACATAAAACATGGTAAAATGAGCTCCTTAGGGGGTGCACACTTCTCCGAGTACCATAATAAAGGGCTGGGTGGTGTAAAATGTGCAGTATTAGACCATGACCATCTTATTGTGGTTTTTTGTTTGTTACTATGATCTTTATTTTTCATGAGCATCATGGTACTTTGTCACAGCAATGAAAATATTGTACAAACATGTGGGCCTTGTCATTTATACATCTGCATGTCCTTGGCATAGGTAACCTACAGTTGCAGCACAAGACATGACCAGATGTTTCCTGAAATTTCTGTTATAGCCCTAGAGATTCTCTGTCTGGCTGCAGTACCACTGTGAGCTACCAGAGAGAGAATCTCTTTAGATACTATGCATCACAAAATGTATGCAAATATCTGAAAGTATCTATAACTGCAACTAAAAGCATTATAACCCACACAGTATCTCCCCTTAGGAACCGTGGTGGGAGGCAGTCAGGATAGCAGTTATGTTGACTGGGTTACATAAGTTATTTAAATCTTAGACATCGTCTACTGTAAAGAGACTTCTCTGGCTGCTGTTTGTAGCAAGAGGAAGCATAAGAAAGAATTGCCAGACTGGGGGTGGGTGCCAGGACCTTCTAGATCTTGATAGGTATTAAGAGAACAGCAGCAGACAGCAATTTGATTACTCCAGGTGATTATGGTATTAGAGTGGGGTCCTTGCTCATGGCATGAACTAGCCATGCATTCCATCATGGAACACACTTGTTCCCAGTCATTAAATGAAAAATCCACTCAACTTTTTTCTGTTTGCCAGTGTAGTGTGTCAGAATCAACAATGGTTCACTCTTGCATCTCTTTAGTTTCATCTTAATTTAAATTTAAATGAAGTTGCTTCACTCTGTTCTGCTCTGCTATGAATACCTATTTGATGTCATTGCAAAGGACATGGCCCCATTCATTAAGGGGAACATGGGAGTTGATAATATGTATTTGCACACCAAAGGGACTGGGAGTAAACAAAGAGCTCCCATCACATAGGAATTAATCAGCTGAATAACAAAACTTCACAAGCACCAGCTTCCTTCCAACTCAGACACTCTAAACAACAGAAAGCATTGGGGAACTTACTTTGAAAAGTTTGATGGCCAGCACAAGACAGGGATACAGGGATTTCAGAAGACATACAACAGAACTGACTGACAATAACACTTCTGCTGACTTGTGGATGTACTAATTAACTCCCACAATGCCTTGCATGTGAGAAGGGATCATGATTAGGGCTGTCATTTTTTCACGTTGATTTTGGCCGAATTTCACAGCCCCTAGAGGCTTAAATGTGCCATTTTCATGGAAGGCACATAGGCAGTTAAAAAGTATATACTTTAATATAAATTGCAGTTTTAAACAAGCCTTAAAATCCTTTTTATGGATTTAAGGCCTATGGGGAAGCGACTGACTGGCTTGGGTTCGATGTTATTATTGTTTTATGAAGTTTGTTGTAATGTATTAATTATTTTATTGTATTTTTATGTTAATGCTTTTATTATGTTGTGATTCTATAACTTGTGCTGCGATTTGATTTTTTGAAAAGTGCATTATAAATAAAGAATATTATTATTATTATATTATTATTATACCGACAGCAACACTTATGCACTTGTCACAATAAAAACAGCTATTAAAAACATGATTTTGGTTACTAAAATCTATATGCAATATATCTGCAATGGTTCAATTGAATTTATCCCTTTTTCCGGCTTTATACTTCTGTTGTTACTCGGCATAGCAGCATATCTTGAAAATGAGCGCTCCACACTTCCGCTATGCACTGGCACACTGAGATAGCTTAGCGCAAGTTGGTCATCTCCCCATTCTGCCACTCCACAGCGGCGCATTGAGAAATCTTCCTGCTGGACCTGAGGCACATGGAAATGAATGCTGTTGCAGCCTGGAGGCTATCGAGGAACAGCTAGGCAACTCCATGGAGATGTCTTGAAAGAGTGAGAAGGGGGCTTTTCTTATGCTGCTATGTGGATGTGGCGGTGGGGTGTAGACTGAGGCAATGAAGGAGTGAATGAAGGAGCAGAACTTTGCAAGGTTTGTGCTGCAGCAGAAAAATAACGATTCCATGGTGGGTCATTGAATTCATGGAGAAAACCCGTTTTCATGGAATTCGTAAACTCCATGCAAGCAGAGAAAAACTTACAGCCCTGATCATGATCTTTGCAGTGGTGTCAAACAGTTTTTCACACCAGTTCAGAACAGAGTGAAAGAACTTCATTTAAATCAGGGTGAAATTAGGGCGATGTAAGAGAAGGAATCATTATTCATGGCTGTAAATTACACAGGTATACAGAAAATATGTAGAGAGGACTTTTCCTTTAAGGGAGTGGGTCATTTTCTTTATTCTATTTACCAGACTGACCAGCATTCTTCATGTAGTCACCACCCGAATAGTTGGGGTGTGAGCCAGCAACCACGTCCATCTTAACTCCAGAGGAGAAAACAGAGTGCGCAGAGAAACAAAATGGATTTTCAAGATGCAATGTTTCAGATCAAAAAGCATGAATGAAGAATTGGACTTCACTGTTTTTTTATGAAGGACATCCCATTTATGGTCTCTTGTATTGTTGGCTTTCCTGACTTTGTGAACAGTTTGTACAATCTTAAAATGAAGGGAATTGCCTATGCTTTTATAAATGATAATTGATTTTTGCTACTGCTTAATCTATGTCCTGTAACTATTATCCTGGTCTTGATCATTATGCTAAAAACTCCTGCGCCCCCCCCCACTTGTCCCTGTTGGCACCCACTTTTATACCCTTGCTAAGTCTCCCCCTGCCCCACCTTTCATTTATGTGAGTAACCCAATTGTTTTGCATTTGGTCTCTCTCTTATGTAATCTGAAATTGTGTAGACTGCTTTTATTAGCAGACACATACAGTCTGGTCGTTTTGATGCACCACGTGCAGCATGGGGGACTACTGTTTTTAAATTACATTTGTCACTTTAAAAAGTATTTTTTTTGTATAAAGATTTTATTTTATTGTCTTTAAATAGTATTTCAGTGTCTGTATGCAACACGTTGCACTAGGAGGGATATTTAAATGGCGGTAAATACTGGGCTCATTAAGCACAGCTTCCCAAAGAAGAGGCAGTGTACCCCGAAGTGCTGAAGCAATATGCTTGTGCTGAGTGCCATTCAGTTTGCTGGATTTAGCCTTGTTGATCTTAATGAAGAAAGTTTTGTACACTTCTCTCTCAGACCTTATGCACAGTTTGTTTTTGCTCGTTACCAGATGATTGGAAGCCTGCATTTTGGCTGGTCAGGGATAACCTCTTTGGGCTCATTTCAGCTGTCTACAGTGTCATCCAGTGGGGGAAGGGCAAACATCACATGGCCTGGAAGCCCTCCATAAGCCTCAGAGGCTGTAGTACCTCAGGAGGCCACACCTTTTAGGAATGTGTGTATAGTCTGCTTGGATGGGTCCTTTGGGGTAGGGGACAGACCAGTGTAAGGCAGTGAACATCCACAGACTTGCTGAGACTTCTGGCTACACATGTTGTGTTACAGAGTGTTCTGTTTCCATTTCTCTCAATAAACACATGGCTGTGGCCATTTCCTCCAAGACATTATGTATGGTCATTTGTTCAGGGCGAAGGGGAGATGAAGTCTTTAAAGACAATTTTGCAGCCCTCAAGAGCTGCAAAATTATCTGTTACCTGTAGATACTCTACACATGGAATTTTGGCCTGCATGCAGACAGTACTTCATTATCTGAGGAGGAACTTATACCTTATAGTCCACAACATCTCTTATAAATTTAGTCCCTGATGTTAGCATTCATGAACTTTTTCACTATGTTAGATGTTAAGGATTCCTTCATAGAAGTGTCTAAATCAAATATTGATCCATGTCTGTGGAGCACTAAATGAAGCTGTGCTGGACTGATGTGGACTTGGGTAACATATGGCCAGTAGGTTATAGTGCTTCCCAAAATAGGATTGCATCAGGACCCCTGTGGGCAATATTCAGCTTAAGACTGCACATGAGCCCTCTGGGCATGCAAGACACTAAGGGACCATCTGCACGCCAATTATGGGCTAATTTTCATTGGGCACAGCAGCCATGTAGTGGCCCTGCTTCAGTAAAACTAACAGCCCTGGTGGTCCAGTAGTTCCCCTCGATCACCCAGTGCGTCATTTTATTGTTATTCCCTGGTGGCCCAGTGGTCCCATAGATTGCCCATTATATCATTCTACTGCAATTCTCTGATGTGCAGTGGTTCCCCCACCCCACCCCAATCTCCTAATGCATACAGTTGTTTGCATCCCCCGTATCCAGTAGTCTCCCCAAACAGTCCCATGGTCCCACCTCACCTGCTCAAATCCAACCTCCCTGCACCCCCCCACCCCAGTGTTCATTGATCGCTTATAGCAGAGTATGGTGACTGGAAGAGCCCTCCTCTCACCTCCGTGGCTGGCTGCTATATGAGCTGTCAGTGAGGGTGCATACTGTAGAAACAGCTAAGGAGGGCATGGTACTGTTTAGGAGGAACCCTCTAGACACCAGGGATGTAAATAACAGTATGTACTAGGAAATGGGGTGGGGAGACCCACTGGACACCAGGGAACTGCAATACAATTATGTACTAGGTGAGGAGGGACCACTGGACCACCAAGGAAGTGCAACTGTACTGGGCAATTTGGAGGGGAGCTTGACACAGCGGTAGGTAGTTGCATTTAGAGCCTGGATAAGGGGTGGTTTTCAGTAGTGGTAAAGTGTGAATCTCAAGGGGGACTTTTTACTGCTGCCACAAACTTTTGAAAATGCTATTGTGCCAGTATGCATAGGTATGCATAAGGGGACCCTCTCATTTGCATAGGCATGGTGGTATTGTAGCACTCAAGTGCTGCCAGGTTTGGGAGGCACTCCCAGGGGCCTCTGAATATGGCCCTGTCCAGAACACTGGCACAACCCCTGTTAACCTCTGAATACTGGGGCCACAATGAATATGGCAAACAAAAAAGACCCTTTTATAGATGCGCCAAAATACTGTTTTACTGCCTTTGTCTACTTCACTCCCATGATAGTTTTCCTTAAAAAGCGTCAGGAGCCATTTTTGTAAAGGTCTCCAGTTTTTGCAAGAGTGTTAGCTATTCACAGCAGCTTTCATCAAAAAAATGACATAAGCATATTCGTTTGAACTCAATTTCATCTGAAGTTAGTTCTGCTAGCATCAAAATACTGGGTGCAGTAGCATCAAAAATAGGATGCTGGGTTTTGAAAATCCTATCCTAGGTGCCACAGGGGGGTCATTGGAATACACTGGCAGTGTGACACATAAGTATGTCTACTGTAGGAACACGGCAGAAAGACTTGAGTGGCATTCTGAAGGATGTGATCTCTAAGAGCGCTGTTGCGATTTACATGGAGTGCTGTTTGTGAATATCCACAGGGCCATCTGGAAGAGTTCTCCCCAAAGTTATGTTGTCAATCCTGGTTAAACTTTTAAAGATCACTGAAAATTTAAAATATAGGCATTTTTTACTGGTAGAATGTACAGTACAGTACTAGCAATATAAACTATTAAACAAAAAATGGTGTCAGCATGGTTCAGCAGGGTGTACCATCGAAATATGAAATATTTTACAATGAACACCAATACAATTCGAGGTAGTTGCTGTAATCATCCCCGCTGTATACCATCACCACTTTCGCCAGTGTTTCACCCCCTTAGAAATCAACTTCGATTCAGAGTTGATTATTTTAAAATTGGGGGGTATGTGGGCAGAGCCTTTCACATGGGGGGGTGTGTGGGGAGCACTGCCCCCCCCCCCCAAAAAAAACAATGATTTTCTGACAGGTGAAACTTCACCTGTCAGCATTTCACCTGTCGCTGTCAGGGATTTCAACAACTTCATTGTCAAAGAGGCTTGGTAGAACTGTTCAGCTGATAGCACATCTGTCTCTGGGCCCAAAGGTCATGGACAGGGCTACATTAGGGCAGTCTGGGCCCCAGAACATTTTGGAAGGGAAGGGGAAATTGTTTAACCAGGAAAGGCACACTAAGCTGGAGATTGTTTCCAGGTGCAACCTGGGAGCACAAGGAAGTTAAGTGACTTGCTCAGGATCACACAGCATGCTAGAGGAGAATGAAGCTGAAGTCTCCTCCAACCTCATCCCCTTGCAGACTCTCCTCTGCCACCTTCCACTAAAGCATTACAAATAATAAAATGAGGTCTTGAGGATTTCCGGTTCTGCTCCAGAAACCAACGGCCGCTTAGATGACTCGCTCCATTCACCCCACCCCCCCAGCATTTTCACCTCTTATACTCAAATCTACACATAAAACAAACCTACCTTTGACCATGAGCAAGAGGGGAAATGAGGGAAACGAGCCTCTATTGAATCAAAAGGTGGAAAATAATATGATGGACCATGAGGAATCGGACTCGGAGACCTCCGACAATGGAACCACACCCTCCCAGGCCGGATTTACTCCAGTCAGATCTAGCTCTGCAGCTCACTGTACTCCCAAACTTAAAAACAAAAAAAATCAAGCTCTACAATATCTACAATGAGCTATGTGCATTTTGAGCTGATATTAAGCAATTATCGGGGGGGTCTTTTTCTTTCTCTCTAAGTCCTCATCTTTTTGGTCCCTATTAATAGTTGCTCATTGTTGTTGGAAGCGACTACAGGGGAGGCACGAATAGTTACGGTGAGTTTTCTAACCATGCAGCTATGCGGTATGCTAAGAGCATTTTTCCCCCCTTCCCTTGTTCTGTTATTTCAATATCACATTACACACCACATGAAATGCACTGGGATATTACTCAACTCCAACAGTGAGCCAACGACACCGAGAGACAGGTCACTGCCACTGAAAACAGGGTGGATGACCTAGAAGGCCTAGTACAGCAGTTACAAGAACAGCAGGAGCTGCTCTTTGCCTGGCAAGAAGATGTGGAAAACCATGCAAGGCGAAAGAATATTCGCCTCTATTGCATACCAGAGGGGGCCGAGGGCTCTACAGTTAAAGAATTTGTGGTGGACTTACTGCGAAAGGCCTTGGATCTTCCCAATGACATGCAGTTTGACCTGGAAAGGGTCCACTGAGCACTGCCTCCTAAACCCACCTCACCTAATGCCAGCCCAAGATGCATCATAGCTCACTTCAATAGCTATGCGATAAAGGAACAGGTACTGCTCACAGCCTGGTGCAAGCAAAACTTTTTTTTCTGACAGAAATGATTTTACATAGACCATGATTATGCCTCCAAAACCATGAGGCTCCATAAGGTGTACCTTCCATTGCTGCCTGTCTTAAAAGCACAAGGCCTCAAATTCGCCACCCCCTATCCTACGAAGCTGGTTGACGTGCTACTGACAGGAAGGAGAGACTTTTCTTCTGCAGAAGAGGCACTGGAGGAACTTTCCAAACAGGGGCTCACGTTTTCTGAATGCTCAGGGGCCCTCCAACACACCAGCTGCCCAACCTCCACAATGGCAGACACAAGGCAAGGCACAGCAGACAAAGGATGGTACTCAGAGACCAGCACTCAATCCAAAACAGCAATTGGCCGAGTTTTGTAGGAGAGACAGCAACCTAAAACCAACCTGAAGGCTGAGGACCATTGTATTTTCCTTCTCCCACTGTGGTGCTCGACAAATTTGCCTATGAACAGCGAGGTAATGGGTAGTGGGCTCTGGGGGAGGCAGCTGGGACAGGGACTTTTCCTGACCCAGGATCTGTCAGGGAATCTGACTCTAGATCATAGGTAAAGGGAGGGACATACCATCTCTCAATATTTATTTCCTCTATATATCTTAAAGCCTGTGGTCACTTGTTGTGACTCTATCGGGAAGCCATACCTTCTCCCAGGTTTTTCTCCCCGCAGAAAATGACTATGAACTATGATCAATTCCAATGCAGCTTTTGGTTTCTTGACTTCCCAGGGCCATGAACCTCTGAACGGCAATCCTTAATATGCAACAATGACACTTGTGGGACGTTCTTACAATATTAATGTATTGTTGTTTTTTTTGTTTTTGGTTTTTTCTGGGATCTCCCTGGCATACCAGGAAAATGGGGGATACAATGACTTCAAACTCTAGGGATCTGATTCTAAGATTCAGGACAGTCAGACATGGACACCCTTTCTTCCAGTTTGTAGAACAGCCCCTAGACTTTAGGAGGGGCCAAATACTTCACAAGATGCTATTATTCAGATGTGGATGAGGGGACCACCCCTTCCCTTCTTTAATGGGGGGGTCGTTTTCTTTCTTTCTAAGTCCTCATCTTTCTGGCCCCTATTAATAGTTGCTCATTGTTGTTGGAAGCGACTAGAGGGCAGGCACGAATGATTACGGCTAGTTTTCTAACCATGCAGCTATGCGGTATGCTAAGAGCATTTTTCCCCCCTTCCCTTGTTCTGTTACCTCCTTTTCTTAACTTTTTCTGTTTGGGACTGATATGGTTCACAGGGGGCCCAAGGCTCAGAGGGTCTCAGCTATACCCCCTTATCTGGATCGAAGCTCACCTCCACCTTTGCTTCTTCAGAACGTGTAGGGAAACAAAATGGAGTTTCTCCTACCTTGGAAGCCTGTCTAAATCAGCTATATGCCTGCAGTTTTAAAAGGTGACTGTTTATAGTAACAGTTATTAGTTCTAACAATATGTTGTATAAAAAATGTTTGCTATGTGGTCATTACAAAATATGTTTTGCCCTGTTGGCAATTAAGTTTTTCCTGGTATATTTGAATGTTGCAGTACGATATAATAGAAGTCTCTATACCATTATCTGGGACAGATCGGTGTGGAGGGTGAAGGATCCTCCCCACCAATCAGAAGGGGGACTCCAAGGGAAAGAACCCACCTCCCGGGATTTATTACTAGTCAATGAAGTTATACCATTCAGACAGGAATTATATGTTAAAAGGGATAGAGGCAAGGTTTCTTTCTCTCCTTACATGTTATCTGGGGACACACATAAAACATCTCTAAATATTAAGGAAGTTAGTCATTCCTTGCTTTGCCTAATAGGCTGTCCAGATGGTTAGCACTTCTTTAATAATGTTGTTCAATGTAAACAGTGTCCACAAACCCATAAAGCAGAAATGCCAAATACATCTTTTCAAACAAGACAACCCTGAGGTCATTTTCCTACAGGAGACCCACCTCTCCCAGAGTTAACACTCTAAATTTAAATCCATGGGATATCAAGTGGTAGTCTCTTTGGAGCACATCTCTGGCAGACGAAGAGGTGTGGTGATATTGATCCCTCCAGGGGTACACTTCACTCTGCAGAAAGAAACGTTAGATGGGGAGGGTAGATATGTGATAGCGATACGGAGATTAAACTCCATGCCAGTTACACTGGCTTCAGTCTACTTTCCTGCAGGTTCACCTGTTCAGGTAGCCATAACATTTTTTAAGGACCTCTTCATGCATGCAGAGGGTATGTATATAATTGGAGGTGATCTCAATATCACATTACACACCACATCCTGTCCTTCCAAATACAGACCTTCCCCGCTACAGAGATACCTTAAGATCACCCTCCCTGAAATGAGTATGGTGGACGTGTGGCACCACTTTTTCCCAAATACAAGGGCATTTACTTACCATTCACCTAAGACACATACTTCTGCTAGATTAAACTATTTCATTTCCTCAGCTAAACATTTAGAACGCATATGCGGCATAACTGTGGGGGCCTCTATATTATCAGACCACTCCCCTCTTTATCTTAAGATAGATGTAGAGAAACCAAAGAGGAACACTTTCTGGCACCTCAACCTGATGCACTTGCGAGACCCAGGATTATTGTAGTTAATCAAGGATTCTGTCCCCAAAACATTGGCAGACAGTATCACATCAGAAACTACTGCTTTTAATTGGGATATCCTCAAGATGGTAATACTTGGAGGGATAAGATACTCCGCACACCAAGAGAAACTCCGGGAGTCCCTTCAGAATAAGCTACAAGCAGAACTTGTGAGTTTGCAAAATAAACTGAATCAGGGAGACCTATCAATCAAACCTCAACTCGACCAAACCAAACAAAAACTTCAAAAACGAATTGATTTAAAGAGAGAGCAACAATTGTTATACTTGAAACTTTCGCATCAGGATGGTGGCCCCGAGGTGCTAGGAACCTGGCCAGGCACCTACGGGGAGCAAAACAACAGGCTATGGTCACTAAGATACAGGACTCCATTAGTGGACGTATACTACCGAAACCGAAAGACATATGACAGGCGATGGCAGATTTTTATAGGACTTTGTATACTGAGGAAGTTTACAGCTCCTCTAATCGGGTGACCGCCTACTTACAAAACTCACCCCTACCTAAACTTTCCCCAATCCAGGTTGAGCACCTCCTTCACCCCATCACAAATGAGGAGATCTTGGGGGGTCCTTAAGCTTGCCAAATCTCAAAACGCGCCCAGACCAGATGGCTATCTGGCTGAGTTTTACAAAGTATTTCGGCATTTGGTAACCCCGACATTAAATGCAGCATTTAGAGATATACAGAATGGAAACCCCCGTACGCCCTCTTGGAGGTATAGGGAGATTGTGCTATCCCCAAATCCAAAAAGGACCCTACACTGATAGCTTCCTATCATCCAATTTCTAAATTAAACTGCAATTATAAAACTTTTTATGTGTATACTAGCTCATCGGGTGGATATTCTGTTACCACAACTTATAGCTGGGGACCAGGTGGGGTTTGTCTGGAGGTGCCAAGCTCATGATGCTGTAAGTTGGGCTTTACTGCTTCTTGAATATGTAACACAGAGACAAATACCGTTGACCCTTCTCAGCCTTGATGCTGAGAAGGCTTTTGATCGGGTCTCTTGGTCCTTTCTCTGGGCTACCTTGCAACGCTTTGCTTTTCCTGACAGGTTCATCTCCCAACTCAAAACTATGTACCAATCCCTATAGCACACCTCAAATTAGATGGAGCCCTATCACCACCATCCCCTCTAACTAGGGGCACTCGACAGGGAAGCCCACTATCCCTGCTTTTATTTGCCCTTTATTTAGAGCCCTTAGTGGCAAATATTCAAGCCCAGAATAATGTTGAAGGAGTCCCACTAGCTGGGAGATCCCATAAACGTACACTATTTACAGAAAATATATTGCTGACCCTCTCCTCCCCAGAGACCTATATCTCAGCAGTGTGGGAACAACATGATGTTTTTAGTAGATTGGTGGGTTACAAAATAAACAGTTCTAAGACAGAGCTGTTGGCCTACTAATTTCTCCCTTCCAGGGCACTGACAGTGCAGTTCCCCTTCCGCTGAAGTAGACAGGAGATGAGATACCTTGGTATTAAAAAAACTTGTTAAGTTAATACACCAAAATATACTCCCACATCTTCTCTTTTTCATACAAACCTTACCCATACTACCCTCAAATGTATACTTCCAATCATGGGACAGAATAATCTCCCAATTTCTTTGGGGGGGGGGGTTCCTTGCCACGCATAAAATACACTTCTCTACAACTCCTGCGGGTACAGGGGGGCTTGGCCTCCCCAAAATGAAAAGATATGCCCAGGCAGCTCAGATTGGTATAGCCTTGTTGCACCTGGTACATACATGCACTGCATATTGGAAAAACATAGATGCTACCCTCAATGGTTTTGAAAAGTTTCCTCTACTCATTTTGGGAGACCTTCCTGGGCTGCCTCCCACTAAACCGCTTTCAGAGATATACTTCAATATTTCTTGGCTACTGGGTTTGAACCTGGCACCATTCACTTTCTGAAGCAGAGAGACAATACCTCTCCACATTAGTTGGACAAGCTAACCCATTCACTGCAGAACTTATCTCCTGCTTGTCGCAATGGGAAACATCACAGCTTTGCTTCATGTTTCAAATTGTAGGCCCCATGGGGATATACTCTTTTTCATACTTTCAGTCTACCTATAAATGACCTGTTGACCAATTCCTGACTTATTTAGCTCTCAAAAACAGACTTCTCCCATCTGAGGAAGCTCTGTCTAGAACTGCAGAGGCCCCCTCCTATATGGTTCAAATAATCATGCAACATTTGAAGGGGATGGTTCAAGAGCACGTTATTAGCCATCTATATCAGGCACTACGCCACTATAGCACAGATTCTGTGGACTACATATGGCTTCGGTGGTACAAGGAAATAGGCTCGGAGATTATTAAAGAGAATTGGGAAGAGACTGCCTTTTACTATTCTAAATGCTCCTCCACTACATATTGGAGGGAATACAGGTGGAAGGTCAAATCCTGGTTCTTTACAAACCCAGATGTTATGGCCAGATTCAAGGGACCAGGACTTGAGGAGTGCTGGAGGGGCTGCAGGGGATTTCCAGTGGGGAATGAGCATGTTTTTCAGTCTTGTCCATGCCTGCAAGTTTATTGGAGGGAAATCCTGGGGGAACTGAGCAATATATTTGATTGCCCTGAACTTTTTACACCAGTCTTTATCTTGACAGCGGTCCTTCCTCCAACTACTAAGATTAGATGGGACATATATAAATTCATCACACTTCTAATTCTTATTGCTAAAAAGGTAATTACCAAATTAAGGCTCACTGATTGGATCCCGATTAAGGAGTCCTGGAGAAAACTAATGTACGGAACATACCCAGTCAACACAAAACTAAACAAATAAATTATTTAGAACGCATATTAGCCAAAATGAACAACAAGACAGCTGCATTTGATGACAGATGGAGGAGGAGGACCTTGTACCAGTTGGACCATTATCCAGATTTTGTACCATGAAGGGATATTTAAAAATGGGGACTCTTAAGAACACTAGAAGTATGTTCCCAAAAGGAAAAAAAAAGCGTAGGAAGTGTATCAGGAACCTGTCTCTGGGAATCTAGCCCCACAGGGAGCAATTTGGTCTGCCCCTTTACTGATACACTGTTTATATGCTAATTTATCTGTACTATGGATCTACCTAACTATGGACTGTCTGATATGTGACTGTAAAATAATAGACACACACTGTGGCCTGGATATTCAGACTGCATCAGGCTGTGGTGCAAGCCTGGGGGCTGCGCAAGGGCGTTGACTGGGCAATATTCAATGGAGCTGCACCATGGCACAGCATCATTGAATATCTCACCCTGGCAACCGCAGTGCACATGACGCAGTGGCACTGCGCCAGCACAACTGGCCTTAGTGGAGCAGGGGGATGCGCTAGTGCAAGTTCCGTTGTGCCATACGCAACAACCACGATATTCAATCAAAAAGTGCACATGCAACAATATAATGTAAGGCGCAAATGGGGCCATTTGCATGTCATTATGGCCCCATTTGCATGCATGTGCGCCATCCTCAGCAACTTGCGCCTGCCACACTGCCAGGCAGCAGCCGTCGGGGACCGACGCCCCCTGCACAGAGTGGCAATGTGCCCCACAGCCCGATTGTGGGCTTAAGTAAAAACAAATCGTGTCCTATATCCCTGGTGGTCTAGTGGACCGCTCGCAGCCTGATCGCGGGCATTTGTAATAACTAATGGCCCATATCCCTGGTGGTCCAGTGGACCGCTTTCAGCCTAATTGCGGGCATTTGAATTAAGAAAATGATGTACAATATCACTGGTGGTCCGGTGGACTGCTTGCAGCCTGATCGCAGGCATTTGTACTAAGAAAATGATGTCCAATATCCCTGGTGGTCCAGTGGACCACTCAAAGCCTGATCGCGAGCATTTTTATCAAGAAAATGAAGTCCAATATCCCCGGTGGTCCAGCGTATTTTCCACCGCCCACTGAGCCCCACCGCCCTGCTCCTCCCCAGTCAGCGGCGGGCGGCAGCACCCTGCCTGCCTGCTGCCCCGCCACTCACCGACTGGAAAATATTAGCTGTACATCTGATGTCATTAACTATTTTTAACCATGAAAAATTCAAGAGTGGTTAAACTGAACATCTACAGTGAGGGGAACAATTGCATGTAAAGGGAAATTGTCCTCTGCAAGAGACGAACCTGTAGTGTTTGAAGCAAAATAGAGAGCAACAGGGGCAGAAGATCTTGTATCATGTTATTGGCATTACACTTTATGAGTTGTGGAAACTATGGGTTACTTATCATTAAACAGAGCTCCTTGTTTGTTACATTGTATGTAAACTCCAGTGCTGCATTATTATCAGGAGTCTCACATCAGTACTATGACGGGTGAGCACATTTGGATTGTCTATCTCAATAATTCTATGTGTTGTGAATACATTAAATAACAAGCATTTGTCAATGCCGAATATTTGCTTGCTGGCATTAGCAGTGGTAATGCAGGAGTTAGACAGATACAGTATAGGAATGGCACTGAAGTATTGAACTGATGCCAACTCTTCCCGCACCCTGCAGAGATGGACAGGCATTGGGGTGTGCCTCTGGGCCATCACCCATGACAGTCATGACATTTCACCTCACCCTACCCCTCAGACACTGACAAGTGTCGAGGTGTGACTTGGAGTGTTTGGGCTTTACATTCACCTCATTCCATAAGAAAATACATTGAAATGGGTGCAGTATAGGAGAATGGGGTGAACTCTGGCAGCAAAGGGTCCCAGGCGCACCTCGATGCCTATCACTGGCTGCACAGTGGGGGTGGGGCTGGAATGGCATGAACATTACTGTTGACAATCCCAAGTCACACCCCTGATGCCTGTCAGTCCCTACAGGGTAGGGCGTAATGGTCAAAAACCCTAATGCCCTGGGCGTTTCTAGGTATTTTTACTCCAAGTTTTCCACATGAGCTTTTTGTGACCCCATTGCATGAACAGTGACACTATCAGTTCTTTAGGCGAAAGGTGATTTTGCACAGTGACTGCATCATTTGGTGCCACAGGTGCAAAGACAGATTTCGAACAGGATGTGAAAAGTGACAGGTTTTGAAAATTTGGTGAAAAAACTCCCAAAAATGCCTGAGATATGCTTCAAAGCCGAAAAAACTCTATCTCATTATACAGCTTACCAGCATTTCCTCAGTTCGCGGTCGGCTTTGAAGAGTTAAGACGTGTTCCCGGTCCACCAAAGATCATCGTGCCAGACTCCAGAGGTGGCATGGGGGGGGTGGGAGCTGGGGATGCAGAGGGTGGGCACGGGTTGGGGGTGGAATCTACGGGGACCTTTTTCACTCTACAGGTTTATTTAAAAAACAAATCACGGAAGGTTTTCTTTTTATAGGGACATTTTGTTTGGGCATGCTGGGTGGGCTCCAGTGTGCCACCTGACTGTTTGGGGTGCTGTAGCCAACGGGGATTGGGCATCCTGTCGGCACCTATCAGGGGTTGGGGGACAAGAGATGAGGGGTTTGGGCACCTCTTGGCAAAAAACAGTTTGGGGTGAACATCATGCTGATGGGGAGTGGCCTCCATCGGCAAATGATGAATGAGGGGGCATGCCAACAGGGGGATTGGGCATCCCTGTCGGCACATAGAGGTGCGGGGGGAGTGGGCTACATTTTTTTTTAACTGTTTCTTTCACTGGGAAGGCACACTAAAGGGGAGGGCAGTGGCTTGCAGCTTTGTAATTGGCCGCTGCAGTCAGGGAGCTAACAAACAGCTGATTGCGTGCTGACAGGGCGCTCCCTGATTGCAGCGGTTCAATTACTTTGATCTAGTCACCTGCTAGGTTAACTGTCATCAGTGACAGCATGCTGCTCTATTGGCGCAGCAAAGACCAGCCCAAAAATGGACTGCTGCTGTTGGCCACAACACTGCCACACCTCCACAACCCCTTGTGAAGAAAGCTGACGCAATGTGTTTCTTGCACATGCATGCAAGCAAACACAATAAAAGGAATTGCCTATTCAAGTGTTTAACCTTTCTGGAAGTAGATTATCTGTGACTGTCCACATGGTAATAACGCATCTGGGGCCCTGATATGAACAACTGAACAACTCAGCACATTGTGTAGACAGGCAGCTGCAAAGGCCAACAGGGTGCTGGTTTGTACTGCCAGATGCATATGGTCCAGGAGGGGGGAGGTGATCCTGCTGCTTTATAGATTACTGGTTAGACCCTACCTGGAATACTGCATGCAGTTCTAGGGACTGTACCTGAAGAAAGACATTAGGTTACTGGAGGGGGTACAGTGCAGGGCAGCAAAAATGATCCAGGGGCTAGGAGACTTACCCTATGAGTGCAGACTGAGGGAGCTGAACATGTACTCCCTGGAGGAGAGGAGGGATAGGAGGGAAATGACTGAAACCTTCAAGTACATGAAGGGAAAAATAAGATGGGCAGTGAGGTGCTTTTCAAATTAAGGAGGGGGAAGGACACTCAAGGGCATAATCTGAGATTGGAAGAGGGAAGGTTCAGGAGGGAAATGAGGAGACACGTTTTACGGAGAGGGTGGTGTCTGAGTGGAACACATTGCCAGAGGAAGTGGTATCCTGTAGAACTGTGAGCTGCTTCAAAAGGGGATGGGACAAGATAAGGGAGAAGGTCATGGGAGAGGATGGAGGGGCAGCTGCAGTATAAGGGCTGCTAGCTGCACAATCGAGCGGACTTGATGGACCATTAGGCCTTTATCTGCTGGCAATTTCATATGTTCATATGATATTCAAAAGTTTGTGTGGGTGCTAATGGGTCTTTGCCCATGCAAACCAGGGTTTGCCCTGGATCTCCATTTGCACTGGCAAAAGGGATTAGTGCCTGTGCAAAACATAATGTCTGCAGGTGGGGAAGAAGAAGGGTGTGGCCATGAATATTTTTTTTTTTTTAGTTTTTGTTTACCGGCTAAGTGCACTAGCCACAGCAATGACTATTTTCAGCACGACCCTGGAGAATACAGTACAAAACATGGCATGAACACATTACACATACAGGATTATACATGATCAAAACTATTGAAATACATATGACTTGATAAGGTTGGCGAAGTTTAACAGGTTTTCAAAATACTTATGAACATAGAAACACAAAACCGTCATTGTAGATAGTGTATAGACTAACTTAAATTACTGATACTGCGGTGAGAGCACATTAGGTAAGTAGTTATATACTGATTCATAAAGAATTTATGTATGGTGGTAAGAGGGGGAAAAGTGAAAGTGGAACAGCCCAACCTTAGAGGGAGGCCTGTAACAGGAAAGGAAAAGGGAAAGGACAGGAAAAACTGAGAAAGTGCTTAGTGTTGAAAGGCACAGCACAGGTGACAGAAACGAAAGGAGCAGAGTGAAAGGATGAAATAGGTTAAGGGGGTTTAAAGCAAGTGCGACTAAGGGAAGTGACAAGGTGGTTAGATAGCCCTTCTAAAAGAAGCAACGGGAGGAAGATTGACGGAAGGGCAAGTGGAGGGAGTTCCAGAAGGGGGCATGACATGCAAAAGCCATAGCGCCTTTAGAAGAATAGTGCCTGGGAGTGAGGACTGGTGCATTATCAGCAGATCGTAGGTCATAGTGTTGACTAACCTTAACGAAGAGCTCCGCTAAGGGTTTTGGTAGTTGTAACCGGACAATGTTCTCAATGACAGAGCCATAAGTATAAAGTTGGAGTTCAGTAGGAGGAAGCCATCACAGATCTGAGCAAAGGAGGCAGTGGTGTTTTAACCTATCAGAGGAGGAAGCATAGTGGCATATATTGTTATATGTGATGTCCCATTTTCAGAGGCTAGATTTGGACACAGAGCTATAGGTAGCAATCCCATAGGTGAGAGAGGAAAGGAGTATGTCCCGGGCAAGGGCAAGCCTAGCAGAGGGGGTGAGTATGTATCTGGTGTGGTATGCTATCCCAAGTTTAGAATTGACCAGCTTGCAAGTCTGTTGAATATGAAAATCAAAGTTAAGCGATGGGTCTAGAGTGACCCCAAGATATTTAAATGAGTCTACCATCCCTAGCGTTGAACCATTGGAGGAGGAGGAGACACTGAATTTAGGCTGGGAGAGTTTAAGCTTGGCTTTAGACCCGAATAGCATAGCTTGGGTTTTTGATTCATTTAGAACAAGCATATGGCTGGTTAGCCATTGACAGATTTGCAGAAAGTCAGTAGATAATTTTTGGTTTATGACCTCAGTGCTTCTGTCACTAGTGTAAAGAACAATATTATCAGCATATAGCAAAGATCCAGTCCCTTTGATGTTAGTGGTGATGTTATTGATGAAGATGGAGAAAAGCAGTTGCCCAAGGATTGACCCTTGCGGCACCCCTACGTTAATGGAGATTTTGTCAGAGTAGGTGGAGTTATATTTAACAGTTTGAGCCCTGCCTGGGAGGTAGCTGCCAAACCATCTAACCATGTTTTGAGAGAAACCAAGTGACTCAAGGGAGGTTAGGAGGAGGGGGTGGTCAACAAGGTCAAATGCCTTGGTCATGTCAATGAAAACAGCTCCCGTGAGAAGGCCAGCATTCATAGCCATAAGGGTATCTGAAGTAAATTTGAGGAGGGGTAAGAAGGTCATATTTTAGCAGGAACTCAATCGTTTGAGTAGCTACCAGCTTCTCAAGAATCTTATTGAGAACAGATAGGATGGCTATGGGGCGATAATTTGTGGGGTCTTTGAGGTCACCTTTTTTGAATACAGGAGAAATCCTAGCAATCTTCCATAAATCCGGGATGTAGCACTGGGACAGGGATACTGTGAACATTTTGGCTTGGGGACCAGCAATGAAGGGGGCAGCTAGCTTTAGGAGCTTAGGTTCGAGGTTGTCAGAACCAGCTGCAGTGTAGTCAGAGATTTTATGCAGTAACTCGATTACTTCTCGCCTAGTGACAGCCTTGAAAAAGAAATGCGGACCACTTGCAGGGGATGAGGAGGGAATATATGTCTGGATGGGGAAGGTGGAGGTGTAGGTGGATACATTTGAGAACTTGTCATTGAAGAAATTTGCGATAGTAAGAGGATTGTTGCAGTGGACCCCATTTAGTATCATATCAGTGGGGGCTGCTGCAGGATTTAGGCCGAGGAAGAATTTTATGTGGGACCAGAATTTTTTTGAGTCACCAGAGGAGTTTGCTAGTAATTCTTTACAGTAAGAGCCTTTAGACTTTTTGATGTCCTTTCTGCAGGAATTTCACAGGGCCCTATAAGCATTTAGGTCAGAGGCTAGCCCTGATTTCTTGTATTGGAGCCAGCTTTTGTCTCTATGCTTTAATTTAGTAAGTAGATCAAATTTTAGCCAGCGAGTTTGTCTATTTCTTACCCTACGAGTTACTAATTTGCAGTGCTTGTCTTGAAGAGTGAGGAAGTGAGTTATGAATAGGATAAGAGAGGTGAGCATCATTAGATGTTAGGAAGGAGGACCAATCAATGGAAGCAATGTCATGTAGGAAAAGTGTGGAGTTGAAGGTCGCATTGTTGTGGAAAGTGATGAGATGGGGTTTCGATGGAATAAGCTTGTTTTTACCCCAGATACAGTAGGTAGGGGAGTGGTCTGTGATGGCATCAGGTAATACACCTGAGGCAACGATGTTTCCAGGGTGGCTGGTAGGATCCAGTACAGCAGCGTGCTTGTATTGGAGCAGGTTTTTTTCTGGTGGGATCACATATCAGCTGGTGTAGGTTAAAACTTTGTAATCTTGTTGGTAATGCAGATTACACTACTACACATTTTAGCAGCTTTGCGCTGTGCAAAAGGGGTTAACACTGTCCTTTTGCACAGCGCAAATACCATAAACACAACCCCGACTTACTCCATGCAACTCTATTGGCTGTTGGAGGTAATGCCACCACATAGCTGGATGTCCACAGGGGGAGCCCACCCACTCCATGTGGTCCATGTAGATCTCCCCTTCCCCGACTGCAAGCCCATAATAAACATAAAACCACTCTGGTGCCTAGTGGTCCTCCCTCCCTCTAATCACCAGCCTGTAATAATATTTTAACTTCCCTGGTGCCTAGCAATACCCCACTCTGATTGTCAGCCCTCCAAACAGTGTAGACTTTCCTGGTGCCTAGTGGTCCCTTCTCTCTCCAATCACCAGCACGTGATAATATTTTTATTTCCCTGGTGGCTAGTAGTCCCCTCTCCCTTAGATCCCCAGCCAGTAATAAATATTTTAACTTCCCTGGTGGCTAGTGGCCCCCTGATTGCTAGCCCATAATACAATGTAAACTTCCCTGATGCCTAGCGGTCCCGACTCCAATCACCAGCCCCTAATACAATGTAAACTTTCCTGGTGCACAGTGGTCCCCCCTGTGATTGGCAGCCTGTAATAATAGCATAACTTTCCTGGTGCCTAGTGGTCCCTCCTCTTCAGATCGCCAGCTCATAATGATATTTTATATCCCCTGGTGTCTAGTGCACCCCCACAGCACCAAACACCCTCCCCCCAGTCACCTTACCAGTATCCTTTGTGCTGCAGGTGCAAATACTGTGACTGGAACAGTCCTCCTCACACTTCCTTGTCTGGCTGCCATTAATCCAGGCAGGATGCGCAAATCTTATTTATAGGACAGGGTGTGTCACATTGTCCTATAAGTAAGACATGCGCTCCCTGCCTGGACATAGTGTGGCTGGCCAAGCAGGTGTGGGGCAGGCTGCACCAGTCATGCACACCCACAGCACTGAAGATACTGGTAAGGTGACTGGGTGGATGGGTGATTAGCGCCTTGTGGGGGCGCAAGACACCAGGGAGCACTGTCAGTTCTTGTATGGGCTGGTGATTGGAGGGAGGGAGAACACTAGCACAGAGGAAGATTATATATTATTATGGGCTGGAGATTGAGGGGAACATCACTAGGCACCAAAGAAGTTATACTAGTATTATGGGCTGCCAATTAGAGGTAGAGTGAACCACTAGGCACCAGGGAAGTTTCAATTGCATTATGGGCTGGTGATTGGAGAGGGGACCACTAGGCACTAGGGAAGCTTATTATGGGCTGGAATCAGTGGGGGGCCACTAGGCATCAGGGGTATCTGCACAGGTCTGGGACACAGCAATTGGGTGGGGGGCAGTGCCACACTAACCTGTCTCACTACCCATACAAATGCTCTGATAATGAGCATGCAAATGGACCTTTAGTGTCTTGCATGTGCAATGAGCTCATTTGCATGGGGAGCTTTGAATATTGCAGATAGCTCTCCAGCACTATCCACTCTGGTGGCATACTTTGAAGGCCATGTTGAGGCAGCATTACTTGACTTAGGACTGTGGTGACGTGGCCTTATATTCAGTCGAAAAGTGCCAGTGTGCTATTCAAACTGAATATAGCATCCTAGGGCTCCTGGGCAATCACAAGGTGCAATGAAAAGTTTTGCACTCAGCTTTGTGCTATTTTAAATATTGTGCCCCTGATCTTTAAACATCAATTGAAAAGTATTTTGCTTACCAATTCATGTTGTAAATGTTTATAGCCTGCATTGTTTTGTGCTCTTATCTTAAAGTATTCCATGCATGTTGCAAGATATAATTTATTGCTTTGCATGTATTTATCCTTGCAAATTGTGTTACCAGCTGTGGCTGTTTTGTACTGTGACTGAGCTGCACCTGATAAAGGGCCTTTGGCTCAGTGTGTCATTCTGCTAAACAAATAAAATGAAATGAGATACTTTTGTGAGTACACATCACAGTGCTGTTTATCTTTGAGAATACACTAGTGCAGGTCAAAATGAGAAAATTCCCCTTTCATGGAATTTTCAAACCGTTATTATCCATATGGTGACCAATGACCTAGCTAACAAGGCAGAGACAGAAAGAATGCAGGAGGAGTTCAGGGAACTGGGGAGGAGCCTGGGGCAGTTGGCAAGATCCATAACCTTCTTGGAGGTGCTGTCTGTCCAGGGCAAAGGGGAGGTTAGAGATCTCAGCACTAAGGGTTTCAATCCTTGGTTGGTAAGCTAGTGTGGAGAGTAAGGATTTGGCTTAATTGGGGACTGGGGGCCCACCTGAGGTAATGCAAGACTGTACAGAGGTGATGGCCTGCATCCTTCCAGGAGGGGTACCAATATCCTTAGTGAATGCTTTAAATGCTTTATTGGCAGGTATTTAAACTAGCCAAGAGGGGTGGAGGAAGGCAGCAGGGAAAAGCTAAATACCCCCAACAGGATAATGTAGCTAACATGGAGGACAATAAGGAGACCAAATTGCCAGTAAACACTGAATTCAGCGGGGGGGACAAGAGAAGCAAGGGGAATGGGAGGAGATCAGGAGGAGTGTTTGCAGTAAATGGAGGGCCATGTGCGTGAATGCCTGCAGCCTAAGTAACAAAATCCCTGATCTGACAGCCATGGTATTGGAGGCTCACCTGGATATTATAGCTGTTACAGAGACATGGTACAATGGGAACCATAACTGGGACATAGTTATACCAGGGTGCACTTTATTCAGGAGGGACAGGGAGGATAAAAAGGGAGGGTGGGTGAAGAGTCAAGGAGGGTATAAAGGTGACAGAGGTGCAAGGAATGCAGGGGGAGGTAGAGGCACTGTGGGTCACCCTGTAGGCAGGCAATGGCATAGCCATTCGCACAGGAGTTTTATACATACCCCCAGCACAAAGGGAGGAAATGGACAGGGATCTACTGGAAGCCATCCATGATAGCAGCCAAAGGAGCGGTGTTACTGATGAGCGACTTCAACCTGCCAGAAGTTGATTGGGGCACCCAAGCAGCTGCAACAGCCAGGGGTAAAGTCATCCTGGACTTCCTGCAAGAGCATGCCTCAAGCAGCTAGTGCATGAGTCAACCTAGGAGGAAGCAATTTTGGACTTGGTACTAACCAATGGGGACAGAATTACGGATGTCAGGGTAGGTGAAAACTTGGGGTCCAGTGATCATTGCACAGTGTGGTTTAATGTGAGAACTACAACAGGGACATGCCGCACAAAGGTGAGGGTTCTGGACTTCAGGAGAGCAGACTTCATTTGGATGGGGATATGTCTTAGGGAGGCCCTAGATTGGGGAGAGAAATGGGGGGGGGTCAAGGGACAATGGAACTATCTAAAAGAAGCTATAGAGGAGACAATAAACCTTTGTATTTAGCAAATAGACGAAGGCAAAGGAAAAGAAAACCACTATGGTTCTTGCAGGAGGTGGCAGGAAAAGTAAGGGCAAAAAAGTTCGCTTTCAGGAAATAGAAGGAGACACAAAAGGAGGAGGACAGGGCAGTGTATCTAGAAAAGCAGAGAGAGGCAAGAAGGCAGTCAGGGGAGCTAAGGCAAAGACAGAGGAAAATATAGCAAAACAAGTTAAAAAAGGGAACAAGACCATCTATAGATACATTATTGAGAAGAGAACGACCAAGGGGGGATTGTAAAGCTAAAAGGGGAGGAAGGAGTGGGAGTGGAAGGAGACCAGGATAAAGCATCAATCTTGAACAAATATTTCTGTTCAGTTTTCACAGAGGAAGAGGAAGGGGAGGGACCGCAGCTAAGAATCAGGATGGGAAGGGAGGTGTAAAACAGCCCATGCAAAGAGGAGAGAGTCCTAGAAGAACTTACAAAACTAAAGGTAGATAAGGCAATGGGACCAGATGGGATACACCCTAGAATATTAAAGGAGTTGGGGGAGGTACTGGCAGCACCACTAGCAGCCCTATTCAACAAGTCACTGGAAACGGGGGAGGTTCCAGAGGACTGGAGAAGGGCTGATGTAGTCCCTTTCCACAAAAGTGGGAGCAGGGAGGAGGCTGGAAACTATAGACCTGCCAGCCTGACCTTGGTGGTGGATAAAATGATGGAATCTCGGCTAAAGGAAAGGATAGTAGAGCACCTTGAATCAAATGAAGCACAAGATCCAAGTCAGCACAGATTCACTGCAGGAAAGTCATGTCAAACTAATCTTTTTTTCTCTTAAATCAGCTTTATTTCATCCATAACAGAGATATACAGCAATACATTTTGAAAACAAGAGTCCACAGGCACAATCAAGTGGCCTCTTTGGGCCACGCAGCCAAACAAATACAATAATATTCGGTATGTGCTCATTAGGAACTCTCAAAATTAATGACATGCAATGCTGCACTCTGCTGTATGAAAGACTGTACTCAATAAATGTTCCCCTCCATACAGGGATACTTTTTACAGTAATGTTGAAAGCAAACATACAGCATACTGGGCTGAACTACCCAGTTCTTATGGCGATATATGTGCCCCTACCCCTCCCAAGGACTGGAATTCAGTAGGCATCTCCAAGTTGAAACCGATTAACAACTTAGGTAATCACAGCCCCCCCAACCCATTCTTTTCCTCCTCATGAGGGCCCAACCCAATCTAAACCTTTAACCAACTGTTATCCCCTGTTTAGAAGCCAAGTTTCCCATCCTCACCACTGTACTTCATACTGATCATGGCGGAGCCTTAATTTTGCCATCATGGCTTCCATTGATAGTACCTTTTTAACCTGCTGAATTCACTCCCCCAGGGTTGGAGGCTCCTGCTGTAGCCATTACACTGTAATACATTTAAGAGCCACTACCATTAAGGTCAACATGACTCCCCTGGTGTACCCCCTCTGATGTATGGCCATTGGAAGCCCCAGTACCCATTCCTCAAATTCCAAAGGAAGGAGGACCCCAGTGATGCCGTGCACTGCCATCTGAATAGACTGTCAGTATACAGCTAAAGCCGGGCAGCCCCAGAATGTATGCCAGTGATTCCCTAGTTACCAACAAGCCCGCCAACAGGCCACTGAGCCTGAACTACCATAGTGACGTGTGACCGATGGGGTATGAAAAAATCTGACTAGAATTTTCCAAAAGAACTCCTGCCACACTGGGGCAGAATTTACCTTCCACACTCACTTAAGCCTATGTGTCTAATCTGATTAATTTATGGTTATGTTGGCTTCTTTTTCCCAGGCCTTCCTAATGTCTCCCAGAGATGCCCTACTCTGACCCAATAAAATGTTATAAATATTCGATACATGTCTGATGATATCCTTGATGGTGGCCACTCAATATAGAAATTCTTCCCACCCTGCATTGGGGTCTCATGAAGTGCTGAATATGGTCTCCTGTATTAATAAAGTGTTGGACCTGCATATATTGGAGAAATTCAGAGTTAGGCCAGCTGAATCTGCCCTTGGCTCTCCGAAAAGTTATACATTTTTGCCCTTCTATAAACTGTGTAAATCTAAAAGATCCTCAGAGCCCCCAACCTGCATATCCCAGATCCAGAGATGGCAGAAAAAATTCTGTTTCATACCTAATAAGCAAAAGGGGCCCCAACCCCTCCGGTGTGTCTGTGAGTTTTCAAATCTTCCCAAGAATACAAAGTCCATGTCTGACCCAACAACTCCTCACCACCCCCACAAGATCTGGAGGAGCTGTGGTTAGGGCCAGGGTATATAATGGTGTCACTTCCAATTCTGCGACCTGTATCAGGTACCATTGTGAGGATGTTCTCTGTTTGGCCCATGTCATCAGCATCACCCCCTGTGAGGCCAGATAGTATAAAGATTAGGAAGGGCCAGCCCCCCAGCTTCCCTTGGGAGATGTAATATTTTTTGGCAACTCTGGGTCCCTTATTATTACAGACAAATCTGGAGATCTGTTTATTAACTTCATTCCAGTATGAAACAGCTATCCTAATAGAAAGGCACTGGAACAAAAAGAGAAATTGGGGTAGTATGTTCATCTGTCAGTGGCTAATCTTCCTATCAAGTTTAGAGGCAGCAGTTGCCATCTTGCCATGTCCCGCTCCAGACCCTCCCATAGCAGTTCATAATTTGCATTAAAAAGTCTACTTAGATCTACTGTAAATTGTAAGCCCAAATAACGGGTCTAATTTCTGGGGGCCCAGCGAAAGGGATAAGTACCCCTGAACTCATCCGGGCACTCTCCGCTTAACACCAAGGTTTCTGATTTTGAGAAATTAATTTTGTAGCCTGAAATTTCCCCAAGGGACTGCAATAGCTGTATAAGGGGTGGCAAGGAGATTTCTGGGGATGACAAGAAGAAAATGGAGTTATCCACATATAGGGAAAGTTTTTGTTCGATTCCCCCCTGCCATAACACCCCTAATGTCATAGTTACTGCACACTTTAACTGCCAGAGGCTCCAAACTGATGGCAAATAAAAGGGGAGACAGGGGACATCCCTGCTGCATCCCCCTAGATAAAGGAAAGAGCTCAGAGCTTATACCATTAGCCCTCACTATGGCCATGGGATTGTTATATAATTGAGACATAACTCTTAGAAATTTGGGGGCAGATTGCATGCATTCCATGGAAGTTTTCAAAAACTGCCAATTAACCATATCAAATGCTTTTTCAGCATCCATGGATATGGTTATCTGTAATTGGGTCTGGGTTTTTTGGGAGGAAACAATGATTAGTAACTGATGGATATTGTCTGGGAGGTATCTACCTGAAATAAAGCCGGTCTGATCATCATGCACTAGTAGGAGGGGCCACAGCCTGCAGCCTCACAGCCAGCAGGCTGGTAAACAGCTTTAAATCAACATTAAGTAAGGATATGGGTCTATAGGACTCACACTCCAAAGGGTCTTTCCCCTCCTTAGGTAACACTGAAATCTGGGCTAGTCTCCAGGAGGCCAGGATCTCCCCTCCCACCATGATTTCCCCACAAACCGACAGTAGGAGCAGGAGTAGCTGGTCAGCAAAGGTCTTGTAAAACTCTGGCATAAAACCATCCAAGCCTGGTGATTTGCCATTTTTCAAATTCACTATCTGGGCCCTTAATTCTGCCATGGAGATCCCTGCCTCCAAGACATCCCAAGCCACATCTGGGAGATTCCTAATGTCCATGCCCATGTCAAACTAATCTGACTGATTTCTTTGACTGGGTCACTAGGGAAGTGGATTGGGGGGAGCAGTGGATGTGGCCTACCTTGACTTCAGCAAGGTGTTCAACACAGTTTCACACAGGAGGCTTATGAACAAGCTGGACAGCCTGGAAATGGGACACAAAGTGGTGAAATGGTTTAGAAATTGGCTGAAGAACAGAATGCAGAGGGTTGTGGTAAATGTGGTTAAATCCAAATTAGGGAGGGTGACCAGCATGGTGTCACAGGGTTCAGTTCTTGGACCTGTGCTGTTTAATATCCACATCAGTGACACTGCAGAGGGGCTGGGGGGGAAGGTTTGCCTCTTTGCAGAGGACACAAACATCTGCAATAGGGTAGACAGTCAAGGAAGGGTGGAGAAAATGAGGAGGGACCTAGCTAAAATGGAAGAATGGTCCAGAGTGTGGCAGCTAGGATTCAGAAGAAACCAGAAGGGAAGAAAAAATATTCCTTTTAGTGCTTTACAGTAACTGGTAATTGCTATTTTTCTTTTAAACTTAGATTGTGGGCTTTTAGTGACATTGTAATTTCTTTGCTGTCTTTACGTAGAATTGTTTTTGGGCTGTTGAAAATTTAAAACGTAGTGGCAGTATATTTCTTTGCTGGCTTTAATTGCTGCAAATTTAGTCTTAGCTTGTATGACTTGCCCTGTAGGTTGGCTGACGGGTGCTAATTTTCTGGTCTCTGACCTCAGCTACGTGATAACTGGAGGTGGGGCTTAGTCAGAATTGAGGTAACAAATTATTTTTGTTTTATGAGAAGAAGCCAGAAGGGGAATGAAACATATTCATTTCAGTGCTTTACAGTAACTGGTGATTGCTATTTTCCTTTTAAAATTATATTGTGGGCTTTTAGTGACACTGTAATTTCTTTGCTGTCTTTACTTAGAATTATTTTTGGGCTGTTGAAAATTTAAAAGTTAGTGGTGGTATATTTCTTTGCTGTCTTTAATCCCTCCCCTTCCCCCAACTCTTAATTATATGCCCTGTTAAATCTGATTGACAGGAGCTAAACACAGAGGATAGTAGGGGGTGTGGAGTAAAGAAGCAAAGAAGTGCAAAATCATGTACATAGGGAAGAGAAACCCTGAAGCCACCTATAAGCTGGGAGAGGAGTTGCTAGCAGTCACAAAGGAAGAAAGAGACTTGGGCATCATCATCACTGATGACCTGAAATCATCCAAGCAGACCTCTAAAGCAGTAGGTAAGGCTAGGGGGGTGTTAGGGTGTATTAGTAGGGGCATCACTAGTCGTAAGAGGGAGGTAATAATCCCTCTTTACAAGACACTGGTTAGGCCCCATCTGGAGTACTGCGTGCAGTATTGAGGCCACACCTTCACAAGGACATTAACCAAATTGAGGCAGTCCAGAGAAGGGAATCAAATGGTGCAGGGTCTGCACCAGAAGACATATGAGGACAGATTAACAGAGCTCAATATGTATACCTTGAGCAAAGGAGGGAGAGGGATATGATAGAGGCATTCAAACACCTTAAGGGCATTAACAAGGTGAAAGAGCCTAATATGTTTAAATATAAGAAAAATAGCAGGACAAGAGGACACAGCATGAGATTAGAGGGGGCCGATTAAGGGAATGGAGAAAATTCTTTTCACAGAAAGGGTGGTGGATGCATGGAATGGCTTACCACAAGAAGTGGTGGCTATGAATACAGTGCAGGGCTTCAAACAGGCATGGGATAGGCATAAGGGAGCAATACAAATGACTATGAATAGATAGGCCACTGACAGAGCAAAGGCCGATGGCACATTTATAAGGTAGAAAAACAAATGGGCAGACTGGATGGGCCTTGCGGTCCTTATCTGCCATCAACTTCTATGTTTCTATGTTTCTGTGGAGTAGGAGGGACATAAGGGGGAAGAAGCCCACCCTCAGCACAAGTGTTTTGACCCATTTATTTATTTTCTTTTTTTAAAAGGAAAGTATCTGAAGATCAGTGGCAGGATTTATGGACAGTAAATTAATTAAAAGGGAACTAGGAGAGCTTCAGTAACAGACAAGTAGTGGAATAGCAGTATAATTGCAGTATAATGTGGGGAGTGGTGCAATGCAGTGGCTGTGGGGCAGCCATATACAGGCAGACCTTCTGGACACTGAGGTGCTGCCCTATCTGCATGCATCTCTCTGAACTGTGGGATGAGGTAGCCAGACTCACAGTGGAAGTAAACTGGGTCAGAAGTACCATCACCCCTCTCCAGAGACCACCCAGTCCAATGCCGCTGCCTCAAAGGATGCCAAGAATGGGGAGCACTTGGATGACAGTGGGCTCAGGGAGGGTTAGGGCGGTCGGGCAGAGGCACATCCCAGATCCTATTCCACTCAAGAACTCATATGCCACACTGCCAAATGGGGACAACCAAATAGAGGTACCCAGAAAAGTGGAAGGAAAGGATGTGGTTAGCAAAGGAGGTGACTTCAGCAGGGAGAGCAGTGGACCCCAGAGGAGGAGGAGGAGGACGCAAATCCTGGTGGGGGACTCCATCATAAGAGGGATCCAGCTAGGAACACAGGAGGGGGAGGACAGGGAGGTGAGGTGCCTACCAGATGCCACAGCATGGAGGGATGGAAGGAAGATCCTGGGGATCACTGGGAAGGCAAGACGGGAGGGAGAGCTGGATGTCATTATCCACCTAGGTACTAATGACCTGGCAAATGGGAAGCCAAAGGAAGTTCAGGAAGAGTTTAGGAAATTGGGGAAGGGTCTCAAGCAAGTAGCTACTTCTGTCACCTTCTCATAAATGGCCTAAGTTTCCTTCACTTCAATGCCTGCAGCCTCCTAAAAAAGTTCTCCTTAATACAGGCATGGGTTGCACATACCCTACCTGACTTCCTGGTTATCTCTGAAACTTGGCTCAGATCTATAACAAAAGACAGTGATATAAACCTTCCCAATTACCAGCTCTTCAGATCAGATCGCCCTTCCAGAGGTGGTGGGGTGGCCATCTACGTCAAGGAAACCATCTCTGCATCCTGCCTCATCAATACATCTGAACCAAAGGAATTTGAATGCTTGTCAATTAAAATATCCCTTCCTAACATGTCTTCCTTTAAATTGATTGGCTGCTATAGGCCCCCCTCTGCAGGCCTCAAACTCCTATCCCACCTAGGATCAATACTCAGTCTAGGCCCTGATGATACCATCATCCTTGGTGATTTGAATTTAAATTGGTTATCTAATGCATCTGCACCCCTAGTAACCTTCTCTGACATCTATGGATTCACTAATTAATCAAAGATCCAACAAGGATTAACCTAAAAATACTACCAACAGCTCACTCCTGGATATTATGATGGTAAACAAGCCTCACTTATATTCTCATGCTGGAGTGCTACCAGTGATGTAAGTGATCATTGTCCTATAGCTGGCATAAGATCTATACTCAAGCCATCCAATCCTGCAAAATTTCTCCATAAAAGGTCAAAAAGAATTTCAACATCTCAGGATATCTCCATGATTTGTGCAATACAACATATTGGCAAGATTTTACCTTACAACCTCAGTTGAGACAGCTCTTCAGATCTTAAAGGACATTATCACTAATGCCCTCAATATACATGCACCAATCACCAGTGTCAGAACTAAAGTAAAATCTTGTCGTTGGTTCATTGCTGACCTTAAATCAGCTTTTGTTAGCCAGAGACAAACTCTGGAAAAGGCAAGAAAACAAAGGATACTAGAGACTGGCTTCAATTCAGAAAAGCAAGAAACTCATGCACAAAACAAATAAGAAATGCCAAAGCTGCCTACTATAGAGCTGAATTGATGCATCCTATACTAACCCATCCAGATTCTGGGGTACTATAAAGGGAATTCTAGGCCAAATTCTACCCCTGCCTTACCCTCCAAACTGCTACTAAGTGACATAGAAATCACTGACAAGCAAGAAATCTTAAATACCTTCAATGACCATTTCACCACAGAGGGCCTAGCATTTGACTCTTCACCTGCAAATCTCCTGAGATCATCATTAAACCTTCAATCCACTGTAGGACAAAAGGCTGCTTCAACATTCTCCTTCGAACCAATATCCTTAAAAGAAGTAGAAGACCTCCTATCCAATTTAGATACTTCTAAGAGTGCAGGTGCAGACTCCCTGGACCCCTACTTTCTTAAAGTAGCATTGCACGCCTTATCTGCCCCCCTCACTCACCTCTTCAATCTTTTCCTAGCTACTGGTTCCATCCCCTCCATATGGAAAACAGCTCAAGTAGTTCCTCTACTTAAATCAGGTGATCCCATGGACCTTAACAATTACAGGCCCATTTCCATCCTACCGGTACTATCCAAGATGCTTGAAAAATTAGTAATTCACAGTTAAGGGCCTATCTGGACACCAACAACCTCCCAAATCCAGCACAATCTGATTTAGATCAATGCATAGCACCATCTCTGCCCTAGCCAAAGTCACTAACGATTGGCAGACTGCCTTGGATAAAAAGAATAGTACCTGTGCTGTGTTCCTGGATTTGAGTAAAGCATTTGATACAGTGGATCATGAATCATTAATCTCCTCTCTTAGCTCTGTAGGCCTTGATTCACTCTCACTCAATTGGTTTAGGTGCTATCTCTCTGAAGGTTACAATTGGTAAAATGAAAATTACCTATCTACCTCTAAACCACTGCTAAGAGAAGTACGCAAGGCTCTATCCTAGGCCCCATCCTCTTTGCCATTTATATTAATAACATTGATGCCAACCTCCCTCAATCTAACATTCATCTGTTTGCTGATGATACTGTATATGTCAGCAATCCCTCACCATCAAAAGCCTGTGAACTGTTACAGTCAGAATTCTCCATCCTACAACATAACCTATTGGAAAAAATTACTTCTAAATGCCAAAAACAAAAGCTATGTTCTTTGCAACAAAGAATTGCTCTGCCACTACCCCATCATTCATCATCCCACAATTATCCACCTTATTTGGAGATAAGCTGGAATTTGTGGATAAATTCAAATATCTTGGAGTCTGGATTGACAATAAGCTTGACTACTCTGTCCACATTGAAGAGCTATTAAAAAAGTTGAGACAAAGGCTTGGCCTATTTTACAGAATAAACACTACCTTACCAGAGATTCCAAACAAAGATTAATCCAGGCATCATTCCTATCCCTTATTGACTATGCTGACTTTCTCACGCCATTGCTCACTCTCCCTCTTAAATAAGCTGGACACCCTGTATCATAGAGCCATCAGATTTATTACAGACCTTCCTCCAGCACCCATCATTGCTCTCTTTACATGGCAGTCAATTGGACATCCCTACAGCACAGAAGAAAAGGAATGCTGCAATCTGGATCTCTAAAGCTTTATCAGGCAAACTCCCTCCTATATCTCAGACTGTTTCACCCGAATCACATCTAGGTCATACACCTTAAGGATCAATAAGCTCATTATGCTAAAGATTCCCAATACCTGCACCCGGTTTGGGAGGGCTGCTATCAGCTATTCCTAGCATTTGTCTGGAACTCACTCCAAAATCTATGAATCTGAATACCTCTTACCCTTATCATCCTTCAAAGATTATACACCGCCCTATTTCCAGAGTTGTGCAACTGCTTCCATAAGGCCTAGTCTCCATCCAACCTACACCCCCCTTCTGTAATCCACTATGTTTAGTTCCCTTCTTCTACCCAGTCAGTTATCACATTTCATATAAATGCCTACAAAAGCCCTATTATTTGATTATTATCCTGCTATATCTATTATTCTCTTCATTTTACAGGTTAAGTTATTTTACTGTGCCTTGTATATCTGTAAATTTTGTATATATCTCTTATTTATTTAATTGTACTAATGTTATGCTATTCTCATGTCTTTGTAAAAAAACTTGTACCCTTATTTGTATGACCACTCAGGTCCATCTTGTAAATGAGCTACGCTCAATGATGTTCGCCTGAATAAATAAAGATTTTGATTGATTGATTGATTGAGAAGTACTACCTGTTAGAGGCAAGTGAGAGCATAGGGGTGCATGCACCAGGAACTTTAACTCATGGTTAAAGAACTGGTGCTGTGAGGAAGGGTTTGGATTCATTGGTGACTGGGGACCCACCTGGAGGGATGGAGGTTTGTTTGAACCTGACGGCTTGCATCCATCCTGGAGGGGAATCCAAGCACTCAATGATAAGTTTAAATGCTACATTGACAATCATTTAAACTAGCCAAGGGGGGTGGCAGGCCAATAAGGAGGGTACCTACTTGCTCACCCCCCACAGCTAGCAGTGGAACCAGTGAACCGCAGGAGTGGCTATCTCTACAAAGCAGTGTGTAAAAGATGGAGATTAGCACCCAAGAGGTGGATAGGCAGAAAAGGGGCAAAATTCAGTAGAAGGGCAGACAGCAAGGAGAACCAGGGATAAAGGACAACCAAGGAAGGGGCTGGAGTAGAACAGCTAAACACAGTCTAGGGATGACAAATCATGGAAAGCCATGTGTGCCAATGCCAGGAGCCTTAGCAACAAGATGGAAGATCTGGAGGCTGTCATGGGGCAGTCAGACCTGGACATTGTGGCCATCACTGAAACCTCGTGTAATGATAACCACGACTGGTAGATGGCCATACCTGGCTACAACATATTCAGAAGAGACAGGGCAGATAGGAAGGGAGGAGGAGTGGCACTGTATGTGAAAAATGACATAAAGGCCACAGAGATCCAGGGGGAACAAAATAGGGGAGAGATACTGTGGTTTAAGCTGGAAAGGAAAATGGGGACAGCCATCCACACAGGTGTGGTCTACAGACCACCAGTCCAAAAGGAAGAAACAGATAAGGAGCTGATGCTAGCCATCCAAAGGATGGCAGAGAAGGGTGAGATAGTACTGGTTGGAGACCTCAATATTCCAGATGTGGACTGGAGCATCCCAGCAGCAGCATCAACTAGGAGCAGATTTATTCTGGACTCCCTTGAGGGAGCCTTCCTCAAGCAACTGGTCATGGAACCAACTCGGCAGAAGGCAATACTGGACCTTGTGCTCACAAACAGGGACAGTGTGATGGGGGTAACAGTGGGGGAGCACCTGGGGAACAGTTACACCAGTCATTGTGGTTTGAAATCACAGAAAGAGCAGAACCAAACCACACAAAAACACGTATCCTGGATTTTAGGGGGGCAGACTTTGGGAAAATGGGGAGATACTTGAAAGAGGCATTAAGGAGAATGGGGAAGGAATCAGGGGTTGAGGAACAGTGGGCAGTCTTTAAAATGGGAATTACAAGAGCAACAGAATTATACATTAAGCAGGTTAGCAAAAGGAAAAGGAAGAGGAGACCATTATGGTTTTCCTAAGAGGTAGCAAAGAAAGTGAAAGCCAAAAAGATTGCATTCAGGCAATACAAAAAGACACAGGCAGAAGGGGATAGGGAGAAGTACCAGGAGAAGCAAAGGGAGGCAGGGAGGTCAGTAAGGGAAGCCAACACTCAGGCAGAAGAACATATTGCAAAATCAGTGCGTAGAGGGGACAAAACCTTTTACTGGTACATAAGTGAAAAAGAAAGGCAAAAGGAGGGATAGTGAGACTGAAGGGGGAGGATGGGGGCCGTGTGGAGGATGACAACTGTAAAGCTGACATATTGAACAGGTATTTCTGCTCAGTCTTTACTGAGGAAGAGGAGGATAATGGGTCTGAAGGTAGTACAAGGGGTGAGAATGGTGCAGAAATGGACACAAGTCCCTTTACACGAGAAAGTGTCCTGAAGGAACTGGAAGTAATAAGAGTTGATAAAGCAATGGGGCCAGATGGGGTGCACCACAGGGTCCTTAAAGAACTAAGAGAGGTGGTGGCTGAACCTCTGGCTATCCTGTTTAGCTGATCACTGGAAACAGGGGAGGTACCCAAAGACTGGAGGACAGCAGATGTAGTCCCCTTATACAAGAGTGGGAACAAAGAGGAAGTGGGGAACTCCAGACCAGTCAGCCTCACCTCGGTAGTGGGGACAATCATGGAAACACTATTGAAGGAGAGATGGGTGGAACATCTGGTTGTCAATGGACTACAGACCCAAGGCAGCATGGTTTCACCAGGGGAAGGTCATGTCAGACCAACCTCATTGAATTTTTTGACTGGGTGACTAGGGAGGTGGATCGGGGAGGGCAGTGGACATGGCCTATCTGGATTTCAGCAAGGCCTTTGACACTGTGCCACATAGAAGACTATTACACAAACTGGGGAATATGGGTGTGGGCAGAACAGCAGTGTGGTGGGTAGGTTACTGGCTAGGTGGCAGGACACAGAGGGTGGTGGTAAATGGCTGTCACTTCACAGAGGGAAGAGTGACCAGTGGGGTACCACAGAGATCAGTGCTGGAACCAGATGTATTCAACATCGTCATCAGTGACATTGCACAGGACCTAGAAAGCAGAATTTCACTGTTCGCTGCTGACACAAAGCTCTGTAAGAGAGTAGACACACCAGAGGGTGTAGACAGAATGAGAAGGGACCTGCAGAAACTTGAAGAATGGTCAGGGATTTGGCAGTAGAAATTCAATGCAAAGAAGTGCAAGATAATGCATATGGGGCACAAAAACCCTGGCACAATTGGGGGTGAGGATATAGCATGCACCAAGCAGGAAAGGGATCTTTGGGTTATCATCTCTGATGACCTCAAGGTAGGGAAACAACATGACAAAACAGCAGGAAAAGCAAATATAATGCTGGGATGCATAGGCAGGGGCATCACCAGCAGGAAAAGGGAGGTCATAATTCCTCTATACAAGACACTAGTGAGGCCCCACCTGGACTACAATGTACAGCTCTGGAGACCTTACCTATGTAAGGACATAGGGTAGAAAAGGTTCAGAGGGAGGCAAAAAATATGGTACAAGGATTGCATCACAAATCCTATGAGGACAGGCTGAAGGACTTGAATATGTACTCCCTGGAGGAGAGGAGGGAGAGAGGGGATATGATAGAGACATACAAGTATCTTACAGGGAGGAACAGGGTGTAGGAATACACTATTTTTAAGTGAAAAAGATGTTCCAGGACTAGAGGACATGGGATGAAATTGGAGGGAGGATGATTCAGGGGAAACGTGAGGAAGAATTTCTTCACGGAACAGGTGGTGGACAAATGGAACACCCTGTCACAGGAAGTGGTGGGGGCTGAAACAATCATGGGATTTAAGAATGCATGGGATAGGCATAAAGGAATTATGGAGGTCAGGGGTAAGGGGCAACAGACTTCTAGGAAAACATAAACTAAACTTACAAGTTCAAATGGGTAGACTGGGTGTGCCATAGGCCCTTATCTGCTGACACTGCCTACGTATCTATGTATCTATATGCTAAGAAGTGCAAAATCATGCACTTGGAGTGCAGGAACCCAGGGCAGGATTACATGATAAGGGGGGAGATATTAGCGGCCAAAAAATAGGAAAGAGATCTGGGGGTCATCATATCTGATGACCAAAAGCTGGCCAAACAATGTGCCAAGGCAGTGGGGAGAGCCAGTGGGATGCTGTAGTGCACAGGGAGAGGTATTACCAGCAGAAGAAAAGACATCATAATGCCACTGTACAGGTCACTGGTGAGACCTCATTTGGAATTCTGTGTCCAGTTCTGGAGGCTGCATTTCCAGAAGGATATAGACAGGGTGGAGGCTGTTCAAAGAAAGACAACAAACATGGTGCAGGGCCTGCACCAAAGGTCATATGAGGAGAGATTGGAAGAACTCAGTGTGTATACCCTGGAGGAGAGGAGGGAGAGAGGAGACATGATAGAGACCTTCAAGTATCTCAAGGGGACTAATAAGGTACACAAGGGCAGTATCTTTCAGAACAAAAGCTGCTCTAAAACAAGAGGGCATGACATGAGACTGGAAGGGGGTAGACTAAGGGGCAACATGAAAAAGTACTTTTTCACAGAAAGGGTGGTGGATGCTTGGAATGGCCTGCTCCAGGAGGTGGTATAGGAACAATCACAGTGGGGGGATTTAAACATGCATGGGATAGGCATAAGGGAAGTCCAGAGGGGAGAAGGAGAGGCAGCAGCTGGTAACCAAGTAGGGTCAGTGGCAGCTAATTAATGGTAGGGTATATGGGCTGACTAGATGGGCCTGGCAGTCCTCATCTACCATCAGTTTCTATGTTTCTGTTCCAGAAAGTCTGCAAAATTTCATAAATTTTTGTGAAATTTTGCAAATTATTTTTTTGGTCATAACTCAATCATTCCTATAGGAAGAGACCTGGGCACTGGCATGTAGAGATGTTGCACAGTTTTAATTTGCAGGCAAAGTTAAGTTGAAGTGGTCAAATTTGCCTCCATGGACAGTTTGGCTAAGTTTTTCTATTTAATAGGAAATTCCCTATTGGTAACTTCAACTTGCAACTCTGCCTATAATTTCTTCTGGGGGTTCATCAAGGTGAAGTTGGGTCACTTCACCTGTGACTTCTCCTTGGGGTGTACCAAGGTGAAGTTGGATTAAAGTGAAGATACTGATACACAAAAGTCTCTAGGTCAGCAGTCCCTATCCCCCCCAACTCCGCAGCCTGAAGACCCTGAGCCAACCCCACCCCCATGGTACCACCACCACAGGCTGCATCCACTCATCTCTCTCAGTCAGCAGCAATTTTAACATTTTCTGACCTGTGTCTGTGATCCAGTTACACTTTTCACTGCCAGGGTTGCTGCCACTGCAATTGGGCTTCGTACAATTTATTTCCCTCGGCAAGAGCACTACCCCAATTACCTGTGCCAATGTACTGTAATACAAAGAAAGGAGCACTCAGCTGTTTTGTCACAGGTCCATATATTCATACTGGGAAACCCATTATCTAGATCAGGATCAGTGCCACCACACCACCAGCAGTCAAGGGGACACAAGCAACTCCCTCCTTGACCACTAATCATGAGCTACAGATTTTGCTACCTCTCGGATTGAAGCTGTTATTGCTATTTGCCTAGGACCCACTGCATGGGTGCCACAGATGTGGCAAAGAATAATTTTGCAACATGATTTTCACCACCCCACTTCCACCAACTACCCCTTTTGTTTTGTTTTTTAGGCATAACCAGGTCAGTTTTTTGTTGAATTTGTCTGAAACTTGGTATGGTTAAAGTCCAACAGAAGATGCTCATTTTGGTGAAATGGTAATGCTTATCAGACTTAAACTGTGAATTTGAACCATGGTGAAGTCTGGGGTGGGTAATTTTGGGTGCTGTGCATACCCCATGAATATTTCTGGGGTAATATGTGCTACTATCGTAGTACCCATTGAGACCTTTGTTTGGTCATATATGGTGTCCCTTAACTACACAGACTGATGGAGTTACAGCTTGTTTAAGTTGCAGTGTTATTCTATAGGACATTATGGTTTGGATTAAGGTGAGGTTTAGTGTAGTCACTTACAACCTATGCAGTAAATGTGTTCTCCAGGGCAAGCAGGGGACCCACATGGGTACTGGGGGCCAGAGGACCCATCTAATGGCAAATCACTGGGCTGAATGGGAGGAAAACCAGAGGAAAGTGGTGAGTGGGGATGGTGGAGGTGGTATCCTGTCCATGCGAGCATCAGTTTGTGGAAGGCATAAGGGAAGTTCCCTTGTTATAGTGGAGTGGTGGGCACACGCTGTGGAAGTGGCAGTGCCCTCTGTTGAAGTTCAAGCTCCATATGAACCAGCATCACCAGCAGCACCCACACTGCCACCATTTATTTCTGTTTTTTTTTTTACACAAACAATACACTATGGGGATTTCAGGGACTAAGCAGACACACACAAGATGCAACAACTCAGGTAATTATAATGACATTACTGTGTACACAAGAAACTGCTAACTTCGATTAAATAAATAGAAATGAAATCAATATAATCAAACTACTATGACAAAAATCATTCAGTAAAACCCACCTGACTGTTCTACAGAATGAAAATTACAAACCAAAGAAAACGGGGAAAAAATCTGACAAAACACTGACTACAACAGCATTAGTACTGCTAAGACAGAAAAGGCTGCTTTACCTGCCTTTTTAAGGCTGCATGGCAAAGCCGTGCTGTCTGTTTGCTATGAATTAAATTAAAAGAAGGGCTCAGGAAAGCTATTGTGTGCAAGTACTCAGTCATTAGTCATTGCCATAGCATAGTTTTCCACTGCCTTTCCCCTCCGCCAGACCTCACAACCCCCTCCCCCCCATTGCAGAGGCACTGAAGAAATAGTTCTGTAGAGTTTTTAAAAACACAGGACATGATCACTAGTGTCAAGGTTTATTCTGCTGTCAATAGATTATTTGACTGGCACTAGAACCCTGGGGAACTCTAAACCAAAGGCAGATGTTGATACATTACTGGTCATGAAGTCAGTGTTATATTACAGTGAAATGCAATGCTGCTAAACTGCATGTAATTCGTTTACACAACTCCAGGTAAATTTACAGATTACTGCTTTTGCATACTGACATAGTTTCCTTTTATGATTCAAAACATATTTTTCTTTCAAATGTTTAGTAATGTAATCCCCTTCTTTCTCAAAACTTTACACAGTAGAGTAGTACATATTTTCCTTCAGAACAAATTTGTCATTGTTTTCTCAAAACGTTTCACAGTAGAGAATTGCATGGAACAAATACCTTTTAATACAGTTTGCAGTAATAATTGTTTAAATAACAGTAGGATAGTGCTTGGGGTGGTGATGGTGATTCAGGGAATGCAGAGGGGAGATGATGTGTTGGTGGGATTAGAAGGAAAAAAAGATTGAGGGTTCCAGCAGTGATCTGTAGGCTGGGACACATATATATTTATTTATATAGAGAATAATGCATATGTAAGTGGTTGATATGCAGTTTTTTTACACACCCAAGATGTGTGATAATATCTAAACGCTCTCGAGGTTTAAATATTATCACACATTGAGGGTGTGTAAAAAAAAACTCCATATCAACCACCTACATTATGTTTTATTTTATGTAATAACTGTCAAAAGGAAAAAATATTGATCTCAAATCAAATACTGTTCTCAAATCAAATTACTCCATATGCAGCACCTACATATACTTTTATTCTTATAATAAACAGAAAGCAGACAATGCTTATTTTACTACATATTTTTACATCCAGTGGAGTAAACAGACTGCAGTAATTGTACTTCAATGTTCATTTCATCGAAAAGTTAAAATACGTTGAGGCTGCATCAAACATATCGAGGCTGCATCATCTCAGGATAGGTTCAGTAAGAGGGGGAAGTTCATGTGACTTAAAATCAGCTTAAGATCAGCACTTACTTTTTCAACAAAATATTAATTATTTTCTAAAGTTAATTAGATTTAAATAAACTGACAACTTGTTATTTGTTGAAAAATTTGAGTGTTGCTTCTTCAGGTCTGAGGTGAAAGGTCAGTCAACCTGGGAAAAGAGTAAGGGATAGTGGTGAAAGTGTGTTTTGCAGGGAAATATTTTTAAGCATTGTTAATGTGTTTTTCTATGTAAACTACGGCTTCTCTGCTTTTAGATTAATTTTATTATACATACTTGTTAGTCAGAATCTGAATCTGCCAGCACACATCAACGTTTTCTCGGTGGCGCCATTGAATTAGTGTAGATGTTTATAGATACTGCCAGGTGGAGCACACATTTTTTTTCCAAACAGGGTCTGCAGGCTTTGTGTACTCTCATCGACGGGGAGGCTGGAAGTTGAGGGGACTACTTGCTGGGCATTTCTCTTGGCCACAGGAGTTGCTTCTTTGTGATTAGCCACATCAGATGAGATACTTTCAGGTGCTTGATTGAAAAGATTGGAAATTAGTCTCCATTTCTTTTCACTTAAAACAGAGTAATTATTTATACTCTGTATATTCTTATGCCCTGAAATCTGCTGGACTTCGGTGGGTGGGATGTCAGCATCAATGAGTCGCTGAATACTCGTTTTCCGTGTACTGTGGTTGGTGATGTGTTTTTCATCAGGGAGACCAGCTGAAAGTTTCATTTTTTGCATCATTTGCCGCAATTTATACATACCTATTCGCATGCTTCTGTACCAAAGTGACATGCCTGGTTTCTGATTCACATTGGGAGCTAAGTAGAATGGGGCATCATTTGTTTGCATACTTATAGGTCTGTTTGTCTTATATTTATCATATGCCAACAGTGGATCTTTTTCTGGGTTGCTATGATTTTCGTACAGACGGGGATTTACTGGCCTGACATCTCAGGGGTTTTCACCCATTCATGTTTTGGTTTGTCACTCTCTGTACTCCAGGTACCTGTTGCCTTCACTGTCTCTGCTATCTGTGATGTCACCCCATGCTAAATCATATTGCTGTTTCATACATAGAGCAAAATGCATGCCGATGTGAAAAAAAAAAGGAAATTCAGTAATGAGACTCGGTTGCTTAATGAAATCGTGCCTACTGAATACAGTAGGTTTATGTCCTCCTCAGACAATGGCCGGGCTTTCAGGGGCCTGCTTCCTTTTCCAAGTTTCTTTAGGTATTTTGATTTTGTTTTTAGTGTTTTCTTTCTTTCTAGGATGTCAGTTTCAAGGCCCTGGAAAACTGAGGCAGTGTATTTTTTGCACTGTAAATGACGGTCAATGCTTGCTACTATTTGCCTTATGCTGGCAGGCTTGTATTCAGATCCATCTGTTTGTTTTTTTGTTTGTTTGTTTGTTTGTTTTTGTCTTTTTACACAGAATATGAAATCTGTGAGAATTTGATCTAATTCTGCGGGTGGGATGCTGTGGACTTCTCGACAGTCTTCTCTGTGAGCAAGGTAACTTTTGAATATTCTGAGGTCGCTAGCTGTCTTATGTATAGTGTTTTAGTTTTCTTGCTCATTTATGAACTTTTCCCTGTCACTATTACACGTGGCTACGAAATGGTTCTCCATTGTGATAGATCTTTATATTACAACTCGCCCTGGTTTATTTGTATTGATTTTTGTGATGTGCATACTGCCTGTTCATGTTTGCCATTTGAGAACCGTCTCGTGCTGCCTGTGTCTGTATACGCTGGTTTGCTAGAATTCTCGGTGAGAGGATGTAAAAGTCGTATCAACTTGCAGGTTGATACGAGTTTTTTCGTACCAACTCGCAGGTTGATATGAGTTTTTTCGTATCAACCTGCGAGTTGATATGACTTTTGGCAGTGTTTGAAAATAGGTTGAAACTATGCCTTGCCAGATATTATATATAATATATATATTGTATATATAAGGGATGTGCAATCCCCTACTGGAAATACTGTCGATATTTTTTGTTCAAATTGCCAATTGACCCAATATTAACATCACGCGTGGGTGAGCCACGGTGATGTTATTGGGTCAACTGGCACGAGAACAAAAAATATCGACAATATTTCCAGTGGGGGGAGGGTTACATATTCCATTTATGCCATACCTCCAAAAAAGTGAAAAAAAAAGTAAATTCTTGCCATTTTCTGCTGATTATAAAAAATCTAAAAGAAATCTGTAAATGAAACACCACTCATTTTGTAGATATTGTTGTGCTGAACTACTTTCGTGGTCACAGTACCATGCTATCACTTTGTGTTTTAAAATTATTCACATTTGTTCATTGAAAAAAGTGAAGAAAAATGCACTTTTTGTTGTTTTTCAGCTAATCATATAAAAAAATAAAAGTTACCCATAAATGAAACCCCACTCATTTTGTAGATATTTTTGTGCTGAACAACTTTTGTGCTCACAGTACCATGGTATCATTATTCATTTTAAAGTTATTCACATTTGAACACAGTTACTTCTGCTACTGCAGCTGAATATGCAGATGAGTTCTGAATGAGCCAATCTCTACCTATTGTGTGGATAAATTTACCTACAGTGAGTATACATGTGATATCCTCACTGTAGGTCTGACCACCCTGAGTATATTGAAAATATATGCCTTTTTTTATCCTCACAGGTATGGCATAAATATATATATATATCTATGTATATATGTATTTATGAACAAATGTATAAATGTATCTATATGTATGTGTGTATGCATATGTATATGTGTGTATATATATATATATATATATATACACACACACACACACACACACACACACACACACACACATACATACATACATACCTGGCTGGGGTTACATAACCTGCATCTTGGGAACGTGTCATTAAATGCTCACCAAAACAATTAACTTTAGCTCTGCAACTGGTCACCTCTCCTTCTGCATTGGAGCAGGTGCCTGGACAGACCAGACCTGAGGAGCAGGGCCACATGACTCACCCCCACCTGTCCTGGCATCCCACCCTGAGGGAGACAATGCATAGTGACTGGCTGTAACACTACCTGGCTCATTCCCTAGACAGTCCTCTACTGGCAAAACCTCTCCTCCTGGCACTCATGATACTCAGTCTCTTGATCTCTGCTGGCTGGCAGTCCTGGATATCTCCTGCAGCAGTCTGGGTTTCCTCCCAGGGACATGGGCAGGAAACAGTCTTGCAGGGATTTTCAAAACTTCAAGTTCAGAATCACAAGCAGTTTTTCATACTGCACACTGGCTTTCCAGATGATAGAACCCTCTTTTGGATGCCTCCTGAAGCTGGTTTCCTTAAATCGCAGGCGAATGTCCAACTTTTTACAGAGACACAGTCCAACCCTCCTCACAGCTTGAGAGCTTTTCACAGACTGCCTTGAGCTGTAACTGTCCCTGGGGGCTGAAGAGAGAATGGCAGCCTCCCATTAGCTAAAATGGCTGTCTGCCTGTCTGCAAAATTAATATGCATGAGGTACATTCAATGCCTGATTGGATGGATCTCAAGGCACCAAAAGCATTATCCATACCCCGCACCCAGGAGCCATAGCGGCAGTCCTTCAGGCTCCTTGAACTTTTATTGGTGGAGACAGGGGTCAGGGCTGACAAATGTGGGTGCTGTAGCACAGTTCACACAAAGTCCACACTTTAAATCTCTTCTGCAGATAAGCTAAACAATTTTAATAAATAAATGCCCCAGAGTCCAACTGTTGGCCATTCTGGCCTATTATCCAGTGGCAGTATGGAGCCTGAAAGGTACTCTCTCTGCCTGTCACTAGTGCCATAGTGCTGTCCCCACAGGTGGCAAGCAGAACCTTGCAGGACATAGCAGCCTTGGCTGCTCTTAAAGCCAAAGTGCTTAATGTACTTTTTCAAAGATTATTTCTTTCCTCCCTTCTGTGTGCCTCTAGACCCCCCACTTATACCTTTTGAGTCCTGGAGGTCAGAGCACACACACGGAACACTTGAAAGAGCCACCACAGCAGCTTTAACAATGAGTGTCATAGTGCTGTTGCAGTCTGTGAGCCGGTCCATCAGCTTGCACATTCAAGCAGGACCCAGCTCGGGTCTGTGCACACTGAGCTGCGAGGCAATCGGCAAACCACCAAGTGGGTTGTTTCTTTTACATCTCGCTCCTATGGTCCGCTGCAGCATTGCACGTGCATGGGGATTGGCAAGAGCACATCACTGGACTCATAACTGGATCAGGAATGGCGGAAGGACAGAATGGTGCCCAAAGAGATGAACGACATAAGCCCCACCAATATGGGGGGAGGGGGGGTTACCTTCACATGATGTTATAAATATAAAATGCAGTATTTTGCATGCTTAATTTGGCTTTCAAATTAAGTCATTTGAAATTACTAGTGCCTTTTTAGTTAGTCAATCAAATGATTGATAGTTTTAGTCATTTGGCCAAATGATTGATTTGTAAGCATGAGGTATTTATTCTAAAGAAAAAAAAATAGCATGTATAGTGATTTGGGGTTCAGTATATTACAGGGAGATCTAGAATCAGATTTATTTTATCTTTGTCTCAGGCTATGTCAGTCCAATCCTTTAATTTCCCCATAATCTTAGTTCTAATTCAAAAAGTTTGTTACACTACACCTCCACAGTTCACAGGTCAGGTAATTAAGCTATACTAAAGTAACAGTGGAAATATTAGCTGCACATTTTTAAAATAAATCATAATGGTGTGTTTGTATCTCCTCTCTAACTGCAAGCTGTAAAGGTATTGAACTGTGAAAGGAGTGGGCATAGTATTACCACCATGCATTGCTCTGCATGTGCTACCTGGGGACATTGAAGGGGTTGTCACCGATAGGGAAAAAAATGACTCTCTTGGACAAGAATGCTGTTGTCCTCCTGAATGGTATTGTAGAGGCGTGCTGAGTTTATTGTTAGCAACATGGTGCGCTGATTAAATCCAAGCAATGTGGTAGAGACACCTCCCTTCAGATTACAAGCATGGACCTGATTGTTTTAATTGTCTCTGAATATCTGACAGTTTTAATTACATGTGAAGGCATATTTGATGTACTGCAGGAGTTTCATTTATCTCTTGCTTTGAAAATTTCTAAAGCATCTTTGATGTAAATGTGTGATGTTTTTGTGAATGCCATCTAAAATGCCCTGGGGATGGTGCCAGGTATGTGTCCTTAGTATATGCATCAATCAGTTACATTGCTATGTCAATCTAAAGTAATTTTGCTTCACCTGCCATCAAATGATTTACTTGCCAGGGAGTTGATATTAATTAAACTGACTCCTAGTGTTGTACTTTTAGATGATATTTGAATACTGCTATAATCCTCATTAACTCTTCCACCCCAAGGGATTCTGAGTCGATACCCACCTTTGTTTGGACAGGGATGATAAAACTGATACAGTAAAGCTGTGGATTAGTTTGTGAAATGTTCTCTGCTAAAGCTGGGGAATTAGAACATACACATGCCGTTTCTATTTTAAAACAGGATGTTGAAGTCCATTTGTATTAATAGCTCCTGACAAGCCTTGTGATGTGCATTGGCTCAGGGTGAGTGTCTGCCATGTTAAACTGACTTTCATATCTTCCTGGCATGACTAAAGTGTGAACATGCAGTAGTTACACATTTCTTGTGATATCACCACAGTATAATAGACAATGGATCAATCTTTCCAAAGGCAGGCTTGTTAGACCATTTTCTGCACATTCATCACTACATTATCTCAACACACTCAATATAAACTTTTTTTTATCAAGGTCCCTTGCAGAGTGTAGTATTACTGTGCACCATTTAATTTATTGCAGTCACAGGAGCACACAAAAAGTAGTTTTACTGGCATAGAAAGTCACCAGTGTGAAGTATTATGGGTAACAATAAGCACTCCTATTAAATTTAGGCCACTCATAAATGCTCAAAAAAAGTAAGGCCCCAGGAATCAACGGCCTACTGGCAGAGCTGCTTCAGGCTAACCTGATATGGTAGTACGTATTCTGTGAGTGTGGCTCTTGTAGTATGGTAAACACTTTTGAAATTGTCATTTTTGGGAGGTCACGTGATACATCAGAGCAAGTAGGACATGCTTACCTCAGCTCCGCTCCCCAGCTCTCTTATTTTCTTATTTTTGCAGCTGTTTCACCCAAATACAACTTCAGTCAGTCTACGGGAGGTAGCCTGACAGGACGAGGTAACCGACAGGAAGACTTTTGCATCTCAGTAAACAGGACAATCGGGTGCCTCTCACTCATGGGTCATGGAGGCAGAAATGCAACCTGTGGGCCCCTTCCCAACACCCTGCCGACCACACCAGAAAAATTTAAAGCGGCCATGAAATCGAAGACACAATCGGCAGCCACCCCCAGAGCAGTACCAGTTCTGATTCTCCTCACAGAAGAATTTCTTTCAGAGCTCTCACCCCTAAAAGAGGCCTTGCTGGCCATCACTACCCAACTTACCAACTGGACCAGCACCTCAACTTCTCTGTGCATATTGATGCTATCCTGAAGAAACTGTGCCCCAAGCTTGGTGCTCTGTAAAGGAATCGTAGTTGCATCCCGCTGACTGCGAGGCATGAAATTGTCCAGAAGAAGATACTCCCCATCTTTGACTACTGTGACGTAGTCTATGGTGCTGCTCCCAAATCTTCCCTGACCAAGTTGGACACACTCTTTAACTTCTTCTGCTGCTTTGCTATAGACTCCCCTTCCCACTCCCACCACTGTGAACTCTACTGCTCTCTAACCTTCCTTCCACTGTCTCACAGACACATCTCTCACTGTGCCAAACTAACCTCCAAATTCTGGTTCAGCGGCTCCTCTCCTATCTCTCATCCTCTTTCTACTCTCCACCTGCCCCCACCCACTCTCTCAGATCAAATGACACCTTCACCTTGATGGTTCCTTGCTGCTCCACCCTTATCGGTCAGACTGGTTTTGCCCACTGTTTCCCTAAAATCTGGAATTCCTTCCCCCCTGAAATATGTCACTCCTCCTCCAACTACTCCCTTACCTCTGCCCTACACAATTACCTTTCCCTCAGCTGTTACTGCTTTAACCCACCTTAATACCTATCCCCGGTTTCTGCCTTCCTACCATGACCCCCCCGGCAGGGTTCTCAGCATCCTGAAGGGGGAAATCAGGAAATGGCTACCCCTTCTACTCATATTCAGTTCTTGCTTCTCCCCCCTCTCTTCTCCTCCTGCCCTTCTGGGTCACCAGGTTGCACAGCCTAATCCCATCATTTTTACTCCAACAGCACTTGCGTACTACCTCAAGCCTGCTCCTGGTATGCTCATGCACTATAAATGGTTCTATCTCATTATTACTGTTTTGTACGTTCAGATGTTCTTTTGTATGATTTTGGACATGTAATTTACCCAATGTTCCACTACTGTTTATTGTACAATACCTTGTGTTCCAACTGTTGCACAATCTTACAGTGTTGTATTGTTTGCACTACCCTCACACTATTGTAACTGATCATCCTTCATAGCCCTATGTAACCCCTCCCCCAAGGTCACACCATGAGACAAGCAACTTGTTGTTCAGTGTGCCCTCCTGGTGAAACATTTCAATAAATAAATAAAAAACTTACCAGTCTGCAGCAAATCTCCGAGCCCCTGTCTTGAAGCGTGGGGGATGTGGAGGCATGAGTGAGTTCACTGGATGACTGGCGCATGAGGCAGGAATCCAAAGTTGTTCACAGTAGGATTATCAAATTAGAGGAAAAAAATTGAGGACCTTGAGGGTCGCAGTAGGAGGAACAACCTCCTCATTATTGGCCTCCTGGAAGAGGCTGAGGGACAAAACCCCATTTTGTGTGTCCAAAAGTTCTGTGAGAAGATAGCAGGGCCCTCACCTAACGGTCCCAGCTAAGTAATCGAGCGGGCCCACAGGGCACTTAGGCTGATGCCTGCCCCCAATTCACCACCTCGCCCTTTCATATTTAAGTTGCTGAATTACCTAGATAAAATGCACATCCTGGGAAAGCTAAAAGAAATGAAGGAAATATTGTGGGAGGGAGTCAAGCTGAGCATCTCACAGGATCTCCTAAGTCAGTCAGACTGAAAAGGGCTGAATACAACCAAATTATCTCCAAGCTTATGGTGGCTGGCCTGCGCTTCAGGATATTATACCCTGCCAAGCTGCAGATCACTTACCAGGGCTCCCCTAGATCGTTTGATTCAGAAGCACAGGCTAAGAAAGAGCTACTAGCATTATTTCCTGATCTGTTTCAGGTGTCTAAGTAAGCTACTCCAGTGGGGACTTTGGTTTTCAGCTATTCACTTGTTAACTGGAATATAAGTCTAGCGTGGGTTTTTTGATTTACACCCTGAGATAATTCCTATCCTTTGGTGATCCCATTGTCCTCACTGGTTCCAGTGGACTACCCCTTTCTCTCTAAGGAATATGAACTTTCCAGGGGCTGTACCCTCCTTCTGGCATCATCTGGCAATTTAACCTCAACATAAAGGCTGCTTTGACCTGTGAAGAAAAGTGCTTGCAGAGTCCCCACAGCTTTGAATCCCATACCTATAACTTCATGGGAACACACCCAGGGCAGCTACAAGGTGGAAGATGGACAGCGTCCTTTACAGCGGATAAAAGGTAGGCCCTGTGGTGATGTCAGGGGGGCTGGCATACCTGGGCGGTTGGAGCTCACCCCACACACCCCTCGCAGGGTGGTACCCATATAAATCATAAGCCTTCTGCTTGGTTATGGTATCGGGAGCCTCAACATTACTCAGTCCTTCCCAGGGGTCGGATTCCCTCTGCTTAGGTGCAGTTGCCCCTCCTTCACCCCCAGAGCAGGAACCGGGGGGTCATGCATGGAGTGGCAATTATATCAAACTTATTGGGGGGGGGAAGCTGTTGTGTAGGTCCCCAGGGATGATAACATCTGGCAAAACTGCAGTACAAAGGGACATGGGTGGTTGAGAGGGTGGGTCTCTCACCCCAGGTGTTCCATTTCAATTAATGGTGAGCTGGATTTTTTTGTGCACTAACTAGGGGGCATTATGCCAAGGGTGAAGGTGCAAGTCTATATTGGGCCTAGGCAGCTCTGAGTCAATGAAAGCACTGGCTCTGGGGGCAAGGGCTGGCTCTGACACTATGAGGAGTCCTGGGTTGGAATTGATTATGAAGGCTGATTTGGAAAGGTCAGGATGTATCTAGTGGCATGTGGGGGAGCTGAGACAGCCTGGGGCAAGTAGGGTCCTGCTGCTCACCACCTGGGGGACCTTTTCTATGGGTTTGCGAGGGTGCCGTGGTACATGCGCAGTATGCCTCAGGGGAGTGCCCTACTAATTGTACTTAAGGATCCAGAGGTTTGCTGAAACATTCTCTTTGAGACTGCAGCTCTTTGATGTCATGGAGGATTATGGGGGAATTGATATTTCAACTTTGTGGGCATGAAGATTTCTGACAGAACTGGAGCCGTAATGGCTGTAGGACCTCACAGTAATGCCGAACAAATGGGAGCTTGGTGGGGAGGGGGGAAGGCCAGCTCTAATGGTAGATATTATCACAAACATGGTGATTTGGAGTAGCATCCACTAGGGCCAGGGTATAGTTCTTTGTATATAGTTCTGGGGAAGGGGAGCAGTGGGAAAGTGGTGTGGGGTGGGAGGGGATGCTTTACGGGGTATGCACATCTGTTACTGATTTTTTGTGTTCATGTTGGATCTTGCCTTATGGAAGGGAGAAATGTATAGTGGGGGGGGGAGTTCGATGCCTGAAGCTTGGTGGGGATGGGAACCTAGACATGTGGATGGAGGCTATGACAAAGATAGGTGATAAGGTTTGTCATGGGATCAACATATCAATTTATGTCTTAGAATGTTAAGGGGGTAAATAAATAAGCGTAAACACTACATGACTCTTAAGCATCTTGCTAAATACCAACCGAATGTGGTGTTCCTTCAGGAAACCCACTTAAAGCAAGAGGATGCTGTGCTTAATCTCAGGGAATAGGTGGGCTAGGTGTTTGGGCTGGGGTCCAGCAGTAAAAGGGGAGGGGGTTGCATTTTGACTGACAGAAAGACACCCTTTCAGTCACTCAAAAAGTGCTACGACCAGGTAGATTGTTTTATATTAGTTTGAGGTAAACTGGGATTAACTGAAGTTAGCTGGGCGTCGTATACAGTCCGAATACAGACTATCCCGGCTTCTTCTCTAACCTCATTACTCACCTCGCCACACCTTCCAGCCCCTTCACTATTTTAGGAGGGAATCTGGTATACCAGAATGATATGGACAAGTCTGGCAGAGCCAGGAAGGGGTTATCTCCAGCACAGAGGGCACTTTGAGAACTCATGGACACGTTGGGCCTCGGGGATCCCTGGTGCATCCTCCATCCGGTGGATAAACAGTACACTTTCCACTCCCTCCTCCACAATTCCTAATCTAGAATTGACTATTTTTTGATGTCCACATCTGGTCTTCGTGGGCTGGTGTCTTGTACCATCTTACCCACAGTGATATTGGATCATGCCTTGATCTTTATGGAGCATGCCATTGGTGGCTTTGATGACAGGGAAGGGTTTGGAGATTTAACCTGGCAATATTACATGATCACCTATCCACCTAGACCTTCTCAGCCTTTATCATGAACTTTGTTAAGAAAAACATGGCGACAGTATCCTCTATGTATACACTGTAGTGCGTGGCGAAGTGTGCTTTTCAGGGTGAGTGCATCAGGATTGCTTCTAAAACTAACAACATTAAAGAAGCCTCCATTAAGGTCATACTGGATCAAATTAGGGCACTGGAAAAGGAGCGCTCTTCTTCTTCTGAAAACAGGGTTTGTACCAAATAAATACTCTCAGAGTTCAATATTTTGGCTTAATTGCATTGAATGCAGACTTGGCGCTACAAGGAACTAAATTCCAATACTTGGAATCAGGAGAGAAGGCAGGCGAGTTACTGTCCCTTTGACTTAAGCAAGTAGAGGTACAGTGCGTAGTACAGAGCATTCAACCCATGCCAGGGAGCCCTACGCTTACTAAATCAAGAGAGGTGGTAGAGACTTTCAGGCTATTTTATGAAAATCTTTACTTGACGCCTTCAGAGGCCTTGCCTGACTCACCTTTTATAGACCAATTCCTGGACACAGTGACTTTGCCCTCCCTGTCCCCAGCCCAACAGGTGCTTTTAAGTACCCCCATTTCATCCGGAGAGGTTAGGTAGGTCAGTGGCCAGCTACCTAAGGATAAGACCCCAGGCCCCGATGGGTTCAATAACTCATTTTATGTGGCTTTTGTAGAGGAACTCTCCTCATTCCTGGCACAATTTTTTAACTCCATACAATCTTCTGGTATCTCAGACCTTTCTCTCACCCAGGCATGGATTTCAGTCATAGTCAGTAACTCTCAGGTGGGATTTGTAGCAGGGCAGTTGTCCTTGAACCATGCACACAAGATATTTCACCTTATGGCTTCCGTGAAGGACTCCCTTGCCCCTCAGTTCTTGTCTCACCTGATGCTGAAAAGGCATTTGTCCGTGTTTTTTTGCCTTTTCCTTTTGCAGCACTGAATAAATTTGGCTTCCCTTCTTTTTGTGACTGGCTACGAGCACTGTACTTGAACTCCAGAGCGAGGGTGCGCTGCAATGGCAATGGCATCCTTTCCTCCCCACTTTCTCTTTGCCGAGGCACCAGGCAAGGATGTCCCTTGTCTCCTTTCCTTTTTAAACTCTGTCTTGAACCCTTGATCCATTCCCTCCAAGCACATCAGGAGGTTCAGGGCATTCGCATAGGGAAGTCTGCGTTTCTCCTATCAGCATATACAGACAATCTCATGCTCCACCTGGAGCACCCCAGCAGTCAATCCCAGCAGTATTAAATATTATTGATAGATTCTCATTAGTTTCAGGGTATAAGATTAACATGGACAAAACCGGTGTTCTTCCCCTTAATCACCAGGTTCAAAAGCACTGGGTCACTAATCTGTGCCTGAAATGGGAGTCAGATTCCCTCACCTATCTGGGCATTAAACTTCCTTGAAATTCTTCGCAGTTGGCGAAACTTAATCTCACCCCGACCTTACAGTATGTGCGATTAAAGTCAACCTCCTGAAATGGTGGCACCTCCCACTTTCCCTGTGGGGATGAATTAACATAATAAAAATTGATGTACTCCCTCATATACTATACCCACTTAGCATGATCTGTCCATATCTTCCTAAAAAATGGTTTGCTAAATTGCACACTACAATTTCGGATTTCCTTTGGCAAGGGAAGGAGGCGTGAAGGGCGGATGCTAAGCTGACATTTCTGAAACTGGTAGGGGGACTTGGTCTTCCAAACTTTTTTTTAATACTATTGTGCAATCCACTGCAGCAAGATTTTTCACTGGAATGTGGGCGCTAGTGGGGATGGTACAGCGGGGTATATGCCCCGATGGTTAACCTTGGAGCAGCAGCTCTAACACAGGGAATAGACTTACAAGCCCTTCTTTATGTCAAACCAGCTGATTTACTAAATAAACTAAATTCCTCTCCCGTGTGGTGGTCGGCTAAGGCTGTTTGCCAAATTGGCTATTTACTGGCTCTAGACTTGACCTGGGAACTTGGATCAGCCTCTTCTTGGTAACCCATACTTTAAGATTGATGGTCGGGCTATACCAGAAGATTTCTGTCCCAAATTATGGGAAGTGTCACTCTCCTCTCTTCTGCATGCAGGCAGTCTTGCCTCAAAACAAAACATTCAGCTGCACTACTTAATCCCAGTGTTTCACACCTTCAAGTACCTGCAGCTGAAGAAAGTTCTTGCACATTTCTTGGGTCCATCACCTTGGTGCATACGGGTAATTCCCATGAAGGTATCTTTTCTGGAATTGGCCTCTCACCCACATGTCATTTCCCTTTTTTACAAAACCTTAATGACCCACGTACCTAGTGCCCTGCAGGGTATTTGTTACTATTGGCAGCAAGAACTCAATTTGTCTCTGACCAGTGGAGAGTGGAAGAAGATCTGGCAACAACTGTATATGTACATCAAACAAGACAGGTTATGATTTTTACAGTTCTGCATCCTTCACAACTTGTATTTTTCCCCAGTTCGATTATACAGGATGGGGAGGATATCCTCTCTACTTTGCACTTCACGTGGAAAAACAGAAGGTGTGATTAAACACCTCTTCTGGGACTGCGACAGAGTGGCACCCTTCTGGTAGAGAATCAAGGACTCACTTGATCCAATCCTGGAGATAGGGCTCTACTTTACTCCTCAGATCCTGTCTGGTGTGAAAAGTGTCCGTAAGGCACACGTGGCCCTTATTTTGATGCTTGCAAAATTGACTATTGCCTGCCACTGGACAGACTAACAAATTCCTCTTTTGCAGGAATAACATGCAGAAACTATTCAGTCATTGGAGCTAGAAAAGCATATAGCCCAAATGCAGGACAGAACCCAGGCCTTTAATGACAGATGGGGCCAACTTCTTGTTCTGATACCAGTCATGCATGCTGGTAGGGTACCCTAGTGGCTATGGGAGGGGATTGACTTGCTCTGTGTGTTAGAGGAGGGTACCTCCAGTGGAACTTTATTCACAGATTAACCAGTTTGCCCCAGCTTCCATTCCGAGGTCCTTCGAAGAGAAGCAATCGCCCTCAATCACTCCTTCGGCCACACACCTCTGGTTTTTAATCACAGCTCCAGGGGGGGGTAGGTATTGTTATTTACAGTTATGATGTTTCCTTTTGTATCACCTTAACCTTTTACTGCTATTTTATGACTCTTACATTTTTGTAATGCCTTTTTACACCTAGCTGACAGTTTGCTGGACTGGATTTGGCCACAGTCTCCTTTATATGCCTTGGTTGTGAAAGATAGTTGTACAATGTGGTGGTTATCTTGTTGTATGGTCAGTTTTTCCTTTTCTTTTGGATGTAATTCCTTGAAAAATTGAAAATTAATAAAGCATAATAATTTTAAAAAACTTTGAAATTGTCATTTTTGCACTGTAAATGTTTATATGAAGCTTCAAAAATAAATGGAGAAATACCAATAACTGAACTGAGAGCAGTTCAGTCCTTTCAGGCACAGCCTCACCACAGGTCTGAGTGCTTCTATTTTTGTGTGTTTTCAAGTTTGATTGAGGCTTTTTCAAAGAGGCTGCACTATGAATCCCTGCAATGGTTTGTGTATGCACTAAGTATAGAATCCTGCTTCAGGTAACTTTTAATCCAACGAAAGTTAAAATAGCCAGTGATATAATGCTGATTATCCAGCTATGTCTCTACATATTACAGGAAGTAACCATTAATTTCAATTACATGTCTGTGATATTTCCCAATATTTTATGCAGTGTCAGTGGCTCAGTAGGTAGCACACTCGCCTCTGAGGCCTGGAGATCAGAGGGCTGTGGGTTCAGTTCCCACATCTGGCACTTGTGTTAATATTCCAGTACTGACACTGTAGAGCAGCATGAGAGGGGTGCTGCACTTCTGAGGTGCTGCCTTTCGGATGAGACATTAAACCAAGGTCCCATCTGCCTGGATTGGTGGTAGTTCAGGTGGATGTTAAAGATCCCATGACACTTATCGAAAAGAGTATGGGACTTTCCCCGGTGTCCTGGCCAAATTTCCCTCATTCACTAAAAGTACCACCAACAGCTTAATCTGGGTCAAGGTCAGTTTTCATTCATCTGTATCCCCCTCCCCCGGGTCATGCCTAAAAACAGGCAGGATTTGTCTAGTGCACTTACCTGATCAACAAAACGAAATAAATAAAAATATATATCCAGATACTATATGTAGTGCATCTTGCCACTGGCTACCACTGTATCATCCTCATCCCTACAGCAATCAGTATACTGTGCTGCCCACAATGCATCAAATTTAATGGCTTGCTATACTAAATAAACAAGCAAAAAAAAAAAACCTACTTGTGTACTCAGGGAATATTTGGTGAATATGCATATTCAGGATCACAAATGCTTGCTGTACCTTAAAGACCCAAACTGTGCTTGGCAGAAATATTCAGCAAAATCAATTTTTCAGCCCTCAGGCTGCCAGCCAGAGCAAGTCCTATGTCCACCCCATTCTCCTCAGTATACTCCTACCCCCCATGTTCTTATACAGTAACAGGTATGTCATGTCAGGCAAATTTCAGGGGACACACATAATTAATATTTAAATAATACTTATTCAAAGGGAGCACTAAATTATAGTTTTACAACCCTTCCTGCATTCCAAAAGCAATGCCTGAATGGGAGTTTGGGGGAGGGGCACATGCCCAGCCTCCCCCCCCCAAACTCTGTGGACATGACAGCCTTGCTAAAGAGGACAGGGTGATGTGCATGGTGTCAGGTTAGTGCCAGATCTGGTTGGGGTGCTCTTCATCAAAACAAAGAGATCAGCATGATCCAGGAGACCAGAGAGAGGGAGGGGGTTGATCAAGTGGTGGCAAAAGGCAGTGCTGTCATTTCCATTGCAAGCTGTCCAGGGGCATAATCCTGTTAGCATTTAATGGCCAATCACTGCCTCCAATGTGCCAGCTGAAGTTTGCAACAAATGTACACTATCTCCTGCTTAGGCGGATTTAGAGGGGGGGCTAAGGGTGCTACAGCTCCCCCATCAAGGAGCTCCTCTGTTAGTAACACACTGTGCTGCATTCTTTATCAGTATGCACTAATGCCTCCATGAAAGCTGCCTGAGCCACATGGGTCTCTTCTGTCCTCCAGCAGAGCTGGCCTTAGCTAGGTGCAAACTGTGCCCCTGCACTTTGGGGGTCCATGCTTTTTTTCTTGAGGAAAAAAAAATAATTTAAAACATTTAAAAATGCCTAAATGTTGTTAGAGATGAAAATGTTTACCAGCGAATGAAAGTGGAAAACAACTGGCTCTGTTGCTGTTACAAAAGGTGGGGGCAGCATTGCTGCAGTGGAAAAGATTAGGTTAAGTAAGTGCTAATGGTGTTAATGGCCATACTTTACACCTCCCAGGTTGACTACTTTCACAAACAAAGGGCTATATTGACAAGATAAATTGTTTGTAACCTGGACATGTAGGTGAAACAATGACTGATATGACAAAATATGTTTCAAAAGTATGCAAGCCCTCAAATTTAAAAACCTCACCAGCACAGAGCAAACCCAGATTTCCTGATAGGGACCCTGAAAACCTGATCGCCAGGAAAAAACTGACAGGTGGCAACCTTACTGGTGTCCCATGATAATCCTCTCTATTCTCTCTCACTCACACCACCAGAAAAATTAAGTTGTTTAACTTGTTTGCAAATCAGAGTATCTGAGGTGTGAGTGTCCAGTGATGATGTCCCTGTCCTTGCAGAAGTGAATACAGTAGTGGTATCGTACTTACTGAAGTTCTTGCTCCAGGCTCAGTCAGATTCATTTCAAGTTCAAGTTCAAGTTTATTGCAGCAAAACTCCATTGAGCAAGCTCATTCACAAAGAGGTCCTGTGACATAAACACTTAAAGTACAAACATAGATAGGTAAAAACAGTATATACATGAAATGCACGTTACATGATACAGGCTGGATATACATACAAGGGTACCACATAGGGTGACCACAGGTGGTAGTGCAGTCAATGGCACTAATTAAAAAATGCTGGTTAAACTAGCAGGGGGTCAGCTGCTGGGATTGGACAGGACATTAGTGTTCCATCAAACTGGGTGTGTAATAAATGTAGTACTAGTGTAATTTATTTCTAGTATGGGGAGCTTAAATTCATGACATTAAAATTGTTTAAGGTCACTGCTAGATTTTTCCTATATGGTAATTTGATTTTGGTGTGGATTTGCAGGAGAGGGAGTTGGAGAGTAATGCCCTCCTGTACCATGCTAGGAATGGTACATAACTAATGCTAGGGTGGGTCTGTTCTCAGCGACAGCATGGAGCAGGAAACTGGTACATGAGACCTTTGAACTGAGGAAAAAAACTTCAGCATGTACTGTATATCTAATCTGTGTTGTCTTTTCAGTCATGGTTGTACAGTGAGAAAAAGCACAGAGGGAATTAATAGACATAGGGACGTTGTAGGTGTTCTGCTGTATATTATGGCATGTGCAGGAGTTTCTGCATGTTTGGAAAGCAAAATTGCCAACATAAGTCATAAGACCTTGTTTGGCTCATTGACACAGGCAGTTACAAAACTGGAAGAAAAAGTGAAATAATCAAATATTTAGTTTACGTAGTTCTATGTGTTAAATGGGGGGGGGGGGGCAAGTTGTGATGTACCCAAACAAGTGCAGTTGCTAATAAAAAAAATGCATTTTTATATTTGTTTAAAAACTGTTTATCCATCTGCTTACTGACTTCTTGGACCTATCATAAAAATGAGATGCCTCATACCATGGGGTTATACCAGTAAAGGACACTTTAAAACAAAAAAAATATTTCATTTATTTAAACATTTATTGTCTTTGGAATAAATTGTTCTATAGAATAAAATATATTTTGCAAAAATAGCAAGCAGTCTTGAAATGATATTTTCAGAAACAAGATAGCAAAGTGACTTTGTTCCCATATTTCTATAGCTATTGTATTTATTTTTTTTACTGAGATAAGGTTGGGGGATATGTTAATCTGTACTGCAGGACAAACTCGGATGGGTTGACTTTATGGTAATGTCATAATGTGTTTGAGTGAGTGGCATTTGTGAACTTGTTTACTTGGATTGTCATTTAATTTGTCTGCAATTTGTCTTCATCACCAAGTCTCTTTCAACTTTTCTAATTTTTATGTGTTTCGGATGTGCTACTGCCCAGCTGTAGTCTTTTGGTATTTTGTGTTTTTTTGGGGTGGGAGGGTATTTTGGGCAACATACTGTCATGTGGACTGTGGGGACTCTGGGGATGGTGCTAGGGTGCAACTAACTAAGCATGAGGAGGGAGGAAATGAGTAGAAATTACATTAGAAATACCCTCCAAAATGCACCAGAATGCACCAAAATGTTAAGGCCCACCAGACCCATGGCCTATTAATTTTATTTTTTATCTGACTTGAGCTCCCCCATCTATAGGACTCCTGGATCCACCCCAGTAAGACACTGTCACTGTGTTTTGGGTTGACAGTGAAGAGTCATTTTTGCTTTACTTATGTATGCTTCCCACTTCCAAGAGTGGCTCCATATCTATGGTGAGGAGTAAGAGAAGGAAAAAGGATAGTCTGGAGATCTTCCATCCCCCCTAATCAACACGTTATGAAGAGATCACCTCACACTGCATTTTTCTTCTGTTTTGGATAGTCACCAGCCATAAAATAAACAGTGCTCCCATATCTACGGGGATTCCCGTATTTTGCGGGGATTTATATCGGAAAGCAGACTCTGAGGTAATCAGTATTTTCTCAATCTCTGAGGGATTGTTGCGGTGCTACAGGGAGAACAGAGGTGCCACGAAAGATGGTGAGTCGAGACTCTCACAGGGAGGCGAGTAAACTGTGATTGGTGCCTCCCAACCTCGCACACTGTGATCACGCCCCCTATGACTCCTGGGAGTTGTGTGATCATGTGCTGGGAGGCATCCCTGATATGCTAGACATGGTAGAGCCACGCATGCCCCTTATGGCTTGGACTGCCAAGGCGGTGCCCCTGATGGGCTGATCCTGGCCCCCCCTACTAAAAAATCCAGATTGTGCCGTTGGTAACCGCGGGAAGTTTAATTTGGAGCTTAGAGCAGCGAGCAGTACGAGGCGAGTCTGAGAGACAGAGAGAGAGAGAGAGAGAGAGAGAGAGAGAGATCGTAGACATTATCATCCGACAAATCGGCGTTTTTTGTGAGACTAGAGAGTGCCGGCAGCAAGCAAAGGAGGAAATTCACTGCCAGTGTATCCGGAGAGTCAGCGGGACCAACTGGTTCTGTTTCCAGCAGCAGCGTCAGGAGAGCAGTAGAGGTTTGCCAGTGAGTCGGGAAACAGTGGTAGCAGTCTGAACATTACACACCAACTCTTTGAGGTAGGTAAAACTGGTAATAAATTGATCTGATGTCCAGTCTGGTGCACTTCAGTCTCATAGCCTAACAGACAGTTATTCTGTTTCTGCTGCTTTTGCCAGAATGCAGGTATTGTTGTGCTAGGGAGGAATAAGTCAGTACTAGGATGTGTAGGCTGCAGAGCTTTTGCCAGAATGCAGATATTAATTTTTAAAGTGTAACAGGTTTTGCTCATTGTCATGTCATATATATATATGTGTGTGTGTGTGTGTGTGTGTGTGTGTGTGTGTGTATGTATATATGTGTGTGTGTGTGTGTGTGTGTGTGTGTGTGTGTGTGTGTATATGTGTGTGTATATATATATATATATATATATATATATATATATATTATATCTGCTTTAATACTGACCCAGACAAAGGTGGCTGGAGCATTTGAGACAGTTTAGAGACTTTTTTTAACCCGGTATCATGCTACTGGCACAATTTCACATTCCACATACTTAAAAAATGCTGTTACTGTTAGAGGTGAATTGGTCTGTAACTGGAGTAAGCCCTTAATGATTCTAGTTGTGCATTCTGATCCACCAATTCCACCTGAACTGCTAGACCCCGCCCTTAAAACAGACAGAATGTGTTGTAGTGATTTTACCATCCTAGTGATGCCAATAGCAATAATAAATTGGCTGGGGCATACAGGAAAACCTACAGGGATTTCATCAAGGTTTTACAGGGAAAATACAGGAAAAATGAGGGTCTGCTACAGGAAAATGCTTTGGCCGATCTGGGAGCACTGCATAAAGAAGGAGGAAAAATTGGGGGATGGGGAGGGGGCGTCAGTATGAAAAAAGGGGTTTGAATCCTTCCCAAGGGAGTACGGTCTAGGTAGCTGGAAAGCTGTTCCACTCCATCAAATGCAGTCACTAAGCAGTAGGCTCCAAACCTTTTTGAGGTTGCATCCACTCATTCATCCCATGTAGTGCTCCTCCTTTAGAATCCCAATCTACCCTTTTGTACCACAGATGCCAGTGTATCTGGCCATTTCTTTAGCTATGTGGACTGAGGGTCTGCAAGGATTGGCTCCTGCAGGCCACTATAGAGGGTGTGGGGGGAGAATAAATTAACATAGTGGCAACGGCTTGTCTAGAGCCGTTGGGCTGCTATGGGGTGCCAGATAACTAGGACTTCTGTCAGTCCCATGCATGTCTACGTGGAACTATTAGTACTTCATCCCTCAGTGATAGGCAGTGGAGGAAGTTCCTAGGTGGCTAAAGGAGGTGAGCTCTCAGGCAAGTCAACTGCAGCAGACAACCCTCCTCTCCATCCCCCCTTCCCAAAATATGTATGGAAAAAAAGAACAGTTAGCTTCTATTCTGTGGTTAGGTACATATTTAGCAACATTTTAACCCTGGTCTCTACTTGCACCCACCCCGATTTCCACCATTCCCATTACTGTTTTTATTCCCATTACTGTTTTTTATTTCCTGGTATGTAGTGCACCCCCCTTCAATTGCCATTCCAGTTGATATTTTTTATTTACCCGGTGTCTAGTGGCACCCCCACCCTCTATTCAGTTTACTTCCTGAAATAAAGAAAATGGTCCCTCAATGTCTTTCTTTTCCTGTAAAAAAGAAAATGGTTCCTCTGCAATGCGCCCCCCACCCCAACCTGCCACTGAGCACCCACCACCCTGCACCCCCACCAACACCCCCACACACCCTCACTCACCTGAACATGTCCCACAGTAAATTTCCACTCTCCGATCCAAGACAAGTCTTGCTGTTGGAACTGGTGACTGCTATATGAGATATAAGACCAGTGTGGTTCAATGTACTTCAGTGGGGCTTTCTACTTTGGTGCATACCTTTGCCATTTTTGGGCACTAAATTTTCAATATAGCATTTCTGAGACCCCGCCTCATGAACAATGTCACTGGAATTATGCAAATCTGCTCCGAAAGGCAATTTTGTGGTTGCTTGGCAAAATCACCTTTCAGGAGGGATTTGAATGATCCATCACCCTTTTTTTTTGAGGTGGGGGTCATAAGAAGGCTATGCTCAAAATCTGGGGTCAAAATATGTTAAAATGGCGAAGTTATGTGTACCTGTTGAAATTAAGGTACAGTCTCTCATAACTTTTGTAATTTTCAATATTTGCACCCCAAATTTTAAACATAGCCATTTCTTTACACCAACTCATGACTGTGATAGCTGTTATTTTTCAAATCTTCACCAAAATGAGTTTTCATGCTTCTGGTGCCGAATGACATTATGGTGGCGCGGAATGATGTTTCGGCAGGGATTTGAAAAGTTTCAGTACCAGGTTCATGAGGTTGGGTAATAACAAGGCAATGTTGACAGTTGGATTGGTATTGTGCTAAAATGGAAGTGCAGGGCCCTGATGACCCTGCAGTTCCACAGCAACATATACAGAGTATGTATGTATGTATAAATATATAAATATATATATATATATATATATACACACGCACACACACACACACACATAAATATATATGTATCTATAAGGTGCCAGCCAAATAACCATATGATTACACTATCTGAAAAACTATGGAGTGGGATTTGAGTTTTAGGGTTGAAAACCCTAAAGCCACATTTCCCTACTTTTGTCACTTTAGCATTAACCCTAAATGTTGCATTAACAGAGTTTTTTTTGCATGGAATTTAAAGTATAAGACAGTGTAGGATTTTGACTGACATGGCAAGGTTTTTACCATGTCTCGATTGAAATCTGCAACAAAATACCTCTTTAATAACAAAGGTAAGTAATAGAAAAAAAAAGAATAAGAGAAAGTATTTTGAATGATGCATGCCCTGTTTGGCACCATTGATTTGAGAGGTCTGCACCTTGCAGATTTACATATGGATATCCGCTAGCAGCACACCTGTAAAATGAGCAACATAGTAACAAAGTAATTCAAGGCTGGATGGGGCTCTAGGTCCATCAAGTCCAACCTCCGCTTTATAAGCAGGGATCAAAAAGTGTGCTGTGCAATTGTATTCTAATTCATTAGAATTCCCTCCCCAGCCTATTACTCAAGGTACAGTTCTCTGATTCCCTTGGTAAGCAAAAATCTGTATGTTTTCCTTAAAGTCCTATTCTGTCTTCATGTTATCTACTGTTTGTTTCCTTGTTTGTCCATTTTTAACTGGGTGGTGTTCTATTCCAATTAATCTTTTTCAGGCATGACACAGGCCTTGAGAGACAGTACATATTCTAGGGTAGAAGTTTTTTTTAGGAGAGGGCTCTTCAGGATATTTTACAGAAGAGGGTTTTTCATGCTGTTTTTCAGTAAAGGGATTTCAGGATGTTTTTTGTATACTCCATGTTCCTGGTTTTAAATTCTGTGACATCTGTATTGGGGAAATATTAGATTACTCTAATGAGATGAATCTGAAAACAGGAAATGATGATGGATATATAGAAATCACACTTTTTACTTTTGTTAGAAATCATATGGCACATCCAATAAGTACTTATCTTGTTTAATCGCTCTCTTCAAATTGGTAGGGTCCATTGTGCCTGTTTTTTAATCCAGAGATGCATCTGGGGTAAAAATCTACAGACCTAGCTCCTTGCTGACCCCCCATCTAAGGTCCTTGAGAAGGTAGTCTTCAATCAGATAAAGGTACTTTGACATGAAGAAGATATTCTGACTCCCTTTCAGCATGGCATCTGATCTGCACAAAGTACTTTGTCTGCTTTGACTGAATTAAGTAACTACCTTCATGGGACTTAGGACTCTGAGAATACGGCCAGTGTTACTTTTTTAGATCTAGCTAAAGCATTTGATTTGATTCACCATGGCTGCCTAATTGCAAAGCTCAGGGCCCTGTGTTTGTTTAGTAAAGTAGTAGCTTGGTTTGGAGACTGTTTGTATTATAGGAAACAGAAGGCATCATTAAATGGTGCCACATCTCCTTTTGCTGATGTTACAATTGGTGTTCCCCAAGGCTCAATCCTGTGTCACCTATGCTTTTAGTCTCTATAAAGGAGCTCCCTCTTGTTGTCTCCTCAGTTAATTACAGGGGCATGGTATTGCCCCTATAGTTAGGGTTGAGTTGGCTGTTCAAACCCCAATGTTTGCACCTCAATAACTTTGCCATCATTTGATGAAATAGCACACAATTTGGCATGCATGGTTAGGCTGTCAAGAGTCTCAAGATGTGAAAAGTTTTGTGATGGCATCTTATACAGTGTTCAAGATATGGAGCACCAAAAAGCAAAAAAAAAAAAAACTATGCTTAACATTGCGTATTTTTGCTCTCAACTAAAGCCTAGATAATGTAACTGTTTTTCATAAAATTTTCAAGTTTGTAGGGGCCTGTGCCAAGGGTATGCCTTTTGAAGGCTTGGTGAAAAAATATTATTCTGTTTTAGAGTTATAACGAATTTTGAGTTAACGTTCACGTTCGACTGGTAAACAAACAAAAATAAAACTCTTGCAAATGCTTATTTTCATGATAGAGTTATCAGAACTTGTTTGGGAAAGATTCAAACCCTCTTTGAATCCTAGTGTTCAAGTTCTAATTTAGAACTCAAACACTAGAGGGTTTATAAAAGGGTTCGTACTGTGTTTTTTTGCTACTTAAATATTGCCAATGTGCCACTGCCTCTGGTGCTTGTTCCACTTCCACTTATTCTTTTTTTTTAACGTATAAAGTTTTATTAAGTATTTTCTTTGTCATACAATAATACACTTCACAGTGTTGCAAACTGATGTAACCACATATCCAGGTCAAGGATATATATATATTACCATTATGACAAGTTATATATACATATACAGTACATATCTGTTCAATATATCTGTGCACTAATCTCTGTCCACAAATTAGTAATAAAGACTATTCATGAATTAACATCTTTACCACCTAACTTATCAAGCAGAATACTGTTAATCTTTCCACCTCTTTCTTCAGTTTCGCTCCAGCTAAAACGAACTAGGCCATGAAAGGTGTGGGGTGGGGGGGAAGTATCCGCACTACCTATTAACCAGCTACATGGGTAAAGGTGTTCCAGGAGGAATTCCTAACTGATTATGTAATGTGTAAGAAATCAGATTGGAGGTATGGTCCCCATTTAGCAGAGAATAGCCGCATGTTTGACCCTTGCAAAGCAGAAAGCTTTTCGAACAAAGAGAGGCGAGCTATAGCCGCATGCCACATATTCCTGCTAGGTATTAAAGGTTGTCTCCAGTGCATGAGCAGGAGGCATTTGGCTTCCAGTATAGAGGAGAGGGCCCAGTGCTGCAGGGATTTAGGGAGGAATTCAAGCTGTCTTATGTCTCCTAAGAGGAGCAGGGAGGCAGACAGAGTAATCTTGGTACCTATCACTTGCAACAGGTCTGCAACTACCATGTCCCAAAACGATACTAGAAGGGAACAGGACCAGAGTATGTGTGCAAAATGAGCATCTGGCTGAGAGCAACGCCAGCAACTGCTATGGCCCAGTAGACCCCTCTTATGTAGCACTGCCGGGGTACGATACCAGAATAGCAATATTTTTAATTGTATGAAATGGCTATTTGGATCTCTGTAAGAGCAATGGATGTTTTTACAGTAGGGCAGCCATTGTTCCTCAGAAATTGATACCCCCTAACAGTGATTCCCATTGCATTCTACATTTGTGCATGGGGTTAGGTTGCGAGTCCCTCCACATACTATAAAATCTACCCATGAGACCCCTTCGAGTGTCTAGCCAGCGGAGGTCAGTGAGCCATTGCCACAATGCGCTATCTAGGCTTTTAGTAAACAAGGGTGTTAAGGCACTGTGAATTTGTAGATAATGCCAAAAATCCTTATTCGGTAGGACATATTTATTCTGTAGTTGTTCAAAAGAAAGCAGATGCCTCATCCCATGGTTAACCAAATCTTGGACTGTTTAATACCTTTTTGCTGCCATTGTGGCCAGTTCACCCTGGCACCTTCAATCTGAATTGAATTGTTATGCCATATTGGGGCCAGCTGCAGTGGGGAGAACCATTCCTGCTTTGGCGTGTGGGATTTGATGCATAAGAGCCTCCAGGCTTTGGTGGTATAGGAGATTATGGGGGGGAGTTGTGTGTCTGTTTTTGAGTGGGCCACTAGAAGATTATATAGTATAGAGGGGCTTACTAAGGCTGCTTCCAAATGAATCCAGAGAGGGGTTGCCCTGTTTTTTTGCCATAAACCACGTAGTGGCATGGGCTGCCATACATGGTAAGTGATATCCATAAAACCAGGGTACATTAAGGCCCCCTCTAGTCCAATGTGCCCTTATTTTTTGTCTACTCCATCTTGGTGGTTTGGAGCCCCAGATAAAGTTAGATGCTAGCTTATCTAGGGATTGAAAAGTTTTTTAGATAAAGGTATGGGTAAGTTGTTTAAAAGAAATAAAACCCACTGTAGAAACAACATATGGATTGTAGCTACCCTGCCTGGGAGGGATAGTTTAAGTTTTCGCCACCTCTCTACTTCCACAGCAAGCTGAGTGCACAATGGAGAAAAAATAGCCATTTTGAGGGCTGCCCATTTAACGGGGATTTGTATTCCTAGGTAGTGAAAACTATGGTCAGCCCACGAAAGGTTAGTGCCCTGTATACACTCCTTTGCGCAAAGGTAGTTTAGTGGTGCTAAAATGGTCTTTTTTTGATTAATCCTGAGACCCGAGATTGCGGCAAACTCCTCCAAAAGAAGAAGTACCTCAGGAATTGCTTGCCGAGGATTAATTAAAGTCAGTAAAAGGTCATCTGCATGTGCCATAGCCACATAGGAGTGCCCCCCACTTTCAATGCCCTGTATCAGTGGGTCTGAGGCAATAACCTGTATAAGCGGGTCCAAGGCAATCAGGAACAGGAGAGGACAGAGCAGGCAACCCTGCCTAGTGCCTCTTTGCAATGAGAAGGGAAGGGAAATATCACCATTTGTGAGGATGCAAGCCATGGGTGATGCATACAGTGTGCGTATCCATTGTTGGAAATATGGCCCAAAACCGAACACCTTTAAAAGTTTCATGCAAGTACACCCACTCAATAGAGTCAAAAGTCTTAGCAAAATCTATTGTCATGGCTGCCATAGGGTGGGTAGACTTAGATGCAAGCCACTTAAGGCCGAGTAATAGGCGTGTATTATCCGCACCTGTGTTTCCCCTCATAAACCCAGCCTGTGCCGAGTGAATAATAGAGGGAAGCACCGCACACAGTCTAGTGGCAAGCACCTTTGCTAGAATCTTAGTGTCAACTGGCAATAAAGATATTGGCCTAAAATTTGCACAGTCTAATGGGTCGGATGGCTTTTTAGGCAGGAGAGTGATAAGGGCGTCCCTCATAGTTGGTGGGAAAATAGTCCTATTGTGTGAGTCCTGAAGGGCTTGTTGAAGTGGGAGGAACATGTCTGAGCCTAATGCCTGGTATAGCTCGACAGACATACCTTCCAGTCCGGGAGCTTTCCCATGTGCCATTTTTGCTAATGCAAGCTGTATTTTCTTACAGGATACCTGCGCTTCCAATTGACCCACTTGCTCAGATGACAAGGATAGGAGGTGCATTTGACGACAGAAACGCAAAAGTTTCTGGCCCATCTCTGTGGGGTTAATCGTGGAATGGGATTTATACAGGGATTCATAGAATGACTGCATAGTATGATTCACCTCTTTTGGGGTAGAAGCTAATGATCCCGAGGAAGTACAGAGAGAGTATATCTTCGTGGCCGCCTGCTGCTTACGTAGCCGATAGGCCAAGAGCTTTCCTGTTCTTTCCCCATTAGCCCAAAACTCCTGTTTAGTTCGAAGGAGAAGCCACTCAGCTTTTTGCTGTAGAATCACATTAATCTGGTATTTTAGATTAAGGATTCTGCGATATAAATCTTTATCCACATTTGCTCTTGAGGCAGCCTTGAAGGATTGTTCTAACCCGGCTAATTCTACTTGCATGGATTTAAGCTTGGCTTTCCATATCCTATCTCTGTTTGCTGAGAAGGCAATGATACGCCCCCATAGAACCACTTTAAAGGCATCCCAAACCATGCTAGGAGACACTCCACAATCTGAGTTTAATGAGAAATACTCTTTCGTAGCCAATGAAAGCATACGCTTAAAATATGGGTCCTTGAACAATAGTGGGTTGCAACGCCACCGGACTTTTTGGGTAGGTTGCTTGGAGGGGAGATATGAGAGCCATGCTGGAGAGTGGTCCGATATTATTATCGAACCTATCCCGGTACCAGAGGTGCCATTCCCAGCTAGGTCATTCACCAGCCAGAAATCTATACGACTGCGGGTTTGGTGTGGGAAGGGGGGACCATCTGCTTGTAATTCTGAGATTGCCTGACTTACTACCGCGAAGAAATCAGTGCGCTCACTGTTGGGGGCGTATATATTACCCAAGATCAATGCTCCCTACGGAGAAGTTAGTCATGCAACTATCTACCTGCCTTAGTTATCCTTCTTTACACCGTCAATCTTCCAGGCAGAGGTCCGGCGAAGCAAAATGGCTACCCCCTTGGATTTGGTAGGGGCAGAACTCGCCACCATCTCTCCAACCCATGCTTTCTTCAGCCAATTATTAGCTTCAGCCAGGAGATGTGTTTCCTGAAGTAGAGCTACTTCTACCTTCAAGGACCTTAAATGCTGTAGAACCTTTGTTCTTTTGACTGGGTGGTTGAGCCCCTTAACATTCCAAGATATCCATCTATAGGCCTGGGATGGGGAAATGTTCAACATCATGCCCGCCCTCAGTGAAAGAGGAAAAAAGTTACTTACTGCGAGTCCTGGGGGGGAAGGAGCTCTGTAGCTGAATTCAATGCTGTAATATTATAACCTGCCCACAACAGCACTCTCCAACCATGAAATAGGATAGATAGTGGTGGAAGCATCGCCAGCAACAGACAATACCTTGACCTTAATTTCTTAATGTACTACTGTGCTAAGAGAGAAAAGAAGAACAAAACAGTGTAAGCAGTTATAACTATAACGAGACTACAGTCAACTGACTTGCTAATAAACAAAGCAGTGTCCCGAGAACTGGACACTAAGGTGTATCTTATCTATGAGAGTGGAGATCACTGCCAAAGAGGGTTATAATAACACCCTACAACTATGCTAGCTCCAGCACTCAATACGAGGTTGTGTAATGGATGTGGTCACTCTATCAGAGTCAGCCCATGCCGAGTGAACATCCATGATCGGTCACTCCAACTCCGTGAAGGGGGGGAAGGGGTGGAAAAAAAAAGGGGGGGAGGGTGTGTGTATATCACCCATCAACAATAAACAAATCCCCAGATAAAACATAAGGAGAACCAAGAGGAGAATAGGGGAATTAGGGACATCCACCTTCTGATTATTGCCATACCCATAGAGCCATATTCTCTACATGTTAAGGGGGAGAAAAAATAGGAGAAGGTATCAACACCCTTAATAATCCATAGCAACAGTAGGGCAGTCTTTCAGCCTTAATGTGAGTGGGGGGGGAGACTATCCCATCTTCCAAGTTGTAGATGAGAGAGAGAGAGAGAGATGTCAGGAGAGATGAAAGGAGGTAAAAGTACTAAGCAAATAGCATATATCAGCCATTTCAAGGGTTCAAGTGTTCGAGCCTTCGGCCAGCTCAGGCGGTCCCCAAGGGAGAGTCCCAGGATCAGGAGATATCTTTGCGGCAGCCGATGCGTATCACAAGAGACCGGGCTTCACTCTTGATGGAGCCTCCACCGCTTCCATTAGTGTGCTATTTGGAAGATCCGCCCAATCCCCCGGAGCCCCTGTCTACATTGCTGAGCTGAAAGAGGGTTCCAAGTTTCTGGGTTCAGCTGGACTAGGTGAGTCGCTCCGTGAGATTTTTGCAGGAGGGTCTTTACTTGGTGACTGCTGAGGTCCACTTCTTGCTCAGTGCCTAGATTTAGAGAAAGAAATGTCCGATCTTTGTGACAGAGAGCTAGTCTGGGTAATTTGTGTGGTGTTTGGTTTCTGCATTTGATTACTGCCTCTTCTAACAGGGGGATTGTCGGCTGGTTGCACTGGTCCCATTGTTATCGTTCCCCCAGGCATGTGTCGTCCAGCAGAAAGGTTCCTAGAAGAAGGCGTAGTTGCGTGAGGCTCCCAGAGTGTTCTGGGTGTTGTAGTTTAAAAATGTAAACCAGGCCAGGACCGAGCCAGCCAATGTTCCAGATCTTCTGGGTGGTCCACAACAATTTCATGCCCTCCTTTACTCACCCAGAGTCTGGTAAGGTTCTTGAACCTAAAACAAAAGCCATTTTGGTATAAAAACCTTTTAATAGGCTGAATGCTCTTCTCTTTGCTGCCGTTTCTTGTGTAAAGCCTCTATAAATTTGTATTGGTGTTCCTTGCCAGTGCAACTCTCCCATGTCCCTCGCCACCCATAGAATCCTCTCTTTAGTTGGATAATGAAGCAAATAAGCCACGATAGGTCGGGGATGTTCAGACTGTTTGCTATATCGAGTGGTCACTCTGTGGGCCCTTTAAATTTCAATAGGGCCCTGCCATCTTTCCCCCAGTATTAAAGGAATGTTATGATTTAGGAATTTCTCCATAGCCTAACCCTCCACTCCCTCAGTCAGACCAATAATTCACAAATTATTGTGGCGATTCCTATTTTCGTGGTCTTCTGCCCTACTCCATAGTGCTTCAAGGTGCTCTTCATGTTGTCTCAGCTTTTGCCAAATTTAAGACTGATGATCCTTGCAGGTTTCTGCCTTTTGCTTCAGAACATTGACCTTGTCCTGGAGTTGTTTGACCTCTGTAACTGTGTTTGAAAGAGATAAACTTAGCCCGTCTACCCTAGAAATTAAGGCCTCCAACAGGTGAGTGATATGCTGTAAGGATTCTTCTACAGCAGGAGGTTTGTCGGGGTGTAAGAGTGTTGTATTTTGTTCAATGATAGTAGCTGAAGCACTCATCTTTACTAGATGAAAGGGGAAAAAAAAAATGGGCTGTCCCCGAGTGGATCGCTTTCCTGCTTGTCCTTTCCATGGCGCTCAGCTACCATCTCTAATCTTCGCTGCAGTGTGTAGTATGGCTGGGGGTTGCAATTAGGGCCTACTCGGCCTCCCAGAAGTCTGCCAAGTGCCAAACACACGGTGCCAAAAGTCGATACCGCTCGTCCGGAAATCCGCTTTAAACATATGCCGCTCAGAAAGTAAGATTGTCACCTGCTCATAGAGCCGTTATTTTGGTCAGGACTCCTCAGACAAATGGCGATTAAGCACGGATGGACACATTCGGGGCAAGAGCTCTCTTTTTTAGGCTGCCATCTTCCCAGTGGCCAAACCATGCCCCCCCCCCACCTCCACTTATTCTAACAGATGGAGACACTGGGAAGGTGAGACAGAGCTGGGAGGGAGGGACTAGTTAAATTAGTTTAGTGTTAGTTTACTACTGTATACTTATAAGAGACGTGCAATGTGTCAGTACAGTTGAGTCATGTGACTCACTTCGTTCAGTAACAGTTGTGCAGCAGGAAATCAGTTGTGCAGACAGAGCTGGATGAGTAGCAGAGCATTTGTGTGTGTTCTGCTCTGCTCCATTTTTGGCGCCTTTTGTTGAAATGTCTTGGAACGTTTACAGAGCAGAGGCAGGCAGTAACTGGCAGTCACTGACCAGAAGGCAGTTTTTCTGTGTGGCAGAAAAAAATACAGGGGGATCAAAAAAGGAGCAGCCAGGCAGTGGCATTAGTGACAAGGACAAGGTGGTTTATTGGGAAGACAGAGGAGTAGGCAGGCAGGGGGGAACTGTGAACTGACTGGGAGCCTTGGGGAGTCTCAATATGTACAGGTCATCATCATGCTGTGTGCACTTTGCTGCACTGTACACAGTTGCATGTGACTCCTATGTGGCATACTGGTCAATCCATCATCCTGCTGTGTGCCCTTTAATTGCTCTGTACCTTTTGTGTGACAGTGTGCATTGCAGTCCAGCACCCAGCTGTGGTATCTTTAAATACTGTACATGCCAGAAATATTTCTTTCCTGGGAGGAGAGACAGGAAAATCCCTTACAAAGAAAATGAGTTCTGGCCAGAGCCGATAGGGCTGCAGGCAAAGAATTTGGGGTAAAAAGATTGAAAATTACCAAAATTTAAATCCTGCATTCACAGAATGTAACGTTGGCTCATAAAGTTGTTGCTTTTTAATATTTTTAGACCAAATTGTCAACATAGCGTTGTTATGACCCTGCATCATGACGAAGGGCAGAGAAAATTTTCATCTCTTGGCCCAAAGGTGATTTCACGAAGGAACTGTGAAATCACCTTTTGGTATGCAAAAACACATTTTGAGCAGGATTTGAAAAATGAAAACTATCATAGTCATGAGGTGCTGTACAAAAATGGCTATGCTGAAAATTTGGGGTAAAAATATTGAATATTACCAAAGTTACAAGCCTGTGTTTGCAAAATACAACATAGCCTCATACCTTTTTAAACAACAATATTTTTTCACCAAATTTATACCATAGCCTTCTTGTGACCCCACCTCATTAACAAAGGCAGAGAAAATCTGCAACTCCTGCCCAAATGGTAATTTCACGTAGGAACCGAGAAATCACCTTTTGAGATGTAAAAAAAAAAAACATTTCGGCCAGGATTTGAAAAATGACAGCCGTCACATTCATAAGGTGCTGTAAAGATATGGCTATGTTGTAAATTTGGGGTAAAAATATTGAAAATTACCAAGTTACAAGCCTACATTCAAAAATTCAATGTAGGCTCCTAACTTTGTTGTTTTTTAATATTTTTACACCAACATTTCAACATAGCCTTCTTATGACCCCACCTCATGAACACGGGCAGAGAAAATGTTCTGCTCCTGCTTGAAAGTGATTTCATGCAGGGACCCCAAAAATCACTTTTTGGGACAGATCTGCCTAATGTGAGTGCAATTGTTCACTAGGTGGGGTCCCAAAAAGGCATGTAGAAAATTTGGGCCAGAAAATATGCAGAAATGGCCAAGTTATATCACTAAGTTCCAAACACCATTAAAATACATTGAATTGCATACCTGTTTCTTCAGTTTATGGTCTGCAGTCCAGAGAGGATTATGGCTTTGGACCCCTGATGGGTAAGTGCTGGGGGGGGTGCGGGGTGGTGGGTGCTGAGTGCTGAGTGGGAGGGACAGGTGGGGGGAACAGTAATGGCACAAAAAGACATCAATGGACATTTTTCTTTTTACAAGTTTAAAAGGGGGAAAATACCAAACAAGGAGTCCAACTCATGACACTGGAGAAATGGACACCCCTGTGTCACTGTTATGCTTTGGGAGTGTGGGTGCTGAGACAGATTGTCGGGTGGGGGGGAATATTGATAATGAAAAAAAAGGAAAGAAAATGAGAATTCCTGATTCCCAGCACTGAGGGACTGGACACCCCCAGTGTCACTCATATGTTTCTGGGGGGAGAGTGTGGGGTGGTGGGTGCTGAGAGGTAGGGTTGGGTGGGGGACATCTATAATCAAAAACTATTTTTTGGAGGTCAAGGCAGAACACAGCACACTCTGCCGTGACCAAGACAGCCACTGAACACTACTGTGCAGGTGATAGTGGCCATGCATGCGCAATACAGTTTGATGGCCATCTTAGATACCATCTTGGATACCACGGAGTGTGCCATGACCACTGAAAAATAGTGCAGTGCATTGGTAATGAACAGAACAGGTTGGATCACTTCATGGATATGGAGGCGACTGTGAAGCATGTCCACACTGTTGTTCATCAAAAAAAAAAATCTCCCTTTTTAGGGCTGCAGTAGGCAGAGCCTTGGAGTCCTTTTATGATCACTGAGAAAAGGACTTCACATTCCTTCATAATGAACAACATGTTGGTTGTGTCACAGTCGCCTCCACGTCTATGAAACAGTCTGTCTATTTTGTCCTCATCGACCACAGCACTGCACTATTTCACGGCGGTCATGGTGGAACATGGCACACTCTTTCATGTCCAAGAATGCCGCCGCACTCTACTGCGCATGCACCAGCAGTCATGCATGTGCAGTAGCATTTGTTGGCCATCTTGGTCATGGTGGTGTGGGCCCTGTTCCACCGTGACTACCTATTTATTATTTTTTTGTTATTATAAAAATTCACCACACTGACCCTCCCTCTCAGCACCCCCCCACCACAAACATAACTTTGACACTGGGGGTGCCTAATCCCTGATGTAACAATCAGGAACTGTCATTTTTTCTTGTTTTCTTTTTTTCACCTGTAAAAAAAAAGGTCCATCAATGTCTTCCCCATGCGTAACTGTGACTGCGGGGGACTGGCTCCCCAGTGTCACGATCGCGATCATCCTGTCTCCTTTTTTTTTACATGTAAAACAAAAATGGTCCACCGATGTCCCACCCGACTTTCCACTATGCATCCAACGCACAGCACTCCCCTGAGCCCTTACGTACCCATCAGGGATCCAACGCAATAATCTTCTCTGGACCACAGACACATCTTCACTCTTCAAAGTCAGACCACAAACTGAAGACACAGGTATGCAGTTCAGTGTATTTCAATGGGGTTTTGAACTTAGTGCCATAACCTGGGCATTTTTACATATTTTTGGCCCACATTTTTAACATGCCTTCTTTGGGACCCCACCTCATTAACAATGTCACTGTCGGTAGGCAGATCTGTCCCAAAAGATAAAATCACCTTTCGGGCCAGAGTTGAACATTTTCTATGCCCTTGTTCATGAGGTGGGGTCATAAGAAGGCTGTGTTGAAAATCTGGTGTAAAAAATATTGAAAAACACAAAGTTATGAGCCTATGTTGAATTTTGCAAACACATGCTCATAACTGGTACTTTTCAATATTTTTCCCTCAAATTTACAGCATAGCCATATCTTTACAGCACCTTATGACTGTGATAGCTGTCATTTTTCAAATCCTGCCCAAAATGTTTTTTTTACATCACGAAAGGTGATTTTGCGGTCCCTGTGCAAAATCACCTTTTGGGCACCAGTTGAAAATTCTCTCTGCCCATATTAATGAGGTGGGGTCATAAGAAGGCTATGCTGGAAATCTGGTGTAAAAACATTAAAAAACAAAACCATTATGAGCCTGCATTGATTTTTGGGAACGCAGGCTCATAAGTTCAGTAATATTCAATATTGTTACCCACAATTTTCAGCATAGCCATTTCTTTATAGCACCTCAGGAATGTGACAGCTGTCATTTTCTACTCCGGACCAAAGTATGTTTTTGCATCTCAAAAGTTGATTTTGCAGTCCCTGTGCAAAACACCTTTAAGTCAGGAGTTGAACATTTTGTCTGCCTGTCTTCATGAGGCAGGGTCATAACAAGGCTACATTGAAAATCTGGTGTAAAAATATTACAAACCAACACATTAATGAGCCTATGTTACATTTTGCAAATGCACACTTGTAACTTTGTTAAGTTACAATATTTTTACCTCTAATTCCTCAGCTGTTGCCCTATCGGCTCTGACCAGAGTTTGTTTCCAATAGCAAGAGGTTTGAAGGGCTGCACTCACTGGAGCCTATACCTGTGTGTCACTGTGTTGTGTGATTCCATCTCCTACATGGTGCAGTGGCCAGCCCATCATTCTACTGTGTGCCCTTTGACTGTACTGTACCCTACCCAGTATGTGAGACCACGTGCAGCCCAGCAGCCAGGTGTGTGGTGGTATCCTTAAATACATAAACGAGTAACATCAAGAGAAAGCGGCTCCAAATTGTAGTTGTGCCAGTGTAAAAAATCGACTAAGCAGCAAGAAAAACACGGCACCAACCACTTCCACAAAAAATTCTGTATTGTGTTAAACGAAACAAATGCACCACAATGCAGTAACGCCATGCAAGACCATAACAGCTCCAAACAAAGAAAACGTCCGACCGGTTTCGCGCCGAAAACAGCGCCTCCTCAGGGACACATACAGAGCATAGTAACCACCACATAATAAAGAATTCATTTAAAGTAACATTACACCCAATTAATAAAATGTGATAAAAGGCAACATTCAGGTGTTGAGAGGATTCATTATACAAATCTAAATATACAATAATATATAGATATAAATAAACCATCATATTTAACCTGGGTAGCAAAAACAATATTATAAAATGCTGATCACAGTACATCTATCAGGAACAAGTAAGTAGCAGAGTTCTGCTTGACCACACGCACTCCACTCTAGCATCAAAGAAAATTCTCAAACAAATATTTATCAAGGGCGTATAGCATAAATAATAAATTCACCTTAAAAATGGACCTATATCAGATGAATCATTCAAACCTGGATAGAACAAGGCATCTAAAGTATAGATCCAATACGCTTCCCTCTGTGAAATCTTCCATCCAGATCTCTAACGGGATCCAATTAAAACCCTCTCTATTGCACAGAACGAAAAGCAATGTGCAACCAAACCAGAACACCGCTGTATATGTTGCACTAAAGCATTCTTTATATTTTGGCAATGGATGTCACTTAGATGTTCACAAACTCTCTGTCTAAACACTCGTGAGGTCTTTCCCACATAAAATGCACCACAATTACATGTTGAATTCAAAATAAGGCACCACTAACTTTTGTTACCACTTTTGGCCAAAATGCTGTTTCTATCAGGAAGATTATTAATAAAAATTGGTCTATACTTAATACGGATCCAGCATTGAAGGAGGCTATTGGTACTTACCCTAAATTTGTTTATAAAAGGGGAAAAAACATTTCGGATAGATTAGTACATTCTTATCAGCCTGTTCAGGTTGATAAGACTCGATAACTGCCACCACAACCGGTGGGATTTTTCGTTGTGGGCATTGCAAATTTTGCAGCGTCATGCAACAAACAAAACTTTTTCCACGACTAATATCATTAGATCTTATGATATTAGACAGTTTATTAACTGTTCATCTGTGGAGTCATCTATTTGGCTACATGTAATTGTGGTGCATTTTATGTGGGAAAGACCTCACGAGTGTTTAGACAGAGGATTTGTAAGCATCTAAGTGACATCCGTTGCCAAAATATAAAGAATGCTTTAGTGCAACATATACAGTGGTGTTCTGGTTTGGTTGCACATTGCTTTTCGTTCTGTGCAATAGAGAGGGTTTTAATTGGATCCCGTTGGGGAGATTTGGATGTGAAGATTTCACAGAGGAAGCGTATTGGATCTATACTTTAGATGCCTTGTTCTATCCAGGTTTGAATGATTCATTCGATATAGGTCCCTTTAAAGTGAATTTATTATTTATGTTATACGCCTTGATAAATATTTGTTTGAGAATTTTCTTTGATGCGCAGGGGGAGTGCGTGTGTGGGTCAAGCCAGAACTCTGCTACTTACTTGCTCTGATAGATGTACTGTGATCAGCATTTTATAATATTGGTTTTGCTACCCAGGTTAAATATGATGGTTTATTTATATCTATATATTATTGTATATTTAGATTTGTATAGTGAATCCTCTCAACACCTGGATGTTACCTTTTATCACGTTTTATTAATTGGGTGTAATGTTACTTTAAATGAATTCTTTTATTATGTGGTGGTTACTATGCTCTGTATGTGTCCCTAAGGCGCTGTTTTCGGCGCGAAACCCGGTCGGACATTTTCTTTGTTTGAACTGTTATGGTCTTGCATGGCGTTACTGCATTGTGGTGCATTTGTTTCGTTAACACAATACAGAATTTTTGTGGAAGTGGTTGGTGCCGTGTTTTTCTTGCTGCTTAATCCTTAAATACATGCCAGAAATATAGTTCCCTGCTGGGAGAAGAGACAGAAAAATCTCTTTCACTGTGTTGCGTGACTCCATCTCCTGGGATGTACTGTGTCCAGCCCATCATCCTGCTGTGTACTCTTTGACTGCACTGTACCCTACCCAGTGTGTGTGACCATGTGCAGCCCAGCAGCCAGTTGTGTGGTATACTTAAATGCATGCCAAAAAAAAAATCTCTGTTGGGAGGAGAGACAGAAAAATCCCTTTCACTGTGTTGTGTGACTCTGTCACTTACCGTCCTATGTGGCATACTTTGGCCAGACCATTATCATGTTGTGTGCCCTTTGACTGCACTGTACCCTACCCAGTGTGTGTGAATGTGTGCAGACCAGCAGCCAGTTGTGTGGTGATAACATTAAATATATGCCAGAAATGTGTTTCTGTGTTGGGAGGAGAGACAGAAAAATCCCTTTCACTGTGTAGTGTGAGTCCGTCTCCTGTGGCTTACTGTGGCCAGCATCACCCTGCTGTGTCCCTTTGACTGCACTGTACCCTACAGTGCATGGCCGTATGCAGCCCAGCACTCATTATTGCAGCATCATTTAATTAGGGCTGCAAGTTCAGTTCAACCATTCTCTCTAAATGGTCGAACCCCCAGAGTTCACACTAGTCCGTGGATGAGTGAACATTGCATGAAATCTGCAAACTTTGGTTTGCCCGGTTCTCCCCTACTCACTGCATCATGTCACCAAAGTTTGCATATTTAATGCAAATGTTCACATATCCACAGACTATCTGACTCTGTGCCTGCCAGCAGCAGCAAAGCAGCCAACCTCCCCCACCCCCCGTCAGCCTTAGAAGTACCGCCAGGAATGAATGTAGGTGCTTGGCTGATGTTACTGTCTGTATTCAGAGATACAACATTACTGGCTTCTGCAAGCATGAGTCATGTTGGTGGCTGCTGGCTAAACCAGCACACAACAGCAGTGCCTATGCAGCTGGAGAAAGATTGTCAGAGGAGACATGAGAGAAAATGAGCAGTGTGTGTGTGTGTGTGTGTGTGCGTGCATTGTTGTCATTCATCTGCTACTCAATGAGCTGCCATGGGCCTCACTGACTGGAATGTACAGAGAGCATTGGACTGGGGGGAGGGAAAAGGAGCACCAGATAGGTATGTGTGTGGTTGTTTGGCCACTGACACTGACGGCTCTAACTCCACTTAGTCCAAAGTTTGTGCTGGGTGAAAAATATGTTTTTTTTTCTTAACATCAGACAGAGGTAGCAATAGCAGTGTGTGGGGGAGGGGTAAAGATAAATAGTGGAGGACTCAAGACTGAGATCTTGGCATCACAGTCAGAAGAAGACTGATTCATTTGTTTCATTCCATTCTGTGCATCTTACTCTTGATTTCTGTTTGGGAGGAAGAGAGGCTCAGGCAACAACCTTACTTACAAACAAAGGCAAGGCAGTTTTTTTTGGGACTGTGTAACCTGTTTGGGATTGGGATGAATCTCCCTGTTGTTATTGTTACTTAACTCGACGCAGCCAGCAGTGGCCTGTTAGGGAATAAATAAATTTCCTGTTTTTGGTGCAGTTACTCAACACAGTCAGCAGTCAGTGCTGTACTGACCTGTTAGCTAACTCTCCCTGTGTTTTCACTACTTAAACTACTTAACTAGCCAGCAGTGCTGTACTGACCTGTTTGGGAATTTTGGTGCAGCTACTCAACGTAGCCAGTAGTGCTGTACAGACCTGTTTGGGAAAAAATATCCTTAAGGTTTTTTTTTCACTACTTAGACTATTTGACTTGACGCAGTCAGCACTGCTGTACTGACCTGTTTGTGAATAAATATCCCTGTGTTTTCACTACTTAAACTACCTGACTCGACTCAGCCAGCAGTGTTCTACTGCCCGGTTTGGAAATAAATTTCCCTGTTTTTGTTGCGGCTACTCTATGCAGCCAGCAGTGCTGCATGACCTGTTTGTGAATAAATATCCGTGTTTTTTTTTTCACTACTTAGACTACTTGACTCGATGCAGTCAGCAGTGCTGTACTGACCTGTTTGTGAATAATTAGCCCTGTGTTTTCACTACTTAAACTACCTGACTCAATGCAGCCAGCAGTGCTGTACTGACCTGTTTGGGAATACATTTTTCTGTTTTTGGTGCATCGGCCAGCAGTGCTGTATTGACCTGTTTTGGAATAAATGTCCCTGTGTTTTAACTACTTAAATTACTTGACTCAATGCAGCCAGCAATGCTGTACTGACCTGTTTGTAAGTAAATATCCCTGTGTTTTCACTGCTTAAACTACTTGACTCGACACAGTCAGCAGTGCTGTACTGACCTGTGTGTGAATAAATATCCCTGTGTTTTCACTACTTAAACTACTTGACTCAACGCAGCCAGCAGTGCTGTACTGACCTGTTTGTAAATAAATATCCCTCTGTTTTCACTACTTACAGAGCAGACGTCCTATGCATTACTGAATCCTGGTTAAAGCCCTGAATCCTCTCCCATGTGATCACACTACCTGGTTATACTACATACAGGAGGAACCAGCTCTCCAAGAGAGGTGGAGGGGTGCTGATCTATACCTTGGCCGAGCTTGCTAGTAAACTACCTGGCATGAACATCAACCCATCAACAGAACACCTATTTGTCTCGATCACCCTTGGTCAGGTAAAACAGATAACTATAGGATGCATTTACCCACCCCCCAACTTTGCCTCCTCCTCCTACTTTGAATTCCTCTCAAATTTAGACAGTTTCCTCCATGGTGAAATTATAATCAGTGGAGACTTTAATCTAGACTGGGTAGGCCCACATAGGACTAACTACCTTGCCACACTCTCGGATGCTAAACTAGCGCAAATAACTGATTGGCCCACTAGACTCAACCCTAAAACAGGCAACCATAGCCCGCTGGACTGGCTGCTGATGAATAATACTCAAAACATCAAGGCAGCAGGAGTTTTTACCCAATGCCCTAAGCGACCATTCACCAATATTCTGTGTCTGGAGGACTAACTTCCACCCCCCCCCCCAAATCATAAAAGCATGGGACCTTACTAATCTCAATCCCACTGCTTTTATACAGAGTCTCAACTTAGTCGACTGGACCCCATCACTATCTTTCCTGACATTAATCAGGTTCTAGAATATTTATCAACACCTTCTCCTCCATCCTTGACTCCCATGCCCCCATCAAGTTAAGGAGAGCCAAAGGTATCCACTCTCCTGGCTTTCTCAGGAACTAAGACACCTAATGCTCACTCAGGCAAGAGCATGGAAAGTCATAAAAAAATTGGGATAAACGTCCAACTGGCTAGCCTATCGACTACTAATGAATGCCTGTAAAACGAAGTCCAATAAATCAAAGCAGGACTATCTCCAATCCCTGCAGGAAACAAAATCTGATTAACCCTAAAACTTACTGGTCCCAAGATAACTCCCTACTTAAGGGCAAGAAGCATAACCTCCTTCAATCCATGATCACTAAAGATGCTACCCTAACTAACCCTTCAGAGATAGTTTTTGGGCAAATATAATTTTTTTACAGACTTGGCCAAATACAAAAATGATCTGCCCACTACCCCCCAGGGCCCAATGTTCACTAACCCTGATGATTCTCATTCCCCTTCCATCTAAAACTCACCACAAGATCAGCAGTTCTCAAACTGATAAAGGGTCTCAACTCAGAAGGCTCTCCAGGATTCGATTCCCTTCAACCAAAATTCCTCAAACTAGGGGTGTGTGAAATTGCACACCCAGTAACATTATTAATCAATAAATCTTTCCTCATGAAGAACATACTGGACAAATGGAAGACTGCGATAGTTGTCCCCATGCATAAAAGTTGCCCTACGAACCTAGTTGAGAACTATGGGCCAATCTATATTTTATGTCCCCTCACAAAAATACAAGAAATAATCCTCTACAACCAATTATACTCATTTCCAGAGCAGACCACTGCTTTAACCATCCATCAACATGGCTTCCAGAAATTACATGGCACTGAATCTGCTCTCCTGTGGGTTACTACCGACATTTTTCAGGCCATGGACCAGGTCTATGCAACTGGGGAAACTTTTGTGGACCTGATGAAAGCTTTTGACCTCATCAATCATCAACGTCTCCTAACAAAACTCCGTGATATAGGGATCGACAACCTCTCCCACTCATGGCTAGCCAATTACTTGACTAACAGGTTACAGTGCATCAAATGGCCCGATGCTATGTCATCCCCATCTCCAATCTCAGATGGTATCCCCCAGAAATCCATATTGGGTCCTCTTTTATTTTCCATTTTTATACAGAAGCTTCCTTCTAACTGGGGAAGGGAGACAATACAGCTTTATGCGGATGATGCTATACTCTATAGATCATCTAAGAAAATCTCCTCCCTCAACTCTAACCTGGAGAGGGACTTCTAGTTGCTGGAGGCAAGGTTCAAAGTCAACTTACTGGTGCTAAATATAAATAAAACTAAAACCATGCTGTTTCACCACTCCTCCTTTGATCTGTCTGCCCATCCTCCACTGGTGGTTAAGACCTCAACCGGTGTGGCTCTCAAAGGGGTAAACTCATTCAGATATCTTGGCATTATTCTTGATAAGCATATATCTTTCAAAACTCATGCAGAAAAGTTATTAAATCCATTCATCAGAAGCTTGGCCTATTATACTGTACGCCTGCCTTACACCTACACTCCAGAAGGTCCATAGCCTTTGCTATCCTACTCCTAGGCCTTCTTTATTGAGCCCTCTTATCAAGACTGCCAATTCCTCAATTATAAACAGACTTAATCAAACATATCACGGATAGCTCGATTTGCTGCAACCGCCCATTCTCACACCACCACTGTGAAGTGCTTAGTGCCCTAGGTTGGTCCTCCTTCCAAATTAAACTGGATTCCCCTTACTATGCACAACATATAAACTCATCCACCTCCCCTCCTCCTCCTCCCAGCCTCTCCAATCTGCTCTCGCTGGAACCCTTCACTAGGTCCCTTCAGTCCTCCCAGTATCCAATGCTATGTCTACCAAAGCCTTGCTTAACCATTGGTAAGAGATTATTCTCATTTGCAACCTCTCAAAATTGTAACATCCTCCCATACGGCTTACTCTCCTATGTCTTTTCAATAGTTTAAAAGACTTTTCAAAGAAATTTTCTTTCCCCACCCACCTGTAACTGCAACTAGCATCTTTTTTGTCACTAGTCATCTCTCCGCACCTACCTTTCACCCCATCTTCCTGTCCTAATATCCTTCACCCCATCTTCCTGACCTAATTGCTACCAATCCTTGCCTATCTCTCAAGCTTCACTGCTTATGACCTCACTTCACATGACAGTCTGTATATATGCAGCTTAACTTTAGATATAGTAACAATCCTTTTTATGTTGCGTTACATGGTGTTGTACGGGCTTGTGAAACCACTATTACCACTGTACCAATTAATTCATGAAAAAGTCCTTGTTTTGTACTATTATCCTATTGATGCACTATTTCTGTCCAGTAGCAAATACCACAAAAATGTATGCCACACTCCTTTGTTTTGTAAACTATGTTCTTACATGATTTTAAAATCTATAAATGACATTAAGCAGGCATTCAGCCAAATTTTAAAAGATAGCCTTCAGATTAAATAGGCTACACTGGGAGTGTGCCTCCCTACGCGCATACCTGGAAGTGAAGAGAGTATCTCACAGTCTGCAAGTACTAAAGAAACCAACATTAGAATTACAGAGAGCAGACTTTCTCAATAACTGGAGAAAAATAAGCAGCAACACAAATAAAGAGTATATAGAGCTTATTTTAAAAGATAACTTGGAAATAAAAAAAACAGAAGCAAAAATCAAAAAGAGGGAAGAAGCTCTACTGGAGTTCATAAATCACCCTGTTTATGAAGAATTAAGGGACAGATTTAAAAATAACCTTATGAGGTACGATGACAAAAAATTCAAGAAATAAAGCAGACAAAGTTAGAAAGATGTACAAATGATTACAAAAATGGAACCATATTCAAGTAGAGTAAGGGAGCAGGAAGCAGTACCAATTAAGTTACAGGTATCATGCCTATTTTGAGGACACCAACGGGATCAGACCAGGGAGATACAAACAGGAAATTAGCAGCTCTGAAGGTATATACTTGGGAGAAGAAGAATATCCAACAAATCAAGCCCAGCCACACATACCAACCACAAAGACCCCAGAAGAAGCCAGTGACTAAATTTTGCACAGCCCCCAAAATGGACAAGGAGGGGCAGGGAGAGGAGGAGGAAGCAGTGGCCAAGGAAGGGGCAGAGCAAGGGAGATGGAATCAATGGGGACACTCCAGGAACAGCTACCAATAGGGAATGTTATAAATATTTCCAAATATTAACTTTCAGAGATGGAGCTTTCCCTTTTGAACAAAGGTCTCATTTGTGCCATCTCAAAAGTTTAATCTATTTGAAACAATAGTGGATTGCAACAAGTTCATCAGAAACTTAGGACTCAAATCCTTCTTTGCACGGAAGAATGAAGAGACATGAGATCGCACATACTGAGGTAAGTCAATCATCTGACATTACTGACACTAAAACATTAGAATCAAGTCTAGACTATAATATACAGAATAAATGACTTTTAAAGCCCTACACGGACTAGGCCCGGACTACCTGAAAGAGCTTCCAGTCTCCTACTGCCCTGGACGATTGCTCCGCTCAGCTGATAAGGTTCTAAGGGTGTGTTTGAAATCTTCAGGGGCCCATGCATTTATGCAGGCGGCCCCAACCCTTTGGAATTCTCTATCCCGTTGGTTACAGGAGTGCACAACTGTGGAGGGATTTAAGAAAGTTTTAAAAATACACCTGTGGGCTCAAGCTTTCAGTGAATAAATAATTTTGTATTTGGAATATCTGTTTATATTATTTTAATGATTTGGATGTCTGATGTGTTCTTTTAAATTTGTTACGCGCCTTGATACTTTGAAAGGTGCCCTAAATACATCCTACACCAAGTGCTACCATTAAATTCGAGTTTTATACACTTTACCATCCTTTATTTTTTATAATTGCTGGACAGGAATTTTTTCCAGCCTTTCTGTGGTGTCCTTGTATTTGAATGAGGCTTTCACTGACACACAGACACAGACACACACACACACACACACACTTCTCAGATTATTAGTGTTTTTTTGGTTTTAGTTTTGTTGTTTTAGTTCTTTAGTTTTAGTTTCAGAGTGCTCTTGCGCTGGCGCTGTGTACTTATGAACCAGAGAACAGACTGGCGCTGTGTGTGGGTAGCTACAAGAGCTCTGTTCTGTCAGTGATGAAGAGCAGGATCAACCAGATGGTTTAAAAAATAGATTGCAGGATCAGCCAGATACAGTATTTATAATAGAAAATAAATAATTTTTCTGAGTTGAAGGACTTTGTGGTGACTGGCGCTCGTTGATAAGTAAGCAATGGAGCCGCCATGTTTCTGTGACTGTTCAGCCCACCCACAAATAGAGTGTCAGCCAATGAAGAAGCAGCTACGCTTTGAGTGACTCATCTCATTCATGCTTGCCATTATAACCATGGGTTATAATGAAAATTATAACTGGCTCAGCTCATAGAAAAAATTGCTGACCAGTTATTATAAAGTTTTTAAACCCTAGTCTGTATTTTGTCCACCATTAACATCAGCCTTGAAACCTTTTTAAAAAGTTGTGAGACAGACTTGAACATTTTGGATAGAGGTAAATCAGGGCAAGGTTTGTTATCAGAACCTGAGTAAGGCAAAAAAATAGCTTTAGAAAAACTGGGTTCCAATACAAATGCAACAGTTAAGCCTGCTGACAAAGGGGGGATCTATAGTGATCATGGACACTGACATGTACCATGAGAATGTATGCAGGCAATTGCACAATGAAATGTTTTATGCTGATCTTAACAGGGAATCAACTAATGAATTTAGAAAAGAAACTGAATATCTAGAAAATGCTAGACAAAGGGGTTAGGTGCCAGATGACACCTTAGTATATCTTAAGGTAGAAAATCCTGTAAGAGCTTGCTTTTATTGTCTCCCCAAAGTGCATAAATGTCTAGTAAATGCCCCTGGTCGCCCAATCGTATCAGGCAATGATTCTCTGACAGAGCCTCTGTCAAAACTGCTGGATTTCCACATTAGTGACTTAGCTAAACAGATTCCATCATATATCCAGGACACTGGGGACAGACTTAATGTTTTGAATGATTCAGAAATACATCAGGATAGTATGTTTGTCACCTTAGATGTGAGTCTCTTTACTCAAACATTCCCCACGATGGGAGCCTGGAATCTCTAAAATACTATCTAGATAAAGAACAAATAAGGACCCCCCCACTGAGTTTTGTTGAAACTTACAGAATTTGCACTTAAATGTAACATTTTTTCTATCTAGATAAACAGTCCATCCAAAAAAGGCACTGCTATGGGGCAAGTTGGGCACCCAATTTTGCTGCTATATATCTGGGCAAGTGAGAGGAGGAGGTGGTATGGTCACCTGAAAAAATCCTATTTACAGCACATAGATCTCTATAGGAGATTTATTGATGACATTTTAATTGTCTGGAAAGGAACAGAAAAGGAATTGTTCTCATTTGTCAGATATTTGGAAAGTAGCAATAGCAATCTCAGGTTTTCAGTATCCTTTAGTAAAAACCAGACAAGCTTTTTGGATTTAATTATATCCAAAGATGGGGAAGAGTGAGTTAAGACAGATTTATACAGGAAACCCATGGACAGAAATACTCTCCTTCAAGCCCAGAGCAGTCACCCCTACCACACAATCGCAGGGATCCCAAAAGGCCAATTTATAAGGATAAAAATAAACTGTAGCGAACAAGAGACCTATGAGGCAAGGGCGAAAGAGCTAGAAAATAGATTACAGGCCAGAGGTTATCCTGAACACATTGTCAGCAAAGCTAAAATTAAAGTAGACATCATACAGAGGTTAGAGGTCATGAGGCCTAAAACAGGGAGAAAGAGGATCTAAGGATAATTTTGTCTCCACATATAGTGCACAGTCAAAGGAAGTGAATGAAATCATTCAGAAACACTGGCATATGGTCAGTCTTGATCCAGGTTTAAAAGACCTCAGAGATACTACGCCCAGGGTGGTGCACAAAAGAGGGAAAAGCCTTAGAGACATGTTAGTACATTATGTACAACCAAAAGAGAAAACCGAGTGTGGCTCCCTTAAAAACAGATGGTTGCCACAGATGTGGAAACTGCAAGTTTTGTGCTCACATGGTTAATACAAAGATTTTTAAAAATCCTGAAACAAAACAAGATGTAAAGGTCAGAGGATTTATCACATGTGCTACTGAAGGAGTGGTGTATATGGCAACCTGTTCATGTAACTGCTTTTATATAGGGAAAACAAAAAGGCAGTCCAAACAAAGGATAGAGGAACATCTCAGAACAATTGAGAGCAGGGATCCTAAAAATGCTCTAGCTGTTTACATAAATTCAGTAGAAAATAGGAGAGAGTATACAGACTTTTCTGGATATTGAGAAAACCATAAAAAGCCCAAGAGGGTAACTATGACAATGTCCTTCTCAAAAGAGAACAGTATTGGATTGTTAACCATGGGGAGAGGGTCAGAAAAACCTGGTCTTAATGAAAGAATTGAATGGAAACCATTTAGAAGAAAATAGATAGGAGACCAGATTTCTCCCACCCACCTCCTGAGACATGCCTCACATGCTTTGAATAAGATAAGTAAGCTTATGAATTGGTGTTCCTGGTTCTCTGGTCCATTCAGACAGTAAAAAGTACCATAAATAGAAATATGTTAAAGAAATATACGTATTATAAATATTGGCACTATAAATATGGTTCTAGCACTAATGTATTGTTTTTCTGTGTTTTGCAGCAATTAATCATCCCCATTTGGAAACCTGGCACACAGTAATGGATTCTTGAGGGAAACCTTGTGGAAACCAAGGACACTACCAGTTGTTCCCAAAATGTGGTAACATTATTCATCTCCAAAGATTTAGCTGATGCATTACCAACATATTAAGTCAATATGTGTTTATGAATATATGAGCAGTTTTTTTATTTCATAGAACAAAGTTCCTATCACTGGATAAAACTGAGTATCAGTATAAAAGCTGTTGTAACATAATGATGCTTTAAAGTTATGTGTTTTTAACAGTTGCATCAAGCACCTTGCTGTTTTTAATCACACTGTCACTTTAAATTGCACTTTATTTATGGTACTGTAACAATGCCTTGTCATCCCATGATTAAGAGTCAGGGGCGTGAAATGCATTAGGAGACTAGAGTCTGTTGGAAAGAAGGGGGGTCATGCCGGAGTGAAGCAATTTTTTTCATATTGAGTGCACAAAATAAAATTAAGCACCTTCTAAGAAACAGTCCTCCGAGCATCATCTTGCAGCATCTACTGGTGAGAGGTTCCAGTAAGTATCTAGTGCTGGCATAAACTGTCCTTTTGCAATTACTTGAATGTTTGGCCTTGTACAGCGACCCTGGTGCAGCCTGAACTGTTTTTACTTTCACTCTATAGATCATCTAAGGAAATTTCCTCCCTCAATTCTAACCTGGAGAGAGACTTCTAGTTGCTAGAGCCATGGTTCAAATTCAACTTACTGGTGCTAAATACAAATAAAACTAAAACCATGCTGTTTCACCACACTGCATTTGATATGTCTGCCCATCCTCCACGGGTGGTTAGGACCTCAACCGGTGTGGTTCTCAAAGGGGTAAACCATTCAAATATCTTGGCATTCTCCTTGATGAGCACATATTTTTCAAAACTTATGCTAGTAAAGTTATTAAATACATTCATCAGAAGCTTGGCCTATTATACTATAGCCCCTTACCTTACACTACACTCCAGAATGACCATAGCCTCTGCTACCCTGTGTTGTACTGCCCTGTTATTTCCCTATTTTTGGCACAGCTACTCGATGCAGCCAGCAGTGCTGTACTGACCTGTCTGTGAATAAATCTCCTTGCGTTTTCACTACTTAAACTACTTGACGCAGCCAGCACTGTTGTACTGACCTGTTTGGGAATAAACTTCTCTGTTTTTGGTGCAGCTACTCAATGCAGCCAGCAATGCTGTAATGGCCTGTTTGGGAATAAATATCTTTGTGTTTTCACAAGTTAAACTACTGGACTCAGCATAGCCAGCAGTTGTGTACTGACCTCCCTGGTTGGGAATAAATCTCCTTGTGTTTTCTCTACTTAAACTACTTGACTTGATACAGCCAGCAGTGCTGTACTTACTGACCTGTTTGGATTAAGAGATGCAAAAAACATTTGGTATGAACATTTTTTTAATCAGTAACATTTATGGAAAGTCAGGAAGCATGTGTGTTGGACCCTTTACACAAAATCATGGGTGATAAAGAAATCAGTAGCAGCACCTGTCAGTCAAGCCAGGGAACAGTGACAATGGTACAGAAATTTCAGGAGATTGCAGGAGTAACCCATCGTGGTACTCTGAGGATGAGCACAAGGGCCATCGTAATGTGGCCGCCAGTATTAGTAAACAGAGTGATGGATAAAGAGGAGGAGGAGAAGACAGATGAGACTGAGGGAGAAATCAGTGGAACAGATCTTGAGTTTTTAGTAGATAAAGCAACAGTCAGCCTGTCAAGTAGCAGTAGTTCTAGGAAGTGGGATGAAGGAGAGGAATACAGGGCCGGAAAAGGAACAAAAAAAATACTTCTAGGAAGTATGGTTGTTGTGGTGGTGGTCATGGCAAAAAAAAAAATAATGAATCTAGTGGGGTGTAAGGAGACACCAACACAGGCAGAGGAAAAACAGATGATAGACAATAGACAGGCTTCCAGAGGAGTAGAAACAGAAGCAGTCAAGCCAGTCAAAGATGCTGTGCATCACAATTTGCAGATGGACATGGAAAGACCTCAAAGAGATACTGGCACTGGCAGTACTAGTGGCTGTGGTGGTGGCACTGATGATGGTGAACACCTCCTATAACAGCAGTGCAACAAAATATGTGAAATACATAGCGTGACGTAGACAGCCAGCTCTGAGTGCTGTATAATTATTTTGTATATAAAATGTATGACTGACTGTCTCTGCTAAAAATATCTGATACTCTTAGAATGACCTCACTAATCAACCCCCCAGGTTTTAGCTGAAAGATGCAAGCTATAAGAAAACGGCTGACAGCATGTGAGTTCACGCACTCAGTTTTAGAGACCATGCTACATGTAAGGCCTTAATTAAGGATCCTGTCTATCTGAGTTAATTACAACCATAGTTGCTATAACATATCCATTTTATAAAGTTGGAAGGAAAACCCAGGTTATTACATAGAAGTGCGAAATCATAAAGATGCTTTCATGTCCCGGAAGGAGGAAGCTTATGAGATCAAAAGAAGCATCATTTGAAGGACATGAATTATGTTGAAGTTGCAGAATGTAATACTTTTGTATGAGATATTTATTTTTACATAATCTGACAGAGGAGGAGCTAGCTGACCTCACACAAAAATGGGTTGTCCCATACAGTTGTTTAAGGAATACTCTGTTTTACTTACACACACTTTTACCTAGACTCAGACTGAGGAAAGATCTTTGAGCACTTGTAAACAGATATTTAGAAAGATTTCAAATCTAAGTACTGTAAGTATGAATTTGCACTGTTAAACCTTGTTTCTTTTAAAAATTTGTATGTCTGGTGATATAAGAGTTCTGTATTTTGCATTTCACATATTTTTAACTATTTTAGTAAAATTCTTTTTACAATTTACTTGGTCTGTCCTTGACTTATTTTTAGTTGTAAGAAAAGTATATGGTTATTGCAGATACTAAACATAAGCTTGAATGGTGGTACCAAACTGGAAAGAGAAGTGTTTTAAATCTGAGGTCTTTATTAAGGTTTTTAAGGGTTCATCTTTGTATACCTGGTTAGATGCCCATAGGCAAATATATCTGGCCCCCCAAAGACAGAAATATCTGAGCCTGTGCACTGGGTGTGCTAGAAAGAGGTTCACAGTTTGAATCCCTTCAGAACTTGAGACCAAAGGTTGATCCAAACTCACAAAAACAGACAAGAGGGTTACCTTGTCTGTTACACTGTTCACAAGACTGTGCTCAGAGGTTGGCACTTTGGAAGTAGAGGGGCTGACCTGCTGAATGGGTTTGTGACAGATTGGTTGGCAGCAGTGGCATAATTTTGGTATCACAAGCTTGTATTGTTCTGTGTCAGCTAAGACCGCAAGCTCTCTTGCAAAGAAAGAAAAAAAGGCAGAGTTTTATTTTAAAAAGGAAACAGAACTACATATCACTTGGCATACAGTCCAGGTCCTACCCATATTATTTTTTTTTCTCTAAAGTGCAAGTCACAGTAGCCGTAGTCAGGAAGAAGAAGAAGATGGCTTCCATACAGCAGACACACTGTAGATTACTTGAAGCAGTTGTGTGGGGACAGGGGAGTCCCATTCGAGGTGACAGCCAAAAGCCGAACCTCATAGAGGCCCTGATGGTAGCAGATACCCAGAGCAGCGAGTCACTGACCATGACTGAAAAGCACAGCAGGGCCACTGTCAGTGAAGGGCCACAGCAGCAGGGGATGGTTACCAGTATCCTGAATCCAGAGGTACTCAAACTGCAAATTGAGTTGTGCAGGATGGAACTGGAAGCAGAGCGAGAACAGAGGGAGGCAGACCATGAGAAGAGTGAGTACCAGCAAGCTGCAGAGGAGAAGAGAGAACACGACCGCTGAGAGGCAGAGCAAGAACAGAGAGATGCAGACCATGAGGAGAAGGAGCGCCAGAGGCAACACAAACTGGAGAAGATACGACTCTGACCAGCGGCACCAGAGCAGGTAAGTGGCTTGGGTTTAACTGGGACTGCAAGACTGGGTTACAAATTGAATTCCAAATTAATAGCTGAATTTAAGGAAGGGGAGGACATGGATGCCTTTTTAAATTATTTTGCAAAAGTTTGTATTCAGGCTAAAATTCCTAGAGAGTCCTGGAGCTTCCAGCAATCCTCGCTACTTACCGGGAAAGCTCGGGATGCATTGGGTCAAATGGACTATGAAGACAGCAATGATTACAGCAAGCTAAAAGCTGCACTGTTAAAAAGTTTGAATTAACTGCTGAATCATACAGATCTAAATTCTGTAAGCTCAGGAGAAGCCCTGATATGAGCTATGAGGAGCTAGCCATGAAACAACGTCAGTTTTTAAAACATTGGTGGGAAAGAATTGAGGCAAACTCTGTTGAAAAAATTGAATATGTGATTTTATTAGAACAGTTTTATTGGGCTTGTCCAGCTGAGCTAAAACCTGGCTAGGGTAGATGTTCACAACTCTGTCTAAACACTCGTGAGGTCTTTCCTCACATAAATGCACCACAATTAACATGTTGAATTCAAATAAGGCACCACTAACTTTTTGTTACCACTTTGGCCAAAATGCTGTTTCTATCAGGAAGATTATTAATAAAATTGGTCTATACTTAATACGGATCCAGCATTGAAGGAGGCTATTGGTACTTACCCTAAATTTGTTTATAAAAGGGAAAAACATTTCGGATAGATTAGTACATTCTTATCAGCCTGTTCAGGTTGATAAGACTCGATGGCTGCCACCACAACCGGTGGGATTTTTCGGTGGGCATTGCAAATTTTGCAGCGCCATGCAACAAACAAAAACTTTTTCCACGACTAATATCATTAGATCTTATGATATTAGACAGTTTATTAACTGTTCATCTGTGGGAGTCATCTATTTGGCTACATGTAATTGTGGTGCATTTTATGTGGGAAAGACCTCACGAGTGTTTAGACAGAGAGTTTGTGAACATCTAAGTGACATCCGTTGCCAAAATATAAAGAATGCTTTAGTGCAACATATACAGTGGTGTTCTGGTTTGGTTGCACATTGCTTTTCGTTCTGTGCAATAGAGAGGGTTTTAATTGGATCCCGTGGGGGAGATTTGGATGTGAAGATTTCACAGAGGGAAGCGTATTGGATCTATACTTTAGATGCCTTGTTCTATCCAGGTTTGAATGATTCATTCGATATAGGTCCCTTTTTAAAGTGAATTTATTATTTATGTTATACGCCCTTGATAAATATTTGTTTGAGAATTTTCTTTGATGCGCAGAGTGGGAGTGCGGTGTGTGGTCAAGCCAGAACTCTGCTACTTACTTGCTCCTGATAGATGTACTGTGATCAGCATTTTTATAATATTGGTTTTGCTACCCAGGTTAAATATGATGGTTTATTTATATCTATATATTATTGTATATTTAGATTTGTATAGTGAATCCTCTCAACACCTGAATGTTACCTTTTATCACGTTTTATTAATTGGGTGTAATGTTACTTTAAATGAATTCTTTATTATGTGGTGGTTACTATGCTCTGTATGTGTCCCTGGGGAGGCGCTGTTTTCGGCGCGAAACCGGTCGGACATTTTCTTTGTTTGGAGCTGTTATGGTCTTGCATGGCGTTACTGCATTGTGGTGCATTTGTTTCGTTTAACACAATACAGAATTTTTTTGTGGAAGTGGTTGGTGCCGTGTTTTTCTTGCTGCTTAATCCTTAAATACATGCCAGAAATATAGTTCCCTGCTGGGAGAAGAGACAGAAAAATCTCTTTCACTGTGTTGCGTGACTCCATCTCCTGGGATGTACTGTGTCCAGCCCATCATCCTGCTGTGTACTCTTTGACTGCACTGTACCCTACCCAGTGTGTGTGACCATGTGCAGCCCCAGCAGCCAGTTGTGTGGTATACTTAAATGCATGCCAAAAAAAAAATCTCTGTTGGGAGGAGAGACAGAAAAATCCCTTTCACTGTGTTGTGTGACTCTGTCACTTACCGTCCTATGTGGCATACTTTGGCCAGACCATTATCATGTTGTGTGCCCTTTGACTGCACTGTACCCTACCCAGTGTGTGTGAATGTGTGCAGACCAGCAGCCAGTTGTGTGGTGATAACATTAAATATATGCCAGAAATGTGTTTCTGTGTTGGGAGGAGAGACAGAAAAATCCCTTTCACTGTGTAGTGTGAGTCCGTCTCCTGTGGCTTACTGTGGCCAGCATCACCCTGCTGTGTGCCCTTTGACTGCACTGTACCCTACAGTGCATGGCCGTATGCAGCCCAGCACTCATTATTGCAGCATCATTTAATTAGGGCTGCAAGTTCAGTTCAACCATTCTCTCTAAATGGTCGAACCCCCAGAGTTCACACTAGTCCGTGGATGAGTGAACATTGCATGAAATCTGCAAACTTTGGTTTGCCCGGTTCTCCCCTACTCACTGCATCATGTCACCAAAGTTTGCATATTTAATGCAAATGTTCACATATCCACTGAACTATCTGACTCTGTGCCTGCCAGCAGCAGCAAAGCAGCCAACCTCCCCCCCCCCGTCAGCCTTAGAAGTACCGCCAGGAATGAATGTAGGTGCTTGGCTGATGTTACTGTCTGTATTCAGAGATACAACATTACTGGCTTCTGCAAGCATGAGTCATGTTGGTGGCTGCTGGCTAAACCAGCACACAACAGCAGTGCCTATGCAGCTGGAGAAAGATTGTCAGAGGAGACATGAGAGAAAATGAGCAGTGTGTGTGTGTGTGTGTGTGTGTGCGTGCATTGTTGTCATTCATCTGCTACTCAATGAGCTGCCATGGGCCTCACTGACTGGAATGTACAGAGAGCATTGGACTGGGGGGAGGGAAAAGGAGCACCAGATAGGTATGTGTGTGGTTGTTTGGCCACTGACACTGACGGCTCTAACTCCACTTAGTCCAAAGTTTGTGCTGGGTGAAAAATATGTTTTTTCTTAACATCAGACAGAGGTAGCAATAGCAGTGTGTGGGGAGGGTAAAGATAAATAGTGGAGGACTCAAGACTGAGATCTTGGCATCACAGTCAGAAGAAGACTGATTCATTTGTTTCATTCCATTCTGTGCATCTTACTCTTGATTTCTGTTTGGGAGGAAGAGAGGCTCAGGCAACAACCTTACTTACAAACAAAGGCAAGGCAGTTTTTTGGGACTGTGTAACCTGTTTGGGATTGGGATGAATCTCCCTGTTGTTATTGTTACTTAACTCGACGCAGCCAGCAGTGGCCTGTTAGGGAATAAATAAATTTCCTGTTTTTGGTGCAGTTACTCAACACAGTCAGCAGTCAGTGCTGTACTGACCTGTTAGCTAACTCTCCCTGTGTTTTCACTACTTAAACTACTTAACTAGCCAGCAGTGCTGTACTGACCTGTTTGGGAATTTTGGTGCAGCTACTCAACGTAGCCAGTAGTGCTGTACAGACCTGTTTGGGAAAAAATATCCTTAAGGTTTTTTTTTCACTACTTAGACTATTTGACTTGACGCAGTCAGCACTGCTGTACTGACCTGTTTGTGAATAAATATCCCTGTGTTTTCACTACTTAAACTACCTGACTCGACTCAGCCAGCAGTGTTCTACTGCCCGGTTTGGAAATAAATTTCTGTTTTTGTTATGGGTTACTCTATGCAGCCAGCAGTGCTGCATGACCTGTTTGTGAATAAATATCCGTGTTTTTTTCACTACTTAGACTACTTGACTCGATGCAGTCAGCAGTGCTGTACTGACCTGTTTGAATAATTAGCCCTGTGTTTTCACTACTTAAACTACCTGACTCAATGCAGCCAGCAGTGCTGTACTGACCTGTTTGGGAATACATTTTTCTGTTTTTGGTGCATCGGCCAGCAGTGCTGTATTGACCTGTTTTGGAATAAATGTCCCTGTGTTTTAACTACTTAAATTACTTGACTCAATGCAGCCAGCAATGCTGTACTGACCTGTTTGTAAGTAAATATCCCTGTGTTTTCACTGCTTAAACTACTTGACTCGACACAGTCAGCAGTGCTGTACTGACCTGTGTGTGAATAAATATCCCTGTGTTTTCACTACTTAAACTACTTGACTCAACGCAGCCAGCAGTGCTGTACTGACCTGTTTGTAAATAAATATCCCTCTGTTTTCACTACTTACAGAGCAGACGTCCTATGCATTACTGAATCCTGGTTAAAGCCCTGAATCCTCTCCCATGTGATCACACTACCTGGTTATACTACATACAGGAGGAACCAGCTCTCCAAGAGAGGTGGAGGGGTGCTGATCTATACCTTGGCCGAGCTTGCTTCCAGTAAACTACCTGGCATGAACATCAACCCATCAACAGAACACCTATTTGTCTCGATCACCCTTGGTCAGGTAAAACAGATAACTATAGGATGCATTTACCCACCCCCCAACTTTGCCTCCTCCTCCTACTTTGAATTCCTCTCAAATTTAGACAGTTTCCTCCATGGTGAAATTATAATCAGTGGAGACTTTAATCTAGACTGGGTAGGCCCACATAGGACTAACTACCTTGCCACACCTCGGATGCTAAACTAGCAATAACTGATTGGCCCACTAGACTCAACCTAAAACAGGCAACCATAGCCCGCTGGACTGGCTGCTGATGAATAATACTCAAAACATCAAGGCAGCAGGAGTTTTTACCCAATGCCCTAAGCGACCATTCACCAATATTCTGTGTCTGGAGGACTAACTTCCACCCCTAAATCATAAAAGCATGGGACCTTACTAATCTCAATCCCACTGCTTTTATACAGAGTCTCAACTTAGTCGACTGGACCCCCATCACTATCTTTCCTGACATTAATCAGGTTCTAGAATATTTTATCAACACCTTCTCCTCCATCCTTGACTCCCATGCCCCCATCAAGTTAAGGAGAGCCAAAGGTATCCACTCTCCCTGGCTTTCTCAGGAACTAAGACACCTAATGCTCACTCAGGCAAGAGCATGGAAAGTCATAAAAAAATTGGGATAAACGTCCAACTGGCTAGCCTATCGACTACTAATGAATGCCTGTAAAACGAAGTCCAATAAATCAAAGCAGGACTATCTCCAATCCCTGCAGGAAACAAAATCTGATTAACCCTAAAACTTACTGGTCCCAAGATAACTCCCTACTTAAGGGCAAGAAGCATAACCTCCTTCAATCCATGATCACTAAAGATGCTACCCTAACTAACCCTTCAGAGATAGTTTTTGGGCAAATATAATTTTTTTACAGACTTGGCCAAATACAAAAATGATCTGCCCACTACCCCCCAGGGCCCAATGTTCACTAACCCTGATGATTCTCATTCCCTTCCATCTAAAACTCACCACAAGATCAGCAGTTCTCAAACTGATAAGGGTCTCAACTCAGAAGGCTCTCCAGGATTCGATTCCTTCAACCAAAATTCAAACTAGGTGTGTGAAATTGCACACCCAGTAACATTATTAATCAATAAATCTTTCCTCATGAAGAACATACTGGACAAATGGAAGACTGCATAGTTGTCCCCATGCATAAAAGTTGCCCTACTAACCTAGTTGAGAACTATGGGCCAATCTATATTTTATGTCCCTCACAAAATACAAGAAATAATCCTCTACAACCAATTATACTCATTTCCAGAGCAGACCACTGCTTTAACCATCCATCAACATGGCTTCCAGAAATTACATGGCACTGAATCTGCTCTCCTGTGGGTTACTACCGACATTTTTCAGGCCATGGACCAGGTCTATGCAACTGGGGAAACTTTGTGGACCTGATGAAAGCTTTTGACCTCATCAATCATCAACGTCTCCTAACAAAACTCCGTGATATAGGGATCGACAACCTCTCCCACTCATGGCTAGCCAATTACTTGACTAACAGGTTACAGTGCATCAAATGGCCCATGCTATGTCATCCCCATCTCCAATCTCAGATGGTATCCCCCAGAAATCCATATTGGGTCCTCTTTTATTTTCCATTTTTATACAGAAGCTTCCTTCTAACTGGGGAGGGGAGACAATACAGCTTTATGCGGATGATGCTATACTCTATAGATCATCTAAGAAAATCTCCTCCCTCAACTCTAACCTGGAGAGGGACTTCTAGTTGCTGGAGGCAAGGTTCAAAGTCAACTTACTGGTGCTAAATATAAATAAAACTAAAACCATGCTGTTTCACCACTCCTCCTTTGATCTGTCTGCCCATCCTCCACTGGTGGTTAAGACCTCAACCGGTGTGGCTCTCAAAGGGGTAAACTCATTCAGATATCTTGGCATTATTCTTGATAAGCATATATCTTTCAAAACTCATGCAGAAAAAGTTATTAAATCCATTCATCAGAAGCTTGGCCTATTATACTGTACAGCTGCCTACCTTACACTACACTCCAGAAGGTCCATAGCCTTTGCTATCCTACTCCTAGGCCTTCTTTATTGAGCCCCTCTTATCAAGACTGCCAATTCCTCAATTATAAACAGACTTAATCAAACATATCACAGGATAGCTCGATTTGCTGCAACCGCCCATTCTCACACCCACCACTGTGAAGTGCTTAGTGCCCTAGGTTGGTCCTCCTTCCAAATTAAACTGGATTCCCCCTTACTATGCACAACATATAAACTCATCCACCTCCCTCCTCCTCCTCCCAGCTCTCCAATCTGCTCTCGCTGGAACCCTTCACTAGGTCCCTTCAGTCCTCCCAGTATCCAATGCTATGTCTACCAAAGCCTTGCTTAACCATTGGTAAGAGATTATTCTCATTTGCAACCTCTCAAAATTGTAACATCCTCCCATACGGCTTACTCTCCTATGTCTTTTCAATAGTTTAAAAGACTTTTCAAAGAAATTTTCTTTCCCCACCCACCTGTAACTGCAACTAGCATCTTTTTTGTCACTAGTCATCTCTCCGCACCTACCTTTCACCCCATCTTCCTGTCCTAATATCCTTCACCCCATCTTCCTGACCTAATTGCTACCAATCCTTGCCTATCTCTCAAGCTTCACTGCTTATGACCTCACTTCACATGACAGTCTGTATATATGCAGCTTAACTTTAGATATAGTAACAATCCTTTTATGTTATGTTACATGGTGTTGTACGGGCTTAGAAACCACTTATTACCACTGTACCAATTAATTCATGAAAAAGTCCTTGTTTTGTACTATTATCCTATTGATGCACTATTTCTGTCCAGTAGCAAATACCACAAAAATGTATGCCACACTCCTTTGTTTTGTAAACTATGTTCTTACATGATTTTAAAATCTATAAATGACATTAAGCAGGCATTCAGCCAAATTTTAAAAGATAGCCTTCAGATTAAATAGGCTACACTGGGAGTGTGCCTCCCTACGCGCATACCTGGAAGTGAAGAGAGTATCTCACAGTCTGCAAGTACTAAAGAAACCAACATTAGAATTACAGAGAGCAGACTTTCTCAATAACTGGAGAAAATAAGAGCAACACAAATAAAGAGATATAGAGCTTATTTTAAAGATAACTTGGAAATAAAAAAACAGAAGCAAAAATCAAAAGAGGGAAGAAGCTCTACTGGAGTTCATAAATCACCCTGTTTATGAAGAATTAAGGGACAGATTTAAAAATAACCTTATGAGGTACGATGACAAAAAATTCAAGAAATAAAGCAGACAAAGTTAGAAAGATGTACAAATGATTACAAAAATGGAACCATATTCAAGTAGAGTAAGGGAGCAGGAAGCAGTACCAATTAAGTTACAGGTATCATGCCTATTTTGAGGACACCAACGGGATCAGACCAGGGGAGATACAAACAGGAAATTAGCAGCTCTGAAGGTATATACTTGGGAGAAGAAGAATATCCAACAAATCAAGCCCAGCCACCACATACCAACCACAAAGACCCCAGAAGAAGCCAGTGACTAAATTTTGCACAGCCCCCCAAAAATGGACAAGGAGGGGGGCAGGGAGAGGAGGAGGAAGCAGTGGCCAAGGAAGGGGCAGAGCAAGGGGGAGATGGAATCAATGGGGACACTCCAGGAACAGCTACCAATAGGGAATGTTATAAATATTTCCAAATATTAACTTTCAGAGATGGAGCTTTCCCTTTTGAACAAAGGTCTCTCATTTGTGCCATCTCAAAAGTTTAATCTATTTGAAACAATAGTGGATTGCAACAAGTTCATCAGAAACTTAGGACTCAAATCCTTCTTTGCACGGAAGAATGAAGAGAGACATGAGATCGCACATACTGAGGTAAGTCAATCATCTGACATTACTGACACTAAAACATTAGAATCAAGTCTAGACTATAATATACAGAATAAATGACTTTAAAGCCCTACACGGACTAGGCCCGGACTACCTGAAAGAGCTTCCAGTCTCCTACTGCCCTGGACGATTGTCTCGCTCAGCTGATAAGGTTCTAAGGTGTGTTTGAATCTTCAGGGCCCATGCATTTATGCAGGCGGCCCCAACCCTTGAATTTCTATCCTGCTGGTTACAGGAGTGCACAACTGTGGAGGGATTTAAGAAAGTTTTAAAATACACCTGTGGGCTCAAGCTTTCAGTGAATAAATAATTTTGTATTTGGAATATCTGTTTATATTATTTTAATGATTTGGATGTCTGATGTGTTCTTTTAAATTTGTTACGCGCCTTGATACTTTGAAAGGTGCCCTAAATACATCCTACACCAAGTGCTACCATTAAATTCGAGTTTTATACACTTTACCATCCTTTATTTTTTATAATTGCTGGACAGGAATTTTTTCCAGCCTTTCTGTGGTGTCCTTGTATTTGAATGAGGCTTTCACTGACACACAGAGACACACACACACACACACACACACACTTCTCAGATTATTAGTGTTTTTTTGTTTTTAGTTTTGTTGTTTTAGTTCTTTAGTTTTAGTTTCAGAGTGCTCTTGCGCTGGCGCTGTGTACTTATGAACCAGAGAACAGACTGGCGCTGTGTGTGGGTAGCTACAAGAGCTCTGTTCTGTCAGTGATGAAGAGCAGGATCAACCAGATGGTTTAAAAAAAATAGATTGCAGGATCAGCCAGATACAGTATTTATAATAGAAAATAAATAATTTTTCTGAGTTGAAGGACTTTGTGGTGACTGGCCGCTCGTTGATAAGTAAGCAATGGAGCCGCCATGTTTCTGTGACTGTTCAGCCCACCCACAAATAGAGTGTCAGCCAATGAAGAAGCAGCTACGCTTTGAGTGACTCATCTCATCTCATGCTTGCCATTATAACCTGCGGGTTATAATGGCAAATTATAACTGGCTCAGCTCATAGAAAAAATTGCTGACCAGTTATTATAAAGTTTTTAAACCCTAGTCTGTATTTTGTCCACCATTAACATCAGCCTTGAAACCTTTTTAAAAAGTTGTGAGACAGACTTGAACATTTTGGATAGAGGTAAATCAGGGCAAGGTTTGTTATCAGAACCTGAGTAAGGCAAAAAATAGCTTTAGAAAAACTGGGTTCCAATACAAATGCAACAGTTAAGCCTGCTGACAAAGGGGATCTATAGTGATCATGGACACTGACATGTACCATGAGAATGTATGCAGGCAATTGCACAATGAAATGTTTTATGCTGATCTTAACAGGGAATCAACTAATGAATTTAGAAAAGAAACTGAATATCTAGAAAATGCTAGACAAAGGGTTAGGTGCCAGATGACACCTTAGTATATCTTAAGGTAGAAAATCCTGTAAGAGCTTGCTTTTATTGTCTCCCCAAAGTGCATAAATGTCTAGTAAATGCCCCTGGTCGCCCAATCGTATCAGGCAATGATTCTCTGACAGAGCCTCTGTCAAAACTGCTGGATTTCCACATTAGTGACTTAGCTAAACAGATTCCATCATATATCCAGGACACTGGGGACAGACTTAATGTTTTGAATGATTCAGAAATACATCAGGATAGTATGTTTGTCACCTTAGATGTGGAGTCTCTTTACTCAAACATTCCCCACGATGGGAGCCTGGAATCTCTAAAATACTATCTAGATAAAAGAACAAATAAGGACCCCCCCCACTGAGTTTTTGTTGAAACTTACAGAATTTGCACTTAAATGTAACATTTTTTTCTATCTAGATAAACAGTCCATCCAAAAAAAGGCACTGCTATGGGGGCAAGTTGGGCACCCAATTTTGCTGCTATATATCTGGGCAAGTGAGAGGAGGAGGTGGTATGGTCACCTGAAAAAAAATCCTATTTACAGCACATAGATCTCTATAGGAGATTTATTGATGACATTTTAATTGTCTGGAAAGGAACAGAAAAGGAATTGTTCTCATTTGTCAGATATTTGGAAAGTAGCAATAGCAATCTCAGGTTTTCAGTATCCTTTAGTAAAAACCAGACAAGCTTTTTGGATTTAATTATATCCAAAGATGGGGAAGAGTGAGTTAAGACAGATTTATACAGGAAACCCATGGACAGAAATACTCTCCTTCAAGCCCAGAGCAGTCACCCCTACCACACAATCGCAGGGATCCCAAAAGGCCAATTTATAAGGATAAAAATAAACTGTAGCGAACAAGAGACCTATGAGGCAAGGGCGAAAGAGCTAGAAAATAGATTACAGGCCAGAGGTTATCCTGAACACATTGTCAGCAAAGCTAAAATTAAAGTAGACATCATACAGAGGTTAGAGGTCATGAGGCCTAAAAACAGGGAGAAAGAGGATCTAAGGATTAATTTTGTCTCCACATATAGTGCACAGTCAAAGGAAGTGAATGAAATCATTCAGAAACACTGGCATATGGTCAGTCTTGATCCAGGTTTAAAAGACCTCAGAGATACTACGCCCAGGGTGGTGCACAAAAGAGGGAAAAGCCTTAGAGACATGTTAGTACATTATGTACAACCAAAAAGAGAAAAACCCGGAGTGTGGCTCCCTAAAAAACAGATGGTTGCCACAGATGTGGAAACTGCAAGTTTTGTGCTCACATGGTTAATACAAAGATTTTAAAAATCCTGAAACAAAACAAGATGTAAAGGTCAGAGGATTTATCACATGTGCTACTGAAGGAGTGGTGTATATGGCAACCTGTTCATGTAACTGCTTTTATATAGGGAAACCAAAAAGGCAGTCCAAACAAAGGATAGAGGAACATCTCAGAACAATTGAGAGCAGGGATCCTAAAATGCTCTAGCTGTTTACATAAATTCAGTAGAAAATAGGAGAGAGTATACAGACTTTTCTGGATATTGAGAAAACCATAAAAAGCCCAAGAGGGTAACTATGACAATGTCCTTCTCAAAAGAGAACAGTATTGGATTGTTAACTCATGGGGAGGGGTCAGAAAACCTGGTCTTAATGAAAGAATTGAATGGAAACCATTTAGAAGAAAATAGATAGGAGACCAGATTTCTCCCACCCACCTCCTGAGACATGCCTCACATGCTTTGAATAAGATAAGTAAGCTTATGAATTGGTGTTCCTGGTTCTCTGGTCCATTCAGACAGTAAAAAGTACCATAAATAAGAAATATGTTAAAGAAATATACGTATTATAAATATTGGCACTATAAATATGGTTCTAGCACTAATGTATTGTTTTTTCTGTGTTTTTGCAGCAATTAATCATCCCCATTTGGAAACCTGGCACACAGTAATGGATTCTTGAGGGAAACCTTGTGGAAACCAAGGACACTACCAGTTGTTCCCAAAATGTGGTAACATTATTCATCTCCAAAGATTTAGCTGATGCATTACCAACATATTAAGTCAATATGTGTTTATGAATATATGAGCAGTTTTTTTATTTCATAGAACAAAGTTCCTATCACTGGATAAAACTGAGTATCAGTATAAAAGCTGTTGTAACATAATGATGCTTTAAAGTTATGTGTTTTTAACAGTTGCATCAAGCACCTTGCTGTTTTTAATCACACTGTCACTTTAAATTGCACTTTATTTATGGGTACTGTAACAATGCCTTGTCATCCCATGATTAAGAGTCAGGGGGCGTGAAATGCATTAGGAGACTAGGAGTCTGTTGGAAAGAAGGGGGGGGGGGTCATGCCGGAGTGAAGCAATTTTTTTTCATATTGAGTGCACAAAAATAAAATTAAGCACCTTCTAAGAAACAGTCCTCCGAGCATCATCTTGCAGCATCTACTGGTGAGAGGTTCCAGTAAGTATCTAGTGCTGGCATAAACTGTCCTTTTGCAATTACTTGAATGTTTGGCCTTGTACAGCGACCCTGGTGCAGCCTGAACTGTTTTTACTTTCACTCTATAGATCATCTAAGGAAATTTCCTCCCTCAATTCTAACCTGGAGAGAGACTTCTAGTTGCTAGAGCCATGGTTCAAATTCAACTTACTGGTGCTAAATACAAATAAAACTAAAACCATGCTGTTTCACCACACTGCATTTGATATGTCTGCCCATCCTCCACGGGTGGTTAGGACCTCAACCGGTGTGGTTCTCAAAGGGGTAAACCATTCAAATATCTTGGCATTCTCCTTGATGAGCACATATTTTTCAAAACTTATGCTAGTAAAGTTATTAAATACATTCATCAGAAGCTTGGCCTATTATACTATAGCCCCTTACCTTACACTACACTCCAGAATGACCATAGCCTCTGCTACCCTGTGTTGTACTGCCCTGTTATTTCCCTATTTTTGGCACAGCTACTCGATGCAGCCAGCAGTGCTGTACTGACCTGTCTGTGAATAAATCTCCTTGCTCTACTCACTTAAACTACTTGGACGCAGCCAGCACTGTTGTACTGACCTGTTTGGGAATAAACTTCTGTTTTGGTGCAGCTACTCAATGCAGCCAGCAATGCTGTAATGGCCTGTTTGGGAATAAATATCTTTGTGTTTTACAAGTTAAACTACTGGACTCAGCATAGCCAGCAGTTGTGTACTGACCTCCCTGGTTGGGAATAAATCTCCTTGTGTTTTCTCTACTTAAACTACTTGACTTGATACAGCCAGCAGTGCTGTACTTACTGACCTGTTTGGATTAAGAGATGCAAAAAACATTTGGTATGAACATTTTTTTAATCAGTAACATTTATGGAAAGTCAGGAAGCATGTGTGTTGGACCCTTTACACAAAATCATGGGTGATAAAGAAATCAGTAGCAGCACCTGTCAGTCAAGCCAGGGAACAGTGACAATGGTACAGAAATTTCAGGAGATTGCAGGAGTAACCCATCGTGGTACTCTGAGGATGAGCACAAGGGCCATCGTAATGTGGCCGCCAGTATTAGTAAACAGAGTGATGGATAAAGAGGAGGAGGAGAAGACAGATGAGACTGAGGGAGAAATCAGTGGAACAGATCTTGAGTTTTTAGTAGATAAAGCAACAGTCAGCCTGTCAAGTAGCAGTAGTTCTAGGAAGTGGGATGAAGAGAGGAATACAGGGCCGAAAAGGAACAAAAAATACTTTAGGAAGTATGGTTGTTGTGGTGGTGGTCATGGCAAAAAAAAAAATAATGAATCTAGTGGGGTGTAAGGAGACACCAACACAGGCAGAGGAAAAACAGATGATAGACAATAGACAGGCTTCCAGAGGAGTAGAAACAGAAGCAGTCAAGCCAGTCAAAGATGCTGTGCATCACAATTTGCAGATGGACATGGAAAGACCTCAAAGAGATACTGGCACTGGCAGTACTAGTGGCTGTGGTGGTGGCACTGATGATGGTGAACACCTCCCTATAACAGCAGTGCAACAAAATATGTGAAATACATAGCGTGACGTAGACAGCCAGCTCTGAGTGCTGTATAATTATTTTTGTATATAAAATGTATGACTGACTGTCTCTGCTAAAAAATATCTGATACTCTTAGAATGACCTCACTAATCAACCCCCCCAGGTTTTAGCTGAAAGATGCAAGCTATAAGAAAACGGCTGACAGCATGTGAGTTCACGCACACTCAGTTTTTAGAGACCATGCGTTACATGTAAGGCCTTAATTAAGGATCCTGTCTATCTGAGTTAATTACAACCATAGTTGCTATAACATATCCATTTTATAAAGTTGGAAGGAAAACCCAGGTTATTACATAGAAGTGCGAAATCATAAAGATGCTTTCATGTCCCGGAAGGAGGAAGCTTATGAGATCAAAAGAAGCATCATTTGAAGGACATGAATTATGTTGAAGTTGCAGAATGTAATACTTTTGTATGAGATATTTATTTTTACATAATCTGACAGAGGAGGAGCTAGCTGACCTCACACAAAAATGGGTTGTCCCATACAGTTGTTTAAGGAATACTCTGTTTTACTTACACACACTTTTACCTAGACTCAGACTGAGGAAAGATCTTTGGAGCACTTGTAAACAGATATTTAGAAAGATTTCAAATCTAAGTACTGTAAGTATGAATTTGCACTGTTAAACCTTGTTTCTTTTAAAAAATTTGTATGTCTGGTGATATAAGAGTTCTGTATTTTGCATTTCACATATTTTTAACTATTTTAGTAAAATTCTTTTTACAATTTACTTGGTCTGTCCTTGACTTATTTTTAGTTGTAAGAAAAGTATATGGTTATTGCAGATACTAAACATAAGCTTGAATGGTGGTACCAAACTGAAAGAGAAGTGTTTTAAATCTGAGGTCTTTATTAAGGTTTTTATGGGTTCATCTTTGTATACCTGGTTAGATGCCCATAGGCAAATATATCTGGCCCCCAAAGACAGAAATATCTGAGCCTGTGCACTGGGTGTGCTAGAAAGAGGTTCACAGTTTGAATCCTCCAGAACTTGAGACCAAAGGTTGATCCAAACTCACAAAAACAGACAAGAGGGTTACCTTGTCTGTTACACTGTTCACAAGACTGTGCTCAGAGGTTGGCACTTTGGAAGTAGAGGGGCTGACCTGCTGAATGGGTTTGTGACAGATTGGTTGGCAGCAGTGGCATAATTTTGGTATCACAAGCTTGTATTGTTCTGTGTCAGCTAAGACCGCAAGCTCTCTTGCAAAGAAAGAAAAAAAGGCAGAGTTTTATTTTAAAAAGGAAACAGAACTACATATCACTTGGCATACAGTCCAGGTCCTACCCATATTATTTTTTTTTCTCTAAAGTGCAAGTCACAGTAGCCGTAGTCAGGGAAGAAGAAGAAGATGGCTTCCGACTACAGCAGACACACTGTAGATTACTTGAAGCAGTTGTGTGGGGACAGGGGAGTCCCATTCGAGGTGACAGCCAAAAAGCCGAACCTCATAGAGGCCCTGATGGTAGCAGATACCCAGAGCAGCGAGTCACTGACCATGACTGAAAAGCACAGCAGGGCCACTGTCAGTGAAGGGCCACAGCAGCAGGGGATGGTTACCAGTATCCTGAATCCAGAGGTACTCAAACTGCAAATTGAGTTGTGCAGGATGGAACTGGAAGCAGAGCGAGAACAGAGGGAGGCAGACCATGAAGAAGAGTGAGTACCAGCAAGCTGCAGAGGAGAAGAGAGAACACGACCGCTGAGAGGCAGAGCAAGAACAGAGAGATGCAGACCATGAGGAGAAGGAGCGCCAGAGGCAACACAAACTGGAGAAGATACGACTCTGACCAGCGGCACCAGAGCAGGTAAGTGGGCTTGGGTTTAACTGGGACTGCAAGACTGGGTTACAAATTGAATTCCAAATTAATAGCTGAATTTAAGGAAGGGGAGGACATGGATGCCTTTTTAAATTATTTTGCAAAAGTTTGTATTCAGGCTAAAATTCCTAGAGAGTCCTGGAGCTTCCAGCAATCCTCGCTACTTACCGGGAAAGCTCGGGATGCATTGGGTCAAATGGACTATGAAGACAGCAATGATTACAGCAAGCTAAAAGCTGCACTGTTAAAAAGTTTGAATTAACTGCTGAATCATACAGATCTAAATTCTGTAAGCTCAGGAGAAGCCCTGATATGAGCTATGAGGAGCTAGCCATGAAACAACGTTCAGTTTTTAAAACATTGGTGGGAAAGAATTGAGGCAAACTCTGTTGAAAAAATTGAATATGTGATTTTATTAGAACAGTTTTATTGGGCTTGTCCAGCTGAGCTAAAAACCTGGCTAGAGGACTGAGATCCAAAAACAGTGCAAGAGGCTGCTGAACTCTCAGACTGCTATGCCAAGAGCAGACCTGCTCTGAGAGTAAATGGGGCAGGTGTGGCAGCGCAGAAAGGGAAAAACGTGCCTTCAGGGCAGCTAAAACCCTCACTGCCTCCACCAAAAACCAGTTAGCCCCAGGTTTCAAAGAAAAGATTTCTCTGAAGTAAGAAATGCATGTTGGCTGTGTAAAGAGACTCGGCATATTGCCAGACAGTGTCCCCAAAAGGCAAGCAATAATACACAACAGGGTGCTAGAAAAGAAGTGGGTTGTTTGTGTGTCCCTGGAAGCATGCAAGTGAACATGAGGGAACACATGCACCCAGTCATGATGAATGGTGTACAGATTCAGGAGTTAAGGGACACAGGGGCATCCCTGACATTGGTGAAAGGGGATCTGGTACAACCTGGTTAGCTTATACCCAATAAATACGTTATTGTCCAAGGGTTCACTGGTGAGGAGAAAACATTGCCCCTCACTAGTGTTTTCTTAGACTGGGGTGAAACAGGGGGTACTGTGCAACAGGTGGCTGTAGCCAGAACATTAGCCATGGATGTGATCCTGGGTAACAATCTCCAACAGGGGATGGTATGTGCAGTTACCCGTAACCAAGCAGCAAGGGAAAATTGTAGTTCACTGAACCCCACAGAAGCCATTGTGGAAACCACTGAGAGGCTGGTTCCCCAGCCTGTGTCTCCAGATGTGGAGACTGATAAAAAGGGGGTAGAAATTTCCCCGGTAGCAAATGACCACACAGCTACGAAAGGTTACTCCGAAGAGGGGGGTGATCCATTGTTCAAGGGTTGGGACTGACAGTGATCCTGAGTGCCCTGATGCTAGTGCTAGGGACCCTAGTTTACCAACTGAAGGGGACCTGTCCCATACCTTGAGAATGTGTAAGGGGTTTGCAGCTGCTCGGAGGGGTGACCCTAGTTTAGAGAAGCTGAGGGCTTGGGCAGACTCAGATGGAGCACAGGGAGGTGACGGCCGACGTAAGGTTTACTGGGGAAAATGGACTTATGTATACTCAAGCAGTACAGACAGAGGGAGGTATAGTAGGCAGGCAGCTTGTCGTTCCCCAGGGGTATCGTGAGCAGTTGCTCAAGATTGCACATGATATTCCCATGTCTGGTCATCTGGGAATCATGCACATGATGCAGCAGTTGGCCCAGAATTTCTATTGGCCTAACTTCACCCAGCAAGAGAAGGAGTATTGCAGGTCTTGTCACCGGCGCCAAGAAATAGGGAAAGCGGGCAAGAAAACCCAAGCAGCCCTGATTCCATTGCCCATAGTAGAGGAGCCATTCCAGAGGGTGGGAATGGATATTGTGGGGCCTTTAAATACTCCCAGCTCCTCAGGGAAGAGGTTAATCCTGACTGTGGTGGAGTATGCCACCCATTACCCAGAGGCAGTCACCCTATCCTCTCTGAGGATGGACAAAGTGGCAGATGCCTTACTTGGAATTTTCTCCCGTGTTGAGTTTCCGCAGGAGGTAATCACCAATCAAGGGGGTTCCTCCATGTCGGACCTGATGAAATGTTTATGGGAGAAGTGTGGGGTGGTGCAGAGATGCATGACACCGTATCACCCACAAGCCAATGGACTTGTGGAATGATTCAATGGTACCCTAAAAAGTCAATGCTCTGGGAATTTGCTGAACATCATGGGAGGGACTGGGAGAAATACCTTCCCCACCTGTTGTTTGCATACAAGGAGGTACCCCAAGAATAATCAGGATTTTCCCCCTTCGAACTCTTATATTGATACCAGGTACATGGGCCCCTAGACTTGATCCGGGAGGAATGGGAAGGCAAGCACACCACCCAGAGAACTCCCATTGTGGATTATGTCCTTAGGTTTAGGGAAAGGCTGAAGGAACTTATGGGGACAGCCCAGAGCAACCTGGAAGCTGCCCAACAGAAACAAAAGGTGTGGTATGACCGCAGAGCCAGAGCTCACTCATACATGGTGGGTCAGGAAGTCATGGTCCTTATTCCGGGTCCGGAAAGACAAGCTGCAAGCTGAGTGAGCAGGACCATACAAAGTGGTTAGGAAGGTAAATGACATGAACTACATTGTGGAGTTACCTGACAGAAGACAGACTGAAAGGATGTACCATGTCAACATGATGAAGCCATATGCAAACAGGGCTGACATGGTGTTTGCAGTGTGTAGTCATGGGGAGGGGACGGACGAAGGAGACCCCCATCTGGATTTGCTGGAAGAAAGTAAGTGGGAGTCCTCTGTGGAGGCAGTAAAATTGTCTCCCCAGCTGGCTCCTGATCAGGTCCAGAAAGTAAGGGAGGTTTTTAGTAGACTTTGCCACCTTGTTTAGCGCCAAGCCTGGACTAACCCCCTTAGTGACACATGATGTGGAGACAGGGACACAGACGTCCATACGGCGAACAGCATATCAGGTGTCAGAGGCTGCCCAAAAGGACATTAGGAGGGAAGTGGAGGAGATGCTGGATTTAGTGGTAATCCAGAGATCCCACAGCCCCTGGGCTTCACCCATAGTTCTTGTGCCCAAGCCAGATGACTCAACTCATTTCTGTGTGGACTATCGTGGGCTGAATGCAGTCACAAAGTCCGACGCCCATCCGATGTCCAAGATGGATGAACTCCTGGACAAGTTGGGAGGAGTGACCTACCTTATGACTACTGACCTGACCAAGGGGTATTGGCAGGTAGAATTGACAGACAGAGCTAGAGAGAGGTCGCCTTCATCACTCCGATAGGCTTATCTGAGTTTAATGTAATGCCTTTCGGAATGAAGAACACCCCGGCCACTTTCCAAAGGTTGGTGAACCAGGTGTTAAATGGTGCTGAGGAGTACGCTATGGCATACCTGGATGACATTGCCATCTTTAGTACCAGCTGGGAGGAACACCTATCCCACCTTAGGGAAGTGCTGGGCAGGATACAGAGAGCCGGGCTCAATGTCAAAGCCAAGAAGTGCCAGGTGGCCATGGGAGAAGTGGCATACCTCAGGCATGTGGTAGGTCAGGGACAGCTCTGTCCTAACCAAATAAAGATAGAGGTGATCCAGGCATGGCCCAGACCAGAAACCCAGAAGCAGGTCAGGAGCTTTCTAGGGACAGCAGGGTACTACAGGAAATTTGTACCTAATTACAGTGCCCTGGCTGCTCCCCTATCTGACCTGACAAAGAAAAAGATGCCAAAGAAAATTACCTGGGGCCCAGCCTGTGAGAAAGCCTTTACCAGACTGAAGGAGGCACTGTGCAGTGCTCCTGTTTTGACAAGTCCTGACTATAGCAAACCCTTTATAGTTCAGACGGACGCCTCAGACATGGGTATTGGGGCAGTACTGAGCCGGACGTCTAGCCAAGGGACAGATCACCCAGCAGTGTACCTGAGCAGAAAGCTGCTTCCCAGGGAGCAAGCATACTCCATGGTGGTCTTGCCATAGTGTGGGCCCTAAAGAAGCTAGAGCCATACATGTATGGGCAGTATTTTGTGGTGCAGTCTGACCACAACCTCCTGGTTTGGCTGACACAGATGGGGAATAACAATGGCAGACTACTAAGATGGAATCTTGCTTTACAAGGGTATGATCTAAACATCGTACATAGGGCTGGAGCGAAGGACCAGAACTCAGATGGGCTGTCTAGGGTCCATGAGGAGTGAAGTGATTTGGGAAGCTCATCCCATGTAGAGGATAGATCCCCCAAATTCAGTCTAGGTGGGGAGGAGTGTGACGTAGACAGCCAGCTCTGAGTGTTGTATCATTTTTTTTAATATAAAATGTATGACTGACTGTCTCTGCTAAAAAGTATCTGATGCTCTTAGAATGACCTTACTAATCACCCCCCGGCCCCAGGTTTCAGCTGAAAGATGCAAGCCTTAAGAAAAAGGGTGACAGCATGTGAGTTCACACACACTCAGTTTTTAGAGACCATGTGTTACATGTAAGGCCTTAATTAAGGATCCTGTCTGTCTGAGTTCATTACAACTATAGTTGCTATAACATATCCATTTTATGATGTTGGAAGGAAAACCCAGGTTATTACATAGAAGTGCGAAATCATAAAGATGCTTTCATGTCCTGGAAGGAGGAAGCTTATTATGAGATCAAAAGAAGTGTCATTTGAAGGACATGAATTATGCTGAAGTTGCAGAATATAATACTTTCGTATAAGATATATATTTTTTTATACATAATCTGACAGAGGAGGAGCTAGCTGACCTCACACAAAAATGGGTTGTCCCATACAGTTGTTTAAGGAATACTGTTTTACTTACACACACTTTTACCTAGACTCTGACTGAGGAAAGATCTTTGGAGCACTTGTAAACAGACATTTAGAAAGATTTCAAGTCTAAGTACTGTTAGTAGGAATTTGCACTGTTTAAACCTTGTTTCATTTAAAAGATTTATATGTCTGGTGATATAAGAGTTCTGTATTTTGTGTTTTACATATTTTTAAGTATTTTAGTAAAATTCTTTTTAGAACTTACTTGGTCTGTCTTTGACTTCTTTTTGGTTGTAAGAAAAGTATATGGTTATTGCAGATACTAAACATAAGCTTGCATGGTGGTACCCAACTGGAAAGAGAAGTGTTATAAATCTGAGGGATTTATTAAGGTTTTTAAGGGTTCATCTCTGTATACCTGATTAGGTGCCCATAGGCAAAGATATCTGCCTCCCCCACCAAAGACAGAAATATCTGAGCCTGTGCATTGGGTACACTAGCAAGAGGTTCACAGATTGAATCCCTCCAGAACTTGAGACCAAAGGTTGATCCGAACTCACAAAAACAGACAAGAGGGTTACAGTGTCCATTACACTGTTCACAAGACTGTGCTCAGAGGTTGGCACTTTGGGAGTAGAGGGCCTGACCTGCTGAGTGGGTTTGTGACACACAGTGTGGGACTTTTTCACACAAGATAAATCATCTGGCAGCCATGTGGTTTGCAAATTATGCAAAACAAAATTAAGTCACAGTAAAGTGGGTACTCAGATGGGAACATCGACAATGATAAGACATATGACCAAGTCTCACATTTATCAGTATCAAAAAGCACAAAAGGAGCACACACAAGTTGTTGTACTGCTGCACTCAGCTGAGGAGGATGAGGATATGGATGTTAACCAAGTTGAGGCCGTAAGTGATGAGGATGGGGAGGATGAAAGTCTGTCTTCCAGTCAAAGCACAATATCTATAATTTCTTGTTTCATTACCCCTTTGACTCCCCCACCACAGCCTATTAGGAGTCATATACCATCCATTACCTTGACCCCAACATCTGGTGGTAAAGGTCCAGGGAAGCAGCCCCAAAAATCAGGTGGTAATCGAGCGGTCACAGAAATATAAAACCAACAGGCCTGAGGCAAAGCAATTAACAAAAGCAACTGAGGAGATGATAGCCACCAACTTGCTCCAATTTTCCTTTGCAGCTAACCCAGTTTTAAGGCACTAATGGAAACTGCAGTATCAAAGTACCAGGTCCCCATCTGGACCTATTTCTCAACTGTTGTCATCCCAGACTTGTATGATGCTGTTCAGAAAAGTGCATATGTTGCTCTGAAAGGCTCAGTGGGCAAAAAGGTTCATGTCACTACAAATATGTGGACCAACTGCCAGACGACTGACTATATGGCTGTGATTGCCATTTGGGTAAACTTTCCTTCCTCCCTCCTCCTCCTCCTCTTCATCATCATCATCATCATCATCTAGTGGCACTATCGGCAGCGGCAGAAGCAGAAGCAACAAAATTCAAAGGACTTTCACTGTTCAAAGGCAGGCAGCATTATGTATTTGTGGTTTTGAAAAAGACCACAAAGTGGAACATCTTTTGGAGGGCCTTCAAGAAAAGTTTGCAGAGTGGCTAACTCCAAAGTCCTTGCAACTTGGGGTTATAGTGTCTGACAATGCTTCAAATATCCTGAAAGCAGTAAGGTTTGGTAACTTTACACTTGTACCATGCTTTGCACGCACTATAAACTTGGTGGCAAAAGACTTCACTGATGAAGACAGAAATGTTCAGAATTTGATTGCAGCTGCCCACACTGTGTGCACCCACTTTAGCCATTCTGTTAAAGTCCAAATATTGTTGCGGCAGATTCAGAATGAAAAATAGCCTCCCTCTCCACCAGATGATACAGGAAGTTCCAACCTGGTGGAATTCCACTTACTGTATGCTGCAAAAAATGCTTGAACAACAAAATGCTATCCATCAGTATGCAGTCCAATATGGCATTGGAAAAGGAGACATGAGTATCAGCCCAAATCAGTGGTGTGAGATGGAGAATCTTTGTTATGCTGTTAAACCCTTTGAGGAGGCTACCCAAGTGGTAAGGGCCAATTATGCTGGTCTAAGCGAGATACTACCCTTAATTCCACTTCTCAGGCTGACATTGGAGCATCTTGAGTCACAGTGTCTCAAGAAAGATGATGTCAATGCTGCACCATTTGCCAGAAAAATGCTAAACACCTTCCTGTGTGATAAGCGTGTTATCAAAATGTGCAAGGCTAAGCATTATATTTCTGCCACACTTTTGGATCCTCGGTTTAAGGACACCACTGAATCATTCCTCACACCACATGACTTTCAGGACCTGGAATATTATCATGAAATATTAATTGAGAAAGTGTCAGTACGTATAGTTGAGAAAAGTAGCACATCATCAGTGCCCTTTCGGACACATCCAAATTCTGCAGAAAACCTGGTTGAGAGGGAGGGAGCATAATCCGCCATTGCTGCTGCTGGTACCACCACTACTGATGCTTCTGACTGTCAAACACCAACCAGAACTACTGCTACTACCAGAGTGACTGCTGCTACACCACACCACAAGAAGAGAAACCACTGTGGGACATGCTGTCAGACTTTGTTGAGTAAGGACAGCGGGATAGGCTCAGTCAGCTATTTTGGTACCAGACATCACTACTGCAAAAATGGTGAATGATTATATGGAAAAGACTGTGCATGTTGCCACCAGGGATGACCCATTACTCTACTGGCAACAGAAGAAATCAATGTGGCCTTCTTTAACTGAGATTGCAATTGAATACCTCAGTTGCCGACCACAAGCACATATTCAAAAAGAATTTTCAGTGCTGCTGGAGCAATAGTGACTGACAAAAGAACATGTCTTTCCACAAAAAAATGTAGAGAGGCTTAGTTTTCTAAAAGTGAACCTGCCACAATTCAAGAACATATAGGGCTCAATATTCATAAATGCTCCTGGCAATGGCGCAGCGCAACTGAGTTGCACTGGAGCAACTAAGGGATATATTCAAAAGAAATGTGCCATGGCACATCTCTTCTGAATATATCAAACAATGTGCGCTGTGCAAATACAATGCGCTGGTACATCACCCCAGACAGGTCTGAATACTAGGAATGGGAAATGTGCCAGCGCATTAGAGATATGCTGTTCGCTAATTTCTGATATTAAGATACCAATAAGCAAATGGGGCCATAATACATGTAAGACGCACATTTTATTTATTTATTTAGTTTTTGTTGACCGGGTAAGTGCACGAGGCAAATCCTGCCTATTTTCAGGCACGACCCGGAGAAGGGGGATACAGATGAATGCCAACTGACCTTGAACCAGATGAAACTGTTGGTGGTATTTTTAGTGAATGAGGAAAATTTGGCCAGGACGCCGGGGAAATTCCCTTACTCTTTTCAATAAGTGCCATGGGATCTTTAACATCCACCTGAACTACCACCAATCCAGGCAGATGGGACCTCGGTTTAACATTTCATCTGAAAGACAGCACCTCAGAAGTGCAGCACCCCTCTCATGCTGCACTACAGTGTCAGTACTGGGATATTAACCCAAGTGCCAGATGTGGGAACTGAACCCACAGCCCTCTGATCTTCCAGCCTCAGGGCCAGTGTGCTACCTACTGAGCCACTGATATGTCATTATGGCCCCATTTGCATGTGTTGTGCAGGGCTGGCCCACAAAATGCACCTGGCACCTTACACAGCATGTGGTCCCTGTACCAGGGACCACAGTAGTACCCCCTCCCCATCCCATGCCACCAATCACTGCATGAATCCATATTTAAATTACATGGTAGTCTAGTGGTACTCCCCACCCCATCCCAACCCTCCAATCACTGGAATATATCAATTTCATATCCTTGGTAGTCCAGTGGTACCCCCTCCACATCCTGACCCTCCGATCACTGAAGTATATTTAATATCCCTGGTAGTCCAGTGGTTCCCCTCTCCCCATCTGAATGCCCAATAACCATGAAAATGACCATTTCCACTCCCTGGCAGTCTAGTGGTACCCCACCCCATCCACACGGGACCCTCAGCCCACCCAGCTCCCCCCTCATCATCGGCGGGCAGCATACCCAGCCGCATACCCCAGTGGCTGCCTCCCGAATGACAGCTTACAGTATGAGCTGCAAGCTCATTGGTCCATACTGTGGACCAATGGGCTTCCAGTGCATACTGTAATAGTCATTCACACCTTTGTGAATGAATCATTCAATCATTTGAGGAGAGAGAAAATTCCCCTACTCAAGAAAACAAAACAAAAAAAACTGTGTGTTGTCTCTTCCCTTATGTTGATCAGATTTTATTTCTTTTTGTCCTCAATTTTACGTGTATCTCACTATTATCTTCATTATTGGCAGCACAATTAAAATAACAGGGTTCGAGTTCAAAAAAGTCTAAAAAGATTAGAGCCATAGAACTTCTTCAAAAGTTCTAGACTAGAACTAGAACCCAGAACTTCAGAGTGTTCTGACAGACCTAGTTCGTGATTTACCTCTCTTGCTCAAAAAATACCAAGCATGACAGGCACCATTTTTTTCTCTCCTTTTAAACTCACAAACTTTCAATAAATACATAAAACTTGTATCTTTTCAGCTGTCCTGGTGGCACTGAGGATTGAGGCACTGGATGCCACACCTCAGGCCATGCGAACTCGGGCCACCAGGGGTCAGCTTGGGGGGAGGGCTGCGAGATGATTGTAGAGGCCACTGAGCTGCTGTCATCTCCCAGATTGGGGAGGCTAGTTTCCTCACTCTGGGAGGATACCCAGTGGAGGCTAGATGTTAGACCAAGGGAGGTCTGGGGGACTGAAGAATGTTTGGAGGGTGTAAGGAGAATGCAGCTTCTGGAGGCATGTGTGTGCCTCCACGTACATACACTCGCCTGTGTGCCACTGTTCAAGTTGGGATGAGGAAAAAAAAAAAAGAAATTCCTGTCTTCCTGTGACTGTGACTCCCCTGATGCTCTCAAATCCCGCTCCTCGTTGATCCCCATGGGGGGAGAGGATGATGGGGTTGGGGCAGAAGAGGGCCCAATGGCAGGCATAAGTGGCCACAGGGAGCAAATGGCATTTAGAAAAAAAAGTGTCTCTTTTTAAAAAACAAACACCAGAACCTAGCTAAATGAGAACCATTTAGCTAGAGTCTGCTGTTTTTTTTGTTTTGTTTTTTACAAAGTTGCCAGAAACACCTTTTCTGAGCACCCCACAATCCAGGTGCCCAGCTTAGTAAGAAAAGCCATTCATCCACATTCTCTATATGAGAACAGAGGATCTTTCTTGACTTCTGCAGCTGCTGCTGGAGTCCTGCTGCAGGCTGCTGCGATAGCAATGAGACACCAATCCCATGTCTCTCTGTCTGTCTATCTAAATTATTTAATTATTTTCAAGTGGATCACTGTGCCAACCCCTGGTGCTGCATATCTCAACCCCACCCCCCTTTCAGGTCACCCACCCCACTCCCATATATTAGATGGCAGCACCGGGGTGCCCCCCTGGGGCTGCTGAACTGTAGCCTGATACTGGGGTGCTCAATTCCCAGTGTCAGAATGTCCCTCTTAGTTCCCCTGTAAAGAAGAAGAAAACTGTCTCTCCTTTTTTTTCCTGCAATAAGGAAAACAGTTCCTTGCCAGTCTAAGCCCCCCAACTCTGACCTACCAATCAGCAGCCACCACCCCATCCACACACCCACACTCAGCTGAACATGTCCCATGGTGTAGATCCACTCCCCAATCAAGACAAGTCTTGCTACTGGAACCACCTACTGCATTATGAGAAAATAAGACAAGTGCAGTGAATGTATTTCAATATGGTTTTGATACTTTGTCAGTTTTGCACATTTTGACCTCATGTTGTCAACATGGCCTTTTGAGGACTGCGGCAGAGTTCTGTTTTCAGAAGCACATTCGTGTAAGTATTCTGTATACACGCACGGCACACACACATATCCTCTGCACAGCCAGGAAGCTGGTTCTTCCCAGGGAACCAATTCTACAGTTAGTTATTTTCTGTACCTTATGTGCACTGTAAGACTGTTATACCGTACGGTAGATAGCAGACCTGGTGTTAGACCCTACACTCTTTCTGCCACGTCACATTGGTCTTCCTTGGAAATGAAGCAGTGGAGTAAAACTGCTTGTCTTGTGCTGTATGATACAGTCACATAAAACCATGAGCAAAAGATATGTTCTTTTCATTGGAGCAGTAACTAATGTTAAGAATGGTACTTACCAAGAAGATCATCTCTCTCTGTTTTGGAGAGCATTTCCTGATCTGGAAAGGGGAAGGTAATTTGGAACAGACTTTGGTGTTGCAGTAAAATGAGCCCCTATAGAAACAGATTGCTCCTTTAGCCCATTGTATATTAAAATTATTGTTTGGACGGTGCGATTAGAAGTGGGGTTATGCCTCACTAAATACTAATATGTGTTCTACATTGGTTTAGAAAAGTAAAGAAGCATTTATATGTAGACACATATTGTAGATGCAGGGCAGTGATCAGATGGGTGCAAGAGATGCAGTTGCAGTAGGGCCCACACTCTCAGGGGGCCCACTGCCTCAGAGGTCAGCATTAAAAAAATAAAACTTCTATTTTCACATGCAAAATTGCACACTTCTTTTTGAACATTGCTTATCCATCTGGAACTGCGTCTGCCAGCAGTGGGGTCAGTTGCAGATTCCAACTCCAGTTTCATGGGATGGGGTTGCAGAACAAGGAAGCAATAGGGCCCATTATTCAAAACATTTGAAACTGATGCTGGTATTCTCAGAAGGGACAGGAACAAATTACATAGTTCAGATCCTTGATCATGGTGCCTGCAAGAGGGAAGTGGGTATCCTAGACAAACTACAGATACTCATCAGGACTGCTGCAAATAAGAACATACACTATGAATATTTTACATGTGCTAATGGCTATTTTGACTTCTTGATGGGGAGGTAGGGCCCCACAAAATCTTTTGCAGTGGGGCCCTTACAGTCATTGGCACAACCCTGTGTAGAGGTAGTCCTGGCACCGTCCTTTCAAGGGCTACTACCCCTGCCTGGGTGGCCCCTAACCAGGTTAAGGGGCCTGGGTTGCTGTTAGTTGTTACATGGGCCCCTGGGGGTCCTTCCCCAAGATATAAAATAAAATGGTGGTGCCTCCACCCAGAGTACATATTAAAGAGCAGCTTTATAGTAATCGAGTAGCTGCCCCCACAAGCATATATGGTCGGTTACCTGGTCCAGAGTTGTTGGATATAAATGAGTCCTTGTAATTCTTCCATTTTAGAAAGTTATAACACTCGTACTTTTGTTCCTTGAGAAGTCGGAAAAAACTGAGCCACTTTCCTAATCAGTAGCCACTGCCCCATGTCGGCACATGCAGCCCCATTTTGTGATGTCATACAATGAAGGCTGTGTATGCGCACCCTATTGACTTGAATGGGGGCGATTTTCTTTCTCAAAACAGGGCTGCGTGTGCCGGTGTGGGGGCGTGTCTACTGATTAGGGAAGTGACTTTGTTCTTTTCCGAGTTCTCAGGGGACAAAATTATGAGTGTTATAACTTTCTAAAATGGAAGAATGAGAAGGAATCATGTAAATACAGCAACTCTGGACCAGGTAACCGACCATATATGCTTGTGGAGGCAGCTACTAGTAACTGTTTTCTAAGTGGGTATGATTTTCTACCAGCACAGCCCCCTGGGATGCTGTACCAAACCACCTACCCGAACAGTCACCCCAAACATGAACACAGCATTAACTAATATCCCCACCTTCAATACTTGGCATTTCTAACTTTAGGTAACAACATGCTCACTAAATTAGGCTAGAGCCAGATCTTTTCCAAAACAGTAACATCTCATTTATTTACACGGGGAGGGTTAGGAAGGGGTGATGAAATAGTAGTTAAGCAAGACATTGTTAAGTTGCATTTTAAAGATTTTCATTCTCAAACAGTCATTTCCCCCTTTGGATTTAACATACTAACATACTATTTGCCAGCAGATTAGGCCTTACGGTCTATCGAGTCTGCTCGAACCTTAGATTCTTAGTTGGGTGCCGAGACCCTCCCATCCCTTGTGCTCCAGAAACCCCTATCATCCATCCCCACCCCCCTGGGACAGGCCATCATCTGATACATCCACTTTCTGTGTCTGTCCCACCCTCTTTTGAAGCCCTCCACTGTGGATCTCTGAACCAGCTTGCCAGGCAGTGCATTCCAAGGGTCCACCACCCTCTCAGTGAAAAACCTCCTCCTCTTTTCCCCTCACCCTTCCACCTTCCAACTTCAAACCATGCCCTCTGGTGATACCTCCTGCTTTAGTCTAAAGATCCCTCCATGTTTACTCCTATTTATTCCCTTGAGGTACTTAAAGACCTCAATCATGTCCCCCCTTCTTTCCTCTCCTCCAATGAAAACAGACAGAGCTCCTCAAGTCTGTCCTCATACGTCAAATCCCCTAGCCCTCGTATCATCTTAGTTGCCCTCCTCTGTACCCTCTCCAGGAGCTGTATGTCCCTCTTCAAGTGTGGTCTCCAGTACTGTACACAGTACTCAAGGTGTGGTCTAACCAGTCCATTGTACAGCGGCAGAACCACTTCCTTGCTCCTAGAGGTGATCCCCCTTACGATGCATCCCAACATCCTGTTTGCCTTGCTAGCCGCTCTCCTGCACTGCTCAGAGTTATTCACATGCATCCAACATGACCCCTAGGTCTTTTTCCCTATTGAGGCCTCTGGCGCCCTCCCAGGGTGTACCTGTGTTTAGGGTTTCCACCAAGATGCAACACCTTGCACTTAGTGATATTGAAATTTAATTTCCGTGTGTGAGCCCAGCTTTCCAGGGTGTCCAGGTCCCTTTGCAGGGCCAACCTCCCCTCTTCTCCCTCAACTACTGCTTCCATCTTGGAGTCATCCGCGAAGAGACTCATTTCACACCCTATACCATCCCTGATGTCCAATATGTATACATTAAACAGGATCGGACACAGGACCAAGCCCTGCAGTACCCCACTACCAACCTCTCTAGGGTTCGAGTGCTCCCCACAGACCACTACTCTCTGGGTGCATCCAGCTAGCCAGTTTTCAATCCATCTGACCATCAAAGGGCCTACTCCCAACCCCATCAGTTTCTCCACCAGACCATTGTGGGGGACAGAGTCAAACGCCTTGCTGAAGTCCAAGAATAATATATCCACAGGCTTTCCCCTGTCCAGTTCTGATGTTACCCATTCATAGAACTCCACAAGATTGGTTTGACATGATCTACCTGGCACAAACCCATGTTGCTGACTATCCAGACCTCCAACCTCCTCCAAGTACACCCCCAATCGTTCCTTTAGTATACTCTCCATTCATTTTCCCACCACCGAGGTCAAACTGATGGGTCTATAGTTACCTGGTACTTCCTCGACCCCTTTATGGATTGGCACCACATGTGCCTCCTCGCCAACTCCCTAGGTACCCCCCTGTCTCAAGTGACCTGTTGAAGAGCTCCACCAGGGGTGCAGCCAGTATGTCCGCCAATTCCCATAGTACTCTCGGATGAATGCCATCCGGCCCAGGAGATTTGTCTTTCTTTAGGGCCTTGAGGGCTAACCACACCCTTTTGGCGGAGATTGCATCATCTGTCCCCTCCACCTTCCTGGCCTTTTTATCCTTATCCAGATGTGACACCCCTGGGGTACCTCTCCCTCCCTCTTGCTCCATTTCTGTTGCTCCCCTGATCCCACTCACTGCCGCTTCTATCCCCTTCATGCCTTGCTTTGTAGATATCCCATCCCCCTCCCTAGTGAACACAGAGGCAAAGTACTTGTTAAATACCTCTGCCTGGTCCCTCACTTCTTCCACCACCTCCTTCTGATCTCAATCTGCTGAGATGGCCCTTAGTTTTCTCCGCCTCCCCAATGTACTGGAAGAACCCTTTTCCTCCATGTATCCCCTGTGCCAGCCGCTGCTCTTTACTGGACTTTGCTCCTCACCATCCGGTGGCTTTTCTAGATGCAAGATGGTACATTTCCTTATCCCTATCCCCTTGTTGTTTTATATTTTTGTAGGCCGCTTGTACCTCACTGGACCACCAGCATGGTTTATGTGACCTTGCTCCCTTACGTTTCAACTTAGCGCAGATCCTGACTGCCTCATGAAGTCCCCGTTTTATTACCTCCCATCTCCTTTCCACACTTGTCATTGATGTAATCCCCTTCAAGTGACCCTTGAGAATATTTCCCATGCCCACAAAGTCTGCCCCCCTGAAGTCCACTGCCAGTGTCCTAGATCTCACCCCCCCCCATGCTTATTTGAAACCAGACAGTATTGTGGTCGCTCCCAGTCAGGGGGTCCCATACAACCAGGTCCCTTACCAGATCCCCATCTGCCAGAACCACGTCCAGGACATGCCCCTCCCTTGTGGGCTCCATCACATGCTGTGTTAAGAACACAACCTGGAAGCCGTCCAGCAACCTCTGCTCCTTGGCCACCTTAGAGAACATGGTTCCCCAGTTTGTACCTGGCATATTAAGGTCTCCCATCAACACCACTCCTTCCCCTTTTGGTCTACACCGGGCAATGATGTTGTCCAGAAAACCATCCTCTAGAACATCACTCATCCCAAGGGGCCTATATACTACACCCCGCTTGACCTTATCTCCTGCTGGGGATCGTGAGGTGACCCATAAGGCCTCCACGTTTCTCTCTGCCTCTTCTACCCTAGCAATTTCTATGTCACCTCTAATGAACATAGCCACTCCACCCCCTCTGCCCTCCTTTCTATCCTTCCTAAGCATAGTGTACCCCCACACGTTTAGGTCCCAGTCATGGTTTTTGTTGGCCCATGTCTCCGTGACCGCCGCCAAATCCACCCCCTCGAACAGCACGGCCTGGAACTCTGGCAACTTGTTTCCCAAGCTCCTGGCATTTACTAACACCAACCCCACCCCTTATCCCTGATCCTCTTTGTTGAACCCCACCCAGATTCCTTATACTTCCATCCTCCCTCTGCTCCTCCTGTAACCTCCACCCCAGTCTGTTTCCCCCCTCTTGGGCTTGAAGGCTACTCCTCTCATCTGGAGGAGAGGGCTTCTGGTCAGCTCCTCCCTTATCCCTTCCCTCACAAGTTTAAACCCCACCTTTCTTGAATGTAGTCAGCCATCCCCTGTTTAAGGACTTCCTTCCCTAATGGGGCAAGATGAAGCCTGTCCTTGGCATATAGTCCCTTATCCTCCCAAACTCCTTTCCAGTTCCCTAACACCCCCAACCCACTCTCTTCACCCCACTTCCTGAGCTCATTAACCTCTGTGAGCTTCATTTTATTCTCCACTGAGGCCTTTGGTACTGGCAATATCGCTGAAAAGGAAATGTTGCATCCATTATCCCGACAGACTCTGGCAAGTTCTTGGAACCTTGCTTGGTTTCCAAAACGCTATTTCCCTCTAGATCGTTAGTTCCCAAATGCACCAGGAAATCCGGTTTCCCTCCATAATCCCTAACCATTTCATACACCATGAACTTTGCTCTGTGCACTGTCAGCCCAGAGGTACTCACTACCTTCACCTGGCTATGGCATCCACCCCGTGTCCCTCCCACTGGATACCCCTAATCATCGAGTCTCCCAATAACAGAATCTTAACACCGCCATCATCCTTATGGTTACCTCCACTATGCCCTCTCAGCCCCCCATCACCCCCTTTATTCGTGATCTCAATTCCATGGGAGTCTTCCTGCCTTATTAGAGACCCCCTTGTCACCCTCCCCTTTCTGCCTCCCTCGTTATTTTTCCCACTTAACTCAAGCCCCTTCTGACTAGGTGTCCCCTTTAACCCTCTCTTATCCGGAACCATTTATCCTGGCCCTGATGTTTCCCTTCCCCACACCACCATCCTACCCCTTGTAATAGTACACCTGCCTCCAGAGGCTCTCGTGGGTCCCTTAGCTAGGGCCCCATCCTTGGTACTGACCCCCCGCTGAAGGGGGCTCTTCTCCCACCTCCTTGTCTCCCAGTTTTTTCCAGTCATGCTCTCTCTCCTCATGTCTGCAATATGTTGCATCTCCCATTTGCTTAACATTTATGTTTCCCCTTCTCCCTCTGGGACTATTTCTATCCTTTCCATTGCCGGTCTGTGATGCCCTATGGGTATCCGACTCCCTCCCCCGCCTCTGTATAAGTTTCCTCATTTCCACCAACCCCTTCCTCCCCCTCTAGGTTGCTTAGTAGCTCAAATTTATTGTGACACTGTATGTCAGCCTCCATCAAGTAACCCAAGTTTCCCCTGACTGCACCTCTAAACTGCCCCTCTTTTTCCCCTCTTGCTCTGTTCACCTTAGGAGCTCCCTTCCCACAGTCTGCTGTTTTAGGCTTCCCCACAACAGTCTCTCCTGACTCTTCCCCCTCCACTCTCTTTGTATTCAGAATGTTCACCCCATACGCTTTCCCCTTAGGTTAACATCCCTATTCATGGGTCCTCTGTCCCTAATATCCTCCTCCTTGCTTGCTGTAACATAACGCCCTGTAATTTCAGAGTGTTGCCCCAGCCTCCTCAGCCCCACCCATCTGCTGCCCATATCCACACCCTCATCCTTGGACACCCTCCAACTCCCCCAGCTTACTCCTTAACCAATACCTCACCCTGATACAAGATAGCTGTCTTCACAGAATGGGCAGCCTCCCTCTCTCCAGGCCCAATTGAGAATTATTGCCATCCCACAGCCTGTGCAGCCTACAACCCTTCCGAAGATGCCTGCCATGGTGGAATATGGCCACCCTGTTTATCCCCCTCTGTTTATAATGGCACACCGCCTTTTTCATTCCCTTTCCCCTGGAATACAGATTTCTCTCTATACTGACTGCAGTTATTTACAAAGCCAATTTCAACCCCACCAATAAAGTTCCCAAGTCTCACAAACACATACAGTCCAGTGTGTGTCCAGTCTCACTAACAGTGTGTGTATGCAGACATCAGGTAACGTATGATGTCACAGGCCAACCAGTTCCTGTTGCTTCGAATTTCAGTCCCAAATAGAAATACTCAGCCCTTCAATCCCAACCACCAGTGGCTTTTCAGTATTTAAGAAAGCCTACAAAACAGGGTGGTTAGGAGGGCTCTTACCAACACCAGGCAAAGAACACATTTAAATTTCACTCTAATTATCACTGCCAAACAAGTGTTCCCAAGCCTCAAAAGTTACAATATTACAGCCCTAGTAACAGTTCTAACTCAAGGTAATAATTTTTAACAGATAGAACTAATTTCACATACAAAACTATTCAAAATTTCAGTTAAAACAGAATATAACCCCAGACCTCTGTCCTTACCAGCCTCCTGCTTATAGAAGCCCATATTTTAATCAGTGCAACCAACAACTATCTGTCTAGCTAACTGCTGCAGGTATTAAATATGCACAGACCCCCAACTGGTACCAGTACAGAACAAAGACCCAAATTCTGTCCCTGGGGACCCAGCCTTGTAGTTGCATGCCTGTAGTGCAGCTGGTCTGCTAACATTGGTGTGCTTGATGAATCAACTTAACCTTTTACATTTCTTTCTTGATTGGTTTTAAACCTTCCTACACCAGTGAGCATATTTGATCATAAAACTATATACAGCTCCCAGCGGCAGGGCAAGTCCTGCTTTTACTCATGGTTCTGCGACATCAGTCCTCTGGTGGCACATGTGACTGAAGTCCTGGGGTTGGTGGATTAGCAGAAGCAGAACCTGGGATTCGATGCTTGGCAGACTCAAAAACAGGGGGCAAGGATGCTGCAGCTTGGATCTTCAGCTTGACTGAAGGTCTTGCAACTTGTCCCTTTTAGCCTATTGAGGCCCATTGCAGAGCACTGGTGCAAGGCCCACCAACCACAGTGGACCCAGACCTAGGAGTGGCCCCACAGTCTGGCTCCCTCACAGGTCAGAGTGCCCTAGCACTCAGGCAAAAACCTGTGGTCCCCTGCAGCCAGCAGACCCCACCTGGTGGAGGTTAGCAGGTTCCCCACCTGGCCCTGGATTAACTGGACATCTCTGGATCTCTTGTCTCTCTTTGATACACTAGCTCCATTATGCAGCCAAAACAGATTCTCTATCTTTCTTGCTTTTCAGACCCCTGAACAGTAGAGTCTGAAACTCCATCTTTTCAACAACAGTCTCTTTTCTCTGCTGTGTCTCAAGGGCAGACAGCAGGTACCCAGCACAGAATGTACCTGCCCATCTCTCTGCTAGGCCAGTCTCTCACTTCAACACAGCCACTCTTGCTCTGGCTTGGACACAGTTCCAGAAAATCTTTCTCTCTCTCTCTCTCTCTCTTACAGGGTCTCCCAGTCCCTCTGCTTCAAAACAAATATTTCTCTCACCGTGCAGGTGTAGATAATTTCAGAAGAGACTTTCTCTTCAATCTCTGCCTCACAGGACCAGTCTATGTTCCCTATTCCGTTTTCCAATTTCACAAAACCTTTTCCTAAGCCTCCTGTCCTTCCCTTTTCCCTTTAGATGCTTTGTATCTTCCAGGGTTGGACAGAACCTTTTTCCTTTTCCTCAATTCTCTCACTCAAATCTCTATTCACCACTGTCTCTCCGATGTGGTGCAGTTGAAAACAGAAGAGGCTCTCTTTCTATCCTCTTTGACACAAGACCATTTTTCCAGTCAACCTTTTCTCTGAATACTTTCACCGCTGTGGGGTTGCTTCTTACCACAGCATCCTGTAGCAGGACCCTGAAGCTCTGTCATTCTTTCTCTGCAGAGCTGCCTAAACCACCTTCCTCCTCTTTACTCTCCAGATGGGGAAAGGAATGACCAGCCCAGGGAGACAATTTGCTGACAGCCCCCAGGCAGACCCTTTCTCAGCCTTGCAGTCAAATTCTCTGCTTAGGGGCTACAGCCCCCCCTCCCTGTGGTGGGGCTCCAGCTGAACTGACTCAACAATTAAAAGTCCTGCTCTTTTGGGAGCTCTTTGGCAGCATCCCATTGGCTTTAGCCACTGTCCTTCTCAGAAATTAATATGCATGAGGCTCCTTCGATGCCTTATTGGGTGCAGAAAAAGGCACCTAAACGTTCCCCAGTATTTTCCCCCAAAAGTCCTTTCAATAGTCCCAGAGTCCTCCTGGCACATCCTGACCCATTGACTGGTTGCCCAGAGATTACATGGAAACAAGTATAGCTGCTGCTGCCACAACAGTTTAACTGAAGTCTTCATATAGTCCTGATTTCCAAATCTCCCTGTAGCTGGAATAAACATTTTTAACCAGCATTTCCCCTACCATTCTGTGGCAGGTTCTGTTTTCTCAAAAGTGACTGTAGTTTTTAACTTTTTTATTTAGCTCTTTTCCAGTCTCTGGAGACATTTTAGTAACCCCCTAGGCAACCAGCACATAGTCCCATTGCAGTTCTTACATTTCCCACTTTAAACCTTTATTACAGCCAGCATATACATTTTTATTTACTTAATCCCCTCACAGAACTGTAGCCACATATTTCCTCTGTTAGCCTCCTTCATCATTTACACTGTCTATTTGGTCTTCTGCCTGTCGCTAGTGCAAGTGAAACATGCCCCTGCATTAGACAGACTTGACTCATTAATATTTATGAGCTGCCTCATCAATATTCACGAGGCAGCTCCCAAATCCTCAAACGTGATTGGTGCTCACAAAAAAACCTCCTGCAGCTTTTCTGTTGCCTCTCCAACCTTCCAAAGGTCTCCAGTCCCCATTTTGCTTTCCTCTGGGACCGGGGCCAGCAGAGTGGCAACCCAAAAGGCCGTTGAATGGCCAAAATGAAAATGTTCTTTTGCACATGTGTGGAGCACCAGCATGCACATGTGGTGCATAAAAACAACTGGTGGCTCCGTACCACAGCTCCTCTGGCCCCGTTCTAAAAAAACTATGTGGGTGATGGAGGGAGGAGCAAGGCATCACCAGGGAACACAGGAGGACTGTGGGAGGAATGTGGAACACACAGGGGAAGACCAGGGAAAACAACAGCCCCCAAAGGGGCAAACAGGTAAGTCTCCAACAGGGGGGTTACATAGATATTCATGTATAGAGTATACAAAGTATGTATATATATGTTGTAAGTGGTTAAACATTGTCAAGAACCAGTTCAAATTCCAAATTCAAATGGAGTTACAGTATTTACATATGCACCACCCCATCAGGTGACTATGTAGGCAGGGTATATAAAGACAGCCATAAATCCCTGCAGTTCATTCATCTGAGCCAGCCTTGCTGGTGGATGGGCTATGAGGTAAGATAGTAGCAGGGCCGGGCCTGGTCCTACGAGGTCAGTTGGGCAGCAGCCCTTACTGAGCTGAATTCTCTGATCCTAGCCATTAAATCTTTGAACTCCTAGGCCATTAAGAGTTTTGCTAATCTTGACATTGTCCAGACACTTTGCTATACTTTGCTGTTGAAGTTGCACTTCAAGAGAAACGTTTTGAAGATTTTTGAAAATAAAAGAGCTGTGACAACTGAACTTCTGGTCTGCTACATCTTCCATACAACCCACCTGCCACAAGTGGTGACAGCAGTGGGATTCTCTGACATACTGTACCTGGTAGTTGAGGAAGATGTCCAAAAGAGCTGGAGTGCCTGTGGTGACCACAAGAGCTATGGAGCAGAAGGAAGCTGAGCCTGAGGTTAAGAGGTCAGGGGCTATGCCAACATTGAGCAGACAATTGACTACATCCTTTGACCTTGGCAAGCCAGAAGCAGATGAGAGAGAGTCCATAGAAGAAGAAAAGGAAAGGGAGTATACACCATAAATATTGGCTGGGGAACTCACAGGGTTCCTAGGTGGTGGAGAAACGACCAAGACGCCGCTGAGAGAAAGAGAGAAAAGCAGTAGCATGCTATGCTACAACCACTTCCACAGCCTGGAGCAACTCCATTTCCTACACTACATTGAGAAATATGTCTGAATCGCTTAACACCTACAGATGACATTGAGGTGTTCCTGACATCATTTGAGAGGGTTGCCTTGGCATGTCATTGGCCCAGAGATCAGTGGATAATGCATCTTGTTCCAACACTCACTAATAAAGCACAGCAGGTCCACAGCAACATAGATGTTACACAGGCCTACAATTATGACTATGTCAAGCAGAAAATACTCAGATGATTTATATCCTGTGAAACTTACAGGCAGAGATTCCGAGGCTTAAAATTCTATGTCACAGAAATGCCCCGGGAGATCAAAGTCAATTAAAGTCTTTATTTATTTAACCAGGCATTCACTGTTGAGCAAGCTCATTTTCGAGGTGGACCTGAGTTTGTTAACAAGGAACAAGGGACAATATACATGGGCTGCAACACACAAGAAAATAATAACAATACAAATAAAGTGAGATACAATAATGCAGTATATACAAAGTATAAGCAGGTAGCATTGACAGTAGTATATGTTTGGAACAGAAGATACAGCTAGTTTTGGGTAGGACACGATGCACTGAACTCAAATAAAACCTAATATAAAAAGATATATAGTGATATGGTATGGAGAATTTAGAGCTGGAACCAGGGTCAAAGGAATGTGGAAGGGACAGATATGGGGGTAGAAAAAGGGGAGAGGGAAGAGTCAATTATAGATGTGACCAGTCTTTTAACAGTAGTAATTAGAGCGTGCTTGGACTTATAGGAGTCACTATTTAGGGTAGACAGGCACAGGACTCCTTATTATGATGTAGATATAGAGATTTAAAAGCTGCTAGGCTGATGGGTTGAGTTAATTTCAAAGTTTTTTGCAGCTTGCTCCACAGGTGAGGGAGCACAAAGCTGATGGCTGTTCTGCCAATGCGAGACTTTGCTTTGTAAATATAAAGGTAGCTACTGTACATGAGGTGCTTCTCAGGGCATACTTCCCCAGAGTGCACAAAGGTAAACAGACAGAGATATACTGGGGTAGTTTATTTGAGATAGCTTTGTGTGTCCAAACCGCAGCATTTTTTTGGCATCTATAAGCAAGGGATGACCATCCCACTGCCGTGTACAAGGCACAGTGGTGGGTTGAATATGGAAGACCCTGATAAATCTTATGGCTCTGTGATAAAGCATATCGAGTTTGGCTAGGGTACCTGCAGGTCCCTGACTATATAGAAAGTCTGCGTAATCCAATAGGGAAAGAAAGGTAGTTTGAACCAGTTTCAGTTTAGCGTCTCTTGTGAGGAGATTATTAATCCTAAAGAACAGACCAAGTCTTTGTCTAAGTTTCTTTGCCAGTTCTTCTAAGTGATCTGTGAAAGTAAGTATATGGTCTAACAATACACGCAGGTACTTGAACTTTGGTACATAGTCCAACTGCTCACCTAGAATGGTAGTGATCTGCGGGAGTGTCCCAGCAATTGCAGGATTTATTGCATTTTGAAAGGGTGAGAAGAACATTGCTTTGGTTTTTTTTTCCATTTAAGAGCAGTTTCTGGTTTATAAGCTGATGTTGCAGCAGATTAAATTAATTTTGAAGGGCTTTACAGGCCACTTCAGGTGTGGGGCTACTACTATAGATTATCGTATCATCTGCGAATAGGTGTATTTGTGCTTCTTTGATGGGGGCATCTACGTTGTTAATATAAATGGTGAAGAGCAAGGGACCAAGAATGGAACCTTGCGGTTCACCCCTCAAAAGGGGTTTTGGTGGAGAAACTTCCCCTTCTGCCTTTACTTGTTGAAGTCGTCCTGAGAGGTAGTTGGAGAACCATTTAAGGGATAGGGAATCCAAACCAATGTTCCGGAGGGATGACAGAAGCAGTCTGTGATCAACAGTATCAAACGCCTTGCTTAGGTCCAAGAAAACTGCGCAGACAAAGTTTTTTTGTCTAATTCAAGCTGCCAGTTGTTTGTCACCTTGGCTAGAGCAGAGATTGTACTGTGCTGTGCTCTAAAACCAGATTGTAATGGGTTGAGCAATTTTTCTGATTCCAGGTACTTCCGACGAAGCTGGGAGTTCAGTATTTTCTCCAGCATCTTTGACAGGATTGGAAGTAGGGAGATTGGCCTGTAGTTATTGAGGTCACTAGGATCTCCTGACTTAAACAAAGGGACCACAAGTGCATTTTTCCAAATGGGCGGTAGGTCACTCTGGGACAAGGATAAGTTGAAGAGATGAGTAATTGGGACTGCGAGGACACGGTAGCTGACCTTTTAAGAAGTACAGGTCAATGAGGTTGGCCCCAGCACTTTTCCTAGTGTCCAGCTGAAGGAGAAGATCTTCCACTTCTTTCAGGGAGGTAGGCTGCAGAGAGAAGGATGGACTGGGGATGGTTTTTTCTTGTGTATCCAATCTAAGTTGTTGGCGGAGGATATTCACGGGAGAGGAGTCAGCTAGCCTTGCAGTGGCAAAATGATTATTGAGAGCATCGGGGATAGACGGTCTGTCGGAGATGACAGTATTGTCGATCAATAATTTAGCAGGTTGGTGAATTTACTGTGGTGTGACCTTCAATGTCTTTGATAGTCTTCCAGAATTTGGAGGCATTTCTTGAGGAGCTCTCCAGCTGAGAGTGGTAGAAATTAGCTTTGGCTTCTCTGACCATTTTGGTGCAGAGGTTCATCGCCCTCCGAAAATAATTCTAGTCATTTATTAAATTAGTTTTCCTAGCAGTTCTCCAGAGTACATCCCTACTCCGCAAAGCATCTTTCAGGTCTTCTGTAAACCACCGACAGGATTTGTTTCTGGCACAAACTTTTACTATGGGAGATGTTTACACATCTAAAGGACTTATGCTTGAAATGGCTTCTGCTTAGTGGAAAAACAAAGCAGGAAATGGTGGACATAATAGTGACTGAGCAGTTAATTACTAATTTACTGGCAAAGGTTCAACTTTGGGTCAGAGAACACTGGCCGAAAAATTGGGCAAGAGAGGTGACCCTAGCAGATGACTTTTGACTGCCCAAAGGAAGTCTGCACCTCCAAAAGGAACCTCCTCCTATGGTAATATCCAATCAACCTACTTCTACATTGAATGAGAAAGCAAAGGGGAAGCAGAAAAAAGAGATGGATGTGCTGGTATCAGAAGTAGATGACAACTATGATGCCCTATTTGGGAAGCCCTCCAGTAAAGCAGCCAAGCCAGAAGTCTGAAAAAGCATCTGCCAGAGCGTAACTACTACAATCACAGCAAACCGGGATGTGAAGGCATTAAAGAAGTATGATGACATAAAAACAAAGTCCAAAGAGATGATGGCAGGCCTACGACATTCCATCCAAGCAACAACTAAACTATCCTGTCTCCCTGTATGCATTTCAGAAAAAATACCACCAACAGCTTAATCTGGTTCAAGGTCAGTTGGCATTCATCTGTATCCCCCTCCCCCGGGTCGTGCCTGAAAATAGGCAGGATTTGTCTAGTGCACTTACCCGGTCAACAAAAGCTAAATAAATAAAAAAAATAAAAATAGTGCCGTTGTGACAGTATCCCCCCCTACACATACCCTTTCCTGTGATCCAGTGATGTAGAAACAGTTGTGAAATATAGACATTGAGGTCAGAGAAAAAATAGCAAGACAGAAGCATTACTGTATGCAGTGGTGGTGAAACACCGTAAAATGTTGCATGGTCATGTACGGAAGGGGTCATGTCACTCCCCTGAAATGGTCTCACCTAAATAATAGATGTGTGTAACATCCACATGTGAAAACTGTAGCTCCCACAACACAAGACATGTGGTAATAGTCCCCATTGCCTGGATTAGCAATTGATGGCCAAGCCTGTCCATACTGGCAGTAAAGTCTGACCACCATGCCTGAACACAACAGGCTATGAACCCATCCCACCACATCATCACCACTTCTACTACCTCACTCATATCCTCTATTACCAACCTGCCTGGATTAGATTTGCCCCCTGGCATGGTTCTCAGCATTCTGGGGGGGGGTCTAGCACAGGGCAAGCCTCTCTCTTCCCACTTGTGCTCACCTGATTAGCCCTCTGGCAGGGTTCTCGGCATCCTGTAGAGGCCTCCTTCTTCCCAACTTGACCTCTCCTAGTGCTGCCCCCCGGCAGGGTCCTCAACATCCTGGAAGGGTCCAGCATAGGATGAGCCTTCTTCTTCCCACCCACTTCCCCTCTACTCCCTTCATCCCAGCTCGACCTCACCCAGTGCTGCCCCCTGGCAGGGTCCACAACATCCTGGAGGGCTCCAGCACAGGTTAAGCCTTTTCTCCCCTCCCAATTCCCCTCCACCCTTTCTACCCCAACTCTGAACTTACCTGATTCTGCCTCTGGCAGGGTTCTCAGCATCCTAAAGAGGCCTACTTTCAGGCTAGCTTCTTCCTTTCCTGCTCTACCTCTCTCACCCATCCCCTATACTCTCTCTCTATCAAACTCAACCTCACCTAGTTCCACCCTCTGGCAGGGTTCTTTGCATCCTGACAAGGTCAAAATTCAAAATGTAAGTAAATCTCTTCCTTCCCTTATCCATTAATCTTACCCCTCACCTATAATGCACCCACCTACCTATACAAAATTTCCCTGCCTTTTGCCCTGCCCTTTCACCCTCCTTCTCACATATTCAAAGTCACCACCTCCATCAGCCACTGGCAGGGCTCTCTGCTTATCAGAGGGTCTAGCTCTTGGAGTGTTTCATCCTTCACTAACCAATCCCTCCCCCTTCCCTCTCATGCCCCTCCTCCCTACCATTCTGCACTTAAATGAAATTAGTTCACTGGAGCTAAGGAATGTGCACTTTTCTTCTCTTTTATTGCTCCAACTTGCACTAGGCCTATGTTAACATGCCCCCTACAATTGTTACTCACTTGCTCTTTCAATTGCCTCCCCCTTCTTTAAGCCTCAACTCCCCCAGCTGCCTTACCCTGCCTGCCTCTTGTCCCTCTTAAAATTTTTTCTCCCCCCACTGCCTATAAATTGCCAAACCCCATGTTTCTTGATTGTGACCCTAATCCTGCAAGGAGGTGGCCCACGACCACATTAAAATTTATTCTATGATCCACAGGTATGAAACTGTAATTGTAAGTTTATTCCACAGGCTTGCTAAATTTAACTGTATGTCATGCTACAAATGTACTGTAACTGTGTGTCTATTTTCTTACTCATGCTAAATGTATATTCTCACTCATGTTAAATGCAAACTGTACATAATTGTACATCTATTTTCTCAGTCATCATAAATGTATTTTCTCACTCATGTTAAATGTAAACTGTATGCAATGTCAACTTCCAATTGTATCCCCCCCAGGTCACATCAGGAGATGAGCAACTTGTTACTCAGTGTGCCTTCCTGGTGAAACATTTCAATGCATAAAATAAAATGAAAACATCAGCTGTACAAGGCCATCCCCTGTCAAAAGAGTGTCTATAGCCTGAAAGGCAAAAAAAAAAATGTATGGAGCACAAAGGTACACTGTTAACAACACATGCAGCAGACAACAGTCACGTGCACCCCAACATAAGAAAGTAACCTGACGTATAAGGCTGATATGGCCACAACTACACATATATGATAGTGTCAGAGCCATGTCCACAGTGGACCCCATGTAGCGGAAAACATAACTGTCACCTGAGGTAAAGGTGCAAAATGTGTGAAATGATTGTATAACACATGTAATGTACTGAAGAACATTATTACAGGTAGGGTTACCCAGCCAATTGGTAATACCTGTGATTTAGCATATGCGTTACATAGGCCCCACATTAACCACAACATGTTTAATGCCCAACAGGTGGTGAACCACATGATGCACCCACATTAACAGCACTGGAGGAAAGAGTAGTTCCACACCTGCGGCAGGTCACCATTAGTGGTATAAACCAGCTGGATACATTACAAATGAATATGCAGCAAGCCAGTAAGCACCAACATGCATAAATAATAGCTTAAATGGTGTTGCAGATGAATGTAGTATGGGATGCCATGACACAAATGAAAGTATGCAGCCATGTGTGTGGGATGTTGTGATGTGAGACACTGTCATTGAGGGGGTGAAAGTGCAGACAATGTGAATAGTCAGCCCTAGATGACCACCTGCAGGTGAGACATAACAGAACTGAAGAGCCCTACACTGCCCTGGACACACACATGTTAGTGGGATGTTGCAACCCTTGACCCATGTAATGTGGCCTATTAACATACACTTTTTAAGTCCAGCAACACTGGACTGCAGGTAGGCTAAACAGACTAGATAATGACAGACACACCCACCACAGGAGCAATGGTTGACTGCACATCCATGCATGGGTGTGGGATGTTGAGCCCCCCACGACCGAGGTAATGGGGAGAAGTACTGTGAATGTCAGCACTGAGTGACAGACAACTGCAGGTGGGAGACATAGACCACATGAGAACAGACAGGCCCACAACAAAACATATGCCTGTGTGTGGGATGTTGTAACACCTGACCCATGTAATGTGGCCTATTAATGTACATTGTGTGAATCCAGCAACACATTAGAACATGCCAGTAGGCCAAGGTTGTGTGGCCTACATAGCTGAAAACATTTCCAATGATCAGAACAGACCAGCTGAACATGTGGATAAGGGGATAGCTTCCTAATTGAAAACATTACTGAGGACCTGTTACCTTCCATTCCTGAACTGTCCACCGAGACACGTCATGGATCAGGTAACTCAGAACGTGAGTCAGTCACTCATACCCACATCACAGTATAGCAGGGCCTGTCCTGAGGATGATGTTGAGTCAGCACACTCTGAGAATGCCAGCTATGGCCAGGCAATGCTAAATTTGAAGAGATAGATAGCAGATGCTATACACCAGCTGCAGGACACACAATCTCATCAGCATGAGAGCATGTCAGGGCACACCCACCAGCTTATAAATGCTGTGCAGGCTGTAGCAACATCCGTACAGAATACTGAAAAAGCACACAAAATCTGCGTGACCAACAGCAGCTGCAGTGAGTGCCATGGCAGATGCCACTGTCCACAATAATGCTGTCATGTTGGCAAGGTTGGAAGAATGGTCAAATGTATGGCAGCTCAGATTCAATGCAAAGAAGTGCAAGGTAATGCACCTGGGAAACAAAAACCCAGGGGAAGAGTACACAATGGGGGGTGAGATACTGACAACAGTAAAAATGGAAAGGGACCTGGGGGTAATTATATCAGATAACCTAAAGGTGGGCAAGCAATGTGAGAAGGCAGTAAGGAAGGCTGGGGGGATACTGGGATGCATAGGGAGAGGTATCAACAGTAGAAAACGGAAAGTTGTTATCCCTCTGTACAGACAGTTGGTGAGACCCCATCTGGAGTACTGTGTGCAGTTCTGGAGACCCCATCTCCACAAATACATAGACAGAGTGGAGGCTGTCCAGAGAAGGGTAACCAAAATGTTCCAGGGTCTGTACCAGAAGACAAATGGAGAAAGACTAAAGGAGCTTAATATGTATACCCTTGAAGAAAGAAGGGAGAGAGGGGACACGATAGAAACGTTCAAGTACCTCAAGGGAATCAACAAAGTCCAAGAGGGTAGCATCGTCCAGAAAAAGAGATGTGCAAGAACAAGGGGGTACAATTTGAAGATAGAAGGGGGACGGCTCAGAGGTAATGTGAGGAAGTATTTTTTCATGGAGAGGGTTGTGGATGCATGGAACAGCCTCCTTGAGGAGGTCGTGGAGTCAAGAACAGTGGGCGAATTCAAGAATGCATGAGACAGATATAAGGCAGTCCTAGTGGCGGGTAGGAGGAAGTAAGCTATTGGTTAACTAGGATCTGCAGCTTATCTGTTAGGTAGGAAAATGGGCAGACTAGGTGGGCCAAGCGGTTCTTATCTGCCATCAAGTTCTATGTTTCTATGTTTCTATGTCATGCAGCAGCAAGACAAATGTACTCAAGAGCATGTACACAACACACATGTCAGCCATGACAGAGATGGTACAGGTCCTGAAGGGACTGCATGAATCAAACAGGCAACAAACCACAGCTCTAAACTGGCAAGCAAGTGCCAATATTAGGATGGCTAATGCCATCAGTGTTCTAAGGAGGCATGCATGTGTGCATGTATGACAATACACACACTGCTACAGCAACACAACACACAAAGTCCAGCCTAACACAAATTAGCGCTCAGGTGAGCATGCATAGCTCACAGTATGCATGTGGCCCACATGACCCTCAGCCCACACTAGATGCATCACAGGTGTGTTACAGAGTGACACAATGGCCATGCATAACACAGCATGAAGGGAGGACACAGGTACTGAATATGTGCACAGTAAAATACCACCACCAAAAGCCATAGGACTGACATATGACACATAGCACAGGGCAAGAGTCACCACAAGGCTACAGAGGAAGGAACTACAGTGACTGTACAACAAATACATCACACAGAAAACAGTGTTAGCATTCAGGGAAATAACACAAGTGTCCAACATGCACAAACAGTGAGAGAAAACATAGGGGATGACAGCCCACCAAGAAAAAAACAAAAACAAAATGCACCATATTGGTGAACCCAGCACAGTCACTGGGGACACAGCAACCACACAACAGCAGGCCACACAAAGATGGATGAGTGTCAGAACTGCAGAGAAGGAGTCACATGGTGAGCTGCCATGGGTAACAGCATTACTTAACTGCTCCGATTCTTCTCATTCAAACAAGTATTTTTTTCACAGGTTTTCTGTAGTGTACCTCATTTGTTTTTGTTTTGGTTGTTTGCTTTTGCCTCCTTGATTGTGTAGTAACTGACAGTTTTCAGCAGGATGGAAGCTGAAATGAAAACAGCTCATATGCATCACACTCTGCTGGCTATTCCTGAAAGGGTTAAGGGTGCCAAGAGATCCAAAGCACTGCCAACCTCTTCCACCCACACTGCCTCCTTGCCCTTGGCCCTCATGGAAGATTGTGTCATTCAGGAGTTCACTTCTCTCAAGGATGCCATCCAAGCTCTCACTGAGGACATCAAAGTCATTCAGCTCACCACATAATCTTTAACTAGATGGGTTGGAGATGCAGAATCCCGCATAAGCTCCCTGGATGATTGGCAGGACTGATTAGACCCTGAGGTGGTGTCTATACAGCAGAAGATGGCTTGTTTGGAAGTTCGGTTGGAGGACCTAGAGGGCAGGAGCCGGCGTAACAATGTAGTCATGATCAGCATCCCAGAACAGATGGAGGGACCCAAAGCCATTTTATCTGGACAAAAATTATGTGAAAAATTAGCAGGTCCCTACCTGAATGGCCCTTCATAAATTATTGAGAGAACCCATAGGGCATTACAGTCAATGCCATCGAATATTCAAACCCTCGAACTTTCGTATTTAAATATCTAACTTATTTAGATAAGCAACTCCTCCTGGCAAAGTTACAAAATCTCCAAGAAGTGGTTTGGGACAGCAACAAGATTTGTGTGACTCAGGATCTCCCCCAGACTGTCCAGTCTCGATGAACCACCTATCAGCCTATTGTTTCAAAGCTGTTTGACGCCCACATTGGTTTCCGTATGTTGTATCCAGCATGGCTTCAAGTTAACCACAATGGAATCTTTAGGAGCTATGAGTCCTTTGAGTAAGCCAGATCTGAGACTCCCAAGCTATTCCCTGACATTTTTAAAGTTGACTGAGTCCCATAGTGACAGGGGGTGCCTGTTACTGGACTCATATGTCGATCAGCTTGTATATCTGAATTTTTTGTACTTGGTGCCATAGCCAGTGTATTCTATTGGAGTCAATATCTGGCATAAGCATGGGTTCTACCAGGAGTGCTACTTTTGTAGACATACCTGTATATCTCTTCGGTCAGGTTTAATTTTATGTCTCTATTTGCCCCAGTGATCTTTCTGCATTTTATTATTGTATGTGTGGGAGTCAATGTTGCCACTCTGTTTTTAGTTAGCTTAGTGCCAGAAAGAGTGGATTTTTACTAGGCCTGGGAGAACATGGTGAAGTTCTGACCTTATTAAATATTTTATTTATTTTTTTTATTTAGTGATTCAGAAAAGACCTTTGAGCGCAAGCTCTTTTACAAAGGTTCCACGTCATAAACTGCAAAACAAAGTACAACAGGAGAAAGAAAAGGTACATTACAATGAACGATACAGATTGGATTCAAAACTTACAGAATAACTCAAAACATAGGCACAAGTTAAAATAACAAGATAAACACTTTATGAGGGTGGGGGAGGGGAACAAGCAGCCACAAAGTGCCTTGTCAGTAGTTCAGAGGGATGGGGATAGCTGGCAGTGGGGTGAAGAAAGGAGGTACGAGAGAGAAGTAGGTACTGTGATGGAGGTGGAAGGTGGGGGAAGAAGGGCGATACGGTATAGGGAGAAATGGTTGGGTGTGGGGAGGCTGAGTGGAGAAGACATGCTAGAGTAAATGGTGAGGTTTAAGGGGGCATGGTCAGGCAGCCTGCATTAGTAGGGACTGTGAGTTGGAGGAGGGGGTGGGTGGGTGCCAAGGAGCATGATGCAAACCGATTGCTGAGGCAAATCATGAGTAGGGACAGAGGGAGGGGGTACCTGAGGCCTGCCTAATACTTGCTGGGGGGCAGAGAGAGCAGGTGTGGCTGGACTCAGGGGGAGGTGCACTTATAGAGTGTTATTAGGTGCTGTTTGAGGTCAGTTTTGAAATTTGCCAGACAACCGGTGGACGAGAGGTACCCAGGGAGTTCATTATTTCACAGGGGGGCCTGGTAGGCAAATGCACATTGCCCAAGTGAGGTGCGATGGAAGGGGATAGCCAAGGCCCCTCTAGTCCTCCCTCTGGTGACCTGTAATGACTTGGCCGCCTTGATCAAATTGCCTACACAAGGTGGTGTTTTACCCAATGGAGCCTTCTTCCCTAGGATGCAAGTCTGGAATTTGACCCTGTTTCTTAATGACAGCCAATTTGCACATTCATACAGAGTACAGGTGTGAGTGCCACGCTCAGCATCCAGGGTGAGTCTGCAGGCTTTGTTGAGTGCAGTCTGAACCCTCTTGAGCACTGTATCCATTGCCACCCCGTAGCCCACTAGTCCATAGTCAATAGTAGATATAATTGAACTGTGGACTGAGAGGTGGAGGACCCCCGGAGAGAGGTATTGCCTGTGCCTGTACAGGACACCAATCTTGGTATTGACTGTCTTGACCAGAGAGTCAATACGGTGTGCAAACATGAGGGTATCATCTATTATGACCCCCAGATACTTGAACAAGTGAACTTGTTCCAGCGGCTCACTGCATGAGTTGGAGATGATGAGGGGGTGGTGCTTATTTTTGTTGTGGGAGCTGGACATAATCATGGCCTTGGTCTTCTTGTAGTTTAGTAGCAGCTTATGACTACAAAACCAGTCCTCGAGTTTGGAGAAGGAGTTCTGCAGCTCAGATTGTAGGGCAGCCTGAGATGTGCTGCTGCTCAGGAGCACAGCATCATCTGCATACAGAATGAGTTTGGTGTCGCAAGCTGTGGGAAGGTCATTTAAGAAGAGACTGAAGGGTAGGGGCCCCAGTATTGATCCTTGGGGTACCCCAATGATACCTCTCTTGAGCTGGATACTGTTTGCCCAATTTTGATACATTGATTTCTCCATATCAGGTAGTCTTGAAACCAGCAAAGGGCATTGGGCGCCACACCCCTGTTTTGCAGTTGGGTCAGTAACAGGGGATGGTTGACTGTATCGAAGGCTTTGGTGAGGTCAATAAAGACAGACCCCACCAGTTTGCCTTCATTCAGGGCCTTACGTGCGTAGTTCATGTAGTCCAGCAGGGCAGTGGTGGTACTGTGATTTGTCTGAAGCCATGTTGGTTGGGGCATAGTAGATTATACTTATTGAGGTAGTCGATGAGTTGACCCACCACAATCTTTTCCAGTGCCTTGGACAGGGGGGAGAGAATCAAGATTGGTCTGTAGTTGGCTACCAGAGACTTGTCACCTCCTTTATGCACTGGTGTAACTAGGGCCTGCTTCCAAACTGCTGGGAATTGGGCCAGGGCCAGGGGCTTATTGTACAGCATGATAATGGGCACTATAAGAACGTCCAGGGTGAGGGATAGACGTTTCATGTCTATCCCGTCTCTGCCCAGTCTGGTCTTACCTAGTATTTTCTTGACTATGGTAAGGGCCTCCTCCTTCACCGTCACCCTTTTAAAGTAGAAGATCGGGTGAGAACACTCGGTAGATACTTTGTTGGAGTGGCTCAAACCAGGTTGAAAATAGGCAGGTGGTAGCACTGGGGTAAGATCGGTGAAGGCCTTATTGAAGGCTTCTGCAATAACTAGAGGGTCTGTAGTGGGGGTTTTACTGATACTGAGCAACTGAGGGTGCTTCTTGTCCTTTCCAAGGATGCTTTTAATGTTATCCCAGAATCTTTTTCCATCACCCCAAGAATTGCAAAGCTGGGCCTTATGATAGTTGGCTTTGGCGAGCCAGATTAGCTTGGTGCAGTGATTCCTGGCTGTTCTGTAGCACTGGTAGTCATGCTTACTACCTGTGTTTCTGGCCTTCTCCCAGAGTATGTCCCTTTCTTTCAGGTGGGAGAGGAGCTCCCCCATCAATCTAGCCATTTGCCAGCCCCCAGATTTTTCTTTTCGTGAGCGGGGCATAGATGTCACAGATAGAGCTAAAGCCCTTAATGAAGTAACTGAGGGCCCGATCAAGGGTAGGCACCAGGTCGATAGGAGTCCAGTCATGCAGGGCAAGGGCTGATTTTAGGGCTCCAAGTTTACCCCTTCTTCAAGACCCTGCTTTCAATGAGGATGGGTGGGCTTTTGGTAAATTTATTAGACCACAGGAAGGTGATTGGGGAGTGGTCATTTAGTGTGTCTGGGAGAACCTTGATCTCAGAGATCCAGGATGGTGAGCTAGCTAGGACCCAGTCAAGGAGGGTACTGTTTCCTGTCTTATAGTTCTGCCTGGTGGGGCAGGTGACAAGTTGCGTCAGGTTGGAGGTGACAATCAGATCCCTGAAAGGGGCAGCCTACTTTCCATCCTAGTTTATGTTAAAGTCCTCAGTAATGACACGCTCCATTCCCTTTGGAAGGGTGCTGATAACTTCCAGAATTGTGGGAAAGCCTGCTGTGGCTTTCTTTGGGGGGTAGGTAGATTGTGGCAAGGATGAGAGTTTTGCCATTCTGACCGACCTGTGCCTTTATCACTATTATCTCATGGTCCTCAGCCACCCTGGTTCCATGGAGGATGGTGCACTGCAGAGAGTCCCTGGCATAGATAAGGCATCTCCCACCTCTCTTGCATTTCTATCAATCATGTATGCTTGGAAGCCTTTGAGAACCGGAACACGGTGAAGTTCTGATTTGTTCTGATTAGTTCTGATTCATTAACAAATATTTGAAAAAAAATGCATCAAAGTGTCCAAAGTCAGTCACATTTGACACAGAGGCTCAAAGGAAATAATTTAATGGATTATTTGTATAAAACTTAATGTAAAACTGTGAGAGAAAGAGAGAGAGAGAGAACGATGCAAATACCTATATCATTAATATTCTAACCTGTAGAAAAACTAAGATCCCTCTAACTAACATGATGTCCTTTTGATGACTCAGACTCCCGCCCACACCCACAGGCCAGGGAATAATTTACTATCGTGACTCGTGACTGTGCAGAGCACACAGCACAGCAGTCCACCACCACTTCCTTCCAAGATTACCTGACTGACTCCTACAGTACAGTTATTGTTAAGTGTCCAAATTCAGCAACTGTTAAGTGTGCCTCAGAATTTGAATTGGAGATGTAGACACGTCTGGTGCATAGCCGCATACAGCCCAGTCCCACACTGGGGTTGGTTATTGCTTATACATAATGTAACACAATATACTATAGAACTAATGATAATAAGGAGGAATAATGGGGAATGAGTGATGATGATGACACTTCTGTGTAGTTGTATTTTACATGTATTGTAGAGTAAACAGCCTGCTATGAGTCACACAGTCAGATTTTATCCTCTGGGCCACCCCACACCATCAGCACAAAGTCATTAACTTATATGTTGTTTGTCAAAACAGTATTTGTTTTTTTCAAATATGAAATCGTGAATAAATGTTAACACATGAACATGATTGTCGGCAGAAGTCAAAGATTTATTTTGCTAGCCTGCTGCCCTTACCCTGTACACACAGCCACACTGAAACCAGAAAAAAAAATATTTGAGATTTCTGGGACTGTTACATTTATTGTGGGCCCCCTGCAGTCTCTCTCTCTCTCTCTCTCTCTCCCCAGATGGCACAAGTCAAAGATTTATTTTGCCAGCCTGCTGCCCTTGCCCTGTACACACAGCCACACTGAAGCCAGGAAAATCAATTTTATTTGGGATTTCTGGGACTGTTACATTTATAGTGGGCCACCCTGCAGTGTCCTCTTTCCCTCTGGACATCACAAGTCAAAGAGTTATTTTGCCATCCTGCTGCCCTTGCCCTGTACACACAGCCACACTGAAGCCAGGAAAAGAAATTTTATTTGGGATTTCTGGGACTGTTACATTTATCGTGGGACCATCTGCAGTCTCCCTCTCTCCCCTCTGGACATCACAAGTCATAGATTTATTTTGCCATCCTGCTGTCCTTGCCCTGTATACACAGCCACACTGAAGCCAGGGAAAAAACTGATTTGGGATTTCTGGGACTGTTACATTTATCGTGGGCCCCCCTACAGTCTCTCTCTCTCTCTCTCTCTCTCTCTCTCCCTCTGGATGGCACAAGTCAAAGATTTATTTTGCCACCTTGATGCCCTTGCCCTGTATATACAGCCACACTGAAACCAGGAAAAAGAATTACCTATTTGGGATTTCTGGGACTGTTTCTTTTATCATGGGCCACCTTGCAATCTCTCTTTCTCCCTTTTGGATGTCACAAGTCAAAGATTTATTTTACCACCCTGCTGCCCTTGCCCTGTACACACAGCCACACTGAAGCCAGGAAAAACAATATTTGGGATTTCTGGGATGGTTACATTTATCATGGACCACCCTGCAGTCTCTCTCTCTCTCCCTCTCCTCTCTGGATGTCACAAGTTAAAGATTTACTTTGCCACACCCTGCTGCCCTTGCCGTGTACATACAGCCACAGTGAAAAGAAATTTTATTTGGGATTTCTGGGACTGTTACATTTATTGTCAGCCCCACTGCAGTCTCTCTCTCTCTCTCTGTCCCATCTGGAAGAGATTGTGAATGAATGTTACCAAGTGATTGTGATTCATGATTGGATGGCACAAGTCAAAGATTTATTTTGCCACCCTGCTGCCCTTGCCCTGTACACACAGCCACACTGAAGCCAGGAAAAAAATTGGGATTTTACGTAACTGTAAAATTTCTCTTGGACCCGCAGTAGTCTCTCCCTCTCTCTTCTGGATTAGGAATGGCACAAGTCAAAGATTTTGCCTGACTGCCCTTTCTCATGTACAGTACACAGCTACACTGACTGAGGCCAAGAAAATAAAAAAATTTTCATTTGAAATTTTCTGTAACTGTAAAATCTCTCTTGGGCCCCAGTAGTCTCTCCCTCTCTCCTCTGGATCTGGAATGGCACAAGTCAAAGATTTTGCCAGCCTACCCCTGCTCATATATACAGTCACACAGTACTGCCACACTGCCTTTGTTTACATCCTCCACGGCAGCCACCCAGGCCACCACTATCTCCTCAGTCCAGACTCTCTGACCCGCCTCCACCCACCCCAGACAACTGGTTTCTCTTCCCCTCTTTCTCTCATTCTCCCTAATTTCATCTCTTCCCTCCCCTCTGGCTCATTTATTTCTTATGCTTTTTTGGGGTTTTGATGCTGTTATTTGGTGACTTTCTCTGCTGCTTGCCTGGCTCTTCTAAGGGCAGCTCCTGCTCCTCTGGTCTTCCTCACTCGACTGGGGCCACGTTGCACACTCAGCATGGTTGTATACTGTGAGTGCATCACATGACCTTCTGTTGCCTGATTGAATGCCGACGGCCACCTGTATGTGCCAACAGCATCCCCATGGGAACAGACAACAAAATTGTGGAAATGGTATCTCCATGGACCTGGAACCTGACTTCTACAGTGAATTCCATGTTTATCCAGGTCCATGGATTGTGGATTCAATATGGGGGTGCAGATCTCCCACAGAATAGTCTGCCCAGCCCTGGTTTCTATATTCTCTGTCAAGACTCTGCATATGGCTAAGGCCTTGGTCTTTTTCCTTTTAGCTTAAGCATGGCTTCTTTATATTCCATCTGTCTTAATTCCCTGATAAATCTGTGTGAGACATATTGGGTGACCGTAGTTATCACGTGGTTACTTTCTACTTCTATGGATCATCCTCTGGCATTTTGGAGGAGTCCAGCTTCATTTTCTTCTTTAGAACCCAGTCGTATTTTTTGACAGTTGGAAATCATCATTTTTAATTATCTCCTGGTAGCTGCCATGAAGTCTTTTTTTTTTTCCCTGCTGTTTTTGTAACTAGATCATTTAGTGACTTTATGGAACTCATGGCTTGGTTGTATTGTAATATATATAGCATCTTACTATTTCCAGCTGGGCAGTTGTACACTCTTACATGTATTCACATCCTGCCTATTTATTGGGTATGGGTTGTAACTCATATACATCATATCAGTCACTCTGAAAATGTCTAAGTGGGGTGTTGGGGGATTATATTATACTGAAGTGGTTGCACCACTGTGGTTAGGGTGAAACTGCACTTCTATGTTAAAGTCCAAACTTTAAGCCTTAATAACATTAGAGCCATTCATTGGATTTGCATGAAATTTGGCATGCAGAATCTCTAGGAGTAGCTCCCTTGACCTACTATATTGTGTGGGAATCCTTCAACAGGTTTCTGAGATATAAAGTGTTGAAAAAGCAGAAACATCAGGATTTTTTTGACATTTCTTTCTACAGCTAGATCTCAAAAAGCCTTATGTTGTGGACTGAAATTTTCAGGATAGAAAGTCTTTGGGTCACAGATGTGCCTTTTGAAGGTTTGGTGAAAAAATATTAATCTGTTCAAAAGTTATGACATTTTTAATTGTCCCATTGTTTCCTATTGGAAAATTTATATGTTAGGCATGAAAGATACTATTTTTCTAACAATGGGAATACTGTTCGAAAAATAGCAGCTTATTTTCGAACAATAGGACTACTGTGCAAAAAATACCAGCTTCTTTTGGCAATGAATGCTGGTATTTTTGGCACAGTTCACAGTCCTGTGACTGATTGAGCCGTGTTGCGTCTTCCATCTTGTTTTGCCACTTAGCAAGGATGTCGAAGTTCAAACATTTTAAACACAAAAAAACATCAGGAAACAGCTAAAGAGAACCTCTTTAGGTGTTTTCTGATTATTTTTTTGTGTTTTAAGTTGGACCCAAAGAAGTTTTTCTTTCGGGTGAAAGATTATACAGAGAATGGCTTGGAGTCCATTCTCTGTATGAGAATAGTGGTATTTTCTTTACTTCTACAGCCACAGCTAGAACTTGTGCTGCCAGCTGCAGAGTTATGGAAGACCCACTCTGTGTGCTTTCTGTGCACAATACATGGTGTCTACTGGGCATACTGGAAGCACACCCTGTGACAGGGCAGAATAGGACCCTGTCCCAGTTGTTATGGAGAAAGTATTTAAATGCAAGGATCTGTTCTTTTCTTTTCTTGTCTCTTGTATGTCTGGTTGTGCAATGGTGCAATTCACATATCTGGACTGACAAGTATGGTATGGGCTGCACGCCCATTGGCTCATGCTCTGAACCAATGGGCGTGCAGCCATACCAAGCTGTCAGTTGGCGGGCGGCGGCAGGCGGGTGGGGTGACGGGAGCAGGATGGTGGAGCTCCATGGGTGGGTGGGGTGGGGGTGTCCACTAGATCAGCAGGGATTTCATACTTGGGGAGGAGGAATGCCGCGCGATATCGGGCTCCATTCGTCCACTGGACCACCAGGGATATTGGGCTTTGGGAGGATACTGATGCCCACGATCGGGCTAATGGGGAGGGGTTAAGTTATGCCCATGATCGGGCTACTCAGGGGTTGGATGATGTTATGCCCGCGATCGGCTACTGGGGGGATACTGTTATGCCCACAATCGGGCTACTGGGGGGGAACACTGTTATGCCTGTGATCGGGCTACTTGGGGGAGCACTGTTATGCCCATGATTGGGCTAATCACGGTCCATTGGACCACCAGGAAATGGAGACATGCATTGTCCCTTATGGGATGTCCCACAATTGGGCAGCAGGGGGCGTCGGTCCCTGATGGCTGCTGCCTGGCAGGGCGCCAGGTGCAAGTCATCGGGGATCGGCACACCTGCATGCTAATGGCATGCAAATGGGGTCGTAATCAGATGCAAATGGCCCCTGTGCACCTTGCATAAATTATGGCCCCATTGCATGTCTGCTGAGCCTCTCGCGGAGTGCTGTGCATGGCGCAATGGAACTTGTGCTACACGCATCTCAATGCTCCACTCTGACCACTTACGCTGGCACAGTTCCACTATGCCATGCACAGTGGGGGTGGCCAGGGGGCGATATTCAAAGCAGTTGCGCCATAGCACAACTCCGCTGAATATCACCCTGGCCACACCCCTGCGCAACTATTTTGAGCGGCGCACAGGCTTGCACCACAAAATGGCGCAGTCTGAATGTCTGGGCCACAGAGATTGAAGGAAAACTCTGATGAATCTGCTGTTAATTCTTCCTTTGTAAACAGTTATTCTGAACAAGTTTATTTTTTTATGTTACTGCTAGTGTAAATAAATATTATTTGCAAATTTTACAACTGCTCCTGTTTTTTTCTATGCTTCCTGACCTGTGACTCGATGACACACCCCAATGTGCCCAAATGTATTATTTATTTATAAAAATCTGTGAAAAGAAGAAAACTGTCCTCCAAGGTCTTTTCTTTGATGAAGAATCCTGCACTGAAATGTGATCAAATTTCAATGCAGAATTCTGCATTGAAGTAATGTAATGAGCTACACAGTGCTTTCCGATACAAAAGCATTGTGTGGCACATTATGGTACTTCGATGCAGGATCCTGCATCGAAATTTGCATACATTTAGATGCAGAATCTTGCATCAATCTAGTCTGCCTGCCCCGTTCCCTGATATGGGGGCACCCAATTCTCATGTTAATCTGTTTTCCCCCCAGTATTATGGCACGCTGGGAGGCCACCCCAGTGTGCCAATATATTACTTTTTTGCTTGTTCCCAATTATTTTTTAATGCCTGTAATAAAGGAAACTGTCCCTCGCAGTCTCCCCAGTCCTTCTCCCCCATCCCCACCCTCCTTCTGTGCACCCACATCCCCACACCCCCTTCACCCATACTTACCATCTGGAGGCCAGGATTGGGGATTTTTCATGGACCGGGAACACGTCTGCACTCTTCAAAATCCAACTGCAAACTGAAGAAATCGAGCTAAGACTTATAATGGGATTCAGTGGTGGGGTTCATCTTAGGTTGATATCTCGACCAGTTTTAGGAATTTTGGCCCCACATTTTAAACATGGGGCTCTTGGGACCCCTCCTCATGAACATGTTACTGTTGTTTTGTTTCTCTGTCACGAAAGGTGATTTCTTGGTCACTGAGCAGATTCTCCTTTTGGGACTGATTCATGAAATGACAGTGCCACTGTTTATGAGGTGGGGTCCCAAAAAGCATATGTTACAATTCTGATGAAAAAATTCCCCAAAATGACTGCGTTACAGGTGTGCTTTGTACACTTTCTACGCATGCTCGTAACTTTGCCAATTTTTAATATTTTCACTCCAGATTTTCAACATTGGCATTTTTTAACACCTCCTTGTGAACAGCATAGCTGTCATTTTTCATATACTACCCAAAATGTGTTTTCACACCTGTGCGCAGAATGGCATGGTCACTGCGTGAAATCAACTTTTGGAACAGATTAACAAAATGGCAGTGCCACAGTTCATGAGAGGAGGACCCATAAAGCCCATGTTAAAATTTGGTGAAAAAATTTCCAAAATGACTGCGTTATGGGCATGCATTGTGCACTTTCTATGCACGCTTGCAACTTTTTCAATTTTTCAAATTTTCAATTCAGAATTTCAACATTGTCATATTTTCACACCACCTTATGAACAGAACTGCTGTCATTTTGCACATCCTGTCTGGAATGTGATTTTGTACCAGTGGCATGGAATGGCATGGTCATTGTGCAAAATCAACTTTTGGGATGGATGAACAAAATCACAGTTGCACTGTTCATGGGGGAGGTCCCATAATGCAGATGGTGAAAATTTGGTGAAACAATTCCAAAAACTGAGCACATTACAAGTGTGCATTATGCAGTTTCTATGCACTCGCATAACTCTGCTGGTGTTTCCTATTTTTCACACTGTTGTACTATTTAGATGGAGGGATGGGAGTGCAGGGTCCAAAGGACCCTGTGTTCCCACCATGACATAGGGATAGTGTTGTACTATCTCGATGAAGGGATCAGAACACAGGGTCAGAAGGACTCTGCACTCCTTGGACATTGCACTCCCACCATGACATATGGATACTGTTGTACTATCTCGATGGAGGGATGGGAGAGCAGGATCCAAAGGACCCTGTGCTCCCACCATGACATATAGACACTGTTGTACTGTCTGGATTGTGGGATGGGATCCTGCACTCCCACCATGACTTATGGACAGTGTTGTACTATCTCGATGGAGGGATGGGAGTGCAGGGTCCTTTGGACCCTGTGCTCCCACAGTAAACTGAGGATACAATTATACTATCTGAAAAAGAAGGGAAATTCTTTGCAAAAAACTTCATTAATGCATCAGTTAGGGTGGATACCACAGCAAAAAGCAGGGAAATGAGGCATTAGGGTTCCCCCACCCCCACGCTCCACACAGCAACAGACATTGGGGTGTGCCATTGGGTCATCAGGCCTCACTCACACCCCATTCTACTATACTGTAGCATATCAGTTTGTTTACACATGGAATGGGGTGAGAGTTGGGCCTGATGACTCCATAGCACACCCAGGCATCTATTGGTGTGTGTGGGGTAGAAGGGGGTGGGGGAACCCTAATGCCTAGCTTCTAAGCTTTTGTCATTGTAGAGTCTAATTAACTGATGGCATTAATAGTTTTTTGCAAATAATATATATATATATATATATATATATTCATTTGCAAAGAACTCCGTTAATGCATCAGTTGGGGTTAATAGTACAGTGACAAAAGTTTGGAAATGTGCTGTTAGGGTTCAGAACCCTAACTCAGCATTCCCCCCACCCCCCACACACATGCAAGAGACATGGAACACTGTAAGACACCGTACAACTCCTTCACATCTTTAACCACAATAATCACAACACTGTACTTATTTCACATAACACTATGTAATGAAAAATCAAATATAGCATCATCGGCGCTATACTGCCAGAACAGTATGATGATACATTATTGCTGGCATATCTTCTTCATACAATGAGACTTAGTCTGTATACAGTTTCAAAATATTGACTTTTATGTGGCACTACCAAACAATTGGGTTGCTGCAGGCTACCACATGGGCATGTGGTACCAAGACAGATAGATATGACACATACTACTATTAAGATAGTGTTCAAGTATGAAACTAGCACCATCCCTTGTTGTTATATGGCTGTGCTACCTGGAAATGCTCATTAGCAGTATATTATTGTTAGCTTTGGATATTACAACTGTTGCTTTCACATGTTACTTGTAAACTATACTACAAATAATTACTTTTATTATTACTACCATTTGTTATTAGAACTGACTCACTCTATCAAAAAAATAAATGCAAACATCCAGTGACTGTTGGTTGGCTTATACTAAATCTCATTTCCAAGAAACTATCTGTGGATAACATACTGTGTGTTACATCACTTCTTCACTATTGAAATATAGGCATCTGCCTAAATCTTGTTATTGCTGTTTGTAACACAAAAATGCTTAATGTGGGACATCACCCATGGTTGTCCACCATGCGTGTCTACCCCCAAGGTACTATGATGGCAGCAGAACTCATACAGTTGGTGATCCATGATGATGGATGCATATTGCAGTACATTTAGAGAGTTGTACATTACTTCTGTTACCTGATGCTGGTTGGCTCTGATTGGTTGTGTTGCCTTAGTTGGCCCTTCCCTTGCTTGCATGTGTGTGTGGGGGGAGGGAATGTGGAGTTAGGGTTTTGAACCCTAATAGCACATTTCCAAACTTTTGTCACTATACTATTAACCCTAATTGATGCATTAACAGAGATTTTTGCAATCAAAAAAAAAAAAAATATATATATAGATATATACAGTATATATCTACATTATAGTGGTGCGGTCGCGCCACTATAGTTAGGGTTCAGCGGTCATTTACATACTAAAGTCAAAAGTTTGGGCATTAATAACTTTGGACCCGTTCAATGGATTTGCCTGAAATTTGGTAGGCGAATTGGGGCATGGTAGATCTCTTGATTTGCCAAATTGTGTTTCGGTCAGAGTGGTGGACTTTGTGTGTGAAAGTGCTGAAAAAAGCAAAATTATCCATTTTGGGGAGCAACCTTTGGCATTCTGAGTGTGGCCCTGCACAGCCATCGTGTGGTATGCCACTCTGTCAGATAGCTCATTTGAAAGAGCTTTGGTGGCCGAACATGCCACTTTTTGTTTGGTCAAAAGATATTAAGGCATTCAAAAGTTATGGCACTTTAAAGTTCCCATTATAAATCAATGGGAAAATTTATATGTATATTTTGCGATCGAAGAATGGGGTTCTGGCCATCAGGTCCCACCTGGTGATCAAAGAATTTGCAGCCTCACAGTTCAAGAATCTTTGTCCCCGAGGATTATTCCAAATTCTTTGATCACGAGGTCCGCCATCTTGTTTTTAGTTTTCCGATCATAAAAACACATATATCTCGGCTCAGGGGTCACTTCTGAAGTAAAACGTCGATGGGTTTTACTCAGGGGGCTCCGATCTATCGAGCCATGTCTTTGGTTCCATCCAATTCGGTCAAAAAATAGAGTTATAAGCTTTTAAAATCTTAATTTGCAGCTCGCTAACGATCTTTGATCGTGAGCCTGCAATTTCTTTGATCCTGAGATCCTTTGATCGTGGTCTTGCATCATGACCTATTTTCACAAATATCTCTGCTCAGGGGTGGGCTAGGGACACAAATGAGGGTGGGTTTTGATCAGGGAGCTTCGTTCTATCGAGGCATGGCATTGGTTCATTTCCAAATGGTCAAAACATCGTGTTTCACCATTTTTTATTCTTTGGTCATGAGCGTGCAAATTCTTTGATCGCAAGCCTGCAAATTCTTTGATTGTGAAATTCTTTGATCGCGATCGTGAGGATGGGACGAGATGACTGGATTAAAAAATTAATTTTCTCAGCCCAGGGGTGCCCTAGGAAGTCAAATGAGGGTGTTTTTTGCGCAGGGGGCCTCCTTCTGTCGAACCATGGCAGTGGTTTGGCGGAATTCCTTCAATGTTTTGATTTATCGAAATTTTAATTCTTTGTTCATGAGCCTGCAAATTTTTTGATCACAAGCCTGCAAATTCTTTGATTGTGAGATTCTTTGATCACCATCTTTGATCATGAGGGCAGGACTAGATGGCCAGATTTTTTATAATGGAACAGATAGGGAAATTTAAATAATCTTTGACATCGAATATCTTGGGCTTGGTTTGGTCTTTTTACTTGAGATTTGTGGAGGGACAAAAGGCAACATCCCACAGATGTGGATTTTGATGGTTTGGTCAAAAAATATTACAGGGTGGCAAACTTACAGCACTACGCAGTTAACGCTTTTTCCCATAGGATAACATTACGGTGTACGCTGCATTACAGGAATTCTTTGCCGCCCTGCTGCAAAATAACGGTTTGGTAGTTTGGGCTGAAATTTGGAGGGAGGAAAGCCAACATCCCACAGATGTGCCTTTTGGTGGTTTGGTGAAATAATGTTACTGGGCAGCAAAGTGACAGCACTCCGAAGTTGATGCTTTTTGCCATAGGATAACATTATGGCATCCGTTGCGTCTTTCAGGTCCCGTATCTCGGAAACGGTGCGAGACACGGACTTTTTGTCACAGAAATGCTTAGCCCCCCCAAACAGGGGCTAAGTACTAAACTAGCCAGGAAAGTCATAATTCATACAAAATTAAAAAAAAATTTCTATGTCATACGGTTCCTGAGATATAAGCAATTTAGTATTCCAAGTCGTAATTTTCTGCTCTGAAGTCAATTATTATGCATACACTCTTTGTTTTCAAAGTGTTTTCTCAATGCAGTTTTTGCGGAAAAGAAGGGTGTGACCTTTCGTTACTGTGCCAGTTAACGTTTCCAGTTGTGCTTCCATTACCGTTCGCATCACCGTTCCCGTCTATGCCATCGAGTGCGTTATGGTTTGCATTTTTGTTTGCACTTGCGTTTCCATTTTGTTTGGCATTATTGTTGCTGTTACCATTACCATTTGCATTTTCAATTGCGGTACCGTGCCCGTGTGTGTTACGGTTTGCATTTTCGTATGCGCTTGTGTTTCTGTTGGCTTTATTGTTGCTGTTACCGTTACCATTTACATTTACAATTGTGGTACCCTTGACCGTGTGTGTAACGGTTTGCATTTCTGTATGTGCTTGTGTTTCTTTTTCTATTGGCTTTATTGTTGCTGTTACCGTAACCATTTGCATTTACAATTGTGGTTCCGTGAGTGTGCTCATTACGGTTTGCTTTTTCGTACGAGCTTGCGTTTCTGTTTACTTTGGCATTATTGCTGCTGTTACTGTTACCATTTGCATTTACAATTGCGGTACCTTGAACATGTGTGTTACTAGTAGCGTTCTGTATGCACTTCTGTTTGTGTCTCCGTTTATGTCACTATTCGATTTGGCATCAATTTGTGCTTGCATTTCTATTACTGTTTGTGTTACTATTTACATTTGCATCACCACATGTGTAACCCTTTGTGCTTGCATTAATGTTGCACTTCCTGTTACTATTGTCACACAAAATCACATGCGCAGGTCCCCGCACTCCCACCAACTTAAGCAACTTTCTACTTTTCTATTCTTTCTTAAAAAGTACGGAAATTCTATGCAAAAAACTTCATTAATGCATCAGTTAGGGTTCTTCTACAGTGACAAAAGTGAGGAAATTTGACATTAGGCTTCCCACTCCTTGCAACTCACCCCCACCCTGCCCCCATCAACAGGCATCGGGGTGTTCATTGGGATCATCGGTCCTAACTCTCATCCCATTCTCCTACACTGCACCACCTCAGCTTGTTTACACATGGGATGGGGTGAGAGTTAGGACTGATGACTTAACGCACACCCCGATGCCTGTTGGTGGGGCAGGTTGGGGATGGGGCAAGGTGGTGGAACCCTAATATTGAATTTCCTCACTTTTGTCGCTGTAGAAGAACCCTAGCTGATGCATTAACAAAGTTTTTTGCATAGAATTTCCTATATACATATATATACATATATATATATATATGAAAATACAAAATCACACATGCCCCCACAATGCAAAGCATCATGGGCTGCATATGCAAATCACCACAGAATGTTATGCTGGTCCAACTTTAAGCAGAATTGCATGGTGCCGAAAGGCCTCTCACACAGTTTGCAAAGGGTGCTAACAGAAGACATAGACACGTGTTTCGTCCTACCGGGATTCATCAGTATGCCTCGTCTGTTTGACACCTCAGTGGAATGGACCAGCTACCCTTAAGGCAGTGTGCCTTGGATATATTGTGGTGAACCCATTAAAATAAAAAACTATTTAAAAGACAAAGAACCTCTGTTCACAAACACCGAGGTAAGGATTACCCCAAAGGGCATTTGGCTGGGAAGCCAAGTCTCAAGAAAATACAAAATCACACATGCCCCCACAATGCAAAGCATCATGGGCTGCATATGCAAATCACCACAGAATGTTATGCTGGTCCAACTTTAAGCAGAATTGCATGGTGCTGAAAGGCCTCTCACACAGTTTGCAAAGGGTGCTAACAGAAGACATGAACACGTGTTTCGTCCTACCAGGACTCATCAGTATGCCTCTTTAACTCTAACTGATGCATTAAATGAAGTTTTTTGCAATGAATTTCCTAACTTTTTGAAAAAGTGTAATATAAGTAGTAAGGGAGCGTGGGCCCTCTGGGCCCTGCACTCCCACTTACACATAGCTACAGAGCCATACAGCAGCCTTATAGGGCAAGGAACTCTTGTAACAATAATTTGCTGATACTGTATCTCGGGTACCATAGCAGCCAGAAAAAAAATTCAAGTGTTACTGTAATCTTGACAATGAGCACTGCACACAACATACATTGACTGAATGTGTATCTCACACTGTTTATGAGATATGGCCACCAAAAACTGCTGGAAATGCACTCTTGGAACCCTTCTGACACTAATTTGCCAATATCTCATGAACCGTACAAGCAACGAAAAAAATTCCACTGCAGGTGTAGTCTACATTCTTCAATCTTGTTCCAGTGGATTGGATCACTGGTGATCCAAGCCATCAGTAGCAAAAAGTCTGTATCTCACTTTGTTTCCAAGATATGGGCACCGAAAAGTGCAATGGGCACCACAATATTATCCTATGAGGAATATCTCAATTTTGTGATGGCATATCAATGCAACCACTTAATTCCCCAACACCTAAACAGCATAATTCACACCTGTAGGATATCCCCTCAATATCTGTAAATTGCAAGTAAAAAGACCAAACCATTCATTAGCAATGCAATGGTAAACTTTTTACATCTTTAAAAATTCCTAGTCTGTGAAGTAGTAAAATCCTTGGCCATCAGATCAATCCCCATCCGTGAGGTATCAAAATCGCAGTCTGCAAAAAATTCTCAACTGTAAGATTTTGTCCAGCTCTTCCCTAAGTGACGGTCAAGTATTTTGCTACCTCGCGAAAGAGGATTGGCTGGTGGACTAGGATTCTGACAGTTCATGGACTGCGACTTGGGCAACTGACAAAAGAGGATTAAAAAAACAGTCCTGGTCCATGAGTTGACAAAATCCTAGTTCACCAGCTGATCCTCTTTCTTGAGGTAGCAAAATCCTAGTCTGTCAGCTTAATCCTGGACATGAGAAGATACTTCTGGTCACAAAGTGACAGATAAGGATTTTGCAGCCTCATGAAAGAGGATTGGCTGGCGGACTAGGATTTTGACAGCTCGCTGATCACGATTTTGTCACCTCATGAAAGAGGATTCAAAAAAACAATCCTGGTCCGTGAGGTGACAAAATCTAGTTCCCGCCAGCCAATCCTCTTTAATGAGGTAGCAAAAACCTTAACTGTCAGCTTGATCCTGGTCCACTAGAAGGGACATCTGGTTACAAACCGATGGACAAGAATTTTGTAGGCTTGCAAATGAGGATCGTCTCGCAGACTAGGATTTTGACAGCTCGCGGACTAGGATTGTTAGCGAGTCACTGTCAAAGAATTGTTACATTTTAAAAAGCAATTTTTTGACCAAAGCAAGCCAAGCCAAAGGCATGACTTTGTAGAGGGCATCACCCTGAACAAAACCCATGCTTCATTTGGCCCAAAAGTCACCCGTGGAGAAAGCTACAACATATTGTTTGGGAGAAAAACTGAAAACAAGATGGTGGCTCACAGACAAGGAATTTTTCTGATGGACTAGGATTTTTTTAAATCCTAGTCCACAAGCTGACAAAATCCTTGACCATGAGACCGATCCTAATCCGTCAAATATACATATAAATTTTGGAGTGAACTGAGTAAGCGCAGAACTTGAAAATTAAAAATTAAATAACTTTTGAATGGTATAATATTTTTTTACCAAACAAATGCTGGATTATTACTTGACCTAAACTCTTTCTACATTCCAAATTGCAGACCAATAGACCACACAGCATGGTCACAGTTCCATGGGCAAAAAAAGTGTCAAAAGTGGCGAAAAACATATTCTTTAGTATTTTGCTGCACAGAAACTGTAAGTCCAACCAAAACACAACCTGGTAAATCAAGAGATCTGTCATATCAGACCACGCATTTCATATTTCGTGCAAATCTGTTGAATGGTTGCAAAGTTATTAAAGCTCAAAAATTGTGGTTTAACATTAAAGTGCCTACTCAACCCTAACTACATAGATATATATATATATATATTTTATTTGCAAAAAAACTGTATTAATGCAACAGTTAGGGTTTTTTACAGTGACAAAAGTGAGGAAATTTAATGTTAGGGTTTTCAACCTTAACTCCGACTTCCCCCCACTGCCACACATACACACACACACACATAGACATACACACACACACACACACACACACTTACACACACACACAACTATGGGGGTGGTACAAGGCAAGACAACCAATCACAGACACACACCATAATGCAACAGAAAAAACATACAACTTCTTAAACATACCACAACAGGCATCCATCATCATGTTTCACCAACTGTATCACTTCTGCTGCCATCCCAGTCTCTTGGATGCGTACACCCTTCTACATAACAGCAAGCTGTAGATAGTAAAGGACATGCATTGGTGGGAGTGCAGAGCCCTTCGCCACCCCATGGTCTCACCAACATGTCCATTTCTGCATAAAAGCATAGTCCTATGCTACTACCAACTTGGGCATTTCTGCATGAGAGCATACCCCATGCTTCCACTAAGTTGCTCATTTGTGCATAAGACCATAGCCTCATGGTATCACCAAGTTGGCCATTTTCATAACAGCACAGCTCCATACACCCAAGTTGCCCATTTCTGCATAACACCATAATATGGCTAGTGAAATACATGTATTGGTAAGAGCATTGCACTCAGTTCATACTAACTAGCCAATTTCTGCATGACAGCATAGCCCCAGGCTACCACGAACTGGTCCATTTCTACATAACAGCATAGCACATGCCCCCACCAATGTGCGCTTTTCAGTGTAACAACATAACATAACTACTAAAACACATGTGTAACCCCCCTGTTCCCCCCGGTTACTAGAATCCCAGTAAGATGCGTAGGAGTGCTGCCACCGTCATTACAGGGTGGGGTAGTAATGTAAACACAGCAGCAGAGGAGCCATTTTGAATGCGAAAGGAAGTGTTCAGTGATGTGGGACTTTCAATAACAGTGAGCGCTTGTTTGTTTTTCTCTGCAGTCATGGCCTCAGGACCAGCCCGCTACCCGGATCATGCCCGGGCTGTGGTAGCAGCAGAAGTAAACAAGTTAAGGGACATTGAGAGGTGTTACTACAGAGGACAACTGCCTCCTCATGTTTTGATTCCTGGATACTCAGTGCAAGTGTGCATAATATGCTTAAATGCTGGAAGGGACGTCTTCATGGTACCTCACTGTTCAGGGTGCTTAGAGAAATACGGCTTGTTTAAAGTGCCCAAGATTCATTTGGCTCCCACATGGACAAAAGTTCAAGAATCTGCAGTTGGCAGCACACAGCACCAGGCAGAGCCTGTGGGAGAAGGCCCCTTAGGGGAGTGTGGCACAAAGTTAGAGGGTGCAGATTTACAGACAGAACAATGTGCTGATGGTTCAGATTCTGGATCACAGAGAGACAATTCAGGCAGAGCATCAGCAGACCATTGGATAGGGGGGCCAAGCCCAAGTCTCATAGGAGAAGACGAGATGAGGGAGGCCTTTGAATGGGAGGTTTTGACCTCCGCACCCAGCGAAGAGTGGATAGTCTCAGGAGTGAGGACGACTGCTCACTCCTGGGCACAGATTCTCAGTGAGGAAGAAGAAGAGGGGGAACCTATGTGGCCTTGTGAAAAAAGAACTGGTACACAGCCTCAAGCTCTTGCCTCAGAGGAATGCATGGAAAAGAGTGGTGATTCCGCTACCCTGGCTGTGCAAGAAGAAGTCAGGGATCCATTTTTTGTCTCTTTGAGAATGCGTAGTTGGCAGAACCAGGACTGGCCACCCCTAAGCCAGGCCAGAGGTCTCAGGTTGACCAAAGATAGTAAAGAGGAGAGACAGGTTCGCAGGAAGGCGAATGAAATCTATGGGATGTCCTTTCCTACCTTTCCTTGGACAGCCTGGGAGGAGACTGAGAACAACAGGAAATCCTGGATTTGGGCTGAAGCAAATAAATGTGTGCATCCTGGTGCAAACAAGCATGTCAGGAACAGAATGTTTCATGAAAAATACAGCCAGAGGAAAAGAGGTAGGACACTGTTAATGGACACTGTTCAAATAGTGGATGGAGAGGGATATGAAACCTTTCACAGTGTGAATTATGTGTACCCAGATGGGGTAATAATTCAAGCTCCTGACCCGTTGTGCTATTGGCCACAATGCAAAGACCTCCCTGCAAATGTGCCCATGCTTACCAAATGGAAAGCAGAGCAGTGGTAGCCAATGCTGCCACTCCAACCACTGCAGCGCCTTCGTTGTTCCACCAGTATGGACATCCAGGACTCAGGTGCTCCACATTCATCAGTTTTACAATGTACTGACTTTCCAGAATCCATCAACTGACCCACCAGATGACTTCAGATCCAGAGAGGACACCAGCCCAGCTGTATCCTGATTCATCTCCTGGTAACCAGATGATGTCAGACCAGCTGTTTTCCTTTTTGTTCCTGTTCCAAGGTTCCATCTCCACAGATGACATCAACTCAGCAGTTTCCAGATGTGCCCTCCTGTCATTCCTGGAAGATGTCCTCCCAGCTGTATTGGAAGAATGCTGCCAGGGAGAGTCTTCGGCTGAGGACCAGGTCGGTGTTTTGTTCATTCTACAAGGGACTGGTAAGTCTGAACTTTTCTATTCTTATGACATTGCAGTACACACCCTACACTAGCAGACTCCAGATGTTTGAACTGTCCTTAAAGACGCTCCCCTTTGGGACTTTGGCCTGGATAGACTCTTTAATGGACTTGCCTTCTGGCACTGTGGTCACTAGATGGGACTTTTAAGGGCACTCCATCCCCAAATGTGTATTGTAAATAATGTCATTGTTTTCTACTGTTTTCTAATGTTTATACTGTTTTTCTACCTGTTCTAAAAAAAAAATATATATATTTTTGGTATTCTCCAGTGTTTTGATGGTAGGCCTTTAAATAGACTGTGTATGCAGATTAGGAGTGTGTGTTGTCTTTCTTTTTCTTGCAGGTGTTCCTGAAGAAGAAAGAAGAGAAGACAAGAAGAGGAGGAGGGACTCATCGGAGTTCCTCACTAGTACTTTAGTGTGTAGTATTTGAAGTACTGTTGTTGTTGTTACTGTGTGTAACCTTTTTCTTCCACAGGTATGGCTGTGGGGGAGTTAGGGAGTAATGTAATGGCATGGTATTAGCTCCTGATGTGTGGTTGCATGGTGCCCAAGGTTGGGGAGATACACTGTTTGTTTTGTTTTGGGATTTGAGTTAAAGGCAGACAGGTTTTCCCTAGAGGACTAGGGGGGACAAGCAGGCTGTGGCCCTGATCTGCAGTAGGGGTTGCAGTGCTAATCTATTAGGGCTATGCTCTGGACAGTTCTACCAGAGCCATTAGGCACCCATAGTTAGCGGGTAGAGTAGAGGCTGATATGTGATCCAAAGGCCTCTGGGCCCTTAGTGTTGCCTGCCTGTGCTAGCACATGGTAGGACGGGGCCTTATCACCCCCTCCTCAGGTAGCACATAGGGTGAGATGGCCTAAGCCGGGTAAATAATGACTGCTGACAGTCATTTTCCTGGCCCAGGGTGAGTGTAACCCCCTGTTCCCTGGAGTTACTAGAATCCCAGTAAGACCTAGTGGTACACAGAGAAGGCAGCTTGTGAAACTCCAGTTAAATGGATTTCACACTGTCTCACTCTATTCTCAGTCTCAGCTGAGACTGAGGGATGACATCACCATAGAACTTTCACTGCTGCATAAGCCACTCTGGAATGTTGCAGTTGAAGATTAGCATAGAACACTGGGGATTTTGAATTGAGTCTGTGTGCAGTCTTGGTGAGAGACCGTTGTACAGCTGTCTGTGCAGGCTCTCAGAGCTTTAACTCAGTTTTAGAGCTACTGTTAAGAAGGTGTGTGTTTCCACCATAAGAGGAACACAGAAACTGGTTGTTGAAGTGGTGGAGACCACTGTTACTGGTCCAAGTGCCCCATCCCTGAGGGGATGGAGGGAAAGGTTTGCCTGTTTTCCAGGGGCAACTCTCCTGGTTCCGGCTAAGGGAAGAAGCTGCCTATTTCAAGTTGTGCTGTGGCACCAGAAGCTCTGACAGAGAAATTCCTGTGGAGGAATCGCCTGTGGGGCACCTACAACCAAAGGGTGAGTTCACTCTGAAAAAGGGCCATGTGTGTTTCACCTTAACAGAAGGAAACTAAAGGGACTGTTACTGTGGGGTCAGGAAAAAGACAGCCAAGTACAGTTGTAATGTGAGGATTGGACTGCTTATTCAGTGAGGGGCCTAGAGCAATAGGCTATGCCAATTAATAGTATGTTCAAGTCCAGCAAAAAGGGAAAGCAAGACAAGTAGAGGAAATGTGACATACATTTAGCCATAATCTACATTGCCAAGCTTTACAGTATGAGGTGTTTACTGTCCAGAGAAATGGCTGGGTATGAATTGTGGGAGCGAGAAGTGGGAAACCCCCCCCATCATTAGTAACCAAATTCACCTCTACGGATTTGCTCTGTGGAAACTTCACTTTGTCTCAGGTACTTGTCCAGTGCCTGAGGAAAGTACCCAGATGTGAGATTAAAAGGAGAATTCCCTGATAGAGCTGAGGTGCTCTTAAGTGGTTTAGGGAGCCACCAGAAAATGTTTCCATGACATATGGAAGGTGTCTGAGTGGCCAGCAAGGGAACTGAGCCGGGGAAAACCCAGAACAGTGTACAAGTTTGGGCTGTGTACCCAAAGCAGTGTGCCAGTCTGGGCTGTGTGCCCGGTGGGTTCAGAGCCTGGGGGCTAAAGTTTAGAAGTTTTCTTGATTCTTTTAATCTGCATTACCAGGAGTGTAGTCCCATGGGGGTCCATCTATGCTTTGTTTATTCTGATTGGATGTGAATAAAAGCCACACTTTAGAATCCCATTTCTGGTATTGGACATTACAGTTATTGCTTCCTGTGTTCGGAGTTACTTGGGTGCCCCTGTGCAGAGTGACCAAACCTAGCCGTTGTGCCGAGTGACCTATTCCTCCCCAAACCCAGTGCCCCGGTATTGCTGTCAGATTCAAACAGCATACCGCCTGTCATTGGCAAAATGAAGGGGTGGGGGTTGCAAAAAGGAGGCACCGCTTTGGATTTGAATTTTAGGGAGGAAAGATGCTCGGGTGAAGGGCTAGCATTTTGGTTATCTGGCAGTGGGTAGCCCAAAAAGCTGAAGTAAGGTTAACTAATGTGTTGCTGCATGCTGTTGTCCATGTGCTGCTGTTAAATGCCAACTGTTTACCAAGGAGCAGTAAAACCTGAGAGAGTATGCCGTTGTTCTGCATCAAAAATTACAGCGCTTTGCCAGCTTTTAAAAACTATTGTAACAAAGAAAAGTGTGGAAGACTAGGGTAGTAAAGAAAATTGTGCCCTGGAAGTTGGAAATGCTTTTTAGTGAACTGAGAGACTTGCTGTGTTAATGGCCATGAAAAATGGTTGAAATGAGCTCCCGGCGTGGAGTCAGTTAGAAAAAAAAAAAGTGGTTTTGCAGTTTAAATTTGCCTGCTCGATGATTGCCATGAGGAAAAGAGCACTCGCGAGGGAAAGAGGCTCATTTGCATGGCGTCGTGTGATTGGTGAGACTGCAATCAGTTCCTTCCCCAAGCCAGCTCTACAGCGACTGCCCAGCATTCGAGAGGGAGTGTGAGTGGAGTGCGTGTACTGGCTTACCGGAGGAGTGTCGCGGTGACTGAAAGCGCTGTCAAAGTTTAGAAAACTGACTTTTTCTGTCTAAATTCAGGCTCAACCCACATCTCAATCGACTGGACTGTAAATGTGGTGTTCAGAGGGACAATCGGCAGGACTGCCAACCCGCTTCAGTCCAGAGGCCTCCAAGACTGGTTGCAAGCTGTTTTCCATCGCAGCAAACAGCTTCTGATAACAGTGAGTACCAACAGAAATAATTGCTCAAACCAGTGATTTTTGCCAAAAGCCAGCTGAATCTGTGTGCAGCAGTGTAGTCGCTTTGCAAACAAAGACTGTGTTGAGTTTTTACCAGCAAAAGCAAGCCTGTTAAGCCATTGACTGTGAGCATAGTTATGGGTTCAGCGTCAGAGTAAAGTTTCAAAGCCATGAGAGAGACTGTGAGTTGTATCAAGTTATGCAGGAAGAGTTACAGGCAATCCTGTGCTTGAAATACTGAGGCTTTAAGGCACTGTGAGCTAGATCAATGTTTTCAGCAAATGAAAAGTCCGTGGTAAATCATATAAATGTGCTAGGAAAATGAACAGTGCAAGTTTGTGCAGTTTTGAGCAAAGTTATCAGTAGTGTAAATCGGATGCGCAGTGACTTGACCTAATTTCAGAATGTTGATGCGAAGGAGTGCTGCCACCGCCATTACAGGGTGGGGTAGTAACGTAAACACAGCAGCAGAGGAGCCATTTTGAAAGTAAAAGAAAGTGTTCAGTGATGTGGGACTTTCAATAACAGTGAGCGTTTGCTTATTTTTCTCTGCATCATGGCCTCAGGACCAGCCCACTACCTGGATCATGATCGGGCTGTGGTAGCAGCAGAAGTAAACAAGTTAAGGGACATTGAGCGGTGTTACTATAGAGGACAACTGCCTCCTCATTTGGTGATTCCTGGATACCCAGTGCAAGTGTGCTTAATATGCTTAAATGCTGGAAGGGTTGTCTTCATGGTACCTCATTGTTTGGGGTGCTTAGAGAAATACGGCTTGCTTAAAGCACCCAAGATTCATTTGGCTCTCACATGGACAAAAGTTCAAGAATCTGCAGTTGGCAGCACACAGCACCAGGCAGAGCCTGTGGGAGAAGGCCCCTTGGGGGAGTGTGGCACAAAGTTAGAGGGTGCAGATTTACAGACAGAACAATGTGCTGATGGTTCAGGTTCTGGATTGAAGAGAGAAAATTCAGGCAGAGCATCAGTAGACCCTTGGAAAGGGGGGCCTAGCCCAAGTCTCATAGGAGAAGACGAGATTAGGGAGGCCCTTGAATGGGAGATTTCGACCTCCGCGACCAGCGAAGAGCGGATAGTCTCAGGAGTGAGGATGACTGCTCACTCCTGGGCACAGATTCTCAGTGAGGAAGAAGAAGAGGGGGAACCTATGTGGCCTTGTGAAAAAGGAACTGGTACACAGCCTCAAGGTCTTGCCTCAGAGTAATGCATGGAATAGAGTGGTGATTCCACTACCCTGGCTGTGCAAGAAGAAGTCAGGGATCCATTTTTTGTCTCTTTGAGAATGCGTAGCTGGCAGAACCAAGACTGGCCACCCCTAAGCCAGGCCAGAGGTCTCAGGTTGACCAAAGCTAGTAAAGAGGAGAGACTGGTTCGTAGGAAGGCGAATGAAATCTATGGGATGTCCTTTCCTACCTTTCCTCAGAGAGTCTGGGAGGAGATTGAGAACAACAGGAAATCCTGGATATAGGCCGAAGCAAATAAATGTGTGCATCCTGGTGCAAACAAGCATGTCAGGAACAGAATGTTTCATGAAAAATACAGCCAGTGGAAAAGAGGCAGGACACTGTTAATGGACACTGTTCGAATAGTGGATGGAGAGGGACGTGAAACCTTTCACAGTGTGAATATGTGTGCCCAGATTGGGTAATAATTCAAGCTCCTTACCCATTGTGCTATTGGCCACAATGCAAAGACCTCCCATGCAAATGTGCCCATGCCTTCCAAATGGAAAGCGGAGCAGTGGTAGCCAGTGCTGCCACTCCAGCCACTGCAGTGCCTTTGTTGTTCTGCCAGCATGGACATCCAGGACTCAGGTGCCCCACATTCATCAGTTCTACAGTGTACTGACTTTCCAGAATCCATTGACTGGCCCACCAGATGACTTCAGATCCAGAGAGGACACCAGCCCAGCTGTATCCTGATTCATCGCCTGGTAACCGGATGACATCAGACCAGCTGTTTTCCTTTTTGTTCCTGTTCCAAGGTTCCATCTCCAGAGATGTCATCAGCCCAGCAGTTTCCAGATGCGCCCTCCTGTCGTTCCCAGAAGATGTCCGCCCAGCTGTATTGGGAGAATGCTGCCAGAGAAAGTCTTCGGCTGAGGACCAGGTCGGTGTTTTTTTCGTTCTACAAGGAACCGGTAAGTCCGAACTTTTCTATTCTTATGACATTGCAGAACACACCCTACACTAGCAGACTCCAGATGTTTGAACTGTCCTCAAAGAATCTCCCCTTCAGGACTTTGGCCTGCTAGAACTGTGCTTCACTGGGCTCCGGCCCAGGAGAGACTCTTTAATGGACTTGCCTTCTGGCGCTGTGGTCACTAGATGGGACTTTTAGGGCACTCCATCCCGCAAATGTGTATTGTAAATAATGTCTTTGTTTTCTACTGCTTTCTAATGTTTATACTGTTTTTCCACCTTTTCTAAAAAAAAAAATATTTTTGGGATTCTCCAGTGTTTTGATGGTAGGGCTTTAGATAGACTGTGTATGCAGATTAGGAGTGTGTGTTGTCTTTCTTTTTCTTGCAGGTGTTCCTGAAGAAGATAGAAGAGAAGACAAGAAGAAAAGGAGGGACTCTTTGGAGTTCCTCACTAGTACTTTAGTGTGTAGTATTTAAAGTACTGTTGTTGTTGTTGTTACTGTGTGTAACCTTTTTCTTCCACAGGTATGGTTGTGGGGAGAGTTAGGGAGTAATGTAATGGCATGGTATTAGCCCCCGTGTGTGGTTGCATGGTATCCAAAGTCGGGGAGGTCTCTTGTTTGTTTTGTTTTGGGATTTGAGTTAAAGGCAGACAGGTTTTCCCTAGAGGGCTAGGGGGGACAAGCAGGCCATGGCCCTGATCTGCAGCAGGGGTTGCAGTGCTGATCTATTAGGGCTATGCTCTTGACAGTTCTACCAGAGCCATTAGGCACCCATAGTTAGCGGGTAGAGTAGAGGCTGATATGTGAGCCAAAGGCCTCTAGGCCCTTAGTGTTGCCTGCCTGTGCTAGCACATGGTAGTAGGGGGCCTGATCATCCCCCTCCTCAGGTAGCACATAGGGTGAGATGGCCTAAGCTGGGTAAATAATGACTGCGGACAGTCATTTTCCTGGCCCAGGGTGAGTGTAACCCCATTCCCCGGGGTTATTACAATCCCAGTAAGACCTAGTGGTAGGCAGGGAAGGCAGCTTGTGAAACTCCAGTTAAATGGATTTCACATTGTCTCACTCTGTTCTCAGTCTCAGCTGAGACTGAGGGATGACATCACCATAGAACTTTTGCAGCTGCATAAGCCACACTGGAATGTTGCAGTTGAAGGTTAGCATAGAACATTGGGGATTTTGAATTGAGTCTGTGTGCAGTCTTGGTGAGAGACAGTTGTACAGCTGTCTGTGCAGGCTCTCAGAGCTTTAAGCTCTGTTTTAGAGCTACTGTTAAGAAGGTGTGTGTTTCCACCATAAGAGGAACACAGAAACTGGTTGGGTTGTTGAAGTGGTGGAGACTACTGTTGCTGGTCCAAGTGCCCCATCCCTGAGGGGATGGGGGGAAAGGTTTGCCTGTTTTCCAGGGGCAACCCTCCTGGTTCCTGCTAACGGAAGAAACTGCCTATTTCAAGTTGTGCTGCGGCACCAGAAGCTCTGACAGAGAATTTCCTGTGGAGGAATCACCTGTGGAGCACCTACAACTAAAGGGTGAGTTCACTCTGAAAGAGTGCCATGTGTGTTTCACCTTAACAGAAGGAAACTAAAGGGACTGTTACTTCGGGGTCAGGAAAAAGAAAGCCAAGTACAGTTGTAATGTGGGGATTGGACTGCTAATTCAGTGAGGGGCCTAGAGCAATGGGCGATGCCAATTAATAGTATGTTCAAGTCTAGCACAAAGGGAAAGCAAGACAAGTAGAACAAATGTGACATACATTTAACCATAATCTACACTGCCAAGCTTTACAGTATGAGGTGTTTACTGTCCAGAGAAATGTCGGGGTATAAATTGTGGGAGCAAGAGGTGGGAGAACCCCCATCAGTAGTAACCAAATTCACCTCTATGGATTTGCTCTGTGGCAACTTTACTTTCTCTCAGAAACTTGGCCAGTGCCTGAGGAAAGTACCCAGATGTGGGATTAAAAGGAGAATTCCCTGATAGAGCCGAGGTGCTCTTAGGTGGTTTAGGGAGCCACCAGAAAATATTTCCATGACATATGGAAGGTGTCTGAGTGGCTGGCAAGGGAGCCGAGCCAGGGAAAATTCAGAACAGTGTACAAGTTCGGGCTGTGTACCCAAAGCAGCGTGCAAGTCAGGGCTGTGTGCTCGTTGGGTTCAAAGCCTAAGGGCTAAAGTTTAGAAGAAGTGTTCTTGATTCTTTTAATCTGCATTACCAGGAGTGTAGTCCTGTGGGGGTCCATCTATGCTTTGTTTATTCTGATTGGATGTGAATAAAAGCCACACTTTAGAGGGGAGAGTCTATAAGGACAGTTCAAACATCTGGAGTCTGCTAGTGTAGGATGTGTACTACAATGTCATAAGAACAGAAAAGTTCGGACTTACCAGTCCCTTGAAGAACGAACAAAACACTGACCTGGTCCTCAGCCGAAGACTCTCCCTGGCAGCATTCTTCCAATTCAGCTGGGAGGACATCTTACAGGAATGACAGGAGGGCACATCTGTAAACTGCTGGGCTGATGACATCTCTGGAGATGGAACCTTGGAACAGGAACAAAAAGGAAAACAGCTGGTCTGACGTCATCCGGTTACCAGGCGATGAATCAGGATACAGCTGGGCTGGTGTCCTCTCTGGATCTGAAGTCATCTGGTGGGCCAGTCAATGGATTCTGGAAAGTCAGTACACTGTAGAACTGATGAATGTGGGGCACCTGAGTCCTGGACGTCCATATTGGTGGAACAACAAAGGTACTGCAATGGCTGGAGTGGCAGCACTGGCTACCACCACTCTGCTTTCCACTTGGTAGGCATGGGCACATTTGCAGGGAGGTCTTTGCATTGTGGCCAATAGCACAACGGGACCTTGACTTATTACCCCATCTGGGCACACATAATTCACACTGTGAAAGGTTTCACGTCCCTCTCCATCCACTATTCGAACAGTGTCCATTAACAGTGTCCTGCCTCTTTTCCACTGGCTATATTTTTCATGAAACATTCTGTTCCTGACATGCTTTTTTGCACCAGGATGCACACATTTATTTGCTTTGGCCTATATCCAGGATTTCCTGTTGTTCTCAATCTCCTCCCAGACTCTCTGAGGAAAGGTAGGAAAGGACATCCCATAAATTTCATTTGCCTTCCTACGAACCAGTCTCCCCTCTTTATTAGCTCTGGTCAACCTGAGACCTCTGGCCTGGCTTGGGGGTGGCCAGTCCTGGTTCTGTCAGCTACGCATGCTCAAAGAGACAAAAAATGGATCCCTAACTTCTTCTCGCACAGCTAGGGTAGTAGAATCACCACTCTCTTCCATGCATTACTCTGAGGCAAGAGCTTGAGGCTGTGTACCAGTTCCTTTTTCACAAGGCCACATAGGTTCCCCCTCTTCTTCTTCCTCACTGAGAATCTGTGCCCAGGAGTGAGCAGTCATCCTCACTCCTGAGACTATCTACTCTTCTTTGGGCATGGAGGTTGAAACCTCCCATTCAAAGGCCTCCCTCATCTCATCTTCTCCTATGAGACTTGGGCTAGGCCCCCCTTTCCAAGGGTCTACTGATGCTCTGCCTGAATTGTCTCTCTGTGATCCAGAATCTGAACCATAAGCACATTGTTCTGTCTGTAAATCTGCACCCTCTAGCTTTGTGCCACACTCCCCCAAGGGGCCTTCTCCCACAGGCTCCACCAGGTGCTGTGTGCTGCCAACTGCAGATTCTTGAACTTTTGTCCATGTGGGAGCCAAATGAATCTTGGGCACTTTAAACAAGCCGTATTTCTCTAAGCACCCTGAACAGTGAGGTACCATGAAGACGTCCCTTCCAGCATTTAAGCATATTAAGCACACTTGCACTGGGTATCCAGGAATCGCCACATGAGGAGGTAGTTGTCCTCTGTAGTAACACCTCTCAATGTCACTTAACTTGCTTACTTCTGCTGCTACCACAGCCCGGGCATGATCCAGGTAGCGGGCTGGTCCTGAGGCCATGACTGCAGAGAAAAACAAACAAACGCTCACTGTTATTGAAAGTCCCACATCACTGAACACTTTCTTTCACTTTCAGAATGGCTCTTCTGCTGTGGTGTTTACATTACTACCCCACCCTGTAATGGCGGCGGCAGCACTCCTACGCATCAACATTCTGAAATTAGGTCAAGCCACTGCGCATCCGATTTACACACTCTACTGATAACTTTGCTCAAAACTGCACAAGTTGAACAGTGAGGAGTTGCATGGCCTCAGCCAGGCAATGCCCCCTCAAACAGGCACTGGGTCCTGAATGCAGAGCCACAGCACAACTAAGGCCATGAACATCAAGAGTAAACCTCTGTGATACCAACTGCAGACTAGTTATGACACTCATGAGTTGCATGGCCTCAGCTAGGCAATGCCCCCACCCCTCCAGACCAGAAATTGTATTCTGAGTGCAGACCCACAGCCCAACTAAAGCCATGGACATAAACAGAATACCTCCCTCATACCAGCTGCACACAAGTTAGAACACTGAGGAGTTGCACAGCCTCAGCCAGGCAATGCCCCCCCCAAACAGGTACTAGATCCTGAGTGCAGAGCCATAGCCCAACTAAGGGCATGAACATCAGTGGTATACCTCTGTGATACCAACTGCAGACTAGTTATGACACTCATGACTTGCCTGGCCTCAGCCAGGCAATACTCCCACCCCTCCAGACCAGGTACTAGATCCTGAGTGAAGAGCCACAGCCCAACTAAAGCCATGGACATCGATGGTATACCTCTCTGATACAAGCTGCACACAAGTTGTAACAGTGACCCTCAGAATGAATGTTGCTGACAATAAAAAAAGGTCTAATATTCATTAACAAACAAAAAAAGCAAAGAAAATGCAAAAACAGCATGTAAAAAGACATACATTTCTCCACTATCCACTTGTCATGCCAAAGAATGGTACATCTTAACTGAAAAACGCATTCAAAATCTCTTACATATGTGTTTTTTCAAAGACTACCAAGTTCTGTATTTAAAATCTCAACTTATTCTCGCAATCAAAGAATTTGTACTCTCACGAATGATCCTCACGATCAATGCGTCTTGCCATCAAAGAAAATGCAGTCCTGCGATCAAAGAATGAAAAAATATAGAAAACCCTAATTAAGTTATGTAACAGTGTTTTCCAGTAATACACATCTGATATGCAATAGAACCAGATTCACCCCCAATCCTCATGTGAAAGTAGATATACAACATCTATAGGGTAAATCTTACATCATTCTCATGATCAAAGATTTTGTTAGATGGCGAACGATGTTCATGATAAAACTGAGTCACAATCAATAAATTTGCACGCTCGTGACCAAAGATTTCAAAATACAACAAAATGCAAGAAAACATTAAAAAAATCATTACCACACTGAAATTCATGTCCCATAAGCAATACAAATACATCTGGCTATATACTCAGTCAAAAATTGTTTAATAAAATGTATTCTTTTAAGTTACACATGTCCCACAATTGAAATCTCTCGTTATTCTCACGATCAAAGAATTGTAAGCTCGCAAATGATTCTCGTGATCAAAGCAAGTCGCGATCAATAAATTTGCATGCTCACGATCAAAGATTCAAAAACTACAATAAAATGCAACAAAACGTCAAAAAATAATTATCACTGTAAAATCCACGTCTAATAAGCAATAAAAACACATATGGCTACATACTCTGTTAAAAACTGTAATAAAAAGATATTTTTTTAAACTACAGATCTTCCACAATCCAAACCTTGTGTTATTCTCTCAATCAAAGAATTTGCATGCTCGCAAAAGAAGAAACAGCAAATTTCACCATGTCACTTCTGTGAACCAATAAAATCATATAATAATGCTTCAGCAGCCATTTTATGACTGTTAGAGAAGCAGCACTGATTCCAGGTCACAACAGTAAGTAGAAATTAATCTATTCTCAAAAATGTGCTAATTAGCCAATTAAGAAGCTGCAAACAATTTATGTGCCTCAAAATCGAATTGTATGCACTTTTAAGTGATGTATGCAGTATATTGACAATATGTTCTTATGTGTTTCAACAAGAAGTTTTATGTAAACTGTTATAGACAATCTGTGTGCACTTTATCTTCCATATATATATATATATATATATATATTGTATATATATACTGTATATATACAGCCTGTTCACCAGAAATAATCATCGCAGCAGGCACATAATACAACAGAAATTAATTTTTGTTTAAGATATTTTCCACAAGTACAACTGATCTGGCAAGATTTTTCACTTGTTGCACAAACACCATATCTAGTGGGTAATCTGTCTGTCATCCATTGTTCCATTGTCTTGATAGGTATCTAACATTATCACAACTCAGTTAAATTTAACCTGTTTACTTCATTCTATATAAACAATCTCTTAGATTTCCTACTTGTTATGTAAACCTTGTTAACTAAAAACTTGCTAATGAATCCTAAAATATTAACTCTGTAGTTGCAATCACAGACTTTTCTACAGTTAGTAGTCTTACAAACATTATAAATCTATCATTCTCAGAATACACATACTGAGCACTAAATAATTACAAGTGCTACTGTCCTAGTGTTAAAAAAGAATTTCAAAACTCTTTAAGGATTAAAAACTATTTTGGTAAGATTCTTGCTGTTCTTGCCCTCACTGTAGATGTCCATGTCTTTAGTTGGCTTTCGCTCTGCACTCAAAATCCACTACCTGGTCGGGGGGGAGGGGGCATGCATGGCGCCATTGCCTGGCTGATGCCATATAAGTCCTCAGTGTCCTAACATGTGTCCACCTCATATCACTGAGGCATACCATAGATGTCAACAGCTTTACTTGACTGTGTCTCTGCACTGAAAATCCACTACCTGGTCTGGTGGGGGATAGGGGCCGACCCTTACTGAGGCTCTGCAATTCCTCAGTGTCCTAATGTCTGTGCACCTGGTATCAGGGAGATATACCATTAAAGGGGTACTGTCAACCCCTTTAGGTCTCAAAATGTCCCTAGTTTAAAAAACACATTTTATGATTGCCAAAATTCTGTAAAGATTGCTGATGTAGCTGGTCATTTGATTCTGACTCTTTTTTTCTTTAAAAAAGTGAAAAACAGACTGCCCAACATACTGGTGTTACCACACCAAAACAGGTTTGTTTACATTCCTTGATCAACTCCAACTGCATCTTTGCTGGATTTGGGAACACCCACAACACAGTCTAGCCCCTCATGATGCAGTGTGAGTTTAGGAGGCTACTGCCTTATGATGACTGCACTGTCTGAGTGTGTTTATAATGTCCAGGAAGTATGCAGTGAGAACAGATCCAGGATTGTAAACAAAACAAGGTTGTTAATAAATATACACTGTCATGCATTTCAGTTCTACTAAACAAGGAGACAGACAAAACAAACAGCCATGTCAATGAATTTTAGAGAGGGTAAGCAATCATAAAATGTGGGGTTCCAACTAGAAATAATATGATGAAAAACAGGTTGACAGTGTCCCTTTAATAGCAATGGGTTTATTTTACCTGAACTCTGCCTATCTACTCAGCATCCAGTACCTCTTCGGGGGGTGTCATTGCCTGGCTGAGGCCGTACAACCCCACCATGTTCTAATTTGTGTGCAGCTGGTATAAGGGAGGTATACCATTAACATCCATGGCTTTATTTGGGCTTTGGGTCTGCACTTAGCATCCAATTACTGGTCTGGAGGGTTGGGGGCATTGCCTGGCTGATGCCATGCAACTCATGAGTGTCGTAACTAGTCTGCAGTTGGTATCACAGAGGTATACCATTGATGTCCATGGCCTTAGTTGAGCTGTGGCTCTGCACTTACGATCCAGTACCTGTTCGGGGGAAGCATTGCCTGGCTGAGGCCGTGCAACTCCTTACTGTTCTAGCGTGGCTCAGTTGGTAGCACATCCACCTCTGGACCAGAAGGTTGTGAGTTCTCATCCCTCACCGGGATAGACTTGCACCTAAAAATCGTTGGCATCCGAGTGCAGTATTGGGGGGTGCTGTACTGCTGGGGTGTGCCATCCTTCGGATGAGACGTTAAACCGAGGTCCCTTCTGCCCATCCTGGTGTTGTCCTAGTGGGTGTCCAGGTGGAAGTAAAAGAACCCAGGGCACTCTTTGTAAAGAGCAGGGAACATTCCCAGTGTCCTAGCCAATATTCCCCCTTCCCATAAACCAGTTCATGCAATTATCTAGGCTGTATGTGGGTGATGATGTGCGATATGGCCGCCACCACACATTCAGTCACTTCACTACCAGTCTAGCATTGCTTGTAAAGTGCTTTGGGATACTGTGTATGAAAAACGCTATATAAATGCTGATTCTTCTTCTTCTAACTTGTGTGCAGCTGTTATGAGGGAGGTATATTGTTTATGTCTATATCTTTATTTGGGTTGTGGTTCTGCACTCAGCATCCAATTCCTGGTCTGGGAGTGAGGGCATTGCCTGGCTGAAGTCGTGCAACTCATGAGTGTTGTAACTAGTCTGTAGTTGGTATCACAGAGGTATACCATTGATGTTCATGGCCTTAGTTGGGCTGTGGCTCTGCACTCAGGATCCAATACCTGTTCGGGGTGGACATTGCCTGGCTGACACCGTGCAACTCCTCAGTGTCCTAACTTCTGTGCACCAGGTATCAGGGAGATATACCATTGATAGCAATTGGTTTATTTTACCTGAACTCTGCCTATAAAAGCAGCAACCAGTACCTCTTCGGGAAGGGGGGGCATTGCCTGGCTAAGGCCATGCAACCCCTCAGTGTTCTAACTTGTGTGCAGCTGTATGAGGGAGGTATACCATTTATGTCCATGGATTTATTTGGGCTGTGGGTCTGCACTCAGCATCCAATTACTGGTCTGGGGGTGGGGGCATAGCCTCGCCGATGCCATGCAACTCATGAGTGTCACAACTAGTCTGCAGTTGGTATCACAGAGGTATACCATTGATCTTCATGGCCTTAGTTGGGCTGTGGCTCTGCACTCAGTATCCAATACCTGTTGGGGGGGGGCATTGCCTGGCTGACGCCGTGCAACTCCTCAGTGTCCTAAATTATGTGCACCTGGTATCAGGGAGATATACCATTAATAGCAATGGGTTTACTTTACCTGAACTCTGCCTATCAACTCACGATACAATACCTCATCTGGGGTCAGCTGTGGGCATTACCTACCTGAGTCTATCCACCTCCTCAGTGTCCTACTTTGTCTGAAGCTACTATCTTAATGCTATATCCTGCCACATATTCACCCAATGCTTACCTCATTAGCAATACACAACCACAACAACTATGGCTACCATGTTCTTTGTAGTTCTGTATTACTGATACTTTTCATCATAAAACTGCCATAAATGTAAATAAGCCACGCAATCTGTTCAATATCAGTTTTTGTAACAGAATCATACAACACCTCAACTTTTTCTCATACTCAGTCTTTATTTCAACAGATCAGCAAACAACAAAAAAAACAGCAGTTCTTTTCCAAACCAGCCAAAAGTAAGTCATGAAATTTTAATTCTTGTTTTAATAGCCTGCAGCTCAGTATGTAATGAAGCTACATACAATAATAATTTCAGGAGTATTGCAATTGTTTATTTAGTACCTTATTTTTTTTCAGGTGGTGCTGCCACAGCCAGAGAAGGGGGGTGGGAGGTGGGATTCGGGGAGGGAGGATCAACTCAACTCAAACACTAATGTGTTACATATGTTTGGAGGTCTAGCTATGACAGGTGAGAAAGATGACCACTATTGCACCACAAATTTCCTCCTACAGTGTCTTTTGGTCGAGGCAGATATCAGCAAAGCAGAACCAAAAAAACACCTGGAGCCACACTGAGTGTCTGATGGTATAGTGCCATTGCCTGCCTGGGGTAGCTGCATGTACTTGAAAACTATGCAAGCTGTCACCTGCTGTTTACACTATGGCAGCCTGCCTGTGGGTGAACATCTAGATAACTCTAGTGCAGCTACTCTTATCATTTATAGGCATACACCAATACTACGCTGGTGCTATACGTTTGACTTATAATAATATAATAATAATAGTCTTTATTTTTAATGCACCTTTCAAATTTCAAGGCGCAGTACAAGTTAAAACAGTTTAAAACAATGCTGCACCACAGTAAAAGATATACAATGCTATACAATTAAAAACTATTTTCCACATCACGGTATGCCATGCTCCATAAATGCATCTTAAATGCCTGTTTAAATCCCCCCACGGTCATGCACTCCCTTATCCGATGAGGTAGAGAGTTCCAGAAGGTTGGGGCCATGAACATAAATGCCCATACTCCCGAAGATTTTAAAGAAACCCTCGGAATCTCCAGCAACCTCTTGTCAGCCGAGCGGAGCGGACGCACAGGGCGGTAAGGAACCAAAAGCTCTTTCAGGTAGTCAGGGCCCAGTCCGTGTAGCGCTTTATATGTCAGTAAACTGACTTTGAAGGTGACCTGCCACTGAACTGGCAGCCAGTGCAGTTCCCACAGCACTGGTGTGATGTGATAGGACCGGAGAGTCCCCATCAACAACCGAGCTGTGGAATTCTGCACCAGCTGCAGGTGGCGGATATCAACCCTCGGTAGCCCAAAGCAGAGGCTGTGAATGCGCTGCAGCAAATATGCATACACACACCCTCTTCACTGCCACTACAAAACCACCACATATTATTAGTGGCATTGAGTGTTACATCTACAATGCATTGGCACATCAAGTTTCCAATGCCACATGACACAACCACCTAAGCTAGTTTACGCACACGTCCCACAAATGTGCCAATGCATTTCACATGTACTGCATACATCTCCTTTGTCAGTCCTGCACAAATACTAACAGTACACTAAATCTTTTGTTCCATTGTTCTAAACAAAAAATTATATTTTTTACAGAGTTGCAAGATGCCTAAATCCTGGAGTGATAGGGAGGTGCTGGCCCTCGTTCAGGCCGTGAGGCAAAATGCTATCCCCAGGTTTGTCATGTGAGCAACAAACCTGATCCTCTCACATACCTGGGGTAAGGTAAGTCACGATTTAAATTAACAGTATACAAATATTTTTTTTCTACGTACTAAGTATAGTAGAATAATAATATCTGTGGAGCAATAGCGTAGCAGTACAGATTACTAAGAAATAGCACACTAGTTATAGATCTGATAATGTAAACACGTGCAACCAGAAGGAGTTATACAGCAGGGAAATGTTGCATTCATGTATGGTACAAAAAAAAAATGGTGTTTTCAAGAGTCATAAGAAGCCACAGCCACATGTTTCACTTTACCCAGTGAAGGCTGCTACTGGTAAGAGTGTTAAAACTGCAACAACTATGTAATTACAATGGCACAGATTTGCAGCCACTTAGCAGCTGTTGAACATGAAAATTTCTGACCACTGATGTTCACTGTAAATCTGATTTTACAAGAGTGACTGTCTGGCAGTTTTTCTGTTGAAGGCAAAAAACAATACATCTACAGACATGCTCTTCAAACTGATAAAGTAAAGGGACAGTAGGCCCCATAGTATGACACTGCCTAAAGTAAGATTGAACATACAAGTAAGCATGATTTTTCTTTACAAAGATGGTACTAGCTGAGTAGAATACATTAGCTGCAGAAGTGGTATCCACCAGGACTCTTACGTACTTCATTATGGGATGATACAGGGCAACAGGCAGGGTCAATGTAATGCAAGCATGTAAGTGACACGTAGCTGCAGAATAAGGCTGCTAGCTGCACATTCACGCAGACTTGATAGAGCTCTATAGCTTTACCAGTACACCAAACTTGTATGTGGATATAGTGTATGGTTGAATGCAGCTCTGTATCAAAATCCATACACTGCAAAAACTCATTCTGCTTCATAGAAACATAGAAACATAGAAGTTGATGGCAGATAAGGACCGCAAGGCTCATCCAGTCTGCCCATTTCTTTTTCTACCTTATAAATGTGCCATCGGCCTTTGCTCTGTCAATGGTCTCTCTATCCATACTCATCTGTATTGCTCCCTTATGCCTATCCCATGCCTGTTTGAAGCCCTGCACTGTATTCATATCCACCACTTCCTGAGGTAGGCCGTTCCATGCATCCACCACACTTTCTGTGAAAAAGAACTTCCTCACATTACCCCTTAATCGGTCTCCCTCTAATCTCATGCTGTGTCCTCTTGTCCTGCTATTTTTGTTATATTGAAACATGTTAGACTCTTTCACCTTGTTAATGCCCTTAAGGTGTTTGAGTGTTTCGATCATATCACCTCTCTCCCTCCTTTGCTCTAGGGTATACATATTGAGCTCCGTTAATCTGTCCTCATATGTTTTCTGATGCAGTCCCTGCACCATTTTGCTGCCCTCTCTGGACTGCCTCAATTTGGTTAGTGTCCTTATGGTGTGGCCTCAGTACTGCATGCAGTACTCCAGATGGGGCCTAACTAGTGTCTTGTAAAGAGGATTATTACCTCCCTCTTATGACTTATGATACCCCTACTAATACACCCTAACATCCCCTAGACTTACCTACTGCTTTAGTGGTCTGCTTGGATGATTTCAGGTCATTGGTGATGATGATGCCCAAGTCTCTTTCTTCCCTTGTGACTGCCAGCAACTCTCCTCCCAGCCTATAGGTGGCTTCAGGGTTTCTCTTCCCTATGTGCATGATCTTGCACTTCTTTGCATTAAACCCCAGTTGCCACTCTTCCAACCATTTTGCTAGTTTATCCAGATCTCTTCTCATTCTGTTCACCCCATCTAGATCATCTACTCTGTTGCAGATCTTGGTGTCATCTGCAAACAGACAAACCTTACCCTCCAGTCCATCTGCAATGTCACTGATGAAGATATTGAAGAGGACTAGCCTCAGAGCTGATCCCAGAGGTACCCCACTTGTGATTTGCATCTCTTCTGACTGTATACTATTTACCACCACTCTCTGTTGTCTGCCCGTCAGCCAGTTTGCTACCAAATTGACCAACGTCTGCCCCCTCGAGCCTACCCAGCTTATTAATCAATCTTCTATGTGGAACAGTATCGAAAGCTTTGCTGAAGTCAAGGTAGGTGACATCAACTGCTCCCCCTTGGTCCACCACTCTGGTTACCCAGTCAAATAAATCTATGAGATTAGTTTAACAGGACCATCCTTTTGTAAACCCATGCTGTCTTGGATCCTGTGCGCCTATGGATTCCAGGTGTTGCACTATCCTTTCCTTAAGGAGTGCCTCCATAATCTTGCCTACTACTGAGGTAAGACTGACTGGTCTGTAGTGCCCTGCCTCCTCCCTGCTACCACTCTTGTGGAGCGGGATCACATGAGCCCTTCTCCAGTCTTCTGGGACCTCTCCTGTGCTCAGAGACTCACTAAACAGTTCTGATAATGGCTCTGCTAGTTCCACCCTTAGCTCCTTTAGTACCCTGGGATGTATGCCATCAGGTCCCATTGCCTTGTCCACCCTGAGCTTATCGAGCTCTTGCAGGACCCTTTCTTTGGCGAAGGGACTAGTGCTCACCTCCCTCCCCCCCGTGTCCATGGTGCTGAGCTGTGGGCCCTGCCCTACCTTCTCTTCAGTAAATACTGAGCAGAAGTATCTCTTTAGGATAGATGCTTTTACATGGTCCTCCTCCTCACACACACCCTTATCTCCTTTGATCTTAGCAATACCCCCTCTGGACTTTCTCCTTTCACCAATGTATCTATAGAAAGTCTTGTCACCTTCTTTTACTGTTTGTGCTACTGTTTCCTCTGGCCTTTGCCTGTCTTACTGCTCCCTGCTTCCTTAGGGAAGTTTGATATGCCTCCTATCTTCATCCCATTATGCTCCTTTATATTTCCTGAAGGCCAGCCTTTTGGCTCTGACCTTTTCTGCTACTGTTTTTGAGAACCAAAGTGGTTTCCTTCTTTTGCACTTCCTTTTCTAACACAATGGGATGTTGCTTCAAGTATTGCATCCTTAATGCTTGCCCACTTTGTCTGTACCCCCTCACCTGTATTTCTTTTTGCCAGGGCTAGCTTAACTCTCTTGGCCATCTTATCAAAGTCAGCTCCTCTGAAGTCCCATATTTGTGTCTTGGAATGGGATTATTTAGCTGTAGTGGCCAAATTGAACCATACCATGTGATGGTCACTGGCCCCCAGGTGACCTTCTACGTGGAGATCTGTGATCCTTTCCCTGTTAGTCAGTACTAGATCTAGGATAGCCCTGTCTCTTGTGGGTTGTTGTACCAGTTGTTTGAGGCCCTCCCCCTGCAGGGAATCCACCATGTGTCTAGTTCTGGCAGATGTTCCTGCTGGTATTGACCAATCTGCATCTGGCATGTTGAAGTCTCCCATTATCAGAACCTCCCCTTTAGCTGTCATGTTTTGTATATCTTCTAACAGTAATGTGTCTATGTCCTTCCCCTGGTCTGGGGGCTTCAGTAGTGAGGACATCACAATGCAACCATCCCTACTAGTACCGTTCATAGGAGGGTGCGGTTGGCAACTACTGCACAGAAGCTGGCCAGGCAGCTGAGGAGGCCAGCAGTGTGGGTCTCCAGTGAGAAACAATGCTCAAAACATGGAAGTCATCCTCTGGTTTGGAACAGCATACACTATATAGAGCAGTGTATGGCCTCCCAAACAACTTGTCAACACTTCCCCCTCGTGTTTTCTATGGCAGCAAAAGGACCTTTCAAGCTTCAGTCTCGAGGTCATCAAACGTCATACAAAAACACTCAGGTGACGAATTCTCTTGCTGTGTATGGCCGGCCATACACTATCCTATATATCTTCTTGTGTTCAATTGTTGAACCCATTGTCTTGTATTTCATAATAAACTGCTCTTTTTGTGAAATAGTCAATCCATCAGACAGATACTCTCACTATATATATTAACATACAATTAATAGTACAAATTAAGTGAAGAAAAACTTAAACCTGTTAAAGGAACACTTACTACAGTACCTGATGTCTTAATATTAATACTTAGGATGGAATATTTAAACCTTTTTAAATGAAACCAATGATTAATTTGCAAAGATGCTGCACTACATGAGACGATCAATACCACAGAGCTCCAATACCTCACTTGCTAACTGTTAAATATGTGTTAAATAACAAAGCAGTAGACATACAGTTTAACTTGTTATATACTAATGAACCACATTCAAAACCATAACTAAATTATGAACTGCTTCTTTCTTTTGCATGTTTTTATACAGGTTAGCCGTGCCTTGGGGAGAGAAGAAATGAATAGGGCTGCAGATCAGTGCCAGAGAAAATGGAACGCTCACCCGCCATATCTTCTACAAAACAAAGGTGTCAGCGGGTGAGATGCATAGGAGCATCCGGGAGTGGTATGACATAACATTTGCTATGTGGGGGGAAGCAGGGAAGCCAGAATTTGGAGACCGCCATCATGGTAGTAAGTACATCTCTTTAACAGTCTTCAATGTCTTAAATGTCATATCTTCAACAAATCTGTCAGAGCAGTACAATGAATCCAATGACATCCTCAGTATCTCATTAAGTTCGTGTGAGAATCTTATTAAGTAATGTCATATATCACAGATGACAGCATTAGTAGACTGTAATTGTACTGCAATGCAGTATTCCATAAAAAAAAAAAAAACAAGTGTGATTGCCACCTAACAAGATATTATATTAGCGTGTTTCAGGATTACACCACTCTTATAAAATGGGCTTAAGAAATCCAAGTCTCTGATTGGCTACTGCGTCATCTGAGCTGTGTCCTTATCAGATGATATAGTAGCCAACCGTGACTACTGCCCACCAAGATGCCCCATGACAGGAAGGAATCAGTGAGCTCTGCCAAGCCTAAACAGAAACACTAACTCGCAGAGCTCACTGAAGCGGCAGCAATCCAGCACAACGGCTGGCACAGCTCACAACACGGAAACGGCAGCCTGTACGAAAAAATAAATCTCCTGTAATGCTGCTTTATCATCTGACCAAGCCTGACAGTATAGTGATCCACAAAATGAACAGACTGAATTGAATTGTAGTTTAATCTTTCTCCGATGGTGTGGATATCTTGCTTGTTAGCTGATTCCTGGATTCTCCGCATGCCGATAAGAACGCTGTTCGTTTCAGATCCGTGGCGCTGTCTCGGTTAACAGTTGTGTTTAGTTAAAATTCCAGTGTTGTCTCTGTTACCCATATTTCCACTTCACTAAACGAACCTAACTGCTAAAATCGCGAACCAGGAAATAACTATCTATGGCAGCCACAAACGGACATGCTGAATTTCAACTTGTAGATTTCGGGTTCGTTTAAATGAGAAATGGAGAGAAATATGGGCTGAGCATGAGGACTGTGCTATTGAAGTGGGTTTGAAAGCTGTGGGAGGCACAGTTGCTACATTACAACCGAGACTGAATGCGAGGCGGTGTCACAGACTGAACTGAAAGCCGTTTCTTATCAGCATGCGGGATGCTTGGTGGATCACGATAGTGAAGCTTTCAAGCCAGATATTTTTCTACCATCGGGGAGGAGAGGTTAGAATACACGCAGTTTGTTCTGTTGTGCCCATTGGGAATACAGTGTATGGGTACAACCTGTACACTACCTGTGTGTGTCTGGGGTGGGAGGCAGCAGCACCCTGTACCGGCCATCACAAATCATCAATAGGGGACTATTTCTTTACTGTTTCACTATTTTAGTTAAATTTTTACATTTTTGCTGTGTTTTTTCTTCTTTTTTATTAATTCTTAAATACTTACTTAGATGCCCATTTTCTTTACCGAGGAGGCCCATTTATAAGCACAATAACACACTCCAAGATTGTGGGTTATTGCCTGATGCCAATGGCATGAGCACTCGGCACAGCGCTCGTGCCTTAGTACACCCTGGGCGTGCTCTTATCAGTCAATAACCCACACCTCGTCGTGTGTTATTGCTTACTTATTGACTCTTCTAATCTTTAAGTACCATCTATACACAATGTACTAAAATTCTGAAACATTGTAAAGCACTCCTTAATCCTGTTCAATTGGTTAGTCAATAACATAAACTGCGGAAACTGCAATATAACCAGTATACCTCAAAAGAGTATGGGTAAGCTCAACATTTACCTGCGGCTGATGTGTTCTTTGGTCCAAAGCTACAGACAAGCACAACAAACACACCAGCCATGGGTAAATCTTGGCATCACCCACATCCTCTAGTGGCATATTATGTCTTGTTAGTTCTTAACATAAACTTATTTATATAATGATTTATTGCTGGGAAGGGAAAAAATAGTGTGGCATAGAACTGTAGGTATTGGTTCAACATCTAAAACACTTGCAGAGACTGGCTCATTGAATGCTGAAACTGTGCTGTCAGGTAATACTATTCACAGTTGTGAGACATAGTTTTTCCTAGAAAGATTTTCAGAATGTTAAAAAACATTCATCAACCTCAGTGTGATGTATCAGTGAAAAAAAAGATCCCGTGTTTGTTTTTTACACTTACTGCAGTCAGTACTGACAATATTCAAGATGCTAGCAGATATGTTTGATGTTCCATGTCAGAGAGATTTTCATAGGTAATAAGTCAAGGGACTGCACCTGGGACATCATCACATTGGTTACTAGAAGGATTTACAGTTTATTTATCTTGTCCACTAACGAATCAGGAGCCAGCTGTTCTTTTACATAATGTATTATTACAAATATAATTCTATGAAACCAATAAGACATAATAGTACATGTGTCATGGTGAAATAACAAAATATCTTACATATGTTGTTTGTGAATCTACAATACCTCATGAACAGTGTTATCCCAGCATGACTCATCATCTGAACTGTGTTATGTCTGTTATGATATATCAAATATTTACCCAATATACCTGCCTTTTCCTATTTATGTTATTTCTAATTGTTCCACTCAGGTAACATAACAGGTCACATAAAAAATGCTCTGCCTAGACTATAAGTAACAGACTAAGACCAATCAATGACATGTAGTACAATATGTAAATATGTGTCATAGTTATTACTGTGTTACATCAAAATGTAACACATGCTAATATAGTGCAACACAATATTGAAATAAAGTGGAAACACAACTTCAAGTACCACTAAACTGAAATGGCACAGTATACACACACATATAGAAAACATTCAATATTTGTTCGTTTCTCCCTCAGCTGCAATGGCAACTGTCCCTGCTTCTTCCCAGAGTGTCCACCTAGTACCACTCCCAGAAGGTGAGGACCAAGGGGCTCCAGTCGAGCAGCTACTAGTGCTCGACTCTGCTGGTGAGTCACAATGATATACTGAGATCTGTCCTTCTACTGAAGGTCCAATATGTGCTCTTCCCTGCTGGCAGCATTGCCTGGCAAAGACTGTGCAGCTATTCAATGTTGCAGCTTCTGTCACCTCAAATCAGAGAAATTTGACATCAATGTTTGCAGGTTTATTTCAGATGTCCTCTGTAGTCAGGATGTCATCCCTCATTTTCAGTGTCTGGGGATTACTGTGCAGTGAGCCTGTCCATCAATTTAGTTGGGCTGTACCTGTGCACTCATGATGCAGTACCTGGTCTGCAAGGGCCGGGGGCTGCATTGTCTGGCTCACACTGTACAGCTCTTCATTGTCATGACATGTATGTAGCTGGTATTATGGAAGTATGCCATCCATATACACACCTTTAGTTACTGTGTTACTCAGCACTCAGCATCTACTACCTGGTCTGCTTACCGGAAACCATCACCTGTCTGACACCATGCAACTTCTCAGAGTCCTAAGTTGTGTAAAGCTGGTATCATGAAGATATACTATTGATGTACACGACTTTAGTTGGGTTGTACATCTGGACTTATGATATACTACCTGACCTGATGGGGGAGCGGGGTGGGTAAGAAGCCTTCTCTGACTGAGGCCTTGAAACTCCTCATGTTCAGCTCTTACCAGGGAGGTATACTGTTGCTCTCCACATCTTTAGTTACCCTGTGACTCTGCACTCACAATCAACTACTTCATTCAGCATTGGCTGGTTGAGGCATGCAAGTCCTCGGTTTCATAACTTGTGTTGATCTCATATCAGCAAGGTATGCCATTAATATCCACAGCTTTAGTTGCCTGTAGCTATACACTAATGATCCACTACATGATCCAATGGGGGGGGGTTGTCTCAGTGAGTCCTTCAAACTCCTTAGTGTCCTACCGTCTGTGCAGCTGATATCACAGAGGTATACCATTGATGTATACATCTTTAGTTAGCCTGTGGCTGTGCATGCAGCATCAAGTACCTGTTCTCAGCAGTGGTAAGTAGGGGGTTTGGGGCATTACCTGTGTGACACAGTGCAACTCCACACAGTGCTAACAACTGTGCACCTGATATCACAGAGATATACTATCAACATCCACAACTTTACTTACTGTGTGGCTCTGCACTCAGGATCCAGTACCTGGTGTGAGGAGATGGGACCATTGCCTGGCTGACAGCATGCAGCTGCTCAGTGTCCTAACTTGTGTGCAGCTGCTAATAGTAAACTATGCCACTTATCTTCACTGCTTTAGTTGGCATGTACCTCTGCACTGAGGCTCAACTACCTGATCCAAGGGTGGAGGGGGACTATTGTCTGCCTCAGGCCTTCAAAGTACTCAGTGTCCTACCTTCTGTGCAGCTGTTATCAATCTGATATACCATAGATCTACACATGTTTAGTTAGCCTGTGGCTGTGCACTCAGGATCTAGTACCTGTCCTGGGGGGTGGGGGGGGCAGGCCACCATTACCTACCTGAGTCAGTGCAACTCCTCACTATCCTAACATGTGTGCACCTCATATCAGGGACATATACCGTCCATATTCTATAGCTTTACTTAGTCTGTTACTCTGACTCAACATACAATACCTGTTGTAGAGAGGTCTGAGCACTGCCTGGCTGAGGCCATGCAACTGCTCAGTGTTCTAACTAGTGTCGAGCTCCTATCAGGAAGATATAGTATACATGTTCAGAACTTTAGCTGCCCTGTACCTCTGCACTGAGGATGCACTAACTGATCCATAGTGGGGGGGGGATTGTCTGCCTGATCTAGTGTCTGTTCTGGACAGGGAGCAGCATTGCCTACTGAGTCAGTGCAACTCCTCACTGTTGTAAGATCTGTGCACCTCATATCAGGGAGGTAAACCATCCATATCCACAGCTTTAGTTGGTCTGTACCTCTGCACTGAGCATCCACTACCTAATCCAGATGAGATGTGGGTGGTATTGTTTGCCTGACACCTTCAAACTATAGAGTGTCCTACCTTCTGTGCAGCTGCTATCAGTAACATATAGCATTGATATGGCTGTGCACTCACGATGTAGTATGTGTTCTCCGGGGGCATTACCTCCCTGAGTCACTGGAACTTCTCACTGTCCTAACACCTGTGCACCTCATATCATGGAGGCATACCATCCATATCCACAGCTTTACTTCGTGTGTCACTCTGCACTCAGCATGCAGTAGCTGATGTCCATAGCTGACAGCATAGCCTGGCTGAGGCCATGCAACCATACCTCTTAACCTCTTGCCTCATGAATCAGGGACAAGGCTTAAAAGAATCAGGGACAAAGACCCCAAATGAGGGACACATCTTAAACATTGGTACTATTCACTCAGAAAGTTGATACAATGAAAGGATTTGTGTTATGATGCATTTTCTGAAGAAGAACAAGTCTGTAACTTTAATGTTTGACATTATTTTGTGCTTTTAATCCCTACTGTTCTGTCACAAAAACACAAATTTTACAAGGGACAGAAGAAAATTCTGAAGCAAAATCAGGGACATCCCTGAAAATCAGGGACAGTTGAGAGGTATGCATGCAACTTCTCAGTGGTGCAACTTGTGTGTAGATGCAATCAGGAAAGTATACTGTTGATGTCCACAGCTTTACTTTTCATGTACATCTGCACTGAGGATCCACTACCTGATCTGAGAAGGGGGGAGCTGGTGGGGGTATTGTGTAGCTGACCCCTTGAAACTACCTGATCCAATAGTGGCAAGGGGCAGGACATTGTCTGGGTGAGGCATTCAAACTCCTCAGCATCCTTTCATGCCTGCAGCTAGTATCAGGCAAGCATACCATTCATGTCCATATCTTTAGTTACCCTGTGGCTGTCCACTCAAGATCCAGCACCTGTTCTGATACAGGGTATGGGGCGGGGGGATTGCCTACCTGATCTTATAAAATGGGAAGAACAAATCTAGAAATCTCATTGGCCAAGAGAGATCAGCTGACCATGCATTAAATCTCTATATACGCACAGTCATCCTGGTCCTAAACCGTATAACACAATGAGCAAATCAGTCCCCCCTACAACCAGAACTATCTTCCATCAATCTCCCTACAACCAGAACTGATCTTCCACCACAAACATGGCTGCTACCTTTACACAGTAGAAACCTTCAACTGGGCCCAAAAAATAAAACTACCTTAAATATAAAATAAATTAATTAAATGTTGTTTACCAGATCAGTACATTCTCCTTACACATATAAACAAATAAGAAACATTGAGTATTGTTTATAGTTTTCATTTCAACTGTTTCTTTGCTAACAGTGAAAACTCCCCCTTCTATCTTTACCTGCTCATCAAGGAAACCTCTTCTGCTTGCCCTGACAGTTAGAAAATTGAGTCACTGGCTCTAAAACAGGCCTTTGTTGTGTGTGTACAGTATGGTTAGTAGAGGAACATTCTGCTAGTAGAACTGAGCAGAATGTTGAAACCCTGTATTCCATGGTAAACATTCCATAATCAACATTCCATTTCTTGAATGTGGGGAAACACAGAGGAAAAAAAAAAACAGAACGAAGAAAGTAAGCAATAATACTATTTAGAAAATGGTAAGAATGGATTCTCCATTCTCATTGGCCTAAAGCATCTCCAACCTGGGCATTTATTTTTCAATAAATGCCCAGGTAAAAATAAATACCAGTCAAAGTGCCACTTCACCAGGTATCCTCCTGTACTGCTGCCCAGCCTGTTTTTTCATTGGATAAAAGCACCTGGTGAAATTTCAAACAGCCACCATGTTTTTCTCTCACTTAGTGAGAGTTAATGTCCCCCCCCCAACACACACTCCTTATCTCACTGTACTGCCAACACAAAAAAATAGCCCACAGTCTGCATAATTCCTGGTCAGGAAGAGTGAGGAAATGCAAACTTCACAGAGCCACATTCTTTTGCAGTGGCACCACTCTCCTGACTGCGTGGTTGCAGTATGGTGGCAAACCAAAACAAAAATGAAGCCGTCTCCCATTTCAAATTATCATAGGAAGTATCTTTTAAAAACTACCCAAAATCGACTCCCTCATACCACAATCTCCCCACACTTAGTTCAGCTCCTCATAAAAATTAAAAAGAAACAAAGAATGTACCTCGGGGCTGTTCCTCATTATCCCTTAGACTCACGCATGCATGCTTAACTGATGCATCTTCTGAGAGCTGCAAAAAACATTCATTAAAGGAGACACACATTTCTTCCTAGTGCTGGGGGATTCAACAGATTAGGCAGTGTGTGTGTTGGGGGGGAGTTCAACAGATTAGAACAGCTCTGTAGGGAGGAGCAACAACAGCTGGAACACCCATTAAACATCTGCACTATTTCTTCACGAAACACTTTTGTTCTAGTACTTATATTATGTTTTGAAACTTATTTCCTGTCTTAATTTGCCACTTCATATAAATTAACTAAGATGCCCATTTTCTAAGCGCAATAATACCCTCCAGGATAGGCATTATTGGACAATACCGGACCTTCCAGGGGCTATAAGGCCCTCTGCTGCCTCATTACGCCCCTGGGTGGTCCGGTATTTTCCAATAATGCCCACCCGGTTGGGTATTATTGCTTACATAAACAAAGGGAAAAGGTGGTAAACAACTCACCCTGCTGTTTATCTTTTAGGATAGAGAGAGCAGTTGATGCTGTCAGTGAGTGTGGCAGATTTGAACCATACTCATGCTTGCAGCATCGGGGAACTGAGAAGCCTCTGTTATGGCTTTCTTTTAGTTTTGTCTACAGAGTGAGGAGAATAAAATAAAGTAAGGGGGCTATGTGTTATACTTAGAATGAGGAAAACAGCAGTGAATTGTTATGGTTGGCAGGGAGGCAAACACTGTATAACACTACTTTAATCTACCAACAATAGGCGGAAGGACTATTTTATGTTAAAAGCACAGATTCACTTACATTTTTACTTATTTAAAAATGTGTTTCAAAATAAAAAAACTGCTTCAAAAAATAAGAGGCCATTTATAAGCGCAATAAGACACTCAAGTTGGTGCATTCTGATTATGATAACCGCACTTCTAGATGACCGCACACACGGCCTTTGGCTTCATGCCTAACTACACCCCTAGAAGTGCAGTTATCACACTGTAATGCACACCCCATTGTGTCTTATTGCTTACCTATTAAACTCCTCAGCATGTAAAATTCAGTACAACTGGTACTACAAAGGTAGACATGCACATAACAACATCAACAGACAAATAATGTTTTCCCTTTTTCTATATTTTTTACAGAGGAAGAATTATCAGCAGAAGGTGCTGCTGAAGCAGAAGACCCCACAGAGGAGGTCAAAATTGTCGCCATCGACCCCTCTGTGGAGGAAAGACCAACAGCTCCAGCATCGGGTCATCCACCACGTGCTGCAGGTCTGCCTGGGCCTCCAGCTGAGGAATGTACGTAACTTCAATCATACCATGTACATAATTGAATAGTCAATCAAAAAATGAAACTGCCAGTTTCCCACTATTCTAAAGCCTCTGATAACCAATATCTATACATGACAATGGCATCTATTGTATATAGAGCATAGAAATTAATACAATAAAAATAAATAACAGAGCAAATAGTAAGATATTTGTATTTTATGATAAAAAAATCTGCATTACTCTAATCTCATAAACATATCCATAACATATGAGTTATCAGGAGAATTACCATGTCAGGGAAAGATTTATCCACTCAGCTGCACCTTGTACACAAACCACTGGAGTCGTGATACATTATACCATATCTGATAATCTAAAAGACACTGTAGTATATTATGCAATCTTAAAATACCATTGCAGTATTTTTCAGTAGCAAATACTGCTTGAGTGTGATTTTTCTGAACAATATACTATGACAGAGAGTGCATATATTGTTCCATTTACCACGCCTGCTGTGGTTCCTTCACGAGCCGCAACCAAGTGATTCAACTACACCAGAAGTGGTAAATCCACCCATAAATGCAGTTCCTGTCATGCTATATTGCTATTATATTATGTTCAAGTTGTTTTTTTGTTTTCATAGTCATATGCAAGTTTTACAGTGGGTATATTGGAGGATGTATCAGGGTCCTGCGATATGTTTTAACCAATGAGGTTACAGGATTTTCATGCAACATTGTATAATATAAATCTGAAAACAGCTATTTAATTTGTTCTATTTTGCTATATTTTTTTTTCACAGGTATAACACATAGTAATTCTGCAGATAATACCATTGTACAATACTACAATGTTAAACCAATCTTTGTGCATATATTCAAGGGATATGTGTACTGCACCTGAGTCACAAAACATCACAGACTACTGCACAAATAACTTTGTTATCCCACAAGTACACCATGCATATGTAATTTATGTAGCTGGTCTTTTCTGCTTGACTTCTGTAATACAGTATTGATCTCTTGAGTTTGTATCTCTCCCCTAGTTTCTTTCAGTTTCAGGTTTGTTCCAGTGACAAAAAGATATTTGTTGAACAGTGTTTCCATTTAAAATGTATTTCTGTTTTGGGAGAAAGTTGCTGAAGCTGTGCATTTTTCTGAGTCTCTAGCAGTGTGATACCTTTCCTTATAAACATTACTTTAAGAAGGTAAAAGTGAAATAGGGAGACAGTACTACTGACCATGCAACACACATAGTTCTGCTTAGTGAAGCAGTCACTAAGTAGATAAACGACTGATCATGTCATGACTATATACATGTCTTGAAGATATACAGATGAGATAGGATTCACAAAAGAGATGCACCTAACACATCTGAGATCCTCTGCAGCATCCCTGAAATGTGCCCAATGGCAATTCTGGCAGGGGGCTGATGCGCTGGCGCAACCCCAATGCGGCAACACATCCTAGATGTGCTGCATACCACCACAAATGATATGCATCGCATCTGGAGGGCCTGTGAAGTGTGTGTGCACCCATGCATGCCAGTTATAACGTCATCCACAGCCATATTCTGTGGTGCATCCCCAGGACAAGTCCTAGGATGCGGCACAGAAAGACACATCTAGAAATACTAGACTTAAGTGGTTGACCACCCACAGGCCAGCTGCAGTACTTCAGGCAGCAGCTTTGAACCCTGCCCACCCTAGCAATCCAGTGTGTCCCCCTGCCCCATGCCCCCATAAGAAGCCACTATTGGCAGCGGTACAAAGAATTCACCCCTCCTCCCAGCCCCATAACCTGCCACTCCTTGCGGCACCATCTGGCAGTATGATGCCCCCAGTTCCCAGTAAACACCTCCTTGCGCTGGTATCCAGGAGTCCCTACAAATAAACCTCCCCACCCAGCCCCCCTAAATGTCACCCTCTGCAGCACTCAGACGGTGGTGAAAGACCCACCCCACACCCCAGCCCACCCCTCTCCCCCACCCAGTATGTTCTACCATTGGCAGGCACCTCAACCCACCCAAATACTGCCACAGCTGTCCACCAACAGAACTGTCTGAGACTGACAGCTATATGACTACCCAATGCCCATGTGGCCTTTGGGTAGTTATGTAACTGTCAGTCTCACACAGCTCTGTCAGCGGGCAGTCATGACAGTATGCAGGTGGGTTGAGCTACCCACCACGCCTGGGACCATGCTGAGGTGGGGGGACAGGGTGGGCTGTGGTGCCTGGGTGGGGGGTGGTCTTTCATCATCGCCCAAGTGCCATGGAGGGTGGCATCTACAGGGGCTTTGTGTGAGGAGTTTTTTTGCAGACACCTGGAATAGCTCTGCAAGGAGCTTCATTTACCTGGAGCTGGGGGTGGGCGTTCATACTGCTATATAACGCCACAAAAAGTGGCATTTATCGACATGTGGGGGTGATTCATACTGCCAGATAGCACCTCAAGGACCGGCAAGTTATGGGAGCCGTGGGGGATGAATTCCTTCTTACTACCGCTGAGAGCAGGTCATTATGAGGGCTGGTGAGGAGGGGTTACTGCATACACACCACCGCAAGGAGCGCCAGGTTACAGAAGCTTGGTGGGAGGGTGTTTACGGCCTTGGTTGGGCTGTGACTGCACACTCAGGATCCAGTGCATGGATGGGGGGGGGGCATTGCGTGGCTGAGGCCATGCAACTCCTCAGTGTTCTAACTTGTCTGCACCTGCTATGAGGGAGGTATACCGTTTATCTCCATGGCTTTATTTGGGATGTGGGTCTGCAGTCAGCATCCAGTACATGGTCTGGGGGTGAAAGCATTGCCTGGCTGACACTGTGCAACTCATGAGTGCCATAACTATTCTGCAGTTGGTATCACACAGGTATACCGTTGACGTTGATGGCCTTAGTTGGGCTGTGGCTCTGCACTCAGGATCCAGTACCTGTTTGGGGGGGGGCGCATTGCCTGGCTGAGGCTGTGCAACTCCTCAGTGTTCTAACTTGTGTGTAGCTGGTATGGGGGAGGTATATCGTTTATGTCCATGGCTTTATTTGGGCTGTGGGTCTGCACTGAGCATCCAATTGCTGCTCGGGGGTGGGGGTGGTATTGCCTGGCTGAGGCCATGCAACTCACGAGTGTCGTAATTAGTCTGCACTTGGTATCACAGAGGTATACCATTGATGTTCATGGCCTTACCTGGGCTGTGGCTCTGCACTCATGATCCAGTACCTGTCTGGGGGGGGCATTGCCTGGCTGAGGGCATGCAACTCATGAGTATCGTAACTAGTCTGCAGTTGGTATCATAGAGCTATACCATTGATGTTCATCACCTTACTTGAGCTGTGGCTCTGCACTCAGCATCCAGTACCTCTTTGGGGGGGGCATTGCCTGGCTGAGGCCGTGTAGCCCCTCACCCCGCGCTCCCACCAACTTGCCAATTTCTACCTAACATAACAGTACAACTACTGACTATAATATGTATTGGTGATAGCACATATGGGTGGAAGCGGGCCCCACACTCCCACCACCTTGAAACAAAACAAAGTTTCATTCATCAGAAAAAGTACATCCATGGCAGTAAGACTAGCTACCCAGTAAATTTCAACTCACTGTCACAATGCAAAACACTGTCTGCTAAATGCAATCTGTGCCACGCAATATCTCTGCAAAAAATGTATTCTCTGACACCTAAACACCATGATTCACATCTACAGAACATCCTGTCAACACCCTGCAAATTTCAAGTTAAAAGACCAAACCATTTCCCAGATATGAGGTTGTAAACATTGCTAAAATTGGGCTATCTGGTCCCTCCAAATCTGGCCATCTAGTCCCTCCCTCCCTCCCTTGCGATCAAAGAATCTCACGAGCAAAGAATTTGCAGGCTTGCAACCAAAGAATAAAAAATGGTAAAAGTCAAATTTTGCACAAAAATACATGAAACTACAGCCATGACTCGATAGAATGAAGCCCCCCTGAGCAAAACCCATCCTAGTTTGTCTTTATAACTCACCCCTATCCTGAGAAAATAGATTTTTTCATCTGGCCATCTAGTCACACCCTCTCAATCAAAGATCGTGATTAAAGAATCTCATAAAAATGAATTTGCAGGCTCATGATCAAAGAATAAAAAATGTTAAAACTAAAGTTTTACACAAAAATACATGAAACCACAGCCATGACTCGATCAGAATGAAGCCCCCTGAGCAAAACCCATCCTAGTCTGGCTTTATAAGTCACCCCTGAGCTGAGAAAATTTATTTTTTCATCTGGCCATCTAGTCACACCCTCTCGATCAAGGATCGTGGTCAAAGAATCTCGCAATCAAAGAATTTGCAAGCTCACTATCAAAGATCGTTAGCGAGCCACGATCAATGAATTAAAAACTTGAAAATTCTATTTTTGTGTCCAATTTTCAAGAAACCACAGGTATGGCTTGATAGACCGAAGATCCCTGAGCAAAACCCATCCAAGTTTCACTTCAGAAGTCCCCCTTGAGCCGAGAAATTTCTATTTTTCCGACCACAAACTGAAAACAAGATGGCAGCTGTCATGATCAAAGAATTCCTCGCGATCAAGGATTCTTTGATCGCAAGTCTGCAGATTCTTTGATTGTGAGGAGGGACCAGATGGCCTAAACCCCATTCTTCTTTCACAAAATAGCCATATAAATGTTCCCATTGACTTATAATGGGAACTTAAAACTTTAATAACTTTTGAATAGATTTATATTTTTTCACCAAACAAAAAACGTCATGTTCCTTGACCCAAGCTCTTTCAGACGAACCAAGTCACACAGCAGCACACTACATGATGGCCACGCAGCATCATGGACAAAATCCAAAAACTGCCTACATAACTGGTAAAAAGTGCATTTTTCAGCATTTTGGTGCCCAAAAACCGTATGTCTGACCGAAATGAAATCTGGCAAATCAAGAGATCTGCATGCCCCACCATGCATACCAAATTTCATGCAAATCCATTGAACAGGCCCAAAGTTATTAAGGTGCAAAATTTCAAATTTAACATAGAAGTGGCTTCATAACCCTAACTATAGGGGTGCGACCGCACCCCTATAATATATATATATACATATACAATAAGTGTTTCACTGTCTGACATATTCAGTGTTACCTGGTTTCCTTGTTTCTTGTTTTTAGGATGACTCCTCTTTTTCTAGCCTATAGGTGGATGTTGCTACAGGCTTTTTTTCATTATTTTGCTGGGAGAAGTCATCTCTCTGGGGGATCAGTTTAGTTTCCTTTGTTGAGTATGGTACTACTACTTTTCTTCGAGTGAGAGGATTGGAGTGGTTTTGGGAGGGTAGTTAGTCTTTTCATTGTGTACCAAGGGAATTGTGAGATGCATTCATTTGGACCGGGGTTGTTTTGGATAGCTGGATCATGTAATGTGTGGGGTTTGATTTTTTGGGGAAATGTGTGGACTGTCTGGTGTGTTTTATGGGGGGGGAGGGTTTCTTCCTGGAGCACTGTGACAGGGACCCTCTATTTTTTTCAGTATCATTACGCTTCGGGGGGGGGGGTCATAGTACTTTTCTGGAATTTGACTGATTGTCATGGATAATTCTTATGTTTTCTTAACCTGGAATATTAAGGGTGCCAAGAATGATATAAACACTATATGGTTCGGTTCTCTGGCACCTTCATAAGGTGAATGTGCAGATTGCCTGTTTACAGGAGACCCATTTAAAGAGGGATTTTGTTTCAGTAGAGACATACAGAATGTAGCACTAAGAGGGGCAGGGTCAATATTACAGTGGCCTGTGGTGTGGCTTTTTACTTGATAGCTGAACACTGTTATATATTATTACACGGGCACCTGGGACAGTCTGAGGTCCTTCTTGGTTCCATTTATGGCCCTAATGCAGATAACCCTCAGTTTGTTACCAAGCTTGTTACCGCTCTTCCTCCATTTACTCATATTCCTCTTATTCTGGATTGGGGGGGGGGGACTGGATCTTGGTGTACCTGTCAGATGTGGATAGGTCGGGCACTAATCGGTGAGGATTTATTCCTGGACAGAGGGGTCTGCTACAGTTCATGGGCAGCCTGGGCCTGACAGACCCCTGGCGCCTTCTTCACCCAAATGAACCTCAATATATATTTCAGTCTATACTGCATGTCTTTTTTTCCCATTTGGATTTATTTTTAATCTCACAGGACATTATCCCAGGTCTAGTGTCTTGTGAGATTCATCCACTGGTGATTTGTCATCATGTCCCGGTATCTTTGTACCATGCTTTTGGTGGTAGTGAGAAGAGGGACAGGGTCTGGAGGTTTAATGCCAAGTTATTATGAGATCCTGATGTTCTGTCCAGGATACATTATTACATTACCTCATATTTTGAACATAATGCAGCCTCTGCTGATGCACTGGAAGTTTTATGGGGTGTCGGCTATATGTGCCATCAGAGAAGAATATATTTGGCTAGCCACTAAGCGATACCAAACTTGTTATGCCAAAGAGGTAGATCTGTTACACCAGATTAGGACCCTTGAGAATATTTTATCCTTGCCTACTCCAGAATTCATCTGGTTTACATTAAATTCCCTTAGAACTCAATATGCCGCTCTTCGTCCAGAGAAGATGGAAATCGTGATTTTCTGGACTAAGGCTTGCTATGTGGAGGTTGGGGAAAATGCCGGGAAGCTGCTGGCTCTTCGTTTGCATCATTTAGAGGCTGTCAAGATTATCAAGGGCTTGCAGGTGACCGATTACCCGGATTTGATTACCCATTCTAGTGCCACTGCAGATGCATTTCATACCTATGATAGTTTTCTTTACTGCACGGATCTGTGGAACCCCTCCTGCTTATCTTTCCCAGGTTAACTTACCAAAACTTATTGAACAACAGTAGGAGACACTTCAAGGTCTGATTACTCAATCTGAAGTCTCACAAGCCATCCAGCAATTGCCTTTAGACAAGGCGCTGGGCCCAGATGGTTTCTCTTATAACTTCTATAAGCTGTTTTCCATCAAGCTCACTCCCTTTCTTACCCAATTCTTCAATTATATTTATTCCCATGGGTTTACACATCCCACCTTTTCAAAGACGTGGATTACCTTTATTCCCAAACCTGGTAAAGATGATCGGTATATGGAATGTTACAAACAGATATCTTTGATTAACTCGGATATCAAAATCCTTGCTAAAGTGCTGACTACCCATTTGCAGAGGGTATGGACTGGCCTTATTGGATGTGTGTTCTTTTATTAGAACTGCTGCCCTGATGCTTTGTGTAGTCAGGCGTCCCTAAACTGAGAGGATTTCCCTACTAGCAACTTGGATCTCGCAGTGTGAGACTGTGTTTTCTCTTTCAATCTGCTTGTAGGAGGCTCAGGGGGGAGCTGATTGCTGTCAGCTGAAGAGGCAGGGACTGTGGGGCTATATATTACAGCGCCACTCACAAGCGAGAGTGTGTTGAGTAGCACGAGCACCACTCGATGTAGGAAAAAGTAGTGGATGTGAAGCTATTGTTTAAAAACAGAGAAGGTAATAAAAGAGGCTTCGGAGTCTTATCGGTCTCAGTTTTTAGTACCCGAGTTTGTATTATCTGCTTGGGGGAAATTTCAGCTGTTTCAACTTCATTGTGAGGTATCTCTTATGTATCAGGATAGCTTGTATAACTGTATTTTAAATGAGAACCATCTATTGTGTAAATTGCCACATCCAGCTGTAGAGTACAGTATTATTCGGATGTGGTTAATTATGTTATATTTGTTTTTATATGTTTAGGCCAGGTAGGTTTTTTAGATGCATTTAATTTGTTTTTGAGTAGTAATGTAATTTGTTTATTTTTATTTTAAGCTTTACTGTTAATGTGGGATTGTCTAGGGTGTTAATTGTTTGGTTTCGTTAGCTATCATTTAGTTTTTTTAGCTTTAGGTCTTTATACTTAGTGACGTGCCAGGTTCATCTGGGGGTCAGGATAATGTATGAGGGATCCCTGCTGTGTGATTTGTGACCCTTCATCCCCCTCCCGGTTTCAGATACCATGGTGAGACACTGCCGGGAGGTGGGGATTTGAAGGGGCCAGGATGATCATGGGCAGTGGGGTACTCCATGCATAGCAGAGGGTGGAAGGATATGGGTTATTGGTTCCAGAAGGCACCCTGGGTTACAACGGATACATGGGAGAGGCCAGACATGTTTGGTGCCTGTCCCCCGGGAATCCACCAGACCGAGTGGTCAGGTAACCTGAGGGGCTGCATCACCCACCAATCCCCTGAGGGCGGTGCTATTCAATGCCAGATCGATTAGGAATAAGACTGCAGTTATTGCGGACTTAATTTCCTCAGTCAATCTGGCTTGCATCATGGAGACTTGGGCTGGGGATGATGCGGGCCCAGTTTTTGAGGATGCAGTCTCGCCTGGGTATACTGTAGTGTACTGCCCCAGAGTGGAACGTAGGGGTGGTGGTGTAGCCATCTGCATTAGATCCAACTTGGCCTTCACTGTGCACCCAGTGGGAACTCCAGGTTCTTTTGAATGTGTGGCTGTTCATGGGGGTTCAGGTGTAGGCTGCAGGATTTTCCTTATTTATCTCCATTCAGGGATGATGGGGAATTTCCTTCAGGAGGTTGCTGAATTCACTGTCACCAAAACATTGGAAGCCCCCAGATGTATTTTTCTGGGTTTCATAAATTTCATAAGTTTATCAAGCAGAGTAGACTTACATCCTTGAATTGCTTGCCCAGATTACACCATTATGTATTTATTAACATAGAACTTATCCAGTCTTGTTTTAAACAGTTCGATTGTAGTACTGTTTACCACCCCAAGAGGCAGAGTGTTCCATATGGAAGGCACCCTTTGGCTGAACCAACTTTTTCTTTTTTTTAGGTTCCATTGAGGTAACTCTAACTGTAAGTGGTGCCAGCTGGTGTTGTACTTAGATTCTTTTTTTTTTGATTAGGCCATATTCTTCCCATAAAATATTATCATGGCGTGCCCTATGGAGCATACACAGGTCACCTCTCAGTCTTCTATACTGCAATGTATAGATGTCAAGATGTTCTAGTCTTTCCTGGTATGTTAATTCATTAGTGCCTACTACAGCCTTAGTTGCTCTACACTGAACCTGTTCCAGTTTTAGTATATCCCTCCTGTTATATGGATCCCAAACTTGGACTCCATATTCCAGGTAGGGCCGTACCAGAGCCTGATAAAGAGGAATAATGACCTTCCTGTCCCTACTTTTTTTATGACGAAAGATACAATTTAATCTTTGATTTGCAATTTTGGTAACATTATTGCAGTGAGTAGTAAATTGTATTTCATTTATTTCAGTGTTTGGGTTGACGACGAATCTTCTAGGTATAGTTGTAACCTCCTTCAGACTATGTCCTCTCTGGGCCTGGCACAAGTTGTTGTTGCTGCGACACATCAGGACACCACATGTTGGACCTGGTGTTCTCACTGGGGCTTGAAATTGACAATCTTAAGATTGATCGAGTACCCTGGTCCAATCATTGTACGGTGCAGTTCATGTTTGGGGCTCCCACTGGATGCCCTCTCCCTACTGAGATGATGAGCTGTCGCCCTTTATGGGGATTGACCCCTGAGGGTTTTTTGGAGGCAGCTCATCTATCTAGTGTGGGTGATGCATGCATCGGAGGCATTGGTGCTGTGGTTGATACCTATAATAAGGTGTTATCCGACACCATTGTCTCCTTCGCACCTATCCGTGTACGACCCAAATCTTCTTACCTGAGGTCCCCGTGGTATGATGAGGCTCTCAGGGAAATGAAGAGGAAGGATCGGAGGTTAGGGCACTGCTGGAGGAGATCAGGCCTGGATGGGGACAGACTGGCCCTGCATGTACATTATAATGCATACCAGGGGGCAATCAACCATAAGAAGGCAGTGTTCCTGTCCAGGGAGATTGCTGCTGGGAAGAACCAACCAGTTATACTTTTTCAGACTATGGACAGGCTACTCTATCCTGCCTGTCTACAGCCCAGGAAGGCTTTTATTAATGTTGAGTGTGAAGAGTTTGCTCAGTTCTTCTCGGACAGAGTGTCCAGTATCCGGCAGGTGGCTTCCTTAGCCAGCAATGTTATAGCTGGCAGTGGTCGCCTAAAGTGTTCTGAGTGCACTCCGCCTAGTTGGGGGAAGTTTAGACCAATGGAGGTAAGTGAGGTCATTGAGATGGCAACCAATCTGAAGCACACTTTTTGTGAACTGGACCTGGTGCTGACGCGTTACTTGATGAGATGCATTGACACTGTTGGCCCGGTGTTTGCTTGATTGTCTGATGTTCTCTATCTGAGGGGGTCTTCCCTGATGCCTTGAAGGATGCACTAGTGAGACCCCTCTTAAGGAAACCATCTTTGGACCCGGAGGTCAGGGCAAATTACTGACCTATCTCCAACCTTCCTTTTTTGGCAAAGGTAGTTGAGAAGGTGGTGGTGCTTCAGTTAGAAGAGCACCTTGTGACTCATGAGTTGTACGAACCTTTCCAGTCAGAATTTTGGGCTAGGCATAGCACAAAAACTGCACTTGTTCGGGTGCAGAATGATCTCCTCAGGGCAAGAGATCATGGGGATAAGATAATTCTTGTTCTCCTTGATCTCTCCTCAGCATTTGACACCGTGGACCATTGTGTGTTGCTTGACCGACTTAGGGAGCTCTGCAGACTCACCAGTACTGTCATCCACTGGTTTGAGTCCTTTTTTACCAACAGGAGGCAGCAGGTTGTGATGGGGAATTTCTCTCCACTCCTAGCCTCCTATTGAGTGGAGTTCCTCAAGGGTTGGTACTGGCCCCAATGTTGTTCGCAGTGTACATGTTACCCTTGGGAGGGATCATTAGGAAGTATGGCTTGGGTTTTCATTGTTATTCTGATGATACCCAGCTATATCTTTCCTTGGCCCCAGGAACATCCAACACGGGGGACATGCTTAACAGCTGCCTTGCTGAGATTAACGACTGGATGGCCTCCAGCTGGTTGTGAATGAACCCCGATAAGATGGAGGTATTGGTGGTGGAGTTGAACAGAATGCATGATAGGATGGCCTCTGATTCAGTGACTGGATTTGTTCTGGGAGCTGTTTCATTGAAGGTCTCCTCTTGGGTGCGAAATCTTGGTGTTATTTTGGACAGGAATTTGACTATGGAGGCTCAAATATCCTCCACGGTCCACTCCTGTTTTTTCCATCTTAGAAATATCACCAGAATAAAGCCCCTTGTGCTGCCTCTGGACCTCCCTACCTCGAAACATGCCTTAGTTACATCAAGGCTTGACTACTATAATGCGCTCTACCTCGGGGTCACAGGACTACCTCTCTGTAGGCTGCAGCTGGTGAAAGCAGCTGCCCGCTTACTTACTGGGCAGCAAAATTTTGCCATATCACACCGGTGCTGCGTGAATTGCATTGGCTGCTGGTTAGGTGGAGGATCCTCTTTAAGGTGGGTCTTCTCACCTACAAGGCCCTACACGGGCAGGGCTCTGGTTATCTGTTAGACCTTCTTGCACCTGCTCTGTTCGCCCCCTGCTCCTTCAGTAGGGGCCTCCTGGTGATTCCTAGAACAAGGTTAAGATCTGCTGGAGACAGAGCTTTCAGTGTTGCCGCTCCTGTTCTTTGGAATTCGCTGCCATTTGAGGTTGGGGGAGCCCCTGCCGTAGACATTTTTAAGGCCCGCCTGAAAGCCCTACTATTCTCCCAAGCATTTGGGGACTGAATTATGGAATTTCACTGAATATGATAACTATATGATGGGTTATATATTTTCCTTTTTTATTTTGAATGTGTTATGCATCCTGTGTTTTTTTTTTCTTTTTTTGAAGCTGCATTTATTCATTTTGTACAGTGCCCAGAGCCTCCGGGATTGGGCGTTTAAAAAAAATATTGCCTTGCCTTGCCTTCCCTTGCCTTATTGCCAGGGAGCAAGTGGCCTCCATGGGAGGGAGGGTCTCAAGTGACCATCTCCGTAAATTGCATCATCTGATCTCCGCGTCCAGAGGGGGCAGGTCGCTGCGATCCTGGTCTCTCTGGATGTGGAGAAGGCTTTTGACCATGTCTCTCAGTCATATATTTTTGCTACCCTTGCTCTGTATGGTATACCTAACAAATTTATCACTTGGGTGAGATTTCTGTACCGACAATCCACTGCCTGCATTTGGTATAATGGGACACTTTCTCCTTGGTTTATTTTTGGATGTGGAATGAGACGGGGTGACCCCATCTCCTTTATTATTTAATCTTTATCTCAAGCCCCTGCTTCAGCATCTCCAATAAAACCCAAAAGTCAGAGGAATTTGTATTGGTATCACCAAATATAAAGTTTCAGCCTATGCAAATGACCTATTGCTTCATTTGGAACACCCCTAGATCTCCATCCCTGTGGCCTTAGCTGAGATTCAGCAATTCACAGATGTTGCTGGGTTTAAATTAAATCTTGAGAAAACCAAGGTGCTTGCACTTAACACCCTCATAAATAAAGGGGAGATTACAAACTTGGGTCTCGGCCTGGAACCTCACAACCTTACTTATCTGGGCATTAAACTTCAGAGACACACCTCTGAATTGCTTAAGAATAATTTGAATCTGCTTTTACAAACTATCAAGTTAGAGCTTCATTGCAGATCCACTCTTCCGCTGTGCCTGTGGGGATGGGTTAGTGTTCTTAAAATGAACATTCTTCCCATTTATTATATCCCTTGGGTATGCTCCATATTTATCTCTCAAAAGGGTGGTTTGTTAGTTTTTATTCTCTTCTTAATGCTTTCAGCTGTTCGGAGGGTGTTTTTTAAACTTATAGTTCCAGTTAAGTACAGTGGACTGAAACTCCCCAGCTTTTTCCTCTGTTATTGTGTTCTCCATGCCAATAAGTTTCTACGTTGGGGGTCATTGGAACCCCTGGAAGGTGACTGCCTCATGTGTTCCCTCTTGGTTACATATTGAGATGGATCTTTGTGGGGCTTCTGGCTTTCAGTTGCAGTCTTTTTTATTTTAAACCTGCTAGACTCCCAGCACACTTCAAGAAGACTCCAATTTTTTTGTCTCTTAAAGCCTTAGCACAACTCGCTTCCTATTTTACATACTAACATACTATTTACCAGCAGATTAGGCCTTACGGTCTATCGAGTCTGCTCGAACCTCAGATCCCTAGTTGGGTGATGAGGCCCTCCCCCCCCTTGTGTTCCAGAAACCCCTATCATCCATCCCCACCCCCCTGGGACAGGTCATCATCTGATACATCCACTTTCTGTGTCTGTCCCACCCTCTCTTGAAGCCCTCCACTGTGGATCTCTGAACCAGCTCAGCCAGGCAGTGCATTCCAAGGGTCCACCACCCTCTCAGTGAAAACCTCCTCCTCTTTTCCCCCTCATCCTTCCACCTTCCAACTTCAAACCGTGCCCTCTGGTGATACCTCCCTGCTTTAGTCTAAAGATCCCCTCCATGTTTACCCTTTTTATTCCCTTGAGGTACTTGAAGACCTCAAACATGTCCCCCCATCTCTCCTCTCCTCCAATGAAAACAGGCAGAGCTCCTCAAGTCTGTCCTCATACATCAAATCCCCTAGCCCTCGTATCTTCCTAGTTGCCCTCCTCTGTACACTCTCCAGGAGCTGTATGTCCCTCTTCAAGTGTGGTATCTAGTACTGTACACAGTACTCAAGGTGTGGTCTAACCAGTCCATTGTACAGCGGCAGAATCACTTCCTTGCTCCTAGAGGTGATCCCCCTTATGGTGCATCCCAATATCCTGTTTGCCTTGCTAGCCGCTCTCCAGCACTGCTCAGAGTTATTCATACATGCATCCACCATGACCCCTAGGTCTTTTTACCCTATTGAGGCCTCCAGCGCCTCCCCTCCCAGGGTGTACCTGTGTTTAGGGTTTCCCCGTCCAAGATGTAGCACCTTGCACTTGGTGATATTGAAATTTAATTTCCATGTGTGAGCCCAGCTTTCCAGGGTGTCCAGGTCCCCTTGCAGGGCCAACCTCCCCTCTTCTCCCTCAACTACTGCTCCCATCTTGGAGTCATCAGCGAAGAGACTCATTTCACAGCCTATACCCTCCCTGATGTCCGATATATATGCATTAAACAGGATCGGACCCAGGGACCAAGCCCTGCAGTACCCCACTACCAACCTCTCTAGGGTTTGAGAGCTCCCCACAGACCACTACTCTCTGGGTGCGTCCAGCTAGCCAGTTTTCAATCCATCTGACCATCAAAGGGCCTACTCCTAACCCCATCAGTTTCTCCACCACACCATTGTGGGGAACAGAGTCAAACGCCTTGCTGATGACCAAGAATAATACATCCACAGGCCTTCCCCAGTCCAGTTCTGATGTTACCCATTCGTAGAACTCCACAAGATTGGTTTGACATGATCTACCTGGCACAAACCCATGTTGCCGACTATCCAGACCTCCCACCTCCTCCAAGTACACTCCCAATCGTTCCTTTAGTATACTCTCCATTAATTTTCCCACCACGAGGTCAAACTGATGGGTCTATAGTTACCTGGTACTTCCCTCGAAGCCCCTTTATGGATTGGCACCACATGTGCCTCTCACCAATCCCTAGGTACCCTCCCTGTCTCAAGTGACCTGTTGAAGAGCTCCGCCAGGGGTGCAGCCAGTATGTCCGCCAATTCCCATAGTACTTACATATTTTCACTTAAATCTCTCACTTGACACATCACAGCCAATATTTAGTAATCCTAACATACAGATTAATAGACGGCCCATACCTTCAACTTTTTGGTCACAGGTTACTCCTCCCTCGGTTGTGTCCTTGCATTTTGATGGGAGATTCCTCCATTTTTCTGCTTTTAAGGCTCGATACCAGGTGCCCGGTTCCTCGATATTGAAGTATTATCAACTCAAGCATGTCATCTCTGCCTGTTTGGGTCCTGGACCCTGGCCCTAGAGGTAGGGGAGTTTTTAGCCACTCTTTCTGCTGTGGCAGCCCAACCCCCCCCAAGTCTTGAATTTATATCAGAAGATTCAATGTCTTGATCCCGCAGGACCCCAGGGTATTTGTTATTACTGGCAATCTGAGCTTAATGAAGCTGGGATGTTAAAAAGTGGCAATCTGTTTCAACAGCTTTATTCAAGTATATTAAACAGGATCGATACTGTTTTCTTCAATTAAAAATTTTACACAATCTCTATTTTACCACTCCTGCTTGCCCCGGATAGACAGGCAGACTGGAAAAGGATACCCTCAAGCACATCCTCTGGGATTGTGCTGAGGTGCCGCTATTCTGGGTTTCCATTCAGGCTTGTTTAGACCCCTTTCTGGGGCTTGATGACTTGTTTACCTCAGACGTTTGTTTCGTTGGTCGTTATTGTGACACTGTCTTCGACCCCAGAAAGGGGTATATGGCTTTGATAGTCATCACTGTCAAATTGGTCATTTTGCACCACTGGCTTGATGATAGAACTGCTCCTTCAGGGAATGGCATCAGGTAATCCTTCAGGCATTCATATAGAAAAACTGATCGTCACTCTCCAGGATAGACCGGATATTTTCCAGACTATGTGGGAACCCTCATATACCCTTTTATCAATTCGTCACTAACTGCTGTATGTTCCTTTCTCTTTGTTAGTTTTTTCCTGTTATCTGGTTATTACAGTGTGGCCTCCTGTTTTGTGTTTCAGGCCATTGTGGTGCTCCGGGAACAGGTGGGAGGATTTTACTGTTTTGGAACTTGTTGTTGTTTTCTGTTGTCTTCTGCTTGTCTTTTTGAAGTATTTGGTGTTGGTGTTTGTTATGTTTTACTGTATTAGTTGGAACGTTAATAAAGTATATTGAATTTAAAAAAAAGAACTGCAGAGAAGGTTGCACGTGCAAATATAGGACAGGACTGCAACATACACAGGGTGGGGGAGGTGTGTCAGCACTAACAGAAAGACAAACCAAGACAAAAAGCAGTACAACACAGCCAACAGCAACTACTAAGATTGGTAGGGGTCGTCCATCTAACAAAAATAATCTGTAGCTATGTGGCATATGAAAACAAAATAATAATAAGAATAAGCTTTATTTATAAAGCGCCTTTCCCTAGATCAAAGCGCTGAACAATATTTCAATAAAACATATATAAATAAAACAATATATTCAAATTATTTCATAAAATCAGACATATAAAATCAGACATTGCAATCTACAAATAATCGTCAGCGGCATTAATTATTATTTGTTTTTTTATCAGCTGGGACTGTCCAGGAAAGCTAAACTAAATAAATGTGTCTTGAGGGCTGACTTAAAACTCTGGATGGTCAGGCACTCCCTCACCTGATGAGATGGAGAATTCCACAGGGTAGGGGTTGCCAATTCAAAGGAACGAGCCCCAGATGTCCTCAAACGTACCTTGGGAATCTCTAGCAATCCCTCTTCGGTTGATCTGAGTGGTCGGGAGGGGCAGTAGGGACAAAGGAGATCATTCAGGTGTCAGGATCTTTGCTCATGTAGGGTTTCATAGGTCAGCAAGCTGACCTTGAAGGTGAGCTGCCACTGTACAGGCAGCCAGTGCAGTCCATGGAGCACAGGAGTAATGTGACTGGCCCTAGAAGTACCAGTCACAAGCCTGGCCACCGTATTCTGCACTAGCTACAAGTGGCAGAAATCAACCCCCGGTAGCCCTAGATACAGGGAATTGCAGTAGTCAAGGTGGGTGGTCACAAAGGTGCGGACCAGGGTAGACAGATCATCTGGAGGGACCCGATGTTTCACCCGGGCAATATTCCTCAGATGGCAAAAATGAGGTCTGGACAACAGCTGACACCGAGATTTCAGAGTCAGCCCATTGTCAAAAATTATGCCCAGGTTACGCACCTAATGTGAGGTGGTCTGCTGAGTATCCCCAAGCCAAAGCCTAGATGACTGTCCAGCTAACAGACCCACCACCCTACAATCTGAGTCTACCACCAACACCTCAGTCTTATCTGGATTCAGCTTCAGCCAGCTGGCACTCATCCAGTCCTGGATCTTGGAGAGACAGTTGTTAAATACTGAGACTTCATCAACCTACCAAGGAACAAAGGACAGGTACAGTTGAGTATCATCTGCATAGCAATGAAAACTCAAACCGTACTGTCTAACAATATCTCCAAATGGCATCATGTACACTATGAACAACATGAGTGACAGAATGGAGCCCTGCAGTACCCTGCAGGATAGAGGGACAGCATCAGATGAATAAATCCCAGTGACAACTCTCTGAGTTCTACCCTCAAGGAAAGATCTAAACCATCTGAGGACTGTACCAGATAGTCCACAGATGAAATTCAGGCAGTCCAATAGCACACCATGTTCACAGTGTCAAATGCCACAGAGAGAGATCAAGGAGGACTAAGATGGAAGAGTCCTCCGATCTCTCGTTATTAGGAGATCATTCAGTACCCAGACAAGGGCTGTCTTGGTACTATGTCTCTTCCTAAATCCAGATGGGAGAGAATCATAAACATTGTGAGGGGTGAGATGTTCACCAGCTGCAGCTCAACTACCTTCTCAATAACCTGCCCAAGAAAGGCAGGTTATACTTGGTCAGGCTATGTATTGGTGTCCTTAAGGTTGACAATGAATGAACTTTTGCTTTCATTTTCTTCCTTCTAATTACTCTGACCAAGTTATAAACCCAGCAACTTATCTGGAATGGATATCATTAACTGCAGGTACTGCGGAACACTTTTCAGAAGGGCAGTTTTACAGGATTTAGGACACTGTCCTACATGTTAGGCCATTGGAGATCTTAGGGCTCAGCTCCAGGCAGCATGGACAGAGATTGTGGACCTCAAATTTCATATTCAAGAGGAAATATATTATAAGAACCACCCGCCATTTCCCCAACAAGCAACAGAAGCACCTCGACCGCAGAGGGTAGTTGGTCTGAAAGGATGGCACGTGGTTAGGAGGGGCAAATTGGGTGCCCCATAACTTGGTGTTCTCCAACATATTACCTCCACAAACCATATAAAAACTACTAACAGGTATCTGCCTCTATCTCTGAAATCAAACAAAGGGGCAAAGGACACTGCAGAGCAGGACACTGCAGCACAGGAGCTAGCACAACAAAACTTGCCCAAAACAGGAACCAAAACAAAAAAAGCAAAAATGAAATCAAAAAAACTTCTGATCATAGGAGACTCCAAGATTTGAGGAGTTGACACCTATCTCCAGCCAGGGGTAATGGTCAGATGTCTCCCAGGTACATCAGCGTGGAGAGACACTGACTGCATTGCTAAAATTGTTCAGGAAGCAGGAGAAAACGTTGACGTCCTGGTAGACATAGGGACTAATGAGCTCACCAGCCAGTCAGTTGTGAGATCAAGGAACACCTGACCAGGCTGGGTGACAAACTATCATCCATTTTGTCTGGCATCTCTTCTCTGAGATCCTGCCAGTCTGGGGAGGGGGCAGATGGACGGAAGGTCAGAGAAGGGAAATAAGGGAGCTAAACATGAGGCTCAAGGGCTGGTGCCAGGAAAAAAGACACAAATTTGTAGGGAACTGGAAACAGTTTTGGGAGCGAAAGTTCCTTAAATTTGATGGACTGCGTCTGACTAAGGAGTCAGTGCATTGGGGCAGAAGTTTGACGTCTTTGCAAATATTTAAACTAGCAAATGGGGAGAGGGGTGCAGGACCCCTATACGTTGAATGGGAAGAACACCCCATCCCCCTCAGCTAGTGGTCAAACAGGAGTTCAGCATGTTTGCAGTTCATTTGCATCACCAGGTAAGGAAAAAGGTCCAGCTCCCCATACGACACACAGCGGAAACACCAGATCTCACCCAACAACTAACACATTGAAATCTGGCTAATGGAAAATCTTGTGCACAAATGCTCGCAGTCTGGGAAACAAGATCCCAGACCTGCAGGCAATAATGACAGAGGCTAAACTGGACATAGTAGCAATTAACGAGATGTGGTTTACCAGTAACCCCACTTGGGAGACTTCTGTACCTGGCTATGTACTTTTAAAGATGAGACCGAGGTGCAAAAAGGAGGGGTGGAGTGACCTTGCATGTCAAAAATTTCAAAGCTACAGAAATTCAGGATACACATAAGGAGCCAAAAGAACTGTGGGTCACCCTGGAAACAGGAAATGGGACAGCCATAAGAACTGGGGTTGTCTACAGGCCCCCAGATCAAGGGAAGGACATAGGCACATTACTGTTAGAAGATATACAAAACATGACAGCTAAAGGGGAGGTTCTGATAATGGGAGACTTCAACATGCCAGATGCAGATTGGTCAATACCAGCAGGAACATCTGCCAGAACTAGACACATGGTGGATTCCCTGCAGGGGGAGGGCCTCAAACAACTGCTTCAACAACCCACAAGAGACAGGGCTATCCTAGATCTAGTGCTGACTAACAGGGAAATGATCACAGATCTCCAGGTAGAAGGTCACCTGGGGGCCAGTGACCATCACATGGTATGGTTCAATTTGGCCACTACAACTAGATCATCCCATTCCAAGGCAAAAATATGGGGCTTCAGAGGAGCTGACTTTGATAAGATGGCCAACAGAGTTAAGCTAGCCCTGGCAATAAGAAACACAGGTGAGGGGGCACAGGCAAAGTGGGCAAGCATTAAGGATGCAATGCGTGAAGCAACACCTCATTGTGTTAGAGAGAAAAGAAAGTGCAAAAGAAGAAGGAAACCACTTTGGTTCTCAAAAACAACAGCAGAAAAAGTCAGAGCCAAAAGGCTGGCCTTCAGGAAATATAAGGGAACACAGAAGGATGAAGATAGGGAGGCATACCAAACTGCCCTAAGGGAAGCAGGGAAGGTAGTAAGGCAGGCAAAGGCCCAAACTGAGAAAACACTAGCACAGACAGTAAAAGAAGGTGACAAGACTTTCTATAGATACATTAGTGAAAGGAGAAAGTCCAGTGGGGGTATTGCTAAGATCAAAGGAGATGAGGGGGCGTGTGAGGAGGAGGACCATGTAAAAGCATTTATCCTAAATAGATACTTTTGCTCAGTATTTAGTGAAGAAAAGGTAGGGCAGGTCCCACAGCTCTGCACCATGGACACGGGGTGAGCACTAGTCCCTTCACAAAAGAAAGGGTCCTACAAGAGCTCGATAAGCTCAGGGTGGACAAGGCAATGGGACCTGATGGCATACATCCCAGGGTACTAAAGGAGCTAAGAATGGAACTAGCAGAGCCATTATCAGAACTGTTTAGTGATTCTCTGAGCACAGGAGAGGTCCCTGAAGACTGGAGAAGGGCTCATGTGATCCCGCTCCACAAGAGTGGTAGCAGGGAGGAGGCAGGGAACTACAGACCAGTCAGTCTTACCTCAGTAGTGGGCAAGATTATGGAGGCACTCCTTAAGGAAAGGACAGTGGAACACCTGGAATCCATAGGAGCACAATATCCAAGACAGCATAGGTTTACAAAGTAAGGTCCTGTCAAACTAATCTCATAGATTTCTTTGACTGGGTAACCAGAGTGGTGGACCAAAGGGGGGCAGTTGATGTCGCCTACCTTGACTTCAGCAAAGCTTTCAATGCTGTTCCACATAGAAGATTGATTAATAAACTGGGTAGGCTTGGGGTGGGTCAGAAGTTGGTCAACTGAGTGGCAAACTGGTTGCCGGGCAGAAAACAGAGAGTGGTGGTAAATGGTATACAGTCAGAAGAAATGCAAGTCACAAGTGGGGTACCTCAGGGATCAGTCCTGGGGCCAGTCCACTTCAATATCTTTATCAGTGACATTGCAGATGGACTGGAGGGTAAGGTTTGTCTGTTTACATAGAAACACAGAAGTTGACGGCAGATAAGGACCGCAAGGCCCATCCAGTCTGCCCATTTCTTTTTCTACATTATAAATATGCCATCTGCCTTTGCTCTGTCAGTGGCCTATCTATTCATACTTATCTGTATTGCTCCCTTATGCCTATCCCATGCCTGTTTGAAGCCCTGCACTGTATTCATAGCCACCACTTCCTGAGGTAGGCCGTTCCATGCATCCACCACCTTTTCTGTGAAAAAGAATTTCCTCACATTCCCCTTAATCGGCCTCCCTCTAGTCTCATGCTGTGTCCTCTTGTCCTGCTATTTTTCTTATTTTGAAACATGTTAGACTCTTTCACCTTGTTAATGCCCTTAAGGTGTTTGAATATTTCGATCATATCACCTCTCTCCCTCCTTTGCTCTACGGTATACATATTGAGCTCAGTTAATTTGTCCTCATATGTCTTCTGATGCAGTCCCTGCACCATTTTGGTTGCCCTTCTCTGGACTGCAACAATTTGGTTAATGTCCTTGTGAAGGTGTAGCCTCCAGTACTGCATGCAGTACTGCAGATGGGGCCTAACCAGTGTCTTGTAAAGAGGGATTATTACCTCCCTCTTATGACTTGTGATACCCCTACTAATATACCCTAACAACCCCATAGCCTTACCTACTGCTTTAGAGGTCTGCTTGGATGATTTCAGGTCATCGTTGATGATGATGCCCAAGTCTCTTTCTTCCCTTGTGACTTGCAGCAACTCCCCTCCCAGCCTATAGGTGGCTTCATGATTTCTTGTCCCTATGTGCATGATCTTGCACTTCTTTGCATTAAACCCCAGTTGCCATTCTTCTGACCATTTTGCTAGATTATCCAGAGCTCTTCTCATTCTGCCCACCCCATCTGGATCATCTACTCTGTTGCAGATCTTGGTATCATCTGCTTAGACCTGAAATCATCCAAGCAGATCACTAAAGCGGTAGGTAAGGCTAGTGGGATGTTAGGGTATGTTAGTAGGGGTATCATAAGTCAGAAGAGGGAGGTAATAATCCCTCTTTACAAGACACTGGTTAGGGTCCATCTGGAGTACTACGTGCAGTACTGGAGGCCACACCTTCACAAGTACACTAACCAAATTGAGGCAGTTCAGAGAAGGGCAACCAAAATGGTGAAGGGACTGCATCAGAAAACATATGAGGACAAATTAACTGAGCTCAATATGTATGCCGTGAGCAAAGGAGGAGAGAGGTGATATGATCGAAACATTCAAACACCTTAAAGGCATTAATAAGGTGAAAGAGTCTAATATATTTCAATATAAGAAAAATAGCAGGACAAGAGGACACAGCATGAGATTAGAGGGAGGCCGATTAAGGGGTAATGTGAGGAAGTTCTTTTTCACAGAAAGTGTGGTGGATGCATGGAACGGCCTACCTCAGGAAGTGGCAGATATGAATACAGTGCAGGGCTTCAAACAGGCATGGGATAGGCGTAAGGGAGCAACACAGATGAGTATGAATAGATAGGCCATTGACAGAGCAAAGGCCAATGGCACATTTAAAAGGTAGAAAAAGAAATATGCAGACTTGATGGGCCTTGCGGTCCTTATCTGCCGTCAACTTCTATGTTTCTATGTAGTAAGGGAACTTCAAATACTCCATGGGATAAATAAGGTACAGGAGATAAGTATTTCTCAGAAGAAAATGTACCAAGAACAAGGGGCGTGCTATGAAGCTGTAGGGTATCAGATTCAGAAAGATGTGAGGATGTAATGTTTCATAGAAAGAGTGGTAAGTTACTAGAATAATCCTCCAGCATAGGTGGCGGTGGTGAAGACAGTGGTGGGGTCAAGAATGCATGGGATAGGCTCATGTGAATCATATTTGAAATGAAGGTGGGGAGGGTCAAAGAGATGTAGCCCAAGTACGGCCTGAGGTGATAATGAAGATAGCTGAAAAAAGGCATGACTAGGTGGTCCAAGCAGTCCTTATCTGATGTCAAAATCTATTTGTCAGTGCCACTAGATGTACAGTGGAGTTTGTCAGGATGTGAAGCATTGTCAGTGGAGGGGTGCTAAACAAATGGAATTAGGCACCATTGTGTACGATCACTGTCCTATCTGTTACCCAAGTTCCCCTGCTGTCTATAGCATGGCATACCCAAAAATGCACATCTATGTCCACACCCACTACTGCTAGAGCTATTCTGTCCATGCATCTGCTAACTGTGCTATAGATACAAATTCCCCACATCTCCCCTAACATGTACATCACCAGCAGCGTAGCATGGCCCCTGGTCCTGGTGCAGTTGCACATTTCACATACTACACACATCATCAACCCATTAGTCACTCATGGGTCACTTCTGTGGCACCCCTCAGGCACATCTTCCATAGTGCACATGTTTGCATCCACCAAACATGTCCCGTGTGTCCTGATGTGGAACCACAGACACACTGTAGCATGTGCAGCATATGTCTCTGTCAGCCAGTCTCATTCATTCCTGTGCCACTATACCCAGCACTATATACAGCGCTCCACATGTATGTGCACAGGTGTTTAATACAATGGATACACCAGCACCTGCCAATTAGCATGACACCTTACTATGCACCGCAACTGCACCCTGGCCCTAATCATCATGTTCATGCACTACTCTGCCACTGTGACCTAATCGAATATGATTACCTGAGGTACACTGTCTCATTTGGGCTGGCAGTATAGCCTAGAGGTTAGAGGAACGAGCTGAGAACAAGCTTGACACATCCAGCAGACCAGACCTGAGTTTGATTCTCACAACCTCCACTTGCATACTGAGTGACTCTGAGCAAGTCACTTAACCGCCCAGTGCTCCCAGGTCGCCCCTGAAAACAGGCACTCGTGCCTAGTGGGCCTTACCCGGTTACCAAAGACCAAAAAAAAAAAAATTAGAGGAATGTCAGTGCCTCCCACCATCACATATGGGCAACTCTGTGTTCAGTTGCCCTATCAGCATGTTATGTGAATGTAGGCAAGTATTAGGACTGTGCACACTGTTGAGCCCAATGTCAGTAACCTGCTAGGCATTGTGGCATTGCACGATCAACTGCACCTCAACAAAACAATCCATCCTCTATATGTTAGAAATGTTGGACAACTGCTACTAAAATAGATCCCACCCCCAGGATGCTAACAGTATCACCCATCAGTGTGAAACAGTGTCCAAGGACATTCTTATATCCACATAGGGAACAGCCCCGTCTGCTCCGTCCCCCATAATCCATGTACCATGTCAGGTGGACAATGTTAAGTATCACAGTCATGAGGCAGCAACATTGGCAATCCCCACATGATCTAGTCATACATGTATGCTCATACAACACATATTGTCAAAGAATGCCGTGACATGGTGACCACATGTTGACATTGTGAACCAGTGTGACACATTTGGCTCATGTATGTGATTCTGAATATGGTGTGCATGTGCATTATTGTGCTAAGTATGCACTGCTCTGCATTTATTATCTCCACTTACTATGTCAGTTAATGAATGGGCATGACAGATCTGGTGTGTGTGTTGCACAAATCAGCTTGGGACAGACACTGTGTCATAGTCCCAACATGTATTGTTAGGCATAGCATACTTTACAACACTATCCCTGGCCTGGATGATGTAGTCCCTCTGTTCTGGACAATACTCCATTCTAACATAGTATGTTCATTGTAACACCACACTGAGTGGTCATGTGCCTCAGTCTCTGTCAGTCACGGTACCTGACCTCACAGTACTGGATGGCTTGTAACCACATTGCTGCCAATGCACCATGTACCATGGCTGCATATTGCATGAATGAGCACCATACAGGGAGACCATATCAATACCATATGATACAGTGTTACCCCCATTGTGCACACCTGCAGCAATCAACCATCACTGCCTGGATGATGTTAAGTTGCACCCTTGATTCTCCTATTAGTACAACAAACACCACCGCCTGTGGGGCACAGTCAGTTGGGGTGTAAGCACACAGACATGTCACAATAATTCACCATGGATATAAGAACTAATACATGCAGTCACTTGACTGTTAACCTGCATACAAACAGCCAGAATCTGCATACCCCCATAACTGTACCCAGATATAGTACACAGTCATTGCTGTTGACTGTGGTGCAACATCTGCACCTGGCCACTAGTACTGGTGCTGTCGTCACTGTGCTGATCCTATACCCTAGTAGCTCTAGCCCTGATGTGCAACTACCCATTAAGTTCATGCATGCACCATATTGTCTGGCATGTCTAACCTCCCTGCCTGCTCTATGTTGTTGCACACATGCTATGTTGTTTGCAATGGTTGCTTGCTGTAGTAGCTCTATAGTTTGTTGCAATGTCATTATGCTGTTGCTAAGTAGTTACCCTGGCAGACAATGTATAATACATACTCCCACAACATTGAAAAGCTACATGAAGTCCCTTATGATGTCCAGAGAGAGGACAATACACTAATATGTTTGTCACCTGCACCAGTATGTGCTAAAGTGATCCCACACTTACAGTTGAGGTGACTATACATGCAGACTGTAGTTCAGCGGATCATTACACTCAGCAGTTCAGTAGCACAGTGTTCACCACCATACCTACTGTAAGAGAATTCCTTATAATGACAGTAATGTTCCTCTGTCAGGCAGGTCCTTCAACTGCATCGCAAAATGGCTTCCAATCAGGACTGTAGTCCATGTCGTGGCCACAGACCGACCACCAGCTTTGCCTTCCTTCCCACATAGTACACACATGTACATAATGTTGTATTATCATGGTGCAATCACAAACAAGAAGCACCGCTGACCATGTTTAGATGCACCCTTTGCAGCAGTCATGGCCATAACCATCAGCTGTCCTCGCTGTTCCTGCCGGTATGTCCATCAAATAATCCATATCATTCTGTTGCCATGTGCATGCCTCATATGAACCATAACAAAGACATTGTGGGCCATGTCTACCACAATGTGCAACGTGGTGGACAGTAGCCGCATCCATTATGTCATGGGCATCCACTGTTCTGTGCATTTGGTACTGAAATAGATATATGACAGATGCATTATATTGTACCTGTCAGTGATACAGTTATGCATCATTTTGCAACTAAGGTAAACCTTGAAGGGACATCAGTTCATCCATGAGTCCATGTTTGTAGCCCCATGACATGGTATTGATGTTTGCAGCAATCCTTGTCCAGTCATATGCACTAGGTATGTGTTATGCATTGCTGTGTGCCTCTGTGGTGTTTACCATTAGGACTGATTGCACAAACCCTCCACAGACAAACACCGTCTGACATGCATGTATTATTCCCAACAAAGACTGCCTGATGTGATACAGACAGTGTGACATATGACCATGTGTACAGATAGTGATCTGGTGTCATATGCATAACAGTCCTTGATTTCCTCTACATGGCTATACAGGCAACATTTGGCTATCCCTTACATTCCTGCACAACACCACTAATGTCCCCAACATAACCTAGGATGGCAGCATAGCATAGATATCCGTGACCCTCTCCATGATATACGACTTCACATCCCACATTAATGCATACACCCCCAGAATGACTTCCTGTCTCCATGTTGTACATCATCCTTGGTTCTGAACACTATCCCTGACTGTGCCTTGTGGTAAAACCTAGCTATGTACAGCCTGTTATAATACTCACATGCCATTCATTATTATTTATTTATTTAGTTTTTGTTAACTGGGTAAGTGCACTAGCCAGCAGGTGACTATTTTCAGGCATGACCCGGGAGAGTACAAGACAAGATACATACTGAGGAATGTATAACATATACCATACAATTATAGAGGCAGTACAATGTAAAAACAGAGAAGCTAATTAGGCTACAGTAACATAGTGTCCACTAATCTAGGAAAAACATTGATTTGTATAGCATATACAGGCAGAGTGGGTACTGGTACAAGGACGGAGGAATTCCTTGAATCCCTGGAAGACATAGTTCAGGAGGCGGGAGATGGAGGGTAGGAGTAGTGGAGGGGGTTTAGATGAAGAAAGGGGGAGGACCACAGCTTGAAGCAGCTATGCTGCTCAAATACAGCATTGGCGGCTCAGGGTACTAACAAGCGGCCGGGCTCATGGAACTGCTCCCTGGGAATGAATACGACAGCATCCCCTGATAGCAGACTAGCCCGGGGCATAAGGCGAGATCCATTTCTGTTGGTCCTAGGGGCAAAACAATCTGAAATTCAGGTCCTTGAGGGTGCTATGGAACCTCGGCAGCTCTGGTGCAAGGGAGGAGTGAAACAAAGTCTACACAGGAGAGATTAGGAGACGAATTTAGCAGAGATTATAAAGCTTACGGCTTTAGCGACAGGGGCAGTTAGTCGAGAACATGGTTCTGTTGCAGGGCAAGGAAGCAGCGGGTTTGGAGGGTGTGAAGGCAATCTAACGGCTTTAGCGGCTAGGCGTGGGGATAAGTAATCGGGATAATGGAACCGATGGCGGGCATGAGAGCGGCGTGCGGCCGGGGTTTTAAAGGAGGTTCGGCAAAACTTACGGCTTTAGCGGTTAAGCATAGGGATAAGTAGCCAGGCTCATGGTACCGTAGGCAGGCACGGGAGCGGCGTGTGGTCTGGGTTCAGCGGGAGAAGCGGCTGTCTTACGGCCTTAGCGACTAAGCGTAGGGATGAGTAACCGGGCTCATGGTACCGTTGACGGGCAAGAGAGCAGCGTCCGGCTGGGGATTTTTGTGGGAAATTCAGCAAGACTTCACAGCTTTAGCGGCTAAGTGTAGGGGTAGGTAACCGGGCTCAAGGTACAGTTGACGGGCATGAGAGTGGCATACGGCCAGGGGTTTTGAGGGAAAGTTCGGCAAAACTTAAGGCTTTAGCGGCTAAGCATAGGGGTAAGTAACCGGGCTCATGGAACCGTAGGTGGGCATGAGAGCGGCGAGCTGTTGGGGTTTTTGGGGAGATTCGGCAACCTTATGGCTTTAGCAGTTGAAAGAAGGGACTTGCAGCCGGGCTCATGGTTCTGACACTGGGCATGAAGCGGCGAGCAGCCCCAGTCCATGGGCATCTAGGGGAGTAACACACTAGGAGGGCAGGAGAGAGTCAAGGACCCTAGTTGTACCAGTACCTGTCTAGTCACAAGCAGACCTGTCATATAGAGAAGGCATGTAACAGATAACGATAACAGTGGGTAGAGTAAAGCAGCTTAGTTCAGTCAGCATAACAGCAAGTAGAGAGGAATTAACATATAACCCTGAAGAAAACATTAATTGTACTTATCATTAATACGGTTTGTATAGAACAGTATGCTATAAAACCAAGCAGTTATAGCTGGGGTACTTAAAGAGCAGCAGGTAGTTAAGGTGTGGGAGCAGACAGGAGAGAGTAGGCATGAGGAAAGTGGGTGAGCTAGAGGGGAGGGAGTGTAGGAGTAGGTAAGGCTGTCAGGTAGGGTCAAAACAGGTACATTGGCCAGAGGTGGCCAGGTGGTGTCGTAACCCTCGTTTAAATAGATGGTGCGATGAGGTATGCCTAAGATCCTGTGGTAGCATGTTCCACATCTGGGGGGCAGCATGCCTGAAAGCTCCAGTTCCTTTGGAGGTGTGACGATGGGGGACTCTCAGTAGAGATTTGTCTGTCGATCTCAATTCACGACTTGAGGTAGCAGGATGAAGCAGCTCAGCAAGTGATGCAGGCTGGTCTAGCCTGATGATAGAGTCACATAGACAGCCAAGATAGTATAGTCTGGTGGTAGTGGGGGAGAGCCATCCGAGGTCACTATATAGTTGACAATGATGTTGGAGTCGTGGAGCCTTAGAAGCATATCGACATACGTTGTTGTATGGGACTTCCCATTTTTGCAGGGCTGTTTTATGGGCAAAAGTCAGGATGGGAGCACAGTAGGTTAGGGTTGGTAAAAGGATCCCTTCTGGTGATGGCCAACTTCTCTGATGACGTTAGCATATAGCTGGTTCTATAGGCTGCCCCCAGCTTACAATTTACGGTTTTACAGGTTGTTTGTATGTGGAGATTTAGGTCCAGAGATTGGTCCAGTAAGATGCCAAGATAGCGGAAGGTGGTGACGACCTCAAGAGATGACCCGTTAAGGTCAAGTATTTTCAGTGAGGAGGTGCAGGATTGAAGTTTCTGGGCAGTGCCCAGGAGCATAGCTTTAGTTTTGCTGGAGTTGAGGATAAGGCGATGAGAGTTTAGCCAGTTTTGTACACTGTTGTAGGCTGTGGTTAGAGATAGGTTTAGATGATGCACATTTTGAGAGCTGGCATAGATGACTAGGTCATCAGCATAGAGAAGAGAGGAGCAGGCTGGGATATTGCTTGGTAAGTTGTTTATGAATAGGGTGAAGAGAAGAGGGCCCAGTATCGAACCTTGAGGGACACCAATGTTGATTGTGGTGCTGTCAGAGATTGCAGAGTTTAATTTTACAGCCTGGGTCCTGTCGGTTAAGTAGCTCCTGTACCAGTTTAATACCGGGGAGGAGAAGCCTATTGTTTGAAGGGTGGACAGGAACAAGGAGTGATCCACAAGGTCAAAAGCCTTGGTAAGATCAATGAAAACAGCTCCTGTTAGCCGACCTTCATCCATATTCAAGAGAATGTCCGAGATGAATTTGGTAAGGGCAATCGTAGTGCTGTGGTTCTTCCTGAAGCCATGTTGAGCGTCACAGAGCTGTTTTGTAGATTCTAGGTAGTCAAGGGTCTGGTTGGCCACAAGTTTTTCTAAGACTTTACTTAGTTCTGATAGAATAGCTATCGGCCTGTAGTTAGAGATTTCATTTTTGTTCCCTTTCTTAAAGATAGGAGTAATCCTGGCAGTTTTCCAGAGATCTGGGACTGTACCACAGGAGAGGGACAGTGTGAAGATTTTTGCCAGAGGTTCGGAGATGAGATGTGCAGCAACTTTTAACAGGCGGGGTTCCAGAGAGTCAGATCCAGGACTGGTGTTGTCTGATATTGTTTTTAGGAGATTCAAAACCTGAGAGCTTGTTATAGCTTTGAAGTAAAAAGGCTGGTTTTTTGAGCCCCTGATTGAGTGGCTGGGAAGTATGCTGGTTCACTGTCAGTTGTGGGCAGAGATGAGATGGGAGCCATTGGTAGTGTAGAGGTATAGGGTGAGAGGTCCGAGAACACATTGTTGGAAGCATTCGCTATGGTGGGGGAGTCATTGCAGTGGGTACCACTAAGGACCATCTCAGAGGGGTTAACAGATTGTGGTGTACCAAGGAAGGTCTTTATATGGCCCCAGAATTTTCGGGGGTCGTGGGCTGAGCTGGTTAGTAGGTTCTGACAGTAGCTGCTTTTTGCAAGCCTTATATGCTTTATACAGGAATTTCTATGTTGCCTGTATAAGGAGTGGTCACTGGGCAGCCCAGTGCTTTTGTAGTGCTTCCAAAGTTTATCCCTGTGCCATAGTTGCAGGAGCAGATCTTTGTGGAGCCATCTAGTTTGCTTCCCCCTGACCCTTCTTTTAACTTTCGGTGCATGCCTATTTTGTACTGCACTGAACTCTGCCAGGAATACTTTTAGGGCATCTTCAACTTTGTCGGCATGGTGGATTTCAGACCAATCTATGTTAGATATATCAAGGAGGAAGGCGTTGATGTCCATATGGGCAAAGTTTGTGAAAGCGACCAGTCGGGGGGGGTGGCTGACCCGAGCACCATTGACAAAAGATGGGAGAGTGGTCAGTAATTGTATCAGACAGGACCCCTACCTTGGTCGCATGTTCAGATCTATTAGTGAGAATCCAATCAATCAGTGTACCAGACTGCGCGGTGACCGTCCTAGTGTTCTCAGTTATCAGCTGGTGGAAGTTAAAACCCTGGACTAGTGATGCGAGGGCACTGTGAGAGGGGCCCAGCCAATTTAGGTTCACGTCGCCGAGGATGATGGCTTATGTATTTAGATAGCTACAATACCCTCCACCCATAGGGCTGTTTCCACACACCATACACAGTTTATGGGGAAATTCATTGAACTTATCCACTCTGGCCACGTCCTTCCTGAGCTGTGCTCTCCTGTAATGTACCAAGCACCAAAGTGGGTTTTGGCCTGCAAGACAGTCAGAGGCATTAGCACCTACCATTCTTAGGTGTAGTTACTGTACACCCTCATATGCACACCAGAATTCAACAAAGACTAAAAAATGCGGTGTCACATTGCCTGGCCATCCTAAGGTTTGTAAATGTCATTAGGGTGTGATCTCTGTCATGCATTATTTCAAATAACACAGCAACATGTAAGCACTCTGCCCCTGTGTATGTGTACCAGCTGCATTATGTTGCAAACATTTGCAGGACAAAATAGCTGCCATAACCATGAGGTCCCCTCTACTGTCCCCAGGTCCCTGTGTACCTGTCTCACTCCAGTCAGTTGTGTACCCATATTTGGATCTATCATTCACGGTCCTGTCACACTTGCCCCTTCGCTGTGTCATGTATATACATGTACATTATGTTGGTAAACTGCAAGTAGTCATTGCCGCTGCCATACACTGTTCATTCTCCATACTACACAGTGCACATGTAACCAGTAACCACTGTCCCCTGTTGACTAATCTGCAATTTTGCCCACACAAGGCCAGTCCTGGTAGTGTACCATGCAACTACGTGGAGCTAGTCTGTAGAATCAACCATGGTCATGTACATGTTAGTATGAAAATCACATAAAGGCAGTGTCATAAAGGTAGCACTAACTATACATACCTGGCCAAGCACAGCTTCATGAGAAATAATTATGGGATATGCCAAGGCCTGTTTAATATCATCACATTTGATGTTATCAGCAGGTAATGACCTCTATGACATCATGAGTGGCACAGACATGAGTGAGGTTTATAGAGGTCAAACACTGTATGTAAAATCAAGTGTGAGGTTATTATTTAGCCGAGTGCATATGTAGTGTATACAATGACAGTACCTCACTGGCAAGAGTAGTGCTTTCAATGAAGATGTTACTGTCTCTGTTTGATTTCAGTGCTCTGTTTTCAACTGCAGCAGATGCCATTATGATGTCATCTGTCATAATTCAGGCTTTACTCCCATTGGTTAAGGGCTCCTTTATGAACAGCCTGTAGTGAAAGTAAATGATGACAACATAGAACCATAGAAACATAGAATTTGACAGCAGAAAAGGACAGCTTGACCCACCTAGTCTTCTCAATTTTCCCTACCTTCTGTAGCACTGTAGACCCTACTTGATCTCCAACTCCACCTCCCCGTGCCTCATAACTAATGCTCACTTATGCCTATCCCAGGCCTTCCTGAACCCCACTATAGTGCTTGCCCCCACCACCTCCGCTGGGAGGCTGTTCCTGGCATTCAACACTTTATCCATGAAGAAGCACTTCCACACATCCCCCCCTGAGTCAACCCCCCCAGCTTCATAGCATGACCCCTTGTTCTTGTGTACCTTTTTGTTCTGAGAAATTCTTCCCTCTTGTACTTTATATATATAGGTGAAATATTTGAAGGTCCCCGTCATATCTCCCCTCTCCCGCTTTCATCCAGGGTGTACATATTGAAGTCTTTATGTCTCTCCTCATATGGCATATTATGCAGACCTTGAGCCATTTCAGATGCCCTCCTCTGGACTACCTCCGTTCTGCATACAGTATGCCCTTCCAGAGATGTGACTTCCAGAACTGGACACAGTACCCCAGGTGAGGTATCACCACTAATTGATACGGAGGTACCACCACCACCCCCCCCATTCTGCTGGTGATACCTCTCCCTATGCACCTCAGCATCCCACTAAGCCTCCTGACCTCTTTGTCACACCACCTTGCTTCCTTAAGGTCATAGGAAATGATTACGCCCAGGTCTCTGTCCTATTTGGTCATCATCAATACTACTCTCCTCAGTGTGTACTCTGTCACTGGGTTACTGTGCACTATGTGCATGAGTTTGTATTTTTCCACAGTGAAACCCAGCTGCCATATCCTTGACTACATCTCTATCTTTCTCAGATCATTACTCATTTTCTCCACCCATACTGGAGTGTGTACCCTATTGCAGACGTTAATGTAATCCACAAAAAGTTGACATTCCCATTCAGCCCCTCTACAATGTCACTAACAAAGACATTAAAGTGGACTACTCCCAGTACTAATCCCTGTGGCACCCCACTGATCACCCTACCTTCTTTGGCGTGAGCTCTGTTTCCCACCATCCTCTGTCTCCTATATCCTAACCAACATCATAGCCAGTGTACCACTTTTGGCCCAACTCCTAGGTTTCACAGCTTGCTTATGAGTCTCCTGTGAAATGGTGTTGAAGATCTTAGTGAAATCTAGGTAGGCCACATCTATCACTCCGCCCTTATCCAATTCCATGTCCACCCACTCAAAGAGATCTATTAGCTTTGTTTGACATGACCTCCCCCTTGTGAATCTATGCTGCCTCAGGTCATGTAAGCCACTGGATTCAGTATATTCCACAATCCTTTCCTTTAGCAGTGATTCCATTGATGTCCACACCACCAAAGTCAGGCTGACTGGCTTATAGTTGCCAGGCTCCTCCCTGCAACCTATTTTGTGCAGTGGGACTACATCCAGCCTCTGCCCTCCTCCTGTTCACTGGGACCAATACTGTCTCCAGGAAGTGGTTGGACGGAACTGTCAGAGGTGCAGCCAGTACCTTCCTGTGCCCCTTCAATATCCTTGGATGCACCCAGTCTTGTCCCATTGCCTTTTCCACTTTCAGATTTGTGAGTGCCATCAGGACTCTCTACCCTACAAAATGGACTAGTGTCCACCTCCCTTCCTTCAATACCTCTGTTACTTTTATGTGGCCCCTCTCCTTCCTTTATGGACACTGAACAAAAGTATTTGTGCAGGATGTCTGCCTTTTTCTGGTCCCCATCCACCCACTCCCTGCTTTCCTTCTTAGCATCAACATCTCTCCGCTGGTCTTCCATTTTTAACTTACATGCCTGAAAAATGTTGTGCCCCACTCTTTACTGCCTGAACTATTCTCTCGACCGTTTGCACTGTTGTACTCCTTACTGCATTGACAGACCCCCTCTGTTTCTCATGATACACATCCCTGTCCTTTCTCCTCTTTGTCATCACCACTCCAAAATGGAAATCATGGATGTATTTCCACTCCAGGTCTTTCACACATGTTAATAAATGTATTTATGTGTACAATGTTCTTCTCATAGCCATGGTCTGGCTATCTTTATGTTATTCTGTGTCTTAGAATCATGTTTGCATTGCATTCATGCAAGAAATATTTCAGTTTTGATTGTGTGATGTAATTATGGTTCATTTTTGATTGTTTTATATACATATTTTCAATTTATGATTATGTTCTGTAAAGATCCTGTGTTATTTTACATGTTGACATGAACTGTGTATGTGTCTTCTGCCCCAGCCACCAGCCAACAAGGCTTCACCTCACTCATGGATGCTGTTGGCCCCAACATGGACAACAATGATTTTGTTATTCTTTGTGATGTTAATATCAACTGGCTCAATTGTAACAAACCAATTGTAGAACAATCCCTAAATAAGATCCTCCTCACCCAGATAATATCCCAACCCACCAGGCTCTCAAAGAATGGTCAAACTGCCACCTTCATAGACTGGGTCCTAACTAAAGTCAGTAAATCACTTGCTCCAGCATCCTTCCTGACTCCATAAGTGATCACTCACCAGTGTTAAGTGTCTTGCGTGCCAAAACACCTAACATATCACCCTGCATAATTCATTTCTGTGACTTCTTTCACCTGGACTTCACCCAATTTAAATTTGAATTTGAACTGGCCAGCCTTGACCAATCATATCAATGGGTTACCTCTGACATTGACCAGGCTGTCTCCTATTTCAATACAGTTTTCTCTAGGATACAGGATAAGCATGCTCCCTTCACCTCCAGGAGAGCCCATGGCCAGAAAACTAAATGGATCACATGCCCTCTCCTATCTGTTCTGAAAGAGAGAGAGATAGACAGATGCTGGGCTACCTCCAAGGCTTCCAACTCTAGCTCTGACTGAACCACCTAGAGAGCCCTTAGGATCAAATGCAAACAAGCTATCCAGCAGAGCAAGAGTAACTTTTATCTAACTCAGTTGGTCTCCTCTAACAACAACCCATGCCAATATTAGAACCACCTCAAACATTCCCTTGGCCATGACAGCCCCTCAACCCCTCCTGAATTTGAGATTGAGGGGTCAACTGCAATAACCACAATACCATATCCAACGCCTTTAACAAGTTATTCTCAGATCTCGCAGCTTTCACTAAAGTTCTCAGCACTCCCCCTGGAAATCTGGCATCTCTTTCATCCTCTCCCACAGGGCAGCATCCCCCTTTCCTCTTTAAATAGGTCAGTACTACAGAGGTCCATAGTCTTCTTACGCAGATTCCTGAATTCAAATCAACTGGCTCTGATGGCATTGAGCCAAAACTCCTTAAACTTGCAGGTCAGGAGTTGGCAGTCCCTTTAACCAGAATTCACAATTTCTCCCTCTCACACAACGTTGTTCCGTCCATCTGGAAAATTGCAAATATTGTGCCAGTATTCAAAAAAGGGAACTGCAAACTGATAACAAATTATAGGCTGATTGCCATCCTACCAGCGCTGATCAAGGTATTTGAGAAAATTGTTTCTGCCCAACATAACTCCTACCTAGGAGACCATGGCCTTCTTTGCCCTGCCTAGTACAGTTTTCACGAAAAACACAGTACTACTACTACTACTGCTTTGCTCGCCCTTACTAACAGTGTATATACAATACCTCTCTTGATAAAGACGAATATGCTGGAGCTTGGAGCTGTATTCATAGATCTCATGAAGGCCCTCAGTATGGTTAACCACTCCCTTCTCTGCAACAAACTAAGTACCCTAGGGATATCCAGCCATGCTCTGCTCTGGTTCACTAGATACCTCTCCAACAGGCAACAGTGAGTTAGGATTGGATCTTCTTTCTCTTATAATCTTCCCTCCTCACTTGATGTCCCCCATGAGTCAATACTTGGGCCTCTATTCTTCTCTTTACATATAAACTCTATCCTTCACTGTTTTGAAAATTGCACCCCTCTCCTATATGCCAATGACTTCGTGTTCTCTGACAGTGCTACTGACATAGCTGATGTCAGTAGTGCCCTAACTTCTGATCTTAAGGCCATCCAATCCTGTTTCAAGAAAAATACACTACTAATAAATCATACCAAATCTCAAGCCATGCTGTTTGGCACCCCTCACTAGCTAGAAACATTAACACCCCATTAACAGTGCTCTGTGACAATGGCTCTCCTTTGGAAACTGTCACTTCCTTTAATTATCTTACGTTTCACTTCATCCCTCCCTTGAGTTCTTCAATCATATATCTTCTGTCAGTAAGGCGATTAATACCAGCCTTGGCATAGCTTATTGAGCCAGTCCTAACCTCTCTTCTTCAGTGAATAACAATTGCTTGTGGCTTACTCCTTCCAAAGATAACCTATCGCCTGCCAGTATTTGCCTACACCTCCTACACCTCACTGTGTAAGTGAGAAGTGGCATAAAATAACATCTGTTGCTTTGTCCTTGCATGCAATTGCCTCACTCACCACTGCACACTTTACACTAAATTAGGTTGGCCATCCCCCTTCCACCTTATGTGACCTTTCTCTCGGGAGAATTATCCATAGCACACTACTGCATCTAATGCTCCACTCCCTTGCACCCCTCCTTGTGCCTTGCAAAAATGTATACTCCCTTATATCCTCAGACTACGATCATCTATCCATTCCTAGGATTAGGTTCACATATGGTGAAATGACCTTTGCAACTGCAGCCCCTAAACTGTGGAATAGCATCCCATCTACCATACGACAGTGCCAAGTTGCCAACTCCTTCAGACGTCAATTCCTATCCCACCAGCTCCAACGTTCTCTATGTTCTTGCCCCTAATCTACAAATCCCTGCACTATCCCTCCTACTCTTAACTGACAACTCATTGCACTTAATGACTAACTTGTCTGTACTCCTCTACTTACTCTACTTAGCCTCACTGCTCTTGCCTTGGCTGTGATATTTTGTGAAATTGCATATGCTTTCAGAAATGTACTTAAATGTCCTTGAACTCTTTTATTTGTTACTTGCACAGTATGTATCCCTGTACTTTATGTTAATGCAGGTACCATCCAGTTTTGTGTGCTGTACTACTCCTGCTGCTTTGTTACTGATTTCTCTGAGTATTGTAAAATCCTACCTTTGTATCCTCCTGGGTCATGCCTGAAAATAGGTAAATGTATGCCTAGTGCACCCCAGCCAGTCAATAAAAATGAAATAAAATATTTGAAACTAAATGTATTTTATTTAATGTTGTTCATGAACATTAGCTAACGTGTATGTTTACATGTAAATATGTACATAAGTACATTTCAGATGCATATGCACTGTTCTCTGGTGTCATTAACGTGCAATGTATGACAACAACTGCATGGTTTAAACCTCTTCACCATACAGGTGGACATATCATGACATGTTACAGCATTTCCATGATGGTGCTGCTAGATAGATGCTGTGTTACTCACGAAACATGGCACATGGTGTACACCTCTTAGCTGTTGACAAACACCTGTGGATGGGTCATGATACACACATAGGGCAGGGCAGTAACAAAGTCATTTAACATGCCAGGCAGATGCCCTATCTGGAGTGATACAGAGATATGTGCACTATGCATGTGTATCACAGTGTGTACCGGGATATGCATGCTCTCTTCAAGACAAGGGTAGTGTTGACATGATATTGACCCTGTCACACATACATGGATGGAATTATCTTTGGTTGAATAACTACCCATACACTAATATGCACAAAGCATGGAGACATGCTACTGCTTAACATGGTGCCATGATACCTTATATTTGAACATATATTAGCAGACACAGTCGAACGCAACATGAAAGATCACTGCCCATCCCCCCAACACGCAGACGTACAAGACACAACGTGTGAAGTCACTCAGCATTCCACGTGTCACAAGGGACATGATCACACTGTACTATTTACATAGTTTATTAAATCTGGCCACAACAATTCATAAACTGGTGTACAGGAACTGTAACCAATTTATGCGGTAACCTGTCTAGAAACAGTCCCTTATAAGCTGCTCACGGGCATGCCCGGCAGCTGCAGTAGAAGCTCCTCGCCTTGTAGGTGGTGATAGTGTGTCCTGCATTGATGGTGCCTATTCATCATCATCATCAGTTCATCATCCTGTCCAGGTAACAATACTTCTGGCATAAGAAGTTGCTGTGCAAGGGCATTATTGTGGAGTACACATCATGCCAGAAATATCTTGCAGGCCTTCATTGGGCTGTTTTGCAATGCTCCACCTGAGTGATCTAAGCATCTAAATCTCATTTTTAGTGCACCCAATGTCCACTCAATTACTGATCGCGTGTGCGAATGTGCAGCATTGTATCTCTCCCTTTGCTCTGTCTGTGGATAGTTCATTCATGTCATGAGCCATGTCTTCAGGAGATATCCACTGTCACCTGGTGGAATGTAACAGACATGATGGGTCGCACATGACATTTGATGTGCAAAATCTATCTACCTCTAAACACAATGGAATTGATATATTTTACAGTACAAAGGCATCCATAGAAACATCGAAACATAGAATTTGATGGCAGATAAGGACCGCTTGGCCCACCCAGTCTGCCCATTTCCCTACCTAATGGATAAGCTGCAGATCCTAGTCAACCAGCAGCCTACTTCTTTCTACCCCCACCCCCTAGAATTGCCTTATGGCTGCCCCATGCATGCTTGAATTCAATCACTGTTTTTGACTCCACAACCTCCTCCGGAAGGCCGTTCCATGCATCCACAACCCTCTCTGTGAAAAAATACTTCCTTACATTACCTCTGAGTCACCTCCCCCACCTATCTTCAAATTGTGCCCCCTTGTTCTTGCACACCTCTTTTTTTGGAAGATGCCACCCTCTTGGACTTTGTTGATTCCCTTGAAGTACTTGAACATTTCTATCATGTCCCCCCTTCCCTCCTTTCCTCGAGGCTATACATATTAAGCTCCTTTAGTCTCTCTTCATATGTCTTCGGTGCAGACCCTGCACCATTTAGTTACTTGCCCTCCTCTGGACAGCTTCCATCTTGTCTATGTCCTTGGAGATTGGGTCTCCAGAACTGCACACAGTACTCCAGATGGGGTCTCACCAGCTGTCTGTACAGAGGGATAACAACTTCCTGTTTTCTACTGGTGTTGCCTCTTCCTATGCATCCCAATATCCCCCCAGCCCTCCTTACTGCCCTCTCACATTGCTTGCCCACCTTTAAGTCATCTGATATGACTACCCCCAGGTCCCTTTACATTTTTGTTGTTGTTAATATCTCACCCCCCACTGTGTACTCTTCCCCTGGGTTTTTGTTTCCCAGGTGCATTACCTTGCACTTCTTAGCATTAAATCTAAGCTGCCATACATTTGACCATTCCTCTAACCTTGCCAAGTCCCTTCTCATCCTTTCCACCCCACCTTGTGCATCAACTCTGTTGCAGATCTTTATGTCATCTACAAAGAGACATATTTTCCTTCCAGTCCCTCTGCAATGTTGCTTACAAAGACTTTGAAAAGGACTGGTCCTAATACTGAACCCTGAGGCACTCCACTAGTAACCCCCCTTTCTTCAGAGTGGACTCCATTTACTATTAACCTCTGTGTCCTATTCTCCAGCCAATTCTTTACCCAGGCTATCATCTTGGGACCCACTGCCAGACTGGCTAACTTGTATATTAATCTTTTGTATGGGAGTGAGTCAAATGCCTTGCTAAAGCTTAGGTAGGCCATGTCCACAGCCCTTCCCTGATCTACTACTTTGGTCACCCAGTCAAAGAAATCTATTAGATTCGTCTGGCATGACCTTCCTGCTGTGAATCCATGCTGCCTTGGGTCCTGTGCCCCTCTGGCCTCTAGGTACTCGAATATTATTTCCTTCAGAAGTGATTCCATCATTTTCCCTATCACTGAGGTTAAACTAACTGGTCTGTAGTTTCCCGCTTCTGCCCTGCTCCCACTTTTGTGAAGGGGAATCACATTGGCCCTCCTCCAGTCCTCAGGTACCACCCCATCCTCCCATGATTTGTTAAAGAGGGTACCCAGTGGTGTCACTAGTTCTACCCTTAGTTCTTTTAGAATTCTGGGATGAATCCCATCAGGCCCCATTGCTTTGTCCACCTTCAGTTTTAAGAATTCTTTCAGAACCCTTTCTTCTGTAAATGGGCTGATATCAACTTCTGCATCCAGAGTGTTTCTATTGTTTGTTTTAGGTACCTCCCCCTCTTCATTTATAAATACTGAGCAAAAATATTTGTTTAGTATCTCTGCCTTTTCACAGTCACCCTCTGCCCACCCTCCTCCCCTTTATTAAGCCTCACTATCCCTCCATTAGTCTTCTTTCGCTCCCTGATGTACCTAATAACATTTGTTTGTCTGTCTCCTATATATCCTAACCACAATATGAATTTGTACAATGTAATGACACACACACACATACATAGTGGTGTTGCTTGCCACTTGGCCATGGTGCCAAGTTGCACATTACAGCAATAATGGACACTTGCATTGTTCGTCACGTATGAATGATATGCAACACATGCATTGTTGTGGCAACATGTGCTGGTAATTGTTTGCTATGGGTCTCTATGGTGCACTGTGATGCTACAACATGTAGGGGTGCCACTCCACTCAACAAAGTGTACACCTATGTGGGTTTGTACTAGGGCTGTGCGAATACCTTTTCCTGAATATTCGGCCGAATATTCAGTATTTGGGTCCCAAGTATTCGGTATTCGTTATTCGGTATTTGGCCAGAAAAGGTGTTTTTTAAGGAAACTTTAAAAAAGCACTTCAGCAACACCATTAATCACCCATTGAACCTGGTATACCATATACTCCTCAATGACACTTCAGCCACCAACACTGAGCTTCACTAATGCAACACAAGCTTCATGTGGCATACTCGATCCACCACAACACACACACATAGCTCTCTGAAAACAATATCAAGCATTGCATTGGGTCAGCACTAGATGGTGTTCATGGTCACAGACATGGGGTAGAAGGTGTTTCAGCCATGGGCATAGGAATAGTGGTAGCAGTGGTTGCAGTAGTGGTGACAGCTGAAAGGGTGGCTGTTGCAAGAAAGGCACTGGTGGTGGTGGGAAGCACACTGGCTGTGGATGTAGCAGCCATAATGGTAGCAGTGGGGACACTGGTGGTGGTGTCTGCTGCTTACTGCACAAAGCATATATGGTCTAATTCCCCCCTACTACTGTACAACAGGATGTGACAGTGAACATACAGATGGACAGGTGGTGACACTAGCAGTAGTAGTACTGCTAATGGTATTAGTGGTAGTAGTACTATTACCAATGCTACAAGAACTAAAAGGCTTGCTTGGGGAGAACAATATTTGAGCCCACCGAATAAAGAGAGACACCTGTATGTCATTGTCTATGCAGTCTATCTCACCACCTTCTCTGGAATTGTATTATGTATCAATAATTTACAGTGGAGCAAGACAATATGCAATTCAATACTTTGCAGTAAATGACATGCCACAAAATATTGGATGACTGGAGGGCTTAACTGCCATTAAATTACACTGCTCCTTGCAGCATACTGCTCCTTGCAGCATACTGCAGCATTTTACAGCAATTTTGCAAGATACTGCATTGCGTACTTGATGCAGTGTTTCATCCTTGGGTATGTTAGTTGTGGATTGTTTTGTTACAAGGGCATCTCAGTCTCATTCATTTTAACTTCACTTATTTATAGTGTGTGTTTCTTTAAGGGTTGTATATTCATAGCGTTTTTGTATGTTCCCGACATGCACCCTGACAAAGACCAGGTTCTGGTCAAAGCATCAGGGCTCTATTGGCATCCTCCAGCCTTAGCACAAACAAATGTATTGGCAACTTTATGCTGCACTGCTCTTAACTGTATTTTGTTACTGCAACCCCCGCTGAGTGCTTCCTTTGTTCAATCTATATAGATTGTTTAGGGGGTTGGCAGCCCAGGGACAACACCAGCAGTAATTCTGTGGATGTGCTGTATGTTTGCGGTCTATCATCCTGTCCCTCACCACTTGGGGCCAATGGTGCAGATGCTTTGCTGGGGCTGGACCAAGCATGTTTGCAAGATTGCTAAAGACATGATGGGTCAGGTCACTACTGGTTACTGGGTAAAGCACAAACTATTATTACGTAGTACCTGTGTGTGTGATGCTCTACTTAGTGCTTGTGGAACTACAGTAATACACCAACCTTTCCAGTTATACTGCACCACAAAAAGGTAGCATCAAAGAAAAACACTGCTACCATGAAGGGGAAGAAAAGGGCAACCTATTTAGTCAAACATGGAACCGAGCAAGGAACAGACAGATGACATACAGTTAATTCCATGAGACAAGCCTGCCCCACTAAGTGTAATGGTTTAATTAACAAAGCAAGAATAAACAAACAAAAAAAATGCATGTGCACAACTGTGCACACTCACACAGCACAGACTCGCCGGGGGATATATTTCACAAGCACAGTTTAATTGTGTGCAGTGGCCTGTAGAAGTGTGGGGGGGGAGAGGAGAGGAGAGTAGAGTTAGCCACCGTGTCAGCGTGGCTCAGTTGGTAGCACATCTGCCTCTGGACCAGAAGGTCGTGGGTTCTCGTCCCACACTGGGATTGGACTTGCATCTAAACATTGCTGGCATCCAAATGCAGTATTTGGGGGTGCTGTACTGCTGGGGTGCGCCTCCCTTCGGATGAGACGTTAAACCGAGGTCCCTTCTGCCCATCCTGGTGTTGTCCTGGTGGGTGTCCAGGTGGAAGTAAAAGAACCCAGGGCACTCTTCGCAAAGAGTAGGGAACAATCCCGGTGTCCTGGCCAACATTTCCCTTCCCATAAACTGGTTCATGCAATTATCCAGGCTGTATGTGGGTGATGATGTGCGATATGGCTGCCACCACACATTCAGTCACTTCACTACCAGTCTAGCATTGCTTGTAAAGCACTTTGGGATACACTGTGTATGAAAGCGCTATATAAATGCTGATTCTTCTTCTCCTCATGTGTATAGGGATCTATCCCCAGAACCAGAGGAGACTAACAATGCTAATTCAGTGAGTCAAGCCTGACTGGCTTAGAACTGAAGAAGTTTATTTCAATATCACGTGTGGCCCTGCCTCATGAAAAAATATATTAAGCATGCACATGCAGGGTGAAGCCTCACAAAATCAAATATTTTGCACATATACAGCAAATTATAAGCAGTGACCTGCAGGAGGGGGAGTTAGCAGACACCCTCATCAGTCATGCAGGGAACCAAGCCTGGAACCAGACAACAGCTAAAAAAAAAAACACAAAAATAAAATGTGCTCCACCCAAAAAAAATCACACTGGAGCTATGTCAGACAGCAGCAGAGAAGGGGTGTTAGCAGACAGCCCTCCTAGTCTCTGTAACTGAGTTCAGCAATAGGGACAAAATACCTGTCAGAAAGCCAAATATAGCTTTTCTGACACTGATCAAAAAAACTATACTGACCCAAAAAAGCCTGTGAAGCAAAAATCTATTTATTTTTTAGCAAGTTTAAGGTCTCAAAAGTACTGCAAAGCAGCTCTCAGAAACCACTGTCTCCTGTCTTCTACCAGCTCAGAGTGAGGAAGTCACATGGTGTGCTTGCCTCTGAGCTCAAGATACAGTTTTTGATTGGCCAACAAAGATCTGCGAGACTTGGAAATCTCACCGAATAGTAGTTCCCGAATAGTGGCCGAATAGTGAACTATTCGGAAAATGCATCCAAATATTCGGGAAGCCTACTATTCGTGGTATTCAGAAAATACTATTCGGCCCATGCACAGCCCTAGTTTGTACCATACAGTAATCTTACATGGTTACACTTTTGTGCACAGTGTTGCTGTCCCACTATGCCTTGGGGGTGCAGGCAATATGTTGTAATACTCTCCAAACATGTAGGTCATAGTGACACATATGCAACATTGCCAATGTGGACATCTAGTCCTGAGCCAGTATAGGCTCTGACTGTCAATGTTCTGCGATAACAGTGCAGGGACACTTAGGCAATCCTGTCTAATGCTCATAGATGTCAAATGGTACATACAGTCTGCAGAGTACTGAGGGAATAACATAGAAACATAGAAACATAGACTTTGACGGCAGATAAAGACCGCTAGGCCCATCTAGTCTGCCCATTTCCCTACCTACAGGATAGGCCGCAGATCCTAGTTAACCAACGGCCTATTTCTTCCTACCCCCCCACAAGAATTGCCTTATGTCTGTCCCATGCATTCTTGAATTCTCCCACATTTTTAGACCCCACAATCTCCTCAGGAAGGCTGTTCCATGCATCCACTACCCTCTCTATAAAATAATACTTCCTCACATTGCCCCTGAACTGCCCTCCTTCTATCTTTAAATTGTGTCCCCTTGTTCTTGCACGTCTTTTTCTGAAAGATGCTACCCTCTTGGACTTTGTTGATTCCACTGAGGTACTTAAAAGTTTCTATCATGTCCCCTCTCCTTCTTTCCTCAAGGGTATACATATTAAGCTCCTTTAGTCTCTCCTCATATGGCTTCTCTTGCAGACCCTGCACCATTTTAGTTGCCCTCCTGTGGACTACCTCTATCCTGTCTATGTCCTTGCGGAGATGGGGTCTCCAGAACTGGACACAGTACTCAGATGGGGTCTCACCAACTGTCTGTACAGAGGATAACAACTTCCTGTTTTCTGCTGATGATGCCTCTCCCTATACATCCCAGTATACCCTCAGCCCTCCCTACAGCCTTCTCACATTGCTTGCTAACCTTAAGGTCATCTGATATGATTACCCCCAGGTCCATTTCCTTTTTTGTTGTTGTTACTACCTCCCCACCCATTGTGTATTCTTCCCCTGGGTTCTTGTTTCCCAGGTGCATTATTTTGCACTTCTTTGCATTGAATCCTAGCTGCCATACTTCTGACCATTTCTCCAACCTTGCCAAATCCCTTTTCATCCTTTCCACGCCTCCTTGTGTATCAACCCTGTTGCAGATCTTTGTGTCATCTGCAAAAAGGCATACTTTTCCTTCCAGTCCCTCTGCAATGTCACTGATAAAGACATTAAAAAGGACTGGACCCAATACTGAACCCTGCGGTACCCCACTAGTAACCCCCTTTCTTCAGAGTGGACTCCATTTACAATTACCTTCTGTGTCCTGTTGTCCAGCCAATGTTTTACCCAGGCTACCACCCTGGTACCCACTCCCAGGCTGGTTAATTTGACTATTAATTTTGTGTGGGACTGTGTCAAATGCCTTAAAAGTCTAGGTAGGCCATGTCCACAGCCCCTCCCTGGTCTACTACTTTGGTCACCCAGTCAAAGAAATCTATTAGATTCGTCTGACATGACCTTCCGCTGTGAACCCATGCCGCCTTGGGTCCTGTGCTCCACTGGCCTCTAGGTACTCAACTATTCTTTCCTTCAGAAATGACTCCATCACTTTCACTACCAAGGTCAGACTGACAGGTCTGTAGTTTCCTGCCTCTGTCTTGGTCCCACTTTTGTGAAGGAATCACATCCGCCTTCCTCCAGTCCTCGGGTACCACACCATCCTCCCATGATTTATTAAAAGAGTAGCCTGTGGTTTCACTAGTTCCTCCCTTAATTATTTTAGAATTCTGGGGTGAATTCCATCAGGACCTATTGCTTTGTCCACCTCCAGTTTTAGGAGTTCATGCAGAACCCTTTCTTCTGTGAAAGGACTGGACCGACCCCTATCAAGAGTGCTTCTGTTAATTGGATTAGGCACTCCCCTCCTCTTTTGTGAATACTGAGCAGAAATATTCTTCAGTATTCCTGCTTTTCACTGTCCCCCTCTGCCCACCCACCGTTCATTCTATTCAGCCTCACTATCCCTCCCTTTGTCTTTCTACGCTCGCTGATGTACCTATAAAAGGTTTTATCCCTCTTATTAACTGAGTTGGCTGTCTTTTCCTCAGTTTGGGCCTTTGCTATTCTGACTTCCCTCCCTGCTTCCTTCTGCCTTAACTGGTACAGCTGTCTGTCCTGCTCCTTCTGTGTTTCCTTATACTTCCAGAATGCTATCTTTTCTTCCTGACTTTCACAGCCACCTCTTTTGAGAACCATAGTGGCTTTTTCTTTCATTTTGATTTGTTTATTTGCTTCACACAAGGCTTGTTGCCTCTGTGATGGCAGTTTTGATAATTCCCCATTGTTGCTCCACCCTCCTTCTAGCCTGTTTGCTAGTGCTTTCTGAGCACTTCTCCATCTTGCCAAAGTCAGCCCTCCCAAAGTCCAGTACCTCACTTTGTATGGCTTGACTCTGTAGCTGAGTTTAACGTGAACCACACTGTTTGATGGTCACTTGTCCCCAGATGGCAACCCACTTCTAGATCTGAGATCCTCTCACTGCCTCCATTTGAGAGTATGAGGTCTAAGATTGCTCCTCACGAGTGGGTTCCAAACTAGCTGTCTAATGCCTGCCACCTGTAGGGCATCAAGAATGGCCCTGCTCTTGGATGTGGCTGCAGCAATGTGCTCCAGTTAACATCTGGCATATTCAGGTCTCCCATCAACAGTATCTCCCTTTCTCTGCCATTCTAAAATGCCTTCTATCATATCCTTGTCCATTCCTTCCCCTGACATGGGGTCTGTACACAACCCTGAGGATTGTGGTGCCCTTTCCAGTCTCCAAGGTGACCCACAGTGCCTCCTCTGCTCCCTGTTTACTCTTTTGTTCAATTGTTTTTATCCCTTCCTTTACATAGAGAGCTACTCCTCCCCCTCTTCTCCCCTGCCTGTCTCTCCTGTAGGTTATGTACCCAGGTATGTTAACATCCCAGTCATGATTCTCTGTGTACCATGTTTCTGTGACTGCTACGATATCCAGGCATCCCTCTTCCATTAAGGCCACCAGCTCAGGGAGCTTGTTGCCCAGACCACGGCATTGGTACTCATTACCTCCATTTCCTGATGGCCTTACCCCTTGCCCCATCCCTGTCCTTCTTGCCTTTGTCACTTTCTCCATTTACCCCTGCCCTTCTCCCTATTGACACCTCTATGTTGGTGTTTGCCGCACTTACTACTGTGATTATTTGGGGGGGGCTAGGATTTTCCTGCTCCTTTTCAGTGCTTCCCCCCTTGGCTAGTTTAAAAGCTTGCCAATGAAGCATGTAAACCTATCACCTAGGATCCTGCCCATCATGCCTGTATAGGCTTGCATCACTCTAGGTGGATCCCCAGTCCCCAATGAAGCCAAATCCCTGAGCTCCACACCAGTGTTTCAACCACTGATTGAATCCCATGGTGCGGAACACCCTAGCCTCTCCTATGCCATAGATGGGTAGCACCTCCGAGAAGGTTACCGTGCGTGCAACTTGACTAAGGCCCCTCCCCAATTCCACAAACTCTTCCTGTGCTTCTCTAATCCCTTTCTTAGCCAGGTCATTTGTCCCTAGGTGGACAATGACATCCAGCTCCCTCCCCTGTGCAGCTGCTCTGGCAATCCTGAGGATTTTCTCCCTGTCCCTCCAAGCCATGGTGCCAGGGAGGCACCTTACCTCCCTCTCCCCTTCCTCCCCCAGTTCTACCTTCCTAACAATGGAGTCCCCCACCAGGAGTTGTTTCCTTCCCCTGCAGGGTCCCCTGCCACCCTCCTGTGGGTCTCCTTTGTCGAGGTTCCCAGCATCCTCCTTGGTCTCCACTGTGAGTGCCTCCATAGAGGAACCACACTTTGCCAGAATGGCATAGGAATGTGAGAGGTACAACTGGAGGGATGCGCCTCTGTTCCACCACCCTCACCCTCCCTGAGCCCACTGTGGTCCAACTGCTCCTCTTGGCAACCTCTGAGGCAACGGCAGTGGCACTGGTGGTCCCTGGATGGAAGAGGAGGTCCCACAAATCCTGGCCAACTCAGCCTGGAGATGAGCAACCTCCTCCCTCAGCCCAGAGAGGTGCCTGCAGATGGGACAACACCGCATCCTCCAGAACATCTAAGACTGCTGCTCCACAGCCACTGCACTGCACCACTCCAATGATGTCTTATTTCTGGCCCCTTAACTGTTTGCAATCCTTACTCTTTCCTCTGTTTTTTTTTCTCTCTCTCCTTACTTTCTGCCTGTGTGCCCTTTAAGCTCCTGATTGTCCTGTTCTGAGACAAGAATATCCCATTTTTCTCAGTAGACCACTTACTTGCTCAGAGGCAGATCTCCAGCAGCTAGAGGGGGCCGGAGAGCTACTCTTGCCCTTCTAGGATGGTGGGTCCTTGGTGGTTCTGTGATCACACACTTCCTGCCCCTAAACAGGAAGTTCCTGTTGTCAGTCAAATCCTGTGCCTATAAAAATAGAACTTAGCTTTTGGTGGGGAGGGAAGGGGCAATATAGTCCCAGCAGAAGTTCAGTCACACAGCAGTCCCTTTCTCCTGGTGTCTTCTGCCAAGCTATTAGCAGAATCTTTCTAAGGCAGTCTTTAAATGTAGCTTCCTTCTAGCTGCTCACCCCCTACTTACCAGATCTTTCTACAAGTAATTTAAACCTCACAGCAGTTAAGTCCTTTCAGTCACCTGAGATTTACACCTAGATAACTCTTCAGATACCCATTCAGTTCAGTTAACCCAAACACACACTTTTTTTTTTTTGTATGTTAGTTTTTTTTTTACCCTAAATTAAAGGTCCAAGTACAAAAGTTCTTCTACTTTAGTCCCAGCAGAGAAGTTCAGTCACACAGCAGTCCTTTCTCCTGGTGTCTTCTGCCAAGCTATTACACCAGAGATGGGATAACAGGCACCTGCAATACATTTCAGTACTGTTTGTGCAATTTCATGCGCATCCAGGAAATATATTGTGCAGTATACAATATTTACTGCAAGTGCAGAAAAAAATATATAATATGCATTACCACATGAATCTGTATAGCAAATCGGAAGAGGGTCTTGCTGTACACAGAGCACACTTCAGCAGTGCTGCACCTGGAAGGCATCCTGAAGAGCAGCCACAATGGCAGGTTGAAGCCCCAGCTTCATTGATGCAGAAACAGCACTGCTGCTTGAATATATTAGGAAAAACAGGAACATCCTACTCCCCACCAGGAAGCAGAACCCATTCCCTGAAGAACGGGGCCAAGGTTTGGGTGGCCATATCCAGAAAGATGACCAAGCAGACGCCTCTGAAAAGGACTGTGAAAGAAATTAAAACATAAGCGGAGTGATGTAAACCACAGGGAACCCCAGCTTTGATGTCTTGTATTCTCAGAGGGCCAGGACTCAGATGGGAGTACATAACGTAAGTACATACATGGTTATTACATCTTTCCTATTAATGGTGTGTAAACTCCTGTATATCTCTCATGTACATATGTGCTATGATGTGCCCTGACACCAACTACACACTGAATTGTCAGGTGTGAGGGGGCAGTTGCATAACCCCCGGGTGGCAGATCCTGTACAGGAACATGAGAGGTCTGATCACTGGCATGTGTTCCTACATGGCCTATTTTGTGTTAGGCTAATGTATGTTGTGGTATGTACAAGAGTGGTGTGGTGTTGTTTAGTGTTGTGTACTGCATTTGCATATAATGGATTGCTGCATTGTTATGTCATTGCTTTAGTACAGCTGGACACTGATTGTTTCAGTTGTGCACTGTGATAACAGTACTGTACACATTGGCTAAAGTGTCACCAGTATCATATGTAGTATCTGCATATATTGCTGTTAGTGATAATACTACCTAAGTTACGTTATTCAGAATGTCATATGTTAACCAGACCACTGCTGTATATATATGCATATTCCTCTTGGGACCATTGTTACCTACTGTAATTTTTACGAAAGATTTGTTGTAAGTATCTCTGATTACCTGCCTTCATCCATGTTTAGAAGACAGTTAGATTCATATATGAGAACAAACTGCTGCTGTTTTAGATAGATTTTATGAAATGAGTCTATGTATCATGATTGTATTTTTTATGTTCCCATTTGTAACACAGGACATTGTTGTAAATGGGCAAATCTGTCCAACAATTGTTCCCTGTATAAAAATAAGTGTTTAACAAATAAACAAACAAACAAACAGTGTATATGTAACACTCTTTATCCATGCACACAGATAGGTATGTGCCTGGGGTAAAAATATGTAAATGGATAGGTTAATGGGGAAATACATAAATACAATGATGGATAGTTATTGATATCTATTGGTGAGGGAGATGATAGATGGGTGGATACTCAGATAGATACCTTGAAAATATATGGGTCAATAGATGGATATATGGACACAGTGATATATAGGGATATATAGTTGATAGAATGATAGTTGGACGATATGTACATATATCCATACATAGATAGCTTAGATGGTTGTGGGAGCAGGACACACATATATCTGTGAGGCATTGTCTGAGCATGTGTTGCTGTAATGTCATTGGTGTTGTTGCAATATCAAATCATGCAACACAGTGGTTATATCGGTAGACATGTGACATTGGTACAACATGCACTAACAATTGCTACTCATTCAACCCACAGGTGCTGCTGAGGGATGGACCACATAACCCAGGGACAGATGACAGACAGTGAGTACATCATCCCAGCAACAGGGTGAGTAGTATGTATACCAGCCATTCTAAGCAAGGGCCAGGAACATGCAACAGATCATGTAGTCTCATTGCACAGCCATGTGTGTGATTGCATTGTATGCACCAAACTACCTGGGTAGGTTTTACAGGCAGACATTACATTATGTTACTACATACCTGACACATACAGCCCAGCAAATTCATACGACTCATACAATTGTACATCAGTCAGGGGAGTGAGTCATGCATACCCCCCTTTTTTCGTCTGTGGCACACCTGTGATAACTGACCTACTTGGTTGTGTTTTGCATTATGTGTTTTGCCACAGCCTTTTCAAGACCCAGTATCTGGGGTCAAGACACTGGGAATACACTGTACCTTGGGATATGATTCTGACTACTGCCATACCTTAGCCAACTTTGGGATGTGCTCACATTGTACCCCAATAGGACATGCTGTTCCTTTCAACTTAGCCTCTGATGGCATACATACATTGTCCAGACCACACAGTCACTCAATGATTGTCCATCCAAGTGTACCTATTAAGAGTAGGGATTGCCAAACCAAGTAGGGAAATGGGCAGACTAGGTGGGCTGTATGGTCCTTATCTGCTGGCAGATTCTGTTTCTATAACACCTGTGATAGTGCAGAGCATCTTCACGTTTTGGTTCCCTTACGCCTACGTGTGACCCATGCTTGCAGCTGTGCAGCACATTTGACTGCATTCATTGTAATGAATGTAGCATTCTATCACTGGCAGTGTATGTGCAAGCAGTGCCCTGCAGTAACTCACTGTAGCCTCTTTGTCTACTTCCTATTTCCCTGTCTTTTGGGGCATCTATGGAGTCTGCTTCCCTCATGCACCCAGTTCACCATGCTTGATGTCATGCATGTTCCAGGCTAAGTGTAATCTTGGTTGCCTGTGCTTCACAGTATAGATGCTTGCATCCTCCACGATGTACTTTCATTGCTCTGCATGCAGGTAGTGCACCCTCATTTTTGTCCTACTTCTCTAATGTTAAATTGTACACCCTTTATGACACTGACAGCATTGAAAGGATGACTGTGTGACACAGAGGGCAGGTAGACAGTGCTTTGTGTCATGTACACATGCACAGGGGGTGAGGTTATGGGATGTTTGTACTGTTGTATGTTTGATGTGCCATACAGCTGATAGTTTATGCAGTAGCTTGATTTTAGTGTTAATACTCCTGTGTGCATACATGTTAGTGATTGTAATTCATGACAGGCATCAACGTCTGGCAACAACTGGTAATTTAGATGGGTGTGGGCATATGATGGCATGTATGTGTAATTGTAGCAGGACTATGTTGCATGGATAGTTAACAGTATTGGTGCAGTATTCAGCAGATGGTGCAGGAATGGCACAACCACTTGCAGTCTGTGTGCCCCAGGTCCACACACACACACACTCTGATGTAATACTCGTACTAGTCACGGAAGGTGACTTTAGGCTGAATATCATGCTGTGTATATACAATGCTCCTGGAAATTATGGTGCCATGCAATGGTTTGTGATCTATAAGGGACCCATGGCTTGGCGTCAATACACCAGTGGAATACAGTTATCCAGTGGGGCCATGTGTGACGCTTAGGCCTGGAAGGTCTGATGTTTCCAATGGTATCTCCATTATGGCCTTACTGTGTGTTCATGGTTTTCAGCATACCCTTGGTGCCAGTGTCAGTACTGGTATCTGGGACATGTTGGCCTTTTGTATCTCACCCAAGATCACTCGTACAGTCAGCCAGGTTATATGTTTTCATGGGGACATGGTGTTTATACAACATTCCCAGGTAATCACCATTGATGGAAGGTAATGGTGGTATATTGTGTCACTCCAACCCACAGATGTGCACTGTGTGGTGTGTTTACATGTGCTTGTTTTGGGATTCTTCCTCATGCACTATACACAATGACAGCACATTGTGATGGCACAGTGCCATACACGGTGAGACACACGCTGACATCACACATCCCAGCCATCCCTTACCTTGCATCTCAGGACCCATGTGATCCAACAGTGCCAAGTGGCAAACATGTTAGTAGGCTCCACAGCTAGGTATCATGGAGGCCTTGATGGACATGCTCGCAGTATGTGTACTGGCAGTGCAGGCCAATTTGCATGTCCCAACACACTCTCAGGGATGAAGCACACCTCTGACTGCCTTTTCCTATTGCCCATATGGGGTTTGCAGTCATACGGGATACCCATGTTCAGATGTGGGTTGTGATATGTTGTGCATGACATGGATGCTGCTTTTACTTTGCACTGTACTGGACACAGATGTCCATGCTATTCTGATATGGTGTTTCAACATCTTGTATTATATGCTATGTTTAGCCCACATTGATCATCTGCTCCTGACCAATGACAAATTATGTGAACATAGAACATAGAAACATAGAAGTTGACGGCAGATAAGGACCGCAAGGCCCATCCAGTCTGCCCATTTCTTTTTTTACCTTATAAATGTGCCATCGGCCTTTGCTCTGTCAGTGGCCTATCGATTCACGCTCATCTGTATTGCTACCTTATGCCTATCCCATGCCTGTTTGAAGCCCTGCACTGTATTCATAGCCACTACTTCCTGAGGTAGACCGTTCCATGCATCCCCCACCCTTTCTGTGAAAAGAATTTCCTCACATTCCCCTTAATCAGCCTCCTCTAATCTTATGCTGTGTCCTCTTGTCCTGCTATTTTTCTTATATTGAAACATGTTAGACTCTTTCACCTTGTTAATGCCCTTAAGGTGATTGAATGTTTCGATCATATCATCTCCCTCCTTTGCTCAAGGGTATACATATTGAGCTTCGTTAATCTGTCCTCATATGTCTTCTGATGCAGTCCCTGCACCATTTTGCTTGCCCTTCTCTGGACTGCCTCAATTTGGTTAATGTCCTTGTGAAGGTGTGGCCTCCAGTACTGAATGCAGTACTCCAGATGGGGCCTAACCAGTATCTTGTAAAGAGGGATTATTACCTCCCTCTTACGACTTGTGATACACCCTAACATCCCCCTAGCCTTACCTACTGCTTTAGTGGTCTGCTTGGATGATTTCAGGTCATCGGTGATGATGATGCCCAAGTCTCTTTCTTCCTTTGTGACTGCCAGCAACTCCGCTCCCAGCCTATAGGTGGCTTCAGGGTTTCTCTTTCGTATGTGCATGATCTTGCACTTCTTTACATTAAATCCCAGTTACCACTCTTCTGACCATTTTGCTAGTTTATCCAGATCTCTTCTTATTCTGCCCACCCCATCTGGATCATCTTCTCTGTTGCAGATTTTGGTGTCATCTGCAAACAGACAAGCCTTTCCCTCTAGTCCATCTGCAATGTCACTACTGAAGATATTGAAGAGGACTGGCCCCAGGACTGATCCCTGAGGTACCCCACTTGTGACTTGGATCTCTTCTGACTGTATACTATTTACCACCACTCTCTGTTTTCTGCCCGTCAACCAGTTTGTCACCCAGTTGACCAACTTCTGACCCACTCTGAGCCTACCCAGCTTATTTATCAATCTTCTATGTGGAACAGTGTCGAAAGCTTTGCAGAAGTCAAGGTAGGTGACATCAACTGCTCCCCCTTGGTCCACCACTCTGGTTACCCAGTCAAAGAAATCTATGAGATTAGCTTGACAGGACCTTCCTTTTGTAAACCCATGCTGTCTTGGATCCGGTGCCCCTATGAATTCCAGGTGTTACACTATCCTTTCCTTAAGGAGTGCCTCCATAATCTTGCCCACTACTGAGGTAAGACTGACTGGTCTGTAGTTCCCTGCCTCCTCCCTTCTACCACTCTTGTGGGCGGGATCACATGAGCCTTCTCCAGTCTTCTGGGACCTCTCCTGTGCTCAGAGACTCACTAAACAGTTCTGCTAATGGCTCTGCTAGTTCCACCCTTAGCTCCTTAAGTACCCTGGGATGCATGCCATCCGGTCCCATTGCCTTGTCCACCCTGAGCTCAGTGAGCTCTTGTAGGACCTTTTCTTTTGTGAAGGGTGTAGTGCTCACCTCCCTCCCTCCCCCCTGTGTCCATGGTGCTAAGCTGTGGGCCCTGCCCTACCTTCTCTTCAGTAAATACTGATCAAAGTATCTATTTAGGATAGATGCTTTTACAGGGTCCTCCTCCTCACACACCCTTTTCTCCTTTGAGCTTAGCGATACCCCCTCTGGACTTTCTCCTTTCATTAATGTATCTATAGAAAGTTTTGTCACCTTCTTTTACTGTTCACGCTAGTGTTTCCTCAGTTTGGGACTTTGCCTGCCTTACTGCCTTCCCTGCTTCCCTTACGGCAGTTTGGTATGCCTCCCTATCTTCATCCCACTGCGTTCCCTTATATTTCCTGAAGGCCAGCATTTTGGCTCTGACCTTTTCTGCTACTGTATTTGAGAACCAAAGTGGTTTCCTTCTTCTTTGCACTTCCTTTTCTGTCTAACACAATGGGATGTTGCTTCAAGTATTGTATCCTTAATGCTTGCCCACTTTTGCCGTACCCTCACCTGTGTTTCTTTTGCCAGGGCTAGCTTAACTCTGTTGGCCATCCTATCAAAGTCAGCTCCTCTGAAGTCCCATATTTTTGCCTTGGAATGGGATGATTTAGATGTAGTGACCAAATTGAACTATACCATGTGATGGTCACTGGCCCCCAGGTGACCTTCTACCTGGAGATCTGTGATCCCTTCCCTGTTAGTCAGCACTAGATCTAGGATAGCTCTGTCTCTTGTGGGTTGTTGTACCAGTTGTTTGAGGCCTTCCCCCTGCAGGGAATCTACCATGTGTCTAGTTCTGGCAGATGTTCCTGCTGGTATTGACCAATCTGAATCCGGCATGTTGAAGTCTCCCATTATCAGAACCTCCCCTTAAGCTGTCATGTTTTGTATATCTTCTAACAGTAATGTGTCTATGTCCTCCCCCTGGTCTACGGGCCTGTAGACAACCCCAGTTCTTATGGCTGTCCCATTTCCTGTTTCCAGGGTGACCCACAGTTCTTCTGGCTCCTTATGTGTATTCGGAATTTCTGTAGCTTTGATATTTTCATTGACATACAGGGCCATGCCACCCCCCTTTTGCACCTCGGTCTCTTCTGAACAGTACCTAGCCAGGTACAGAAGTCTCCCAAGTGTGGTCACTGGTAAACCACGTCTCACTAATTGCTACTATGTCCAGTTTAGCCTCTGACATTATTACCTGCAGGTCTGGGATCTTATTTCCCAGGCTGTGAGCATTTTTGTACATGATTTTCCATTGGCCAGATTTCGGTGTGTTTGTTGTTGGGTGAGGTCTGGCATTTCTCCTGTGTGTCATATGGGGAGACAGACCTTTTTTCTTACCTGGTGATGCAAATGAACTGCAAACATGCCGAGTCCCTATTTGACCACTAGCTGAGGGGGGAGGGTGTTCTTCCCATTTGACGTATGGGGTGCTGTACCCCTCTCCCCATTTGCTAGTTTAAATATTTCTGCAAAGACGTCAAACTTCTGCCCCAATGCACTGACTCCCTCCTTAGTCAGAACCTAACAATAATGGTGCTGGTGGATCCAAACGCAGTATGCAACAGTATGTCACACATGTATGTGAGATGTGTGTGAAGATGTGCCAGTGTGGCACAACCTGTTGTATCGTACTGTGCACAGACATGTCATGTTCACAGGCTGTGCACCATGGTGAGACAGGGTACTATTGTATGGTGCTGTGATGTCTACAGGTGTGATGCAGGAGGCATTGCACAGCACAGTATGTGTTGTGTGTTAAACCCATAACTTTCGTGTGTCACACATCCCACATCCTTTGCTTCTTTTACAATATGCTTCACATACTCCCTATGGTACACATATCAGGGTATATACTGTGTGGTTGATCACTATGTCATATGGACATCTACTGCTGTGATACTGTTCGACACAGTCATGTGATTGGCCATGATCGTGCTTTTGCATGTCCATGCTAACCAAGTGACATATTCACATTCTAGGCAGGACCACAGTGGGTGCAAAGAAGAAGCAGAAGCTGCAGAGGATACTTGCGGCAAAGCAGATGCTGGATGCTAAGCAGGCTGGGGAAGGTCGACCCCCTCCAGCAGGAAGACTGCACCTCTCCACATTGAAAATGAGGAGGAAGAGCAGGAGCAGTAGTCAGAAGAGTGGTGCCCATCTGTGAAAGGTCTTGTGCCCAAGGCATTGATATAGGACATCATTGAAGAGGTTGCAGTGCCCATGGAGTCAAACCATAGTGTGGGGAACAGTGCCTTTACACTGCAGCAGAATGGCACACAGGCTGACACTGGTCTATATGTGGGGGCTGATGATAGTACTACAGGATTGCAGCTGGATGCTGATAGGCCTGGGGATGACACACACAGGGTCATTGTCAGACAGTGGCAGTGTTGCAACATGTGGTCCTCAGTGCAGGATCGTTTGCATTGTATTATCAATACCTGTTAAACACTTGTGGGCCAGTTACGTTGCTTGGCAGCCTTTATAGGCAACATGATTCCTAGAGCATGTAATGGCCAATACATTGTGTTGTTGTTTTATACTTTTATATATTTTAGGTAGGTTTTAGTGTTGTATTTTTCATATTATTATGTATAAATCGTTATCTAAGTATCGTGTGCTTGGCATGGTTTTTTTTACCATTCCTGTTGCATTTTATGACTAATGTTGTGTGCATTTACCACCTGTTTTCCGTGCTTTAAAACTTTTGTACCTTATGCATGTCTCTGTCTGTTTCATAGAGTGCTACATTGTTCATTAGGTCTGTTCTGTCATGCCATGTGCAGATGGGGGCTATTGTGTAACTGTTCATGACTGCTATAGTTTTGTTCTACACTGCACTATGCGGGAGGATCATGTTCCATGTTAATTGATGGTGATATAATGTGTGTAGTACATGGGACACATATGTCTACCCAACGATGTGTATCATGTTTGTCCTGACTCTAACAGCTGCACAGTCCAGTCATATGTTTGTGTTTATTTTGGGTCACTGTAACTATCCCCAGATATGTCTGATGCCATGTGCTTCTGATGTACTATATGTCTATATTAGGGTCACAGCAGTTGCCTGCCATGATATGCATGCAGTTTTTTTTGGGCTGTACTGCAGTGCTGCAGGTCTTCTGGTGCATCAACATGTGGACATGCAGTGGTGGGGTTCATGCAACACACTGGTTGCTAGACACCATTAGCATTGCCTTCTGGTAGTGCTCCAGGGTACTGCAACATGTTGTACAGGTGTGGCTGGTTTGGGGTGGGATTGGGGAGGCCACATGATGCAGTCACATGTGCGAGTGCTACATCATTCCTTGTGAACTTGTTTACCTGTTGTGCTGGGTGTGATTGCATGGTGGTGCTAGGGAACACGCTGTCACTGTGGGGACATGCCATTCCACATACATGCATATGTCCTACGTTATGTCTGTGTACCATTATTCCAATATACCTTGCCTATCTGTTGGCATGTAGTGCTGTCTGGCCACATTCTACACAACTTTACATACTAACTGGTCATAGGTTGCTACATCCCACACACATGCATGGGTCTGCACACATGCATTATTTGTGTATGTCTCCTGACACTCTTCTTCTGTTCAGTCTTGCATATTTGCAGACACGTAAGCATGGATGTTTATGGTGTCCACATCTGTTTCACATTACCCAGATCAGAATAGCCACATCCCGTACACATGCATGTGTCTTTAAGTGGATGTTCCTGGTGTGCAGTTTTCAGACCTCCACACTATGTCCATGACCAATATTGGACATCCCACATAGGCACAAACCTTGTGTACCTTTTCTGTTCTGTATTACGTTGGTTATCACAGTCACGTATCTGTAGTTATAAAGCAGCCATCCATGCACTATGTCTCCATGTTCAAAAAGGTATGCTCTGTCTCAAGATGTATGGATCACGACAAGATCCTGCATATTGTGCACACACATCAATTATTCTGCATTCACGGTGTCACACACCACCTGTACCTTTATGGAGTGGTACCCCTTCTGATTTACATAAGCCTCCTCATTATCTCTGGGTGCCATGATGGCTATGTGTGTACAGTCTATGGCATCAAGGACCCTGGGAAATCTGGCCATGGCATGACATTTCTCCTTGACTGCCTACTGCTGTTACACCTGTAGTGGAAATTGTATATATTGGCCTGCTTTAGGTATTAGTGCATTCAAAAAGTGGTCTAGGCATCTTGAGACTGCTGCATGGCTCATCCTTATAGTCAAGGCCCCTGGAATTCTGCGGTTCCGCGGTTGCAGAATTTGCCGTAGAATTTGCACCATGCCGCAGAAAATATATAGTGCATAGAATTCATTGTTTTGGTGAATTTTCATATAAATATACTGTTTTTTCATAGTGTCAGGCTTTCTTTCCCACCTCATTTATCCTGAAGCCCCTCCTCTATGCTCAGCATAAGATGTCATCAATGACATCACATCATAGTTAGCCAATGACAGGACTGCATTCTGCCAGAGTAATGAATAAATCATGCCGCAGAAATCAGAAAATTCTGCCGCAGAACACCAGGGGCCCTGCTTATAGTGTCACCAGTTGGAGTCTGGAATGGTCCAGTGGTTAGAACACATAATGCAGGTGACACTTTTAGTTCCACTTGTAGCGCATGGCTCCACTGTGTTCGGATTTCAAATTCACTGTGTAATGTGCTGTACGGACTATCAATGGTGGATTTAGATAGCCTATATCTGGCTATGCATTGCTCTTCAGTGAGGTCTTTGTATGATATCTTGTTCTGATATTGTTGCCTGGCAGCTCTCCTGCTATGCAACCTGCTGTGCTGTGCTTGCTTTGTTGCATGTGGTGGCTATGGTGATCCTTGGTATTGTCTGTGCTCTGTAATCCACACAGAGTCGGCCCACACACCCAGTAGCATTTTGTCACTGTTGGTTGTGTCTCTCTGGGGGTTTCTTTTGCATGCTTCTGTAGCACACACTTATGGCTGTTACCATCTCTGCCTGTACTGCACGTGGGGCTCCTTTATGGGCTGCACTGGGTCATGTGGTTGTGATTTGTTGAATTTCAATTGAAATGTGTGCTATTTGTGGTGTAACATCTGACACTGCTATAAGGCCCACAGGTTTGGGGTTGCTTGGTGCCTGAAGTTTGAACCCCCACTATAATTGTTTCTCAATTGTTAGTACACTGCCTTTAGCTCGAGTGAGTTACACCTCACTCTCTTTGGTGTAGCATGTGCACAACATTTTTCCGCAACTGTGGAGAAAAAGTGTCTGAGAATAGCCTTTAAGGGGAGATACCATACTATTGAATAGCTTTTTTTTTTGCACAAGAACTTCCACAGCTGCATTTTTTTCTATAGTCCACGGTATATTTTTTCTGCAGCTGCACCCATTTGTGTATGCAATACAGCTCAATTACCCCTTTTTTCCGCAACTGCGTAATTTTTGGTAACTTGCACACTTTTTGCACCTTAAAAGTGTTTTGAGAATCCAGCCCTTAGTCCCAAAACGTTTTATGAATCTAGCCCCATATTATGCCACACTGGTTGCCTATTTGGTGGTGAGTCAGTTTCAAGACAGGCTTGTTGGTATACAAGGTAATGAAGGTAAATGGTAACTGGCACCTACTCTAGGCTGGAAATACAGCACCCAATATGGAATACAATTCAAAAAATGGTTTACCTGCAAAAATAGACTATTTATTGTGCAATTCAGGTGCTTTTATTTGCAAATACAGCAAACGTCCATCAGCTTGCAGTTAGTATGAGTGGTAAGCTTAGAGCAGAGAATACTGACCATGGTGAAACATAGAAACATAGACTTTGATGGCAGATAAGGACCGCTTGGCCCGCCCAGTCTGCCCATTTCACTACCCATTGGATAAGCTGCAGATCCTTGTTAACTAACAGCCTATTTCCTCCTACCCCCCCCACCAGAATTGCCTTATGTCTGTCCCATGCATTCTTGAATTCCCCCACTGTTTTTGACCCCACAACCTCCTCAGAAAGGCCATTCCATGCATCCACTACCCTCTCCATGAAAAATACTTCCTCAAGTTGCCCCTGAGCCATATCCCCTCTACTTGAAGGCACTGAACATGTACTCCCTGGAGGAGAGGAGGGAGACAGGGGATATGATAGAGACATACAAGTATCTTACAGGGAGGAACAGGGTGCAGGAATGCACTATTTTTAAGTGAAAAAGATGTTCCAGGACTAGAGGGCATGGGATGAAGTTGGGGAGGACGATTCAGAGGAAACGTGAGGAAGAATTTTTCACAGAACGGGTGGTGGACAAGTGGAACACCCTGCCAGAGGAAGTGGTGGGGGCTGAAACAATCACAGGATTTAAGAATGCATGGGATAGACATAAAGGAATTCTGGAGGTCAGGGGTAAGGGACAACAGACTTCTTGGAAAACATAAACTGAACTTACAAACTTAAATGGGCAGACTGGGTGGGCCATAGGCCCTTATCTGCTGACACTGTCTATGTATCTATGTATGTATCTATGTACTTCAAATTGTGCCCTCTTGTTCTTGCACATCTATTTTTCTGAAATATGCTACCCTCTTGGACTTTGATGATTCCCTTGAGGTACTTGAAAGTCTCTATGATATCCCCCCTCTCCCTCCTTTCCTTGAGGATATACATGTTAAGCTCCTTTAGTCTCTCTTCATATGGCTTATGGTGCAGACCCTGCACCATTTTAGTTGCCCTCCTCTGGACTGCTTCCATCCTGTCTATGTCCTTGAGGAGATGGAGTCTCCAGAACTGCATGCAGTACTCCAGATGGGGTCTCACAAACTGTTTGTACATAGGGATGACTACCTCCTGTTTTCTACTGGTGATGTCTCTCTCTATGCATCCCAGTATCCCCCCCAGCCCCTCTTATTGCCTTCTCACATTGCTTGCCTACCTTTAGGTCATTTGATATGACTACCCCCAAGTCCCTTTCTATTTTTGCTGTTGTTAGAACCGCCTACCCCCATTGTGTACTCTTCACCTAGGTTTTAGTTTCCTAGATGTATTACTTTGCACTTGTTTGCATTGAATCTAAGCTGCCATACTTTTGACCATTCCTCCAACCTTGCAAAGTCCCTTCTCATACATTCTACCCCCTCTTGTGTATCAACCCTGTTCCAGATCTTTGTGTCATCTGCAAAGAGGCATACTTTTCCTTCCAGTTCTCCACAATGTCACTTATAAAGACATTAAAAAGGATTGGTCCCAGTACTGAACCTTGCAGTACCCCACTAGTAACCCCCCTTTCTTCAGAGTTGACTCCGTTTACTATTACCCTCTGTCCTGTTGTCCAGCCATTTTTTTACCTGGGCTACCACCATGGGACCCGCTCCCAGTCTAGTTAACTTTTTTGTTAATCTTTTGTGTGGGACTGTGTCAAATGCCATGCTGAATTCTAGGTAGGTCATGTCCACAGCCCCTCCCTGGTCTACTACTTTGGTCACCTAGTCAAAGAAATCTATGAGATTCATCTGATATAATCTTCCCGCTGTGAATCAGTGCTGCCTTGGGTCTTGTGCCCTGCTGGCCTCTAGATACTCAACAGTTCTTTTTTTCTTTCTGAAGTGATTCAATCATTTTCCCTACCCCTGAGGTCAAACTAACAGGTAATAATTTCCTGCCTCTGCCTTGCTCCCACTTTTATTAAGGGGACTCACATCTGCCCTCCTCCAGTCCTCAGGTACCACACCATCCTCCCATGATTTGTTAAAAAGGATAGTCAGTGGTGTCACTAGTTCTTCCCTTAGTTCTTTTAGAATTTTGAGTTGAATTCTGTCATTTCCCATTGCTTTGTCCACCTTCAATTTTAGGAGTTCTTTCAGGACCCTTTATTCTGTAAATGGACTGGTATCGCCCCCCCCCCATTCACAGTGCTTCTATTGATTGGTTTAGGTAGCCCCCTATGCTTCTGTGAATATTGAGCAGAAGTATTCGTTCAGTAATTCTGCTGGTGTGTATGCTGAACCCCCCTCTTACTGATGTCACCATACCTGATGCATTTTATGCACAGGGCTTTGTTAAATGCTGGTGAACGTCTGGCATGGGTGGTGACAGTCTAACACATTACTCTTTGATTTGCATGTTCTTAAAGGTAAAGTGCCCACATACATACAAGTGTATAAAGTGTAATAGTGCTCAAGAAACAAAATATACCTTAAGAAAGGTTATAAACATTAGAAAGACAGTGGACCTGGCTGTGAAGTCAGCCAATGCCTGGTGGTTTAAAATAAACCATTTCATGTGTTGTCTAAATACTTTCACATTTTACAGCAGTATGGATTTGTTTAAATAACGAAGTTTCAGGATTACCATCAAAATATTTATAACATCTGCCTACTAGGTGAGCAAGAACTGATCACTCCTATCTACCAACAAGGGAATTCTTAAGCACCAAAGAACCAATGAAACCCAAAATGTAAATTAAATATCCAAGGTTAGATCACAAAATACTTCTAGTGAAGTTTAGCAATGCATTTATGATTCATATGCTTAATTTTCTTAAGGCCTATGCAATTTATGTTTGTTGTGGACTCACAAAAAACTGGGGCAATCACTGAGCATATCTTAAAAATAAGACAAAACACAGAGTGTTATAAAGCTGTACTAAGAATTTATTACAACATCTAAAAAGACTGCTTTTTCAAACATCATGTACTAATCAGAATTTTTAATTTGCTATTATATCCAACAATGTAGTATATTTACTGGATCCAAATTTATCGGACAGCTTTAACACCTTATTATACAGCATCTAAAAAAAATTGTTCTTTCAAACATTATGTACAATTCGATATTTTTAGGTTCTTAATATATCCCATAATGCACTGTATTTACTGGATCCAAATATAACATTTCAGCAGAGAGCATTGCAGTACATAAAATTCAGAAACTTTACAAAAAGGGGGCCACCTGCAGTCTGTCATTTAAACCTGGTACTTCTGTGGCTCTTAGAGAAAAAAATCCAGTATTGTTCTCACTTCAAAAGAATTTTGTCATTGTCACCCTGTAATGAAATGCTAAGGCAAACATAATATTTTCTAAAGGCTTTATTAACAGACAGTGGAACATTACAGAGAGACTGAATGTTTGAACCTGGTGGGTTTCAGCCTGCCAACCAGTATTTATACCCTGGTTCAAATCTCAGGATGCATGCAAGGTATGCATCATTAATATTCAGTAACAATTAAAATACATATCATCACATCTTTCCCCTTTAGAATAAACTTTAAACAATTAAATTTGTTAACTTATAAAGCCCTCTTCTAAATCCTCTAATGTGCAAATTTTAGTATCAGACATCCACTGACTCTGCTAAATTGAGCCAGAGTTGCTGGTTGGGTGTGTAGGTCCATTGGGGCAGCTTCTAGCACCACCTGTATTACTGATAGATGGTCCTCACTGGAGTCTTGAGCTGACAGCACTGCCATTGCCACAACATTGCCTCCTGCCTCTCTCTCTGTTTCAAAATTCTGTTCACCTTCCTTGTTCACTTCTTCCTCTCTCCCTCCACAGGGGAAAGTCTTGTGTTCTATGTGGGGTGCCCTGCATGGCCGGTGAGACCATCAGATTGTGGCGATTATGCTGGTACTGTTTCACACTGGCAGAGACAACATAGAAACATAGAAACGTGGTCTTTGATGACAGATAAGGACTGTTTGGCCCACCCAGGCTGTCCATTTCCCTACCTATTGGATAAGCTGCAGATCCTAGTTAACTAACAGCCTACTTCTTCCTACCCCCACTATAATTTCTTTATGTCTTTGCCATGCATTCTTGAATTCTTCCACTGTTTTTGACCCCATGACCTCCTCAGGTAGGCCATTCCATGCATCCACCACCCTGTCTGTGAAAAAATTCTTTCTCACGTTACCCCTGAGCTGTCCCCCCCATCTTCAAACTGTGCCCCCTTGTTCTTGCATAACTCTTTTTCTGAAAGATGTTACCCCCTTGGACTTTGTTGATTCCCTTGAGGTACCTGAAAGTTTCTATCATGTCCCCCCATAACATAAGAATGGGGGGCAGGTCTGTGCATCATAATAACAACCACAGGGGTCCATTCTTGTTGGCCAGTTCGCATATGAACTTGTTGTCCTGGGCTCAGTGGGGGCAAAGTATGCACTGTTCTGTTATAATAATACAGTTGCTTTTACTGAGCAGACTGCACTGTGGCATGAACATCTGTATCTGGGATTCTTGGCTTCAATAGCCAATGTTTTGCAGGTAACAAGGTTCTAGGATGGCAGCTCATGAGTAACTGCGCTGGGGACCCTGCACCTTCAATAGGTGTTCTTCAGATCAAGCAGGGCCAAATATGGGTCTCTGTTGTCTTTCATAGCTTTTTTCAGGAAATTCTTAACTGTTTGCACTGCTCTCTCAACCATGCCATTACTCTGGGGGAACTGGGGTGAAGAGGTAAGGTGCTTGAACTTGTATGCTTTCTCAAAGGACTGAAACTCAGCACTGATAAATTGGGGCTCATTGTCTATGATGAGAATCTCTGGTATGCCATGCCATGCAAATTGATATTTTATATGATTAATTACTGCCTTCACTTGTAGTGTTCTATAATCTGGACATCTCGATAAATAATAGTCCACAATCAGAAATACGTTATTCTATTAAATAAAAAATAAATCAGCTCCCACCTTTTGCCAGGGTCTCTCTGGCATTTCGTGGGGAAGCAGTGGTTCTCTGGGTTGAGCTTTCCTGTAGGTGGCACAAATGTTACAGTTGGCGACCAAGTCACTGATCTGACTATTCATCCCTGGCTAGAACAATGCATCTGTGGTTCGTTTCCTGCACGTCTCTGTACCCAGGTGGCAGCTTTGAGTTTTCATAAGCATTTCTTTTTGCAGTGATCCAGGAACAATCAGTGTCTCACCTTTAAGGAGTAGCCCACTCTCAGTTGTTATTTCTTCTTGAAATAGCCAATATGGTCTAATGATGGGGTCCACTTGAAATCATTCTGAGAGCCATCCCTGCAATACTGTCTCTTTTGACCTTTGCATTCCATGTCTTGTGCTGTTTCCTGTTGAAACTGTTTCAGTTTCTCATCAGTGATGAGAACTGTTCTAATGGCATACATCTCATGTTTATCAATGTCCATCTCTGGTGAGGTCTCTTGTTGTACAGCCCTACTGAGGGCATCAGCAATGTGCAGCTCCCTTCCTACTTTGCACATGACTTGTAAATCATATTTCTGTAACCTGAGCCTCATTTCCTGCATACAAGGAGAAGCAGTATGCAGGGGTTTCTTAAACAGGCTTTCGAGGGGTTTGTGGTCAGTTTATATGAGCACTTTCTGTCTGCCATAGATGTTTTGGTGGAATTTAGTACACCCATACACAAAAGCCCGAATTTCCTTTTCTATTTGTGCATAATTTTTCTCGGTACTGGTCAGGGATCTTGAAGCAAAGGCCACAGGTTTACTGGCTTGCAATAGGAATGCTCCCAGTCCTTCAGAAGAGGTGTCAACAGACAGGACAACATGCTGGTGCAGACTGTAGAAAGCTAGCACCAGGGGGTGCATAAACTTTTTCTTTAATTCATGAAAAACCTGTTCATGTCTGGGGTCCCAATGCCAGGCTGTTTCTTTTTCCAGCAATTCTCCTAGCATTTTATTCAAAGTTGAAAAATTAGGAATAAATCTGACTAGGTAACTAACCATTCCCATAAACCATTTTAGTTCCATGACATTCTGTTGTGTTGCCATGTCCATCACAGCTTTAATTTTTCTCTGGGACTGCCACTAGCCCACTTTGGGTCAGTCTGTGTCCAACATATGGAACGTCTTTCAGTCCAATCATTGACTTTTTGAGATTCAACATGAGGTGGTGCTATCATGCTCTCTGCAGCACTTTATTCGATCTTTCATTGTGTTCTTGCAAATCAGACCCCCAAATCAAGGTATCATCCATGTAGGTTTCTACACCTTCCATGCCTTCAAATATTTGAGATATTTTCCTTTGAAACACCTCATGGTTAGAGCATATTCTAAATGGCATTCACCTAAATTTTTATTTGTTTTTACTTATTTATTTATTTATTTATTGTGATCTCAGATTGACACCTTTCAGAACAAGCTCATTACATAAGTTCCATGCCAGGGTATATAGATACAGTTAAGCAAGTGACAATACAGTGAAATTACGGACAGTCATTAGGAGGGAGAATCATCCTGAGTCAGACATTATATAAGGTTCCAAAAATAGAGAATATACACTGGTAAAGTACAAATTGGGGGACAAATCAAGTTTACCTCCTGAAACTGTGAGGGGACAACAGTTGGATGAAGAAGGCAGGGGAGAGATACACAGTTGACAGACATACCAAGTTTGCAGATACCAGTGCCAGGATTGCAGGTAGCAGAGACACCAGTGCTAAGTTGCAGGCAACAGCGCAGGTGGCTTAGAGAAAGTACAGATGGATGAAAGGATGAGAGAGGGCAATCGGGAGGGGAGGGGGAAAGGAGAAGACAAAAGCAGTCTGTATAACCTAGAAGGAGTGAGTATAACCTTGGGGGGGGAGAGTGATTGACAATTAAAACAGGAGGCTGGGCAGGGCACTGGTTAGATTCATTACCGTTGTCAAGGCGGTGCAAAAGGAGAGCAGTTACAACATGACTTAGCAACCAGGTAGCTTAGGAGCTCATGTTTAAAGTGTCCTGGAGTGGAAGAGGAAATGATGTTAAATGGAAGAGTGTTGATCCACTTAGGAACCCTGAAGGCAAAGGCTCTTTGGCCAAGGGAGGTACAACATCTAGGAATATTGAAGACAACGCTCTCTGAGCTCCTAGTGAAATGACTGCTCTTTAAAGGGGAGACGTTTCTGCACCCCTGCAGGCATGAGGCCCATACTCACTTTTTTTGCTAGAAGATATGTCTGGTACATGAGCCGATCCATGAACTGAAGCCAACTGGCATGGGCATAGAGGTCACATGTGTGAGCAAATCGGTTGGCACTAGCTGAGAGACGACATGCTTTATTAAGAGTGACTGTAATACGGCAGAGGACAGTATCTGTTGCAGATCCATAGATTACTAAACCATAATCCATGAGAGAGACTCCTGAACAACGAATGGCAAGGTGATAGCCTTAGGGATTAAGCTTATGTTTGTGCCTGTGGAGTAGGCCATTTCAAATATTGACTGCCTTTGCAATGCTGTCAATATGGTAGGTGTAAGGCATAGTGCTGTCAGCTGTGATTCATTTAAATGTTTGGTGACTGGGAGAGGCACACTGAGCTGAGGCTCATTTCTAGGTCTGTCCCGGGGAGTGAGACAAGGGAGGTAATTACAATAGTCAGGTTGGTTACAGTAGCCGCAGAAGAAAAAAAAAATAAAAGTCCAATACAAAAGTAATACACATAGTACAAGAGATTAAATAAAAATAGAGGTAAGCACGGTGAATATGGGTGGTACAATGCAGTACATTTAGCTAGAGCACTTAGTTGGGCCTTTGGTTAGTAAGAGCTGGCAAGTCTGCACCAGTGAGATATGTAGCAGGGGACTTAGCTTGGCTGATAGCAAGAACAGAAGGGAGGCTGGGAGTGGGAGAGGGCACATTTAAAGAGGTTTAGCGAGGGTAGCAGGTGGAACGATGATGGAAGGGAGTTTCAATTGTGAGGGAAGTGGTAGGAGAAAATGGCTTGCCCAGAGTTTGAGTAGAGACAGGGAAGTGCAAAAGTGAGAGGGTCTCTGGAGCAGAGATAATAGGAAGGGTGGGAGGTGGAGGAAAGGAGGAAGATGAGGTAGGGGGTGAGTGAATCAAGTGTATTGAAATCTATCTAATTTGTTGTATCTCAACCTGTATATAACCATTTATTGTATGATGTGGAGCCTTTGTAACGGAGTCTCTAACTCAAATGTTTGTAATTCCGAGAATTCAACAAATAAAATAAATAAACAAACCAGCATTTGGCTATGATAGTGGGAGGACATGGGGTAGAGAGAGGGAGGAGTAAAAGGCACAGTGATGAGTCCTTTATAATACTCAGATGGTGTGTTAAATGTCATTAACTCAGAGCTGGGCTCATCAAGTTTCACTTGCCAAAACGTGTGACCTGCATCAAGCACTGAGAAGATGTTGGCACCCGCTAGCCTTGTAGCTACTTCCTCAACAGTTTTCATTGGATAGTGCTCTCTCTTGATTGCCTTGTTCAAACCTCTGGGGTCAATGCATATTCTTATTTTACCAGGCTTCTCTATTACCACTATTGAGTTAACCCAGCTTGTGGGTCTTTCTACTTGTTCAATAACACCCAGCATCTCTATATTGTCCAGCTCTGCTCTAACCTTAGCTTTTAAATCAAATACTATTTTCTTGGGTGGGTGGATCACTGGACTAACAGGCTTGTTTATCTTAATTTGGCGTTTGTCCTCAAAACACCCCAACTCATGAAAAAACATCAGAAAACTTAGACAATATTTCATCAGTTGCTTCAGTCTCAGAAATAAATGACAACAATTTCTTAACAAGTTTCATCTTGAGACTGGTAGGCATTCCCAGCACGAACATTATGTCAGTATCAACAACTTGAAATGTGACCACACGATACTGATTTTTGAATCCCACAGTCAGTACAACTTTCCCCTGCACATTCACGTGATGGCCAGAGTTGGAAACCTATTGTGCTTTCGACCTTTGAATAGGCTTTCTGTATACCACTCAATACATGCTCCTAGGTATAACATTACATTGATCTCCAGTGTCCAGTTTGAAAGTTACAATTTTCCCATTAATACTTAAATGCATATTCCAGTCCTTATCAACAGCTGTGTCAGTCAGTGTTTTAACAACAAAAAACATCCTCACTTTCACTTCTGCTGTCTTCCTCTACTACATGAACTCTTGCTTCTTGCCTTGCTGTGCACATTCTTGCAAAATGATTCTGTCTATTGCATATTCAGCATCTCTGTCCATATGCAGGGCATCTGTTTAATCCATGCTGTCTCCCCATATTTACCACATGCATGCAATCTGGGCTTTTTATCTGGCACAGTCTCTCTCATATTTTGCACAATCTCCCCCCCCCCCCCTTTTTAAAGTTGCTAAATTAACAACAGGAAATCTTGATTTGCCTCTGTATAGCTGAGAAGAGGGGGACAATGTAGAGTTTGTGATTGACCTTGCCCATTGGCCCTTTGTACAGAGTTTGGATCCATGAGGAGAAGTACAGTCTTATGTTAAAAATGGTGCAGAATAGTGTGCTGGTACTCCCATTCCACTGAGTCAAAGACTTTTTCAGAGTCTATTGTGATAATGTGGCTGGAGATGGGAGGTCTGCAGCCACCTGCATTAGGGAAATCAAAGCTCTAACATGGTCCAAACTATGTCTACCTTTAATAAAGCCTACCTGAGAGGGATGGACTATGGCAGGTAGGGTAGTCTCCATTCTGGTTGCCAACGCCTTTGCTAGTATTTTAGCATTGGCATTAATAAGGGAGATAGGTCTGTAGTTGCCGGGCAGGATGTGGTCCTTATCCTCCTTGGGCAGGATGGTAATAATGGCCTCTCTCACTGAGGAGGGTAATTTACCCAGAGAATGGACTTCTTGCAGCATTTGCAAGCATGAGGGCTGTAGCTTTCTGGTGCATCAACTTGTAAAATGGCAGGGTATCCATCCCCACCAGAGGCTTTATGTGGGGCCATACTGAGTATGGCTTGTCTTAGTTCATGGGTTGTAAGGGGTTTCTCTAGATCTTGTTTTGGGGAGTTTGACAGAGAGGGAAGGGATACCCATCCCAGGAAATCCTGGAACTATAACTCATCCCAAGTTGTATGTGATTTATATAAGTTGTGGTAAAAGTGGGCCATAGTTTCGTTGATTCTCTGTGGGGAGTATTCCATCTTGTTCCCCTCAGATTTAAGCCCTTGGATATGTTTTTCTGCCTGTTGCCTTTTAAACCTGTAGACTAGCAGTTTCCCTTTCTTTTCCCCTTCTGCCCAGTATTTGTGTTGGGTTTAGCCTGATTTGTAACTTGGCTTTCCTGGTAGCTAAAGTGTTCAGATTGATTCTGATATTTGTCAGTTCTGCAATCAGACCTCAGTACCGGAGTCTATCAGGGTTGGTTTTATATTCTGCCTCCTTTTCTTTTTAGCTGGGTTTCTAGCAACACAGCCTCCTGTTCTCTCTGCTTCCTCCTATGGTAGGCAAAGCTAATAATTTGGCCCCGGAGTGTTGCCTTATAGACCTCCCATATGTTGGCTGCGGAGGAGGAGCTTGGTGGGTTTATCTGAAAGAAGGAGCAGATCTCGGTTCTGATAAGCTGTCTAAATTCATTGTCCTGCAGTAGCAGGAGGACAGCCTCCATGATCCTGGTGCCTTTTTGGCACTCGGATTCACTATCAGGCTAAGCAGAAGTGGGGTATGGTCTGAGAGGTATATAGGGGCTATGTGTACATTGCTTACTACTCTGGTTATCCACTCCGATGTAAAACAGTAATCAATCCTACTTGCCATAGGTTTGGAGGCAGAGAAGTAGGTATAATCCCTGGCAGAGGGATGTTGTAGCCTCCAGACCTCATCCAGTTGATTCAAGGATAACAACTCCTGTAAGGCTTTATTGGAATGGGTGTGTGGCTCTGGTTTAGAGTTTGATCTGTCCAATAGGTATTCCATGGCCAAATTGTGATCCCCCCCCCAGTAGGATGCCAGAGTTGTCCTGAGACTGGTACAGAATTTTTTGAGAGATTTTGTTGAAAAAGTGGGGCATGTCCCATTAAGGGCATAAACGTTCACCAATAACACTGGGCCTATTGGGGTGGCCAGTCTGACTATAACCCACCTCCCATCTTTGCCCGCTTCCTGGTGTAAGATCTCCCATTTAAGAGATTTATGCAGAAGAATGGAGACTCCCCATTTTGTTTTGCCTGATGAGCTATGGAATTCCCTGCCTATCCACTCCTTCGCAAGTTTCCTAGCTTCTTTATGGGTCAATTTAGTTTCCTGCAAAAATGCTATTTGACAGTTGAGTTTGTGGAGTCTGGCTAAAATCTTTTTTCTCTTTATTTGAGAAATTAGGCCCTGACATTCCATGATGTCAGAGTAATATCATTTGACTTATCCATTGTTAAAGTTTGGGTGTACACAAATGTAATACTTGGTTACTTCGGATCGGGGGTGTAGCCAGGAATTTCTGATCTGCACACCAGGTGGCCTCACTGCTACCACCCCCCCCCCGGTTTGGGTGAGCTACCCCTCCCCCCACCATCCATGCCCTCTTACCCGGCACTAGCATCATTTTCTGTGTTATATGCCAGCACACCACTCGCCATACCACCAACAGATATCAGACTAACATGTTGGCTTTTGGTTATAATATTACATTGTGACAATCCTCTGTACCTCATCAAGATAGCCAGTCCCACAGAGGTCCATTCACACTCACACACTCTCCACACTAGACGTGACACCACACCACCACCAACAGGTGTCAGACTAACAGACTGACTTTTGGTTAGAATATTGCATTGTGATAAGCCTCTGTACCTCATCAAGGTAGCCAGTCCAACAGAAGTCCATTCACACACACACACTCCACACTAGACACGCCACCACACCACCACCACCACCACCAACAGGTGTCAAACTAACAGACTGGCTTTTGGTTACAATATTGCATTGTGACAAGCCTCTGTACCTCATCAAGGTAGCCATACCCACAGAGGTCCATTCACACACACACACACTCCACACTAGACATGCCACCACATCACCACCAACAGGTGTCAGACTAAAAGACTGGCTTTTGGTTACAATATTACATCGTGACAAGCCTCTGTACCTCATTAAGGTATCCAGACCCACAGAGGTCAATTCACACACACACTCCACACTAGACATGCCACCACACCACCACCAACAGGTGTCAGACTAACAGACTGGCTTTTGGTTACAATATTGCATTGTGACAAGCCTCTGCACCTCATCAAGGTAGCCAGTCCCACAGAGGTCCATTCACACACACACTCCACACTAGACATGCCACCACACCACCACCAACAGGTGTCAGACTAACAGACTGGCTTTTGGTTACAATATTGCATTGTGACAAGCCTCTGTACCTCATCAAGGTAGCCAGTCCCACAGAGGTCCATTCACACACACACACACACACACACACACACAAAAAGATGAGCTCGTACCAAACATCAGTCTTACTGCAGCCCAATAATAGCCACAGTAACAAGTCACCAACTCTACATACCCACAATAGATTACAGTAAAAGAGGGTTAGGGTAACCTCGATGGTGTTCTGGTTTTGCTTCCAGTACTGCAACCATCAACTAAACCATTTGCACCAAAGAGCCCTATACCTCTGGGTTTGGTTCTGAATCAGTTTTAAACTGCTGTGCCCCACAGAGCCCAATACCACCCAAACATGGTATGTTCACTTTTCCACTGAACAGTGAGCATGCAATCACAGAAGATGGCAAAAACAGCTGAGCGAGCTCCCACTTCTACTGAGAAAATAAAGCAGTCATGTACTGCTGCCTAGTAATAGCCACAAACTCAAACATACCCACAACAGATTACAGCAAAAAGAGGGCCAGGGTCTTGATGGTGCTCTGGTTTTTCTTCCGATACTGTTGTAACTATCATCTAAAGCATTCACAGCAAAGAGCCCCATACCTCTGGATGAGATCCTGCACCAATTCTCAACCACTACAAAGAGTACCATACCATCCAAGCATGGT